>CM065667.1:1055000-1655000 GCA_033220385.1 Triplophysa yarkandensis | reverse complement strand
TGTCTTATCTGATTAGTGCTTGTGCATTAACTTTAGTTTACATTTTCGAAAAAGACACGTTGCTGTCGAGATCCCACGATCCTTTCGAAATCTACTGTGACGTTAACCATGGTAGTTTTCTGCTTTTTATTTTTGACTGTATAGCGAGGAAGCATTTCTTTAGAGTCGGTTGTATCCTCTTTTACTGTTTCTATCTCTTTCCGCTCGTGTTATTCTTGCTAGTCACCTTGGCAGATAACCAGCTCTACCTGTTAAGCTTCTTAACCAGTTTCAAAGTGATTTGCCTGGATTTGGTGTCCTGTGAAACTTTGGGAACGCAAAGCGGACAAAAAAAAAAACTCTTGGCGTTAAAACGGTAGAGAATTCACAGCTCTGTGAGTCTCGAACAAGGTGGTCTCGGCCGGCCCTTCTGTCGTCGCTCTTAAATTTAGCCTTCACGTCAAATAAGGTGTTAAATGGTTTACTCTCAGTATTTTTACCACCCGCACGTCTACGGCGGGTTGTAAACTGGCAAGATGGCGCAATTCACTGCAGTCTGTTCAAAAAGGATGTGCAGAATCTCTGAAGTGTTGCCAAACAGACTGTTTTCATGGTATTTATTTTTTGGAATGTATTTGAAAAGATAACAAATTGTAAAACCATCTCTTGCACATGTCGTAGGCTGTGATTTAAGAAAAAGCTGAAAAAATGAAACAAACAGACATGGAATACTGTAGATATTGAACCGAGGTAGACGGACCTTGTATGTTACTGCACTTTGGGTAATAATTTCTTTGTACATAATGACAGAACAGACTGGGTTTTATGTTGACATTGTTTGGTTATAGTGCAATATATTTTGTATGCAAGCAGTTTCAATAAATAAAGGTTGATCTTCCTCTGCAATCTGAAGTGTTTTTATTCCACGAAGGGATGTGGAAATTTTACATCCCATATGTGGTGATAAATTTGCTGATCGTGAAACATGACGGCATATTTAATCACTCACCTGCGATTCATTAACATCAGCAAACTCCTCTCCAAGTTAAATGTTTCTGTCACATACAATATAGAGTTGTGGCCAAAGTTTTGAGAATGACACAAATATTAGTTTTCACAAAGTTTGCTGCTAAACTGCTTTTATATCTTTGTTTCAGTGTTTTCTGTGATGTACTGATATAATTTCAAGCACTTCATACATACTTTTCATTGAAAGGCTTTTATTGAAAATTATATGACATGTATGCAAAGAGTCAGTATTAGCAGTGTTGGCCCTTCTTGTTCAGGGCCTCTGCAATTCGACTTGGCCTGCTCTCAATCAATTTCTGGGCCAAATCCTTACTGATAGCAACCCGTTCTTTCATAATCACTTCTTGGAGTTTATCAGAATTAATGGGGTTTTGTTTGTCCACCCGCCTCTTGAGGATTGATCTTAAGTTCTCAATGGGATCGTTGAAATTTTGGGAGTTTCCAGGCCATGGACCCAAAATCTCAACGTTTTGGTTCCTGAGCCAATTAGTTATCACTTTTGCCTTATGGCACGGAGCTCCATCGTGCTGGAAAATGTATTGTTCTTCACCAAACTGTTGTTGGATTGTTGGATGTTGCTGTTGGAGTATGTTTTGCTACCATTCTTTAGTCATGGTTGGAGTTTTGGACAAAATTGTGAGTGAGACCACTTCCTTGAATGAGAAGCAACTCCACACATGAATGGTCTCAGGATGCTTTACTGTTGGCAAGACACAGGACTGATGGAAGCGCTCACCCTTTCTTCTCCGAACAAGCCTTTTTCCAGATGCCTGCTTAACAAGAACTGAACATCTTTCCTTGAAGTTCTTGATGATCCTATAAATTGTTGATTAAGGTGCAATCTTAGTAGCCAAAATATCCTTGCATGTGAAACCATTTTTATGCAACACAATGATGGCTTCAAGCGTGTCTTCGCAGGTCACCATGGTTAACAATGGAAGAACAATGATTTCAAGCATCACCCTGCTTTTAACATGTCAAGTCTGCCATTCTAACCCAATCAGCCTGACATAATGATCTCCATCCTTGTGCTCGTCAACATTCTCACCTGAGTTAAAAAGACAATTACTGAAATGATCTCAGCACGTCCTTTAATGGCTGCAATGAAATGCAGTGGAACGTTTCTTTTGGGCTTCATTTAATTTTCATGACAAAGAAAGACTTATGAGATGCATCTGATCTCTCTTCATAACATTCTGGAGTATATTCAAATTGCTTTTCTAAAAACTTAATCCAATTTAATAATCCAACTTTTCCAATTTCCAATATTTATTTAAATCTCAAACATTTGGCCACGACTGTATAGGAAACTTAGGGGATCTTGACAGACCATTAATGGGCAGTTGTTAATACTGCTGTTAGGTGCAGCTGTAGATGTCTCATTCGGCCACATAGTGGAGCTCTAAAGCAGGCTTTGCACTATTGAATGAGTCGTAGACAGTTATATGACAAAACTGTTATGCTCTCAAATAAGGATTGTTGCTAATGCATCAGTAACACTTTACTATACAGGTTGTATTTGTTAACCTATGAAGAAATGTTTAAAAAAATGTATAAAATGTAACTGGAGGAGGGTGAGTAAAAACTGACAGAATTAAATTTTGAGTGATTTGAACAAACATACAACCACTTATTGTAACTGTTACCAAAAATAAATATTCAAAATATTCAAGCCCAATCACAGTTACACATTTTTAGCAGTTACAGTGTAAACAATGTTGACGATGATATTTATATTTTCGACCATAATTGAAAAAGACAGTTGACGTTTTTAATTTGAGGTGGAACTTCCCACATTTCCAACAACAAAATGTTTTTGCCTACAATTAAAGGAATCTGCCTTGTAAATGTTATAACCTTGTTGTAAATAACTTTTGTTATTAATAAAAAAAAATCTTGTTATATAAATAAAAAAAAGCAAATGTAAATTATAGTTTTAACCATTATATAACTATAATTTTAACCATTGGCCTCATAAGCATGCATGTGCTATTACATGTGTTTATGTTGTTTCTTTATAAAAGTAGTAATAATGATCCTGGTTTTGAATATTAAAACACTTTTAAACGTTAATCCTTCTGTGCATTCCTAAGTACAAATATCTACATAATAAGTGGCTTCATGAAATAAGTGGCTTAAGAATGAATCTGACACTGACACTTTTTTGGCTATTGGCAGCACAAGGATAAGTGTCCGATTTGGTCCCGCATCATTGGATTTTCACAGGAGCTGACAGAAATTCGGCTCTGTCTTTCTGCAGGAGTAAGGGGCCAATTACCTCTGACCCCAAACAAAGACTGTTGGAGTCCTTGAATCCTTGCCATCATTTACTGAATGTATCTACCAGAATGACCCAATATCTTTAACAACCGTAATATCTTGATCTCGCTCTCCTGTTCTTTCGCGTTCTCTCCCTCTCTCTCTTCCCCTCTCCCACTCTCTCTGGCCATTAATAAAATCATGGGAAATTAATGGCAACACTTAAAATTATGCCTGCAGTAGTATTTAATTAGTGAATAATGACAGAAGCTGTACATCTATCACAACCTTCTTCCAGTCAAGTGCTTTCATCTATTGTAAAATTCTGGTGATCTAACCAGAATTCTACCTTTCAAAAACATGAAGGCCGTTATTACGTTATTCTTTATATAATGCTGTATCCATTATCTGATGAACGGTCTGCTCTTATCTTGTCATGTTTTTTTATGAGACCTACCAGACATCATTATTGGCAAAATAATAAATGCAAAAAGAACAGCGTGTTTTTAAGTGAACTGCGAACAAAAAGATGCACTCTGTAACCATGAGCAAACACACTGTCTCGTCTACACTCATTTGGAAGCAACCCCCCCCCCCTTGCCTCCCTCCAGTGTCTGGGTCCCCCGTGACTCATTTCTCTATTGCCTTTGGCTTGTGAGAATCGTGTCGGACTCATACATGTGCTAGAGTAGTGGGATTCAGGGACCACACACCGAGCATGCTGTCAAACCACACACTCTTGTGTTGTCAGTCTGGTTTACTATCATCCGCTTTGTACCATAAAAAAAATAAAGAGTTATATTTCAGAAAGATACCACAAAGCTATAAAATTTATTTAACAGAAACTGTATTTTGTGATTTATAGCTTAAATAATAGAAGTGTTACACAAACAACAGTCTCTATAAATATTTCATATATTTGACTGCTAAAGATTGGTTTCTGAAACTCATGGTTGGGTCAAACCATTTTTCAAGGTTGATTTATTTTTTTTACCAAAGGTTGGGTTCATTTTTATTTTACATATGTTTATTTCTTTCTCAGAACACAAAAGTAGATATTTTGATCAATGTTGTTATTGGCCACAACTCACTTGCATTGGTTTTGTGTCCATATAATAGAAATGAATGTGTAACACTGCTGTTCTGTTATCTAAGTTTTCGGTCATTTAAGTTCTTTAAAATATCTCCCCTTTGTTTGGGACACAAAATCATGTATGCACAGTATAATGTTTGTTTATGCTGCATTCTTTTTGCTATCATTACAATTAAAATATTAGATGCTTTTTCAATGCAAATTTATTTTCATTTGTTTTTCAATTTGCACTTATATCAACTAAGTTCTGTATTTTAAATCTGTTCTCCAAAACCCTGAACCTTTTGCACAATCAATTTGAAGCAACAAAAGGCTAAACTGATAAATTGAATCAGCTATCGATCACGAGTCTAAATATTGGAATAATGTGGGCTGTCTATATAATATCTTTGTATTTTGAATACAAAATTACATTTATTTAATATATCAATAGTGCATACTGTATATTAGACTATGTTTTTAATACAATAGTTATTGAATTTTTTACATGATCAAAAACAGAAATTTATTAGTTTGGATTCATAGAGACACTTTCCACCTTTTTCATGCCATCCAGCGCACCTTCTATATAATGGTACATGAAAATACACATGGTTTGTTCATTGAAAGTCTGAGTGCTGAAGAGGGAACAAAACAGCGGATTCATGTCCTTAACACAATTAAACAGAACCCAAATTTCGTACCTATCCATGAACTGTCTTGTTGTTTTTATGTTTGGTCTTTTTTTGTCTTGAAATATAATCTGAACAGCACATACCCTCTAGACTCCATAAGGAGAGTTTCTAATCTCTATTTATATCATTCACTGTTCCCTCACTTCTGAACAATGTAACATGATTGACCTCAGTACGTCTGACCTTGTGTATGTATTCCATTTGAAAAAATTATTTGTACATACGTAGAAGCGGTAATTAAATTGATAATGGAACGCAACACTGAGCCCCGTCAACCTGAAATAAATCACAGGATAAACAAAGATAAAAAGGCCCATTAAATCTACTACATAGTTTTAATTAGCGGGAGTCAAACGATGTTACCTACCTATGGGCCCTACACATCCAGATAATACCTGACATGCCGATCCGGTCATTATTTTCAATGAGCGCTAATGCAAGCTGATGGCACGGGGGGGATTTGTGGTCGTAGAACACGGGACTAACCTCTGTTAGTTCACTTAATTGAAAAGTGAAATTAAATTATTGATTTTTGTATTTTCTCCAGACAAATGGAGGGCCGTGGTGACATCCAGAGAGAGGGAGAGAGAGCCTGGCGACGTCTCGCAAAGTGTTCCCGCGGCCCCTCACCAGTGTAGTCAAATTCAATTTGTGTGAGAGCCGTTTTAATGCCCGTGTCAGATGCTTGTCTCCTAATGCATTTTGATGAGTATGAAGTCTTGTGCTCCTAATGAGGCGCTGCGTCGGGCACATCTGAGCGATCTGATAGCTTATCTCTCTGAAGGGGAAACAATAATGCTGCTTTGTCTTGATAGAAACATGTCCATGTAATATTACTTCAGTTATTTTTATTATTCTGTTTTGTACACACTTTTGTATAAGCACTTGGTTTAGAATAGTACATGTTTAAAAAAAAAAATACTTCCAGGAAATTGATTTGTACTTGATTAAATTGTTTAAACCTCATTTCAGTAGCCCATGATCATTAAATATTATTTATTGCAATTAATGATTCATGGGTGAGATATACAGCTGAAAAAATGATGCTTTCACAAGAGTGTTCATTCAATTTCTGGAAACTGTCTGTTGACTTTAGAGTATACAGTAACTAACTTGAATTAACAATATCCAGGTTTTCACATAAAAGAGATGTGAATGTGAATGTACAGGTTCATTCTGCATTAGCAGTAGCAGTTGTTTCTATGGGCCACTATACGTTGGTCGTCCTCCATATTAGAACGATCTGTTAAATAGCGTTGCTACATCTGCAAAATTAATTTGTTAATTAGCCGTCAATCTTGGGAACATTATATTTTTATAGAAGTTAAGTTTTTTTTTGGTCAAGGTAGGCTTGTAACTCTGAATTTTGTTACACAGATCTGGCTGCCTGGCAAAGATGATCACAAGCCAGCGGACTAGCATGTGCCCTTTTGTTAAGAATTTTTTGTAATAGTATAAAAAAAAAATATATATATATATATAAATATTTGTAATAAACTCTGAACTGATGTCAGCTAGCTGATGTTTTAAGTGGATTTCTATTTAATGCTTTGCATTTACCAGCCACCCTCTTACAAGACCAACTCTCTAACCACCAGACCACAACTGACCCAAGGCATGCTGAGATGCTTTGTTTCAGGTCCCCCTTTTATACGATGAGCCCCTTTAAAGATCTCTGCACCGTGCTGTATAAGGTTGCACAATTTTTCAGGAAATGTGCAGACTTGGCCACCATGATTCCTTTTCAAGTCAGACATTAAGATGTTCTATATGAGCTTTAATGAGCTTTTAGTTTTTAGGAAGTTCCTTCCTTCAATGATATGTCAACACAATGTGTGCGATGTAAGGTATTGCTATCCTAGTAAAACTCATAAAGTGTAGTGCTTATGAGATGGCAAAGATGCCTCTCTCTCTATATTCTAAACATTAATTTACATGGGCCCCCATTGCATGGGCCACTGCTCTTCTTGATCTACATCGTTACGATCTGTCGTTCAGAACGCATGGCTTTTCCTATGAATGTTATGTGAATGACACGCAGTAGCAATTCACATTCCATAATGAAGATCAGACGGTTTGGCCCGCATCTCACATTCTTAAGTGACATCGCACTCTGGATGAAGTACCACCACCGACAGCTGAACCTTGTGAAAACTATCATCTCCGCCGACCCGAAGATCCATCACAACCTTTCTACTCAACCAGGATCATCAATCATCGAACACCTACAGGACATCCAGAAATTTGGAGATGTGATAATCAACGATCAGCTGAGATTCACAGACCAAAGTGCCTGCCCCGCCAGATCCTGCATATTACTGGACTACCGCAATACTCTGCTTGCTGGACCCCCTGTTTGATCAACAAAACCTATGCAGATGATACAGAATGAGGCGGCAAGAGTGGTCTTCAAGGGACCAAAAGGAGCGCATGTCACGACTCTTTATCAAGTAACATTGGCTCCCCATCTTCAGAGTGGGAGTGCATCGACTTGAGGCTCTGATCATAGTCTAAAAAGACCACTACTGGTTTAGCACCCCCCTACCTTTACTCACTGGTCTCTGCTGACTTTCAGGGCGGGTGGTGGCTTTTCTAGTTTCCGATCCACCATCTGCTCCGAATACATACTGGATCCGGTGACCGCAATGCCGTCTGATCTGGATACAGACTGGATCTGGTGGCTTTGGGTAACCAGAAAGAAGAGAGAAACAGACTAATGCTAGCATAGATGCCATGCTTCTAATGATGAAGCAAATATATTGGGTGTTGTGGAAAGTTCTGGTTTACTTAATTAATGCAGCCTGAAAATCATTTAACGGATTTGGATATTAGAAGCATGTCAGTATGTTATGTGTAAGCCAGGTTAAAAAGATGGGTCTATAATCTAGATTCAAACTGCCACAGTGTATCTGCCTCCCAGACACTTTTAATTAGGTTATTCCATAGTTATGTGCCAAGTAAGAAAAGGATCTACCGCTCATATTCAGCAGTACACAAGCGGATTTATGTTAGTACAGAGGCATGTCATTTTCTGAAACCTTTTTTTTTTCACTTTATCATTTTGAAAGTCAATTGCAGAACTACAAATATCATAATAAGATCATCTTTACATTTCCACCTTACTCTCTTACTGTAGCATTTGTCTTCACATACACATTGGTTAACTTTCACAATCTTTGATTATATGCATAAAGTCAGAGTGGGTTGCACCTGTGTTTTCTTTTTTCTCTGTAGCTGTCAGACACAGCGGTCTCCTCACAAGGATGTTGGAAATGTCATTCACAGCCTCTGTTAGAGTTACGTTGTGTAGTGGCAGTGAATCATTTGGATGCACACAGAGTCAGAGCTTGACGTCTGTTCAGCGTGTGTGTGCGTGAGCTGTCATTGACAGCGTCCAAGAATGAAAAAAAGCGAAACCAAAGTGAGAAGTGACGGGCCGTTGCACTGGCACTGTCATTGCTGTAGCTGGTTTGTGTGGACTCTTTCTAAGTGTCTTTCCTGGGCCACAGCCAGTTCATATATATATATATATATATATATATATATATATATATATATATATATATATATATATATATATATATATATATAAGCAGTCTGTATGTACATCTTTATAGTGTTCTGTTTACTCTTGTGCTGTTGCAATAAATGAGTTATGCATGTAAGTTTGGGACACTTTGACATACCTGGTTGAGTATTGAAGGAATAGTTTGTCTAAAATAAACAAATTCTTTTTAGATTTTCCTCATATTAATAGCAATGGTGTTTTAAGCCCATTCGACTTACAAAAAATGGTTAGTTTTAAATATACAGCTGGAGGAAAAAAAATAATAAAAGACTCATAAATTTTCCAGCAGTAATGGATGTATTGTAATCCAGAAATCAAACCAAAGTAGTAGAAAACAAGTGTAAAACAATTGAAAACTGTGATGAAAATTAAGGTTGTTACATAAAAATCTTACGTTGTAACTTCTCTTGAACACATGTCAAATGTTACTGTTGTCTCTGATAATATATGCAGGTAGAAAAAATATTTTTGTTTTAGGATTTAGATAAAGATTGATATAAGTTTGCAGGATGAAGCTTAAAATCATCATTTTACCCAAAAGATACCTTTAAATAGTAAATTTATAAAAAACTGAAAATGGTCTTTGAATCCAAAATACAATTTGACATCATTTACTTGCCCTTAGGTCATTTAACACCTATTTCTATTTGTGTAAAACAAAAGATATTCTGAGAAATGTCTCAATGGTTTTTAAGTAATTCCATGGAAAACCTGTGTTGGTTATTATAAACATGCATTTTCATGAATTTAGGTTCTTCAAGTTTGAAATATCATTTTATACTTTTATACTTTTTTATTAAAAAACTACTTGGACTTTGGGTAGTGTGGAAACGTTTTAAATGACTTTTAATGAACGTTTTGTGGAAAAAGGTATGTTATTCTGTGTGAATCTGTTATTACTCTATATTGTAGAGGGTCAACACATAGTATGTTTGTTTATTTTGTCATCACTGGAACCTGACAGTCTCCGCATTCACATTCACTGGATGTCAAAAGTTTCTGTGAACATGTAAAAAAGAATTTAATTAGAGTCTAGAGCCACTCGAAACCGTTCATAAGGTGGCATATATGAATATTTTTAAGTACTGTGAAAGTAACCCAGTTTATCAGTGTTGCCAGATAATCCTTCTGTGGTTCAAATTGAAAAACCACACATTTTTCTCACATACTGTAACATATAGATCATATGCATTCTGTCCATGTGTCAATCAAATATTCCAATTTGGGAAGAATGGGAATGGTAATGCACAGTTCTTGTATTAACTCCTTAGAGGCAATAATAGCAATATGGACAGTCTTTTATTTTACACTACTGACTGTTGAAAGTTCCATTATATAAAATGCATTAAAAAAAAGCTCACTAAAATTCTGTGAAATCGTAAGATCTTGTTTTACCATTACAGTAAAAATATTTAGTGCCCTCAGTTTCCCTCAGACTGGAGCAAAGTTCCTCTCAGTTCCAGAAGGGAGCACTGTGTATCTGAATCTTAAACATCACAAAGATTAACCCTCAAACTGAATTAACAGGACACATTTACCTCAAACTAGAACATCTGACTGACCATGTTGATCAATTCGAGAGTGTTGTTGCTCTCAGACATAAAAGGGGCTGTAATATTTGACATTTGTTACTTTGACGTCTGTCTTACATGACTTTGCGAAGCACCTGGCCGCTGCAATGTGTAAGAGATCTAAATGAGTTTACTCTGGTATATGTTACCCACCTTCACCCCTTGACAGCACTGGAGCAGATTGATGAGACCTTAAGGTGGGTTGGATGCTGGATGAGAGGTCCAGATGGCTCATTACCACAGACAGCAGTTTATTTTATCCTCTGCTCTTGGTTAAAGGTCATGTTGTCCATCGACTTCTGTTCGGGGAGTTGTGCCTGTCAAATCAGCTCGGACAGTGAAGAGCGCTTCTGAACAATTCACTGCAGAATGACTTATAAGCATTGTTGCATTTAGGATAATCTCAGAAGTCACGTCCACGTTGTGTTGGATGAATATCTGAATAACTGTTATCCCCATGATTGTCGTTACGAATATTCGCAGGCCCTGTGAATAGACCTTAAGGCACATTTTTTTGGAAACGCTGGATCAATGCTAATTTGTGAAAGTATGCGAGGTTTTACAGAAGACATATAGTGGTTTCCGATGCAAAAGGAAGCATGATTGGTTGTACCACCTGTAGGTCATATGGCCTCTTGAGCAGGCCTTTCAGACCTCTAGGCTATAACTGACTACATTCAGATACATAAAATGCAGTCAATGTGTATGTTTTTGTAAGATTTTTCATTTCTGTTCAAAATAAATAGAAGAAATACAAATATATACAAAAATATAAATAAATACTTTAAATTTTGATATATTTGTCATGAATCATGAAGGGACCATTAATAGTGTATACATGTAAGCCCTTGTATCACTTTTTGATATATGTAGTAGTTTTTGGTGACCATTTAGAAGGTTTCATTTGTTAAAATACGTTTTTGCATTAGCTAACATGATAAAACAATGAACAGAACTTGTAAAAAATGTATTTATATTTATACATTTTTTGTATTTAATGATGCATTTTTTAAATTATGTTAAAATTACATTAGTTAATCTTTGAACAGAGATGACATCCCCGTATTCAATAATGTATTGCCTTTAACTATCATTAAGCATTATGACACACTGTTTTACTAATTATTGTTGTTCAGCTGCTTTGATGCAATGTATTTTGTCTAAAGCACTATATAAATAAAGGTTCATTTTTGTTTCATTTAACATAGTAATGGTCTTTAATAAAGTTATTAATAAAGTTTCTAATAAAGTTGAATGTTACATCCAGTGTGAAATGGTAGTGTCTGTGAAGTGTTTTTGGGCTCTTCCCAGAGGTTTTTGTGGCTGGGGTGGTACCCTAAGCTAATTTACCTTTAAAGGTAAGGTAAGGGTCAGGTTAAAGTAACCCTAATATTAACTTGGTGGAAAAATATGTCCTTAAGTTACAATATTGTATCCAAAAAGTACAACATTTAATTAATTGCATTTCCATAAATGTACAAAAAGGAAACTTTAAGGGACCCAATTAATAGAAAGGTAAAAAATATTTTTTGGATTGTTTTCCGTAGGACAAATGTTTTGAAAAGGTTTTCCTGATTTGACAAGTGAGAGATGCCCTTAAAGTAACACCATATTGACCCTGGGAAAACATTCGAACTATCCAGACAAATTTTAAGGATAGGTTTGCAGTTTGTGTTAAGTTTAAGCTTACATCTATGGTTAGGGGATGTATGTTATTCTAATATGAATTTCCTCTGATTTGAGGAGAAAATCTACTTAAGCCATGCTGCTACATGCAGTTAAACAGGATGGCTGAGATTATTTAGTCCAATTGTATTACTCTTTTTTTCCATCACAGATTGAAGGAATAAAAAAGAACGCAGCGTCTCTCCTCTGAGCCATCCACACAAGCTTTTAATGATCTCTTTCTGTACCAAAAAACCTCACCTATAGAGCTATAAAGCAGTCTGTACACGCCAGAAAAATTAAGATCGGTAGAAATATTTGCCTCATTTATTTCATTTCTTTTCTTCTTTTTCTCCAACTCCTCTCCCCTGGCTCTATGATTAATCTTACTGGTCTAAGGAAAAAACACTGTCATTATCAATTCCCCCGATCCAACGGCTGGAATTCTTTGATTTTTGTCTTCAAAGACCCGCTTCTATTTGGTCATTATTTCTGCCAGAGAACTTTCTCCCACTCGGCACAAACAGATGATGCATGGAATGAAAGGCTGGCAGATACAAAGCCCTGCCTCTCCAACAGACATTGCTGTCGAATAATTGATGCTTCTCAACAGAGTAGAGATTACATCTGTATACAGTCAAAATGCACATCGTTGTCAAACACAGTCACTGGGATGTTGATATTACAAGGCCAATGATGGTTCTTTAAAATGCTCTTTTTGGCTGATTATTGGAATTTTTGTCAGTTTACTAGACATGGAATGTTTTAGTTGTGTGGTCATCTGTCTTTTTTTAGCATCTATGCTAGGTTTATTACGATGTCAGACTCTAGATTTTGCCACAGGTCAAAAATATATACAATACTGTGCAAAAATATTTTGCATATCAGTATTTTAACCCCAATAGATGTTTTTAAGTCAGTTATCATTATCATATCATTAAGAGTGGTGTTTGATAATAAAATATGAGTTTACAAATTACAAACAGTGGCAACATACATTTTTTTGAAATATAAACTTATATTTTCTATGAGACACTTTTATAATGTAAAATAATGTAAATACTGACTCAAATCTTTGAAACAATGAAAGAGTGCATGCACTGACTTTTTGCACAAAACTGTATAGAAATTAAACACAATTTTGAGTTTTGAGAAAGAATAAGCCATTCAGTGAAGAGAATTTCTTCCAGACTGGGAGCGACTCGTAGTGTAAGCTATACAGCAACCACCCAGTAACCACACAGAATACACCTGGCAACCAGCTAGCAACACCCCAGAAACCATCAGGAATACCCTAGCAACCACATTGGCAACCACCAATAGCAATAGCATCATTGATGGGACTCTGGCTCCAATATCAGTGCCATTAATGGGAATCTAGGATCCAATATCAGTTCCATTAATTGTATAATTAATTGCATTTATTTTACAGAAAAATAAGGTTTGAGTTCATCTTACCAAAACCAAAACTCTCCCTCTTTATGTAAATGTCTTTTTTTTTCTCAATCAATTTAATGGAATTGTAAAGTATAATAGGTAAACCTATGACACATTTCACAATATTTTAGAGGAAAACATACCTATATTACAAGATAATACATTGATAAAGATCTTGTGTGAATTTATTAATTATTTAAAAAAAAATTGAAACTGCTAGTACAAAAAAAAAGATTCTGCTACAATGCACAAATTACACTGTAAAAATATATCAATCCATCACCTCGTAAAACTGTTACAAATGCCTTGAAATTGTGTTTCTATTGCATTGATCATAAATGGTCTTTCTAGTGCTGTAAATTAGCATTATATGTCACTTTGTTTATTCAAATCATAGCTTTTCTTCTTTGACACTTTTGCAATTAGCAAAAAAAGAATCTATCCTTTTCTTTCAAATCAATTGAGAGCACCAAAGCAGTATTGAGAAACTATCAGTGCCAAAGAGATTTTACTGTTGAAATTAGCCACAGGCACTTTGGTTTTGTGCACCGCATTATAGCATACACCCTTCCCCCTTTTCTCACTTTGCTTTCTTTATTCCTTTTCCTTTTTTGTGCACTGTTCAAACATTCTGGATGGCTGCTGTCTAAGAGCAAGAGAGAAAAAAAGATTTTTTTCAGGAGATCTGCAGAATTTACTGAGGATGTATGAAAATGATTCAAGGACTCATTCAATCAAATCCTCTCTTCAGTTTTCGAAAGAACAATGGTGCCATGCAAAGCATGAAAGATTTATGGTGTTTGGAGTGTACAAAACAAAGGTTGGATGAGCTGAAAAATTGTGATTTTTTTACTGATTTGGAACAGTTCAGATTTAAATCTGGTTTGTTTTCTTACTGCCCCAACTATGAATAAGCCATTAGTGGGAAATATAACCACATATATTCCTCAAAAGTTTGGTTGTCCATTCCAACCAACCCAACAAAGGAACATGGTCTTAAAGGATGCAAGTTGTAGAAAAAAACATTTCTTGAACAAAAGCAAATAAACTACAGTTCCATTGAATTCCATTAAAGAAAATTAGCAATAGTGTGACCAAAAATTAAACCCAACACAGTCATATCAATCGACTCACTCATGCTTTGAGCTATGAGTCAAGATCAAGGCAATTCAGCTCAACCTGACTCTGCTAACTGAATCTGGGTGCTTGATTAAATCTATTATCATACCACCGTGTGAGACGGAGAAAAAGAAAAAATGGTTTCAGGCTGAGCATGGCAGTGGTTTACAAAGGGGTCTAATTAACATGTGTCACTCAGCAGGCAGGAGTGCTGTCGAGCTGTTGATGTGGCTGTGCCCTGCTGCCTGCGCGCCTGCCAATTATCAATGAACTCATAGGAGATCCATGTTAAAGTGCCCTGGTTGTTGATACAGGGGAAGTCATCAAATGAGTGTGTTCGGCTGACTTCAGATGTGTTGTTTTTTTGTTCGAGCTGTAGTAATGCAACATTTAAAGGAAAAGCTCATTCGTGCTGTACTGAAGCCACCCTTTATTTAGTTGAAAACTAACTATGATATGATTAGTGTAAACACAGAAATGAATAAAACAATAAATCCTAACAAAATGTAATTTTGTTTCTCGTGCAATTATCATAAAAATGTGTACACTTGTATTTTTTTTGAAATTGTAATATTTTAACAGAAATGTGACACTTGAGCTAAAATGAAAAAAAAGGTCATAGGAGGTTCCTTTTATCCATTTATATTTTGGTATGTAATAAAATATTTAAGTATTTAAGTTAAAACTCTTTGTTAAACACTGTTGAACACTTTGTGAATTTGATCATTTACAGACTTCAACTGTATCAGCAATTAAGTTAAGTGTAAAATAAGCAATTTTAACTGATTTATGTCTTAAAGGGATAGTTCACACACAAATGAAAATACTGTCATGAATTTCTTCAATGTAGTTGTTCCAGGCCATTATATATTTTTTGTTTGGTTGAACACAGAGAAAGATATTTTGGAGAATAATTTTTGGAGTATTAACAGAACTAACAAATTAAAAGTATCTTTCCCTGCTATGGTACGAGAACTGTTATAATCTTTCTTTGTGTTCATCAGAACAAAGACATTTATACAGATTTGGAACAACAACAGGTGAGTAAATGATTACAGAATGTTTGATTTTGATTGACTATCCCTTTAAGATCAGTCTTGATTTAGGCCACATTACTGAATTTTCCTAAGCTATTGATGTATCTATACATTCTCAGTCATAGATGATTGACATATGCTTAGTGTCTCAAAACATAATGGTGAGTAAACACTCTTTTTAAGTTAATCTTCTCTTTAAGTTACTAAACCAATTATTTAAATAAGACATGTATCGAAATGGTTGGTAACGTTTGGCGATTCTTATGTGCTCAAAATTACGGTTAATAAATCCTTATCCCCTCCTGAAAATGATCCACTGTTTAGACACTGTTACTCTTTGAATACAGGTATGTGTTTTTGTATTATGTACCACTGAAATGAGGTCACAGAATTCACCCTTTCCAATGAGTGAGAAATCTCCAACTGTGAAGCAGCTGTGCTTTGATTCCACCTCATTACAGTTCTGAGAATCTACTGTTGCATAATCACAGTCTTTACAAAAACACACAAAGCTGAGTGCAATACATTTATTGATTTGTGTTGCATGTGTAAAGTTTTAGGATCTAGCTGAATTTTAGGGGCAAATGAAACTGGCAGCATTCTAAAAACAGTAAACACTATAATTATGCATAGTATGTGTACATTTCTATATAATTCATAATATATAATGCTTGTAATGCCTAAGGTTAGAGATGGAATATGTACAAATTAGTATATATAATTAAAAAGGTAAACAGAGTAAATTGGTATTGAGTATTTCAGCAACACGTTAAATTAAAATTTTGTATCATTTAAAAACCCTCTTGATATTTTTGTGGCAGAACCAAAAAAAAGTAATTTTGACGTATGTGGGTATTCAACATAAAATGTCCTTCTCATTTAATTGAATTGCTTTATTAATACACTAAAGTTCAAGTTCAAATCTGACTTATTTTGCTTACCAACATTCTTCAAAATATCTTCTTTTGTGTTCTGCACAAAAGAAAGAAAGCTATACAGGTTTGAACTTAGTTAATATAACACTTCTTTATGGAGGGCTATCCCTTTAACAGTCTATGAACATTTTTTTGTATATTAGATTATAAAATGTAAATTTAGGCCTACATGGAGAAAATAAGTACGTGGAAATATTTGGATAGTTCTGTAAGATCAATTATACCTCTGATAGTTGGACAGAAAAGCTGTTTGAATCAAAAGAAACTTAGCAGATGGTTTTACTGTAAATCTGAAGAAAAAAAGTTTATGTATATAATTATGTAATGAATTGGAATTCATACATTTAACATGTAGCTTAAGAAATCCATCCTTAAAAGCAAAAGACCAGCTATAGGAACGCATTTGGATTGGACAGTGGGCAGGAGATAATGAAGTCAGAAATTACAGTGGTATAATTAGGAGAAGATCCCCTTAGACCGTATCAGCACAGCTGTAATGACTCTCTTATTCATCTCAATGAGATTAAAAGGAATGAAGCTCCAGTCGTGTGGCTTTGACTGTTATGATGAAGTTTTTCTAAAGTCATTTATCACAGCAGATGCCAGAGGCAATTTCCACCATTTTAGCACTTCTGATGTGGGCTGGGATGTTCACATCAATGTTTAAAAGTCTGCTTTATAAACCAGTGCAAGACAAATCTTTCAATAAATTATTATTGTGTTTACTAAACTGCTTGCAATATATTTTTTCTCTTTAAGAATAAACAGATGAATCTTTATTAGTCCATTAATAGTCTTTAAATATGTTCACACCAAATTAAAATTGTGTCATAATTTCCTCTGACTCTGGCTTATATGAGTTTCTTTCTTCCACAGACCAGAATAGAAGATTTTTTGAATAATGTTTGTAACTGGTCACTTGCATTGGTTTTATTTTTATAAAATCTAAGTGAATGCCTCCATTTGCTGTCAGGTTTACAACATTTTTCCAAATATCTTCTTTTGTGTTCTGCAGAGGAAAGAAAAATGGTTGTAAATGCATAGGATGTGTTAACTATATCACATTTTCAAAGAGATCCTCAAACAGGATATGTCCTTTATCTTTGGAGAACCAATATTCCAGCACGACTGTTTCTCTAGAAGTCTCTTTAAAACCATTGCCCCATTGCACATGTGAGTCCTGAACCTGTGTCTTCACAAACTATTAAACTATCCTTTCGTGCTCAATGTTGTAGTACATCAAGCTTTGGAGTCATATTTTTATAATTCGGAAGAGATGATGTGATGAAGAGTAGCAACATGAATACCATGACCGATACAAAGCAACATTCAATCAGATCTAAATAAGGATGAATACACTATCTGTATGTATAAAAAATAACAATGTTAACAATTACTTTAAACTTTAAGCAGCAGTAGGATGACTCATCCTTTCCTCTTTTATTTCAGTGTTAGTAAAGAGCAGGTGGCAGTAGCATAAACTGCAATGTGTAAGTCTGAGCTATTGTTAGATATGGTTGCATCCTCTGTGTCCTGCCTGACCATTCTGAAATCCATCAGCAAAGCATCCATTCGTATAACATCCAGAAAGCCATTCTGCCACAGAAATTTATTTCTCCTCTCCCACTGTGTTATTTCAAGGTAAGATTAATATCAGTTTCCTAGTCTATGCTATGAATTTTGAGATGCCATCCCCGGGCAAAGTATGCAAAAAGATAAATTTGTTATAGCTGTGTGCCGCACACGAGACTATCACCATATGCCTCCCGCCATATCATCATAATGTCAACAGCAAACATGTGTTAGCTTGTTTTGTGTCTTGTTTTTCGCAAAGATTCTCTATTATGTCAGTCGAGCATGTATGTCATGTTCATTGTAGCATGTCTTTGTGTCGCATGAATTATGATATGAGCAAAATAAACTTTTTTTGGAAAGCTGCTCTGTCTAGATGTGTTTGACTGCATTTAGAGGATTTCTGATTCTAGAACTGCAGTTACAATGATGCATTGTTTAGCTCCATAGGCAAATGTGTCACACTACTGTATTGTTTAAAAACACAATAAAAAATTGCTGATTTGTTATTATACTGACGTTCAAAACTGATACATTTTATATAAGTAATATTTTTACACAACATAATAAAAAACTCAGAAAAAGATCACATGATAAAATATTAAATACAACTATCATGCAAGATAAAAACAGTTGTGTCTCTTCTCCTGTGTAGAAAACTAAACGTGCTAATGAGTTCTTCACAAAACATCCAAACAAGAATCACTTGTGCTTCTCAACAAAAAAAACAAAACAGATGTAGAACCTTTATCACTATGAATATTTCTTTTTCAGTTGTTACAGTGATGGTATCCCAAATAATGAGAATTCCAAACATTTCAAAGACTTGTTTAACACAGCAGAAGATATGGGCCATTCCAGGGTTATGGACTTGACATACACTTTTTCTTAGAATGTAATTGTAAAGTAATTTTAAAAAGTTGGTAACTGAACAGCAGTGGCACCCGTTCCCTTTATTGTATGGACTTAAATCTAAACTGGTGCCAGTTAACAAGATTCTTCAAATTATCTTCTTTTATGTTCAGAGGGAGAAAGGAAGTTGAGTTCAATTTGAACAGCCTAGCAAATGTATATTCACATGTTTATTATTATTATTATTATTATTATTATTATTATTATTATTATCATCATCATCATCATCATCATCATCATCATCATCATCATCATCATCATCATCATCATCATCATCATCATCATCATTATTATTATTATTATTATTATTATTATTATTATTATTATTTTTATTATTATCATCATCATCATCATCATCATCATCATCATCATCATCATCATCATCATCATTATTATTATTATTATTATTTTTATTATTATTATTATTATTATTATTATTATTATTATCATCATCATCATCATCATCATCATCATCATCATCATCATCATCATCATCATCATCATCATTATTATTATTATTATTATTTTTATTATTATTATTATTATTATTATTATTATTATTTATATTATTATTATTTATATTGTTATATTGTTATTTTATTATTACTATTATTAGGGGTGATCATTACGATAACAAATTTAATATTTTACCTCGTACAATTTCCTTTACAACAAAAGTTAAATAAGACTATTTTTTATTAAGTTTATTTGAATAAGTTAACAATAACAACAAGAACAATAATAGTAATTACGGCCACAGACAACACTCTGAATACAAACACACATATTTTATTTTATTTATTTCTAACATATGTTCAAAAAATGTGCAGGACAAAAGGCAAACAACTTAAAAAAAATACTTTTAAATGGCAAGTCTCTATTTTCAGCTTGTTTAACTCAGGTTGAGCTGCGCCGGTTCCCTCAGCTTGAATGACCGCCTCCAGCGCACCCTGACTCCGCCTTCCTCTGGGCTGCGCGTCGCGTCGCTGAGCGGAGAGAGGCAGTGCGAGCTGCTCGGCGCGTCAGTGAGGGACACCACCGCGGCCACCGGCATCTCACTGAAACACTGCGAGCATGGACCTATTCGAGTTTGACTTCTTCAGGGACTGGGAACTAGAACAGCAGTGGTACGTCCGCGCGCTTGGCGCTTTAATAACATGTGTCTTTATTAAAAACGCCGATCTGACGTGGTCACATTCCGAAATACGAGTAAAACGCATTATGACGCATGATTGCGGCCGCGTCTCAAACCGTATAGCGCTGCATGCATTGACAGCGCTTTCACGGACGCGTTGTTGACGCGCGTTCGTAACGCGTTTGTGCTGTCCAGAATTGTTGGCTTGCTACACAGCACAATTGGGTTTATAGTGGTGACTTTCTTCAGTGTTGCTCTGACTTCTGCTGTGTTTGTGTGCATTGATGTTTAGGGAAGCCTTAAATACTCTGGCTCTGTATTGATGAAGTATTGATGTATTGAGTTCCGTTTCAAACTACAGAAAGGAACAAAGAGCATTTTTTCTATTTTACTGGATTTTTATTAGATTATATTCAGTCATTTATACTTTCATATGTTCAGTGTTCATTGTGTTGATGTTAGTTCACAGTGTTGATGTTAGTATGTAATTACACTGTAAATAACAAGTTACATTTATGTAATTACTACTTACAATAACATCATAAAATACACATAAAGGTGTAATAATTGAGAGTTGCTCATATATATTATTGTTCCAGGTTAATGTCACAAGGCCATTTTAACAAAATCTATCAAAACTGACAATGCAAATGTTCAAAACATACATATTTGGTATGCATTACATAAAGACAGTTTGATATTGCATTGTATTTCTTTGCATTTGCTTTAAATTATGCATTTTGTTTTTTGTTATTTTCATGAATATGCATGCCAATAGAATTTGCCTCTGGTTAGTTTGGTTGATTTTGTGTTCCTAGGTTATGTTGTGCATTTATGCTATGTTGGTTTAGGCTGTATTTTAATGTGTATCTTTTTAAAGGTCTGTCACTATCTGAATACAACTGTCTGTCTATGATCTTTGCTGAATGTTTCAAGCTCTCTATATCTCCACCATGTGGAGGAGTGTAGAAACCTAAAGAGTGTGAATCTATACAAAAGGATCATTGCAGAAAAATAAGAATATCTTAACAATAAAAACATCTTCAGTTATTTGATTGTGTATAAATTGACTTTTGACAAATCGTCATGAATCTATTCTAATCCATACGCTAGAATGTTGTTTTTTTAAGCAAAAGCGTTTTTTCTTTGTTTCTTCTCCATGTCTTTTGTTTTATCACACTGTGGATAGTTTCAAATCACAGATACGCTGCAGCAGTGGGGTTTGTAAAATGTGGTTTGGTGTCGTTCATCTCATGTGTTATCTTGTTAGTGAGAACACATGATTGGTCTGCTGTTTTTTCAGCTTTTCGGGTCTTTTATTGTATTTAAAAAAGCACTGGCACACTTGCACAATTCCTGTGAGAATATAAATGAGAGTGTTACCGGTTATCACACCGAACTCAAGTGCTGTCTTGTGTCAGCGCTGTTGTTTGGGGAGTTGCTTGCTTTATAAAATATGGATCTCTTTTTTTTCTGTGAAGTGATGGTATTTTGTCATGTTAGTTTATGCTGTCTTTCCTTATTCCTTGAAGGAGTTTTTGTATTTGTCTAGGACATTTGACTGTTTATTCCGTATATATGGCCTTTACAAACATACTACATCAGAAGGTTAAAGGTTATTTTTGATATGATGATATTAAAACTATCCTCACACAGGAACAGCTTCGGGGAGGTTGCTTATTGCTTCTGCAGTGGCGGCAATTTTGTCTGTTGTTGCCACATTCATAACCCTGAGCTACCCATTGTGTTTGTGAATATTTATGAAGGTATTTAAAAAGCCATTTTTGGTTTGATAAGTAAGCATGGTCTGGGTTTTAAAGGCAGTGCATCTCTATCGTCTGGCTTGAGCGAAAGACTGAACAAAGAACCTGTGTGCATGAACATTCCCATGTGATATATCAATGAGTCAAAAGTACCAAAAAGTAATTCATAGGCTTTGTATTAAACACCCCCTTACCCTGGCATCCTGATCCTAAGGCCCGGGGCTGCACTTAAGGAATCGTATTGATTTGGACGTGATCTCCCGTGTTTTGGTTTGGACAGGAACACGAGTTGGATGTAATCAAGTCAGATTAGTTGGCGCCAAATTCAGTGAGGTGCAAAATGAGCTCAGCACCTTATTTGCAGACAAAGGTTAACCGTGGGAGCCTTTGAGATGGTGGGTATTGAAACGTGGTTTGCCGTGCTGTGATTGCCCTGACATGAAAAGCTGCCACAATTACATTGCCTCTTCACGGTAACAGAGTCAAATGGCTTCGGAGTGTGTTTTCCATCATTTCCTGACAACGATTGCTCTTCTCTCTGTGTGCGACGAATAACTTCCTTAAAGTGATAAGTTTAGTCAAGTATTTGTGTGTGTGAATTGAAGAATGGAGATATGGTTAATCAGTCTTTAGGTGGCTATATTTTATAGGATTCTCCAGATAACATATTTTTGTATCCAGGCATTAAAATGTGCAATGCCTCGTCCTATCGCTGAATGAGAAGCTAACCAAATTTTCGACAGAGTGTAGTTGATTTGTATCGGGAGGGAAGCGTTTTGTCTTTGTTTGCCATTGAATCGTATTCATAATTTTTTTGATAGATGTTTGTATGGTTCTTGCAATCCAAAGTTTATTAAAGGGAAA
Source organism: Triplophysa yarkandensis (assembly GCA_033220385.1). NCBI lineage: Eukaryota > Metazoa > Chordata > Actinopteri > Cypriniformes > Nemacheilidae > Triplophysa > Triplophysa yarkandensis. The sequence goes on along the minus strand of CM065667.1, from coordinate 1,632,388 downwards.
GAAGCTACGGTGTCTTTTACGAAGATGAAAGATAAATTAGATTTGCATTTTACTGCAGAAAACACTGTGGTTGTAAAAGTAAAATATTGTTTTGAAATATGCGTGGCTTTCAATAATATCAATGTGGCATGCAAATAAAAGTGCCCCATCTCCACCTTATCACACTCAGCAGTTCAGACGCTACTGAAACTGAAAGTAAAAGTGAGAGATGACACAACAGTGCAAGTTAATTCCAACAGAAATCTATGTGCCATCTTTATATGTCAACGGCTGGAAGGTTTAATCCACAGGGTTGAAAGAGTTGATGTAATTAATTTCATTTTATGGAGTCATTTACAGTTTCAAACGTCAGTCTTTGTTAAACTTCAGTTAATGAAGAACTTCTCAGGAATGGTTAAAAATTAGACAATTTGAAAATGTTTTATCTTCAAAGCATATTAAAAACATATAAATAACATTTAAATTGTCTTTTACTATAGGAGCTTTTAGTATATATGGCCTTAAGTAAAGTTTAATTTATCTGCAACTTATCTGCAATGTCTATGTGTTAAATCCTGATTGTGTAACGCTTACCATCAGAATGTTTAAGGAAAATCCATACAAAAATATCAATGTCAAAACAAAACAGTTTTCTGAGCTGAGAAAATCCTCTACTTCTAAGTGTTGGCTAAATACTCAGAATCAGTAAAATGCAAAACAAGCTTTGAGAAAGTACATGGCAACCATCAAACACATAACTTACATTGCCAAACAAACTGTTCTATTTTTCCTAATGAAGCATTTATTTTGTTAAATTCAGATAGCTTTCCTAAAACTAGGGCACTCATGGTGTGACAAACAGAATGTTCTTTTATACTGTGAAATAACACTTTCTTTGGGTTTATTGCGGTGTGTTGTGTCCACTCTGTGGCACATTGTGTGCTGTTTCTCTGTACTCGCTCCCATGCTGTTTAGTCACAGGGATGGAGCATTCTCCATGGTGGTGGCACACTTCTACCACATTTCCCAGCTTCCCTTGCCTGCCTGTTTCCACCTTTACCACAGCTGGGGACTATATATCATACGGTTCGCTCAAGGAGCTGCGTTCGGTGCCAATCTCATTTGTGCCCGGCTAGAAAAGGCAGCCAAGTCAGGCTGTGCCCGGCGCATCTCTGCAGCCGCCACACAAGCAAGGAGGCCTGGCAGTTGGCATGCTCTTTGAGGGAGGAGGCTGCCAAGCAACATGCCCGCAGTCTCATTTTGCCACCTGCAAAAAGAAAGCCAAATGCTGTGGCATGATAAAATAGCAAGGTTGGCACGCCACTCAGGTTATGCGAAAAGACAAAAGGTGATGGCTTGCCAACCCCCTGCCCACGAGTTAGGCACACAATTAAAAAGTTCCTCTGGTGGACGGCAAGACCTGTGGATATAAGCGATATACACATTTTTTTAAAACATATTTGTTTAAATCATAATATTTTTATAATTTTCAAATCTTTTGAAACTGCTTAGCTAATAACAGACACACACAATAAATACAATCTAGATTATCAACCTATAAAATAAACAAGGTATGCATGTGTGTGTGATATGCTGTTGTGAATGGTGGTAACCACATTTCTGTGGGTTTGCTCTGGTGTTTTGGAAGGTTGCTATATGGTTGTCCAAACATTCATCCTCATGACTTTTTATGATATTTTAATGTCTGTATATTGATCAAGTCCTTTTAGTGCAAGTTTAATGGTTTTAACAATTTGATTGATTAGATGTATCTTAAAGGGACAGGTTAGCTAAAAAATTTAATTGTGTCATCATTTACTCACCCTGTTGACATTACAAACCTCTATGACTTCAGAATACAAAAGAAGATTTTTTTGAAAAGATTTTGAGGAAAGCTGTTGGTCCTCATTGAGTTGCATTAGTTTAATAGCCATACAGTAGATGTCAATGGGGTTTTCTTTTATAAAATTTCCAGAATATTTAATTTTGTGTTTTGCACAGTTTATATAGTAAATGACAACATTTCATTCTCACAATCACATCCATAACCATAAAACCAAAAAAGCTCATTTAGTTTGCATCCAGCCATTCAATGCCAGTCTTTCCCACAAGAATCCTTCTCAGGAGGCCCTATGTAAGAAGAGAAAACATCCACCATAATCTTTGTTAGGGTCTCTCAGCCGAGACTTTGGATGGCTGTCCAGCTCTAAAGAAGTTGTTAATCGAGTGCTAATTACAATAGACCCAATAAGAGTTGCGGTAATGACCCTGTGAATTTAAATGCCTTAAATATCTGCTTCAATTAGGCCTGACCATTTCGTTAAGACAGAAGCAATGTTTGTGCTGAGATTGTTTCAGCTTAAACATCTATGTTCCGTGAAACACAAAACATGAGCCTGGCATGATATCGGTGAAGGCCAGAGTCTTAATAAGCTAGTAATGAACGAAGGTAGTTTGGTTAAACAATATTATATAATCAATAATGTCATGTGTTAATAATATGAATTACCGCAGTACTGTCTATTTAAAGAGTAAATATTGAAGATCTGTGATGAATATTGTATTTAAAGGTATTTTTTAATTTATCGAAATGAAAATGATAGGTTATTTGAGCAATCGGTTATGACATCATTTGATTTAAACTTACATACGAATAGGAACATTAACATGATGCCGATATAGAAGTAAAAGTTTTGAGCTTTGCAGTTACGTAATACCCAATCGGTCAAACAGTAACAAAGTTGCCTCTCTCTTGCCGCCTGATTGGTTGGATTCCTTCTGAAGATCTTTAGCTTAATCAAGCTTCATGCTTGAAGCTTCCAGCTTACCTTTATGCCACAAAGCAATTTACTCCCCTACCTAAAAGGTCACTGCTTCCATTGAAATCACTCTATGACAAATATGATGATTCAATACAGCTATGCATGCATCTGTAGAGTGCTTTTTTCAATCTCATTTCTCTCCTTAAGATGAATCAGTTTGTCTTTTAGACTGACCTTTTGCTGTTGGATTGGTGTAAGCCAAAGGAAATTGCAAATTCTGTTTGGAGCTCAAATACTAACCGTCTTCTCCATTGAGCAATATTTGGGTGTTTCTTCTTGCTGAAATCCAGGCACGTTAGTCATTAGCCCAGGTTATTGGAAGGTAACGAAGCTTAATGGGTGAGAATCAGCTGCTGCGGCTCACGGCACATGAGCCGGGGCTGTGGTGCGGCACTTTCAATCTCCTGCCGGGATTCACTGTGAACCTACAAATGTTCTGGCAAACTGTGATTTTTGCATGACTGTGCATCCTCTCCTTGATATTTTGACATCGGATTGGAGGAATATAGCTACTTCTTCACCAAAATGTTTAAAAGTTTTGAATTGCCATATAACTGTGTTGGTATTTCATGCTTAAGGAAATTAAATTAAGATTATTATGTTATTGTACTTAAAACATATAATTCAATTTATTTCAATTCATAACTTTTGTACATGTTAGTGAATTAGTGGCTACTTTGTATTTATCTTATTCATAGGTGCTTTTAGGATCGATTTACACTCTGAAATCACCATAGTTCAACACAGTGAATTTCTGATGTTGTTTTTATTATATTTATTCATGTTCTTTGACACGAATTTCCCTTTTTTATAACATACAGCAAAGGTTTTAATTCATATTTAGTATTATTTCTTTTTATTTGGCATTGGCTTCACAGCTACATTAGATAGACAACTGCATTAAAATTACTGAATTGTCCTTGAGCAAGGCACATTACCCCTGTTTGCTCTGCAGTGATGATTGACTGCTGCATAATAGTGTAAATTGCTTTGGAAAAGGGTCCAAATGAATAAACTTAAAAGTAAAATGTAGATAACCAAGTGATTTAGCACACATACTAATATACAACATTTGTCAATGGGTGGCTAGTTATTACAAATAAATATACATCATAATAATGTTTTTAAAATTAAATTATTATACAAACGAAATATTATATTTACATACATAATCTACAAAACAAAGTAAACATGATCTACCAACACGATCTATCAACAATCCAATAATACACTATTTATATAAGAACTGCGTTGTTTTTAACCATTGTTTTAAGTCCTCTTTGAAAAGAATTTCCATTATTTTCTCATTTTAAATTAGTAGGTACAGCTTTCTAAATTTTGGCCCTTTCCAGAGAAAACAGACTGACCAAAAGGGGTCTTATTCTTTGAAACAAGACATCTTCACTAGTAGTGGCATGTGTGCCTTCTTAGTTCAAAAAACTCTTTCAAACATTTGAAAACCAATTTCACAAAAATAAAATCAATGAAACTATCAAAACTAAGTAGGTTATGCTTTCTCAGAACATCACAATAATGCCATCGCATAGGTTTCTGGTTTATATTATATTGTTGTCCTGTTGTATATTAAGAGAATAGAATATAGCACAGAGAGGGAGGATTGTGACCATGATGATAGATAACTGTGAGAATATCATTGTATGCACATAGTATAATTTTGCAGTTCGACTAAACAAATTCTTTCTAACAATCGAAAAACTATTTCGGTTTGGTTTAACCTACCTAATTAATGATTATCAAAACTTTTTCATCTTTCATCTTTTTCGTCTTATTTCATACAAAAAACCAAGATACTTCACTTTATTCACTACTTCAATTACTTTATTCTTAATCTGCACCCCAATAAAATCCCTTACAGGATTATTTTGTACGGAGAAGCATTTAGATACTGTTTTGTTAACATTAAGATTAAAGTGATATGTCTCAAGCCATCTAAAAAGTTTCTGCAAGGCCTGAGTCAGGTGCTCACCTGCCAGGTTAGGTGTTTTAGTAGACTAACGGAAGAGAGTGTCTTCCGCATAAAATTGACAGCTGACACCCGGACATAAGTTAGGTAGTTAATTTATATAGTTAATTTATATACATTTTAAACAATAACAGGGCAAGTATTGGCCCTTGTGGTACTCCCAAATTGCACACACAGGTAATTTCACCCCATTGACCCTAACATGTTGCTCTCTCCCACTCAAATAGGAACCAAACTATGATTTTGTGGCTATGATTTTATGGTTTGAGGTGAGGTGTCACATAAAATAAGCCAAATGAGAAAGCCATAATAAAAGGGGGAATTTGAGTCGATCACTATCTACTTCACTTAACAGAATACAAATTGTGTGACTGTGTCACAATCTGGATTTAACTGCGTTGAATAGTTTGGCCACTTTTGGAAAAGGTTAAAAATACTCCGATTTGGAAGCAGTTGTTAGGAGTACTATAGAAAGACTACTGTAAAAATACATATCTACAAACATTTTCCATAAAACATTTTTTATTCTACACATGTGTAACATTTCTATTATATAAATCATGCCTTTTGCACACTATTCTTAACTCTGAGTGAGGTATTTTTGTATTTAGTGTGAGTTTAAGTCGGGATATAAATGTGTCTCAGTTCTCACATTCGTAAGAGTCCGAGCTGGACAAACAACGCCAGTGTTTGGCTTCAGCCTGGAAAAATGAAATCTCACCTTGTTTATAGAGACAAAAACAGTCATAGGAAGCCACAGAACTGCTAAAGAGCAAACACGCCTGCCAAGAATCACAAGCACATGGAGCTCCTTCAGTCACGTCCACCTATTTTCACAGCACATGCTAATTCGTCCCATTAAAGGTTGCTCATTCACATTTAGTGCGTAAAGTGAGTGAATCTACGCTAACGGTGTTATCATTCTTACTGCTCCAGTGCTCTGAAAGTCCCCCCGGCTTTTATTGTTTGATAAAGATCGGAAAGGAACACACATCTTTATCAGGGAAAGAGAGAAAACCAGAGATAAGGAAATGAATGGAAGCCAAAATGCTTTAAATAGAAGACTATCTCTTTTGTATAAAACTCTCAGAGCTGTTAAGAGCCACGAGTACAAAAGAGACACCAATGCAGTCAGTCTTAAGTTATCTGAGAGGGATGGGATGAAAGGGATGAGAATGGCACAGGTATTTTATCGTCATATAATATTTTCAATGATCCTTTGAATATGTTTGGAAGTCAGTCAAATAAAAAGTGAATGTACCTTTGAAGGAATCTAAAGATTATATTTTGGTGTATAGTTTTTTGTTGTTGCAATCATACCCAATGAATAAATGTAAATAGATGAATATTTACATTTTTATTTAAGTCTTTGGTATCAGATGAGTATTATTTTTATGAAATTCATTCAAATATTTTGATTCATTTTCATGACTTTTCATTCAGCTACAAAAACAAACACACCACCCAACAATCTGTCTTCTGAGCGACTCATAAAGATTAGTTGCATTTTATTGATTGCTTCTGCATGTCATTCTCTTTTATAAAGTTCTTTTATATCACACTTCTTCATATCACCATGAATTTGGCAAAATAGCTCTATTACTTTAGTCAGCTTAGATTAGACGGCACATCATATGTAGGAGACGTTTATAGAACGCTTTATTATTCCATCACAAGCTTCACATGTAATATTCTTCTATGTCTGCGAGATGGCATTGAGCGGCAGGCAGTTTTATTCTCAGGTAAGAGAGAGTGTCAGACGCCGCTGTAGTATTGTAATGCATATTCATGCATAAATAAACAGCAATGAATTGCTTTGACGTGCTGACACCATCATTGTTGAGCGGAGCTGAGTTATAGTCTACCCTTGCATAATAACAGCGATAATAGCAGTGTTTTTCACAACTCAAAACCTTTTACTGACACCAATCATTCAATTAAAGCAGGTGCTGCTCCAACTGTCAAAGCTTTGTTTTTGATTTCGCTCTGAATTTCACATTTCTTAAGCACTTTCCTAAGCAATCCGTTTTTAACACATAATCAGTTTTCGGGGATATCTGCCCCCTTTTGATTTCAAAAGTCTTTTTTGCTCTTGAAAGGGAATTATTGTCAGGGCACAATTACATGACACTGATTTACTTCACATATAAACATTTATCTTTGAATTTTATGCTGACTAAATATTATGCAGAATAATATTATGAAGACTATAATATTAATATATATATATATATATATATATATATATATATATATATATATATATATATAAACTGCACAGCCTGCTTAATTGACCGTAAAAGCTGTATTATGCATTCTGGGCCAAAAGAACAAGAAGGCAAACAAGATGGAGAAGGCAAAGCAACTGTTTAGATTTGAAGTTTGAAAATATGTGGATTAATACTACAACTAATCATAGATTAGAGCTCTATATTTATTATGGGTGTAAAAATACATTGATATGGATCAGTGCATGTATTATTGTTTTAACAATACGATTCCTCAATGCCAAATATAAAATATCGGTATGATGTACTTTTCTTTCGACACATCCTCATTCCTAACAAAATGTCTGGCTCTGAATTTCTGCCACTTTCTTCATTTTTGTTTACTTTCATTCATTTTGTTCAATAAACTGTTTTTTATAAATATTTTGGTGGCATTTGGGATTGGGATTGAGTGTAATTGCTTTTATAACTTATCGCTCTTTAGCTGTTAAATACACACAAGGTTGGAAGCTCATTTTCTACTCTTCGTGATAAAGATTTCAATCAAAAGTCAGTCAATAAATTTTGATTATAAATGAAAAAAAATATTATAGCTGTATTAAGCAGTATCACCAGCTCTACATTGGATTGTAAAAACTGCGAAATGTCAGAAAAAATGTGGGGGGAAAATTGGGAGTCATGCTGACACAAACACCTGTAGGCATTGTTGGTTTAGTTGTTTTAGTAAGGACACATGTCTATTTACTGAAAGCATAATATGCACAAACGTAACATCACCATTTGAAAAATGTGCGTTTTTGTAGTTTTGTAAAAAAAAAATTAGTTTACACTAAATATTAAAAATTAAATAAACCATAAATGTAAAAGTTTTTTACAACATTAACAATTTTCTGCCTTTAAGTATACTGCACTTAATCAACTTTGGCTGTATTTTCTTAATGTTTCAAATGGCTTTTTTCTTACTACTAGAGTGGGAACGTAAATAAGCTAAAGCTACTCATACATCCTTTATTCTGAGTGCTTAGATAATTCCCAAGGCTTTTCCAGTTGCACCGCGCACCCTACAGGCTTTCTGCGTCCTCTCATTGCCTCGAAAATCAAACCTTTTATTTACAGAAGCACCTCCGGGACTTCATGGTAAAAACTCCGTAAACCAGCAGAAACAGGAAGCCCAGGCTTCCCAAGTCAACAGAAGAATGATCTAGAAGGCAGCGGAAAATGCCATCAATTCGACGCTGACGGCGATAGAGCCTGGCTCCCGTGATTTATGGCCCATTGCTTTTTTCCCCAGCATGCTGTTCCTTCTACGTCTTGGCATTGAGTTATTACCCAAAATGTGAGCAACATACCTGTTAGAGATCAATTCGCCACTTTCTCTGTTTGTGGGGACCCGCTCGACTTCCAAGGCGCTTGATGTTCGCGTCTCACCCGCATTGATATTTCGCTATCGATTTTCCTCTGTTCATTTCTTGCCTCCTTCAGCACCTGGACTGATAGGCCAGTTGTGTTTATCTTTTTTTATTGTGATGTGACAAAGATGGATGTGACATTGTCTTCCATGGGCTGCCGTATAGTGGAAGTGTTAATGAAGCCATTAGCGTTGTCTGAGGGTAAAGGAAGCGTGGCAAAATTACCATTATTCTGCCACTAATCTGCCAGTCTCTCTCTCTCTCGCTGTCATTCGTTCTGTTTTTAACCTTGTTCTCTCCTGCACTTGCTGATCCACTTTGACTGTCCAGTAAAGCCTCATTAATTCATTTGTTATCAAAAGCAGTTAACCACAAAGGGAGAACGGGGGAGTTGGAGTGGGGTTGCAAGGGGGGTCATCATAATGTATACTGTAATTACTCTCCACACCAGCTTCTAGGCCTGTTCTCGCTGAAACAGCCCAGATGAGGAAAAGCAAATGGCTACACAATTCATAAATCTCATTACCTCAAAATTCCTTTTTTATGAAGAGACAGAAGCTTATTTGGTCAGCACAAAAGAAAATAGTCATCACTTAAAACCACTCAAGTAATCTTGATTCAGAGTGAAGCTTCAGAACTTTATTTCAATAGACGTTTACAGATTAGGAACGTTGTGGCAAGCCGGCAGCACTCAGAGCTTGTTATTTCCTGATGGACTGTGACTAATTTTAAGCTTGTTTAATTAACGTAGAATACCTTTCTCTACTGCACATCTCAGAGTTGACAGGGAATGGTTTTGTCATGGGCTATGCGGTTGAAATTAAGGATGTTTAATATCACATTAGAAATTTAATTTTAAAGTGACTAGAATTCCCATATGCCAGCTTGAAAGATTTCATACATTAGACAAATGAAATATAACATAATGTATAAGTGAGATTTGAACACATGACCTTTTTGTGGTGACCATTTGACACCAGTGATAATTGTATAATGTTTTTTCTCAACAATAAAGTGATATAACAGTGATGGACTACTAATACTCTACGGACTTGTAGTTGACAAGAAGTTGGTCAAAATTTGTAAAATATTAAATTAAACTGTTCAAATAATGTATTTCCAAGGAACTTTCTTTTTCGTTGGAACCACATCTTTAAATAGGGTGATACAAATGAATGATAGTTGTTGCATTGCTGGCCAACTAGTCATTATTCTCGGGTTGGTTTTTAATACACAGGAATTATAACCGCAATGTTGAATCATAACTGTATTATTCATTTTAACCATTTTAAGCTTAGAGCTGTGGCTAAGATCTTACTTGTATCAATAGTTAAGATTGTGAGCGACTAGAAAGCACATCAGGGGATTTGTATCTATAAATGAGCTTACTGTCATTGAGGCGTGCACAGCTGCTGGTGAACCTCCAAAGTATGAAGTAAACCGTCAAGTGCTGAATTTAACTGCATCTGATTAAAAACAAGAATCGATCTCTCTTGAGACGTTGCTTTAATTAGACTTTGTTTTAGAGTCATTGCACACAAACCCATGTAAAATCAAAAAGACAGTGATATTGGCAGAAGAGATTGAGCTAGAGGAAACAGGAAGACTAGACACTTTATAGGAAGTGTCACCGGAACAAAAGGCAGCATTTGTGTTTGTGGGTTGTTTCTCACCAGTATTGATTACGCTGAGGAAGGCCTATGCTATCAATTAACATTGTACAATCTCATTAAGGTCCTATTAGACACAGTCAGCAGTTGAGGATTGATGTCCAAATACTAGAAAATTTTGAAATCGATATGAAATGGCAACATCTTAATGTCCGTCCTAGTATAGAGGCATGTAGTTGTAACAGTGCATTGGTGATATAAAGGACTACCTGATTGACCCGTGTTTGGGTCATGATTTTAAAGATTCCCAATATCACATTAGTAGGGAAACTGGACCCCTGTATTTACCTACGAATACAGAAAATTACTGTGGCCTTTTATTCAGAAATAAATCATATCAAAAATGTTTTGTCAAACTGTTTAGTCACATACCTGAAGTTGACACCAGAAAGAGTTAAAGATATAGTACAAAGCAGACTACAATATTTTGCATTGACAAAAGTAGCTTGGGTAACTTTATCACCAGTTTAACTTTACTCATTAAAGGGAAACAGGCAACACCTATCTCGATGTTGAGGTATTGGGCACGTGCTGATGTATTCCTTTGTGTGTTTGTGTTACTGTGCCAACTGAGGGCTCATTTTCTGTTGCATTCCTCCAGTACACGGTAGATGGTATCTGCGGCTTGCAGGTATGCACAGTCGTGCTCTGTTCTGCGAACTGGAGCTGGCTCCGCCACCAACTTTGGTGTAGCCAGAATCTGGGGTTGGGGATGAGGAGGGTTGCGATATTACAGAAACTCTGGATTGAGATAAATTGATGCTTATTAAGGTTGTATTAGGGTGTGTGTGTGTGTGTGTGTGTGTGTGTGTGTGTGTGTGTGTGTGTGTGCGTGCGTGCGTGCGTGCGTGCGTGCGTGCGTGCGTGCGTGCGTGCGTGCGTGCGTGCGTGCGTGCGTGCGTGCGTGTGTTGGGGTGGGGTGGGGTGGGGGGGATTGGGGGTTTTGGTTTGGGGTCAATAGTTACATCTTTTTTGGATACAAACCAAATCACATGCTAGTGGTACTCTAATGTGGAATTGTGGGTTAAGTATTTGACAGGGGTACCGCTTTTGGCATCTGTACTGTTTTGAAGGAGTATAAAATGATAATGCTCTTGCATATACTATACCACAAACACTGTTTGTTTTCAGACATAATTAACTGCTTTGACACTCTGTATTAAACATTACTTTCGTAATTTTCAGTTTTACATTACAAAAATCACAACTAGCTTATTAAATTATACAATGTGAAATGTCAAACAGTACAATGTAAAAAAAGATGTAATATCCTTTCAATAATTTTTTTAATGTAAACCATACAGTGATTTTATTTCGAAGACCATACATATTTTACCACATCATATTCCTCAAGTTCCTCCTCATGAATATTCATTAACAATCATTAAACTTGTAAACTTGTTTCTGGCAGACTGAAGAAAACCTGTGCTCTTTGACTTCCAGAAACAACCAGTGAATCAGATACAAGCTCGTGGTTTGGGCATTTTTGTGTGGGATGAGCATCAGATGGTCAATGAGCAATCCGTTGGCGGTTTTCGTGTTCTTGACACTGACTGACCCCTTGAGTCAAAGAGGAGAGACAGCAAATAGATGAACACAAATATACACCACAAACACTTTATTTGTGCTCTCTATTGTACATTTTTTTGCAGGTTTATTAAAACATCCCGCCAAAGGTTTATGGCCTCGTTTCTCCTGCCTGTGTTTAAAGCACCCATCACCCAACAGACGTTTGCGATAATGGTGAAGACTTACAACCATATTTTTGTCTAGAAGCACTTGCAGTAATTGTGCATTTTTTCAGCTCCTCCTTGCAGACGTGAGAGCAACAGGGATGTGTTGAAGATCTGAGGGAGGTGATCTAGGTGTGCGTGAAATAAGTGCTTGATGTGTTCAAGGCTGGGAAATGAGATCAAACTGACATTGTAGGAAAGACTTATTCCCAAAGAGGTATTTTTGTGATGTCTTTTATAACGGATAGCACAATGAAGATGAGTTAAAAACAAATTAGGTAGAGAGAAACAGGAAATGCAAAAGTAGTGTTCAGTGTTCTCCATACCAACAAAAGTATTCTGATTCAAAATGTATTTCCTGATACTGACTTAGTATTGAATGCCTTCCAGTTACTTCATACACTTCCTATATGTATAAAGTTTTACGTACTTTTCAGAAATATTTTGTTGACATTAATTTAACAAAAAACAGATAGAGCTGAAGATTATGTTTTGACCAAAACAAATATAAAATGAACGATATTTAAATGTTGTTCAATTATCTTTAGGATGGTCACTCTTTGCTTTATTCTCATGGCTTTTTTTGGGCTCTAAATGTTCCACAACAGTCAAAAGTTGAGGATGACATTGTTTTTTATATTTTATATATTTTTATAAATAATGGCTAACTAACCGAACTATACAATAACTAAACTTGGGAATAACTGTATGTTGTTACTAAAAGCACAAAATATTACTAAATAATGGAAGTCTATGTTGTTTTTTAGGTCTAAAGAAGGAGATATTTTAAAAAATGTTGCCAATAGTAAACAATAGAGTTCAAACAAGATATCGGTACCAATATTCTTCAAAATATCTTCTTTTGTGTGCTGCAGAAGAAAGTCATGCAGGTTTAAAATGAATTGTCATTATAGAGTAAGCCATCACTGGAAAAAAGCAACAGTAAGACTTCACTTTGAGAGCTACAGTGAGTGCTAGTGAGTCAGGAACTCATACAACAGTGGTGTTTGTTTTGGAAAATTCAGGGTCTCAGGAGTGTTATCACTACTGTCATGTCTTCGAAATAAATAGGATCGGGAATATAGAGGTTGTAGATAAACATCTATAGCAAGAATTGCTACCAATCCGCTATATCTGGCCATTAAATGCATCAATACATTTCTGCTGTTGCTATCTAAGGCACTTCAGCTGGTAACAGTCCTTTATCACAGCAAACAATTAGTCACAACATGAGGCAGTTGGTGTGAGAGCGAGTGCTGACGTAATCTACACTCCTCTGCAGAGGTTTGTGTGTGTGTGTGTGTGTGTGTGTGGGCTTGGTTGCTCTCCCCTCAATGGGGGTGGGAAATGGGTTGAGTTTGCTCATACTGGGTTTAAACCCCCTTCATATGTCTGGGAGGTATGTCTTTTTGACACACCTTGCTGTCAAGAAACTAGCTTGGATATGTCTTGGATTTTCTCATCTCAGTGCTTCGTGGACAAAACACGACTTTAATACCAAACAAACTGTACATACTGGGGACTGTTAACACAAACAAACAAAGCCCTTATAAATAGCCATCAATCTCACTTCCAATTGAGAGAATGACAGCATATTGGCTTTTGCTAAGACAGGTTTTGAATGGATTGTTTTAATAGACTGCATTTCTCTTTTATCATGAAATATCCCCATGCGACGTACCCCTTTTACTCAATCCATTCCAAAAAATTAATTGTCATCCAATGTCAAGGCCCACAATAATTGTGTTAATATAGTGATATTTTGGTATTTTATTTTCAAATTCTTTAATAAGAATTTCAAATATGGCTTTGAAACAAAAAACTGGGACAATTCTTATTTGTCATTCCCCCGCAGTAACTCTGTTTTTAATGATATGCTTGTTAATTACATGAACTGAATGCAGAATTTGTTTTTCCTAACAAGATAGGGGACTGTGATTGTCCATCTGCATCCCAAATTACAGGCTCAGCCAATTTGTTGTAATTTGAAGAGGAGATTCGAAACAATTCCTGGACACGAGTGTAGTTAAAACCTGGATTGAAAACCTCCATTTCATTTGAATCTCCACGGGGCTCCTGTGAAGAATCGATATGAGGGTTTACACCCGTCCTGATGGGAGATGCCACTCGCATCAGCTAACTGCTAGTTGATAACGAGAATCCATTAGTGTAAATTTGCTATACCCGGATATGAATCTTAGGACATGAATCCTTAAGCTTGGAGTCCAGCCAAGTTATCAGAGGCATATCTATTACTGTCATCCTCCGAATACCTTTACAAGACAGGCGGTTAGCTCTGTATCCAATATTTACCCTCAACAATAGCGCAACAAGAGAGTCAACTGTTTCTTGGATATCGGCTCGTAAATGTGACAAGCTGGTCTCATTTGAAGTCTTTGTGGCTGGATGTTTTATAAGCCGAGATGAGACAATCATCATGTAAAATGGAAATAAAAGATGGAATATTTAAATAGGCCATGGAAATCATTTGCTTCTGGGGGGACTTAAAAGATGAAAAACACAACAAATGAACAAATAATGTTTCCAGACGCAATCAAAGGATGAACTGTCACACTTGTTTGGCTTTTGAAAAAGCTTCCCTTTTCAAAAGGAGATTTCAGATCTACAGAACACAAGTGGCCATGCATAATGCATTACAGGCTGGTGGGGGGTACAGGGAGGAGGGGTGCACGGTGCAATAACAGAATCAAAAAGATGATGGGGTCTCCAGTCAGACCTTTGTGGTCAATAGAGGGCCTATTAGACGTAGGCATTTCCTTACAGGGAAGCACAGACACTGTTTATATGAGGCAGATTACATTTTTGGAGGTTAAGAGGTTAGGTTTCACACTTTTCCCTAACTGTGGATAATCTCGGCCATGATATGCTTCTGAAGAAAACAAAAGGAGAAATGAAACCATGGAAACCTGTCATCAAAGCAAAATTTTTAGAATCGATAGAACCAGCCAAAGGAACACAAGGCAATAGTGTTATTGTATTATTGCATTATTTATTAATATTTTCACTGAGACGAAACATTGATTATGTAATTATGTAATTCAATGCGTGATGAACAGACACAATGTAAAACTTCTGTCTAATGTTTAATCCATGGAAGATCTCCATTGCATCTGTTGTGGAACCAGTGGTAGATTTTAGCTGTTATAGAGTGTGTTGAAGCCATGGGGCCATGTGGATTAATTATCTGTTTTATTACTGTGATTTTATCAGCATTGTGAAAAGCTGTTTCCCTGCAAAATGACATTCACAGCTCAAGTCTTATTACTTTTTATCTTTTTATGGTGGTACCTATTTAAATGCACATTTCAAGACTTCAAAACTTTGTCTCATAGGAAGGTTGAGAACTTGCCAAGATGCCCATCAAGTGTATTTGACTGTAAATGCACTGTTCAATAGGCAGGAGAGTGTGTGCCTGTCAGTCATACAACCCTTAGTGGGTACAGGGTAGTGTAGAAACACTAGAGAGAGAGAGAGAGAGAGAGAGAGAGAGAGAGAGAGAGAGAGAGAGAGAGAGAGAGAGAAAGAGACATGATATGAGAGATATGACATAATTGTAACGAAAAAATGCTTGCATCTGGTTGACAACATAGTGGGTGGATGTTTCGCCACATTGAACTTTTAGCATTTTCCATGTCCCTGCACTCAAATTTAAAAAATGAAGAAATTACTGAAAGCATCAATAAGTTATTTCAATTGAATATAAAATAACTCTGATAATATGGTTATCATGACATACTTTTAGCTAGTTAATGTCATATACTTCAGAAAGTATCAGAAAGTATCTATAGGGACTTTTTAGGAATATGTATTGGAAATTAATTTCGGGCCACAAACGCTACAATGCATAGTAGTGTTATGTTGTTATTTTAAAACCATCTATAACCCAAAACGTCACTCACAGACTCTTAAGTAGGCTGCACCTGTAATAAATAAGTAAGCTATGGTTATGCAAATTGAACTACAGTTTAATAAGACAATTAAATCAAGTTTGCACTGTCCACTACATGCTTAATACGGCCCGCAGAAGTCACACAGGACCACATTCTCCTCCTCATCCCTGAACCGCACATAACCCCACCCCTCGCACCCGGACACTGTGTAGTCCAGGTGTCTCATGCAGCTGTGCGCCAGGCTCCTCTTTCTCTAGACCAGTCTCTTTCCTCCCTTCCTGACTTCATCTCGGCTCTGAATGGGCGTGCTGCTGTTCCATTCGGCGGTGCAGCCGTCCAACCACAGGCTATAAATAGGGTAGGACATAACATGTCAACAAACATTAAGCGCGGTGGATTGTGGGAGTTTTAGTGGTGTTTGGTGATTTGAGATTTGCTGGTGTTGAATGCTGTACCAGTGCAACATGTTTACTTATCCATGTGAGAAGGTTCAGACTGTGGGAGATGTTTTCACTGCTTTCACACATTTTAACAATTTGAACTCTTCATGGATGCGTCAGTTGCTTGTTGGCGTTCCATAGCTTGTAAAACGCTGTGAGAAAAGTCACCTTGATGAGCTCCATTCGAGCGACTCCATGTCCAGGGGAAATGAGACCCAGCTGGAAAGGTGGAGAGGCAGCGTGGCTGAGCAGGAGGGATGCAAACTTTTTCCTCCCAGGCTGCCAAATTACAATCACTTTAGCAAGCGAACCCAGCATGTTATCCCTAAAATCACAGTTGAAGGGAATTGAATTTCCAAAAGAGAGAAAAAAAATCATTCCCTCACGCTTTTGCACACCTTTGTTCTTGGGTTGATATGTCAAAATCAGGTCACTCTGCTTTCTAGCTTTATATTTTTGCTATTGTGCTTATATCTTTAAAAGCTTGCCCTACATATAATCATTTCTCAAAATAAAATAGTCCTAGTGTGCTGGCTGGTTGTGTTTGTGGGCATCTGTTTTCTAACAGCAGTTTCACACCTATGGTGCCTTAAAGTGATAGTCCAAACAAAAAGAACATTTCTGTCATCATTTACTCTACCTCTTGTCATATCAAACCTGCATGACTCACTTTTTTCTGTAAAACGCAGATAAAGATATTTTGAAGAATGGTGGTAACTGAACAGCTAGCGCACACATTGACTTGCATTGTGTCCATACGTTACAAAAACAAAATGTTCTTTTTAGTTTTGTTTCCACAAAAATATCAAAACCTTTTGAAATGAAGGCACATTTATGTCAAGATATTTAATGATGTTTTGGGAAAGAAAGTTTAAAAAAGTAAATTTATCCTTCAAACTAGCAAAATAATGGGGTGAGAAATTAACTTACTTCTTTGATCTAAGTTTATTTTTCTCACCGCATTTTGCTTGTTTTAAAAAACATTTACTTGATTATAATATTTTTTTTTTCTATAACAAGACAAATATCTAATGTCACTTTTCTTGCCAACTAAATGTATCTTGACTTAAGAAGTTGTAGATAGTTATAGTAAAAACAAGACAAAAAAATGTATTCAGTTTTTGCAGTGTAGAATTGAAGTAGATATGTAGAAACTTTTTTCAAATACCTTCTATTTGTTCTGGTTTGAAATGACAACAGGATGAGTTAATGATTGCAGAGTATTTATTTTTGGGTCTCTACGCAGCTCACATATTTATTTTAGTATGTTGAAGCATTTTGTAAATAAATTCAAACTTTCAGAGCAAATGTCATTTTTCTTTGATTAGAAGAGCGTGCTGCTTGTGCGACATATAATTATCGGGGTGTGTTATTGTCAGCGTGAAAACAACACACACTGTGATTTTCCTGCAGAAATCAAATTCCATAATATCCAGGATTCCACTCCTCCCCATCAGATACAATGATCAAACCAAACCCTTTTCACTGTCCTCTACTGCCAATTAATTACAGATGGACCGGTGAAGCTCCTGGGGCCCGAACTTTTGTCACCCTGTGAGACTGTGAGTTAAAGAGAGCTCTGGAATATTTCCTCATTAGTTCCTCTGGAGACAGACTCGGTTGCAAACGACCTTTGACCCGTCAGCTCAGTGACAGATGCTGCAGTGTTGTTGGTTGTCATCCAGCCGGGAGCGCGTCCGCCCGACCTGCCTGGTCGACACTTTACACTCATCCATCGCAGCATCAAAGCACATTTTTTAGCTTTCTGACAGGAATGCCTTCGTGACTTGCTGTCCCAAGTCATGGATGGTATTATATCAGTGTAATTTGATTTAATGCTTCTGTGTATTTCCTCATGGATGGACTGTGAGCTTTAAACAGTATATTTCCTCTGTGGCCAACTGCAATACATCTAGCAGAAAAAATTACCCAGTGTTATTTTATTGTGGTTATAGATGTTCCGTGACATGTAAATGTGCAATTTATAGTTATATCTGCCATGATTTACACAGGCACTTAATTCGTTCATCACCTGGATCCAATTATGGGATTAAGCAATAGACATAACTTCACTCATTAGCCATCAACAAATAAATATCATTTGTATATATAACTGAGGGAGAATTATTTACATTAATCTATAAAAGGTCCAGTTTATGAAATCTCGTGGCATCTAATGGTGATGTTACCAATAGCAACCAAATGCTCAGTCAAATGTTCACACCTACCTTTCAAAGCACTATGGTGGCTGACATAGGACAATATACAAAAGAACATATAAAAAAATTAAGTTCCTCTGAACCTATTTATGTATATTATATTGCATTTTTGCCAGTGGACATGACGTGTTGCCAAGTATGCTGTTCCATACTTGGAATTTGTGCTCTGCATTTAACCCATCCCAGTGCACAGACACAATAAGTGAACACACACACACTGTGAACACACACCCAGAGTAGTGGGCAGCCATGCTGTGGTGCCCAGGGAGTAGTGGGGGGACGGTGCTTTACTCAAGGGACTCGCTTCAGTCATGGTATTCCCACTGGTTCCGAGTCTCGAACTAGCAACCTTCTGATCACAAGTCCAAGACTCGAACCACCAGGTCACAACTGCCTCACTGGATCCTTCTAAATATCACACGTTGCGCCGTTAACAAATGTCTTGATTGTGAAGTTCTAAAATTTATACAGGATGTCTTAAAATATAATTAAAAACACAGCCACCTATCAAGAGCAATTCATAGAAGGATTTATGTTTATTAACTACTATATGTTGTAAAATTTCAAATGGGATTTTAAAATGTCACCATATTTTAAATGAATTTCTTGTAAGAGAAAGTGTTTTGCTGTGCCATGAAGGTTTGTGTGACTGCTCTCATCAGCATGTGCAGCAGCAGTTGACGGATTAACCCCATCAGTGCCAGCAGCACAGTGATTGGCCTTGGCCTATGGTACAACACCAGAACTCCATCTCTCTCCCTCTCCCTCTCTCTCTCTCTCTCTCTCTCTCTTTCCCTCTCTCCCTCTCCCTCTCTCTCTCTCTCTCTCTCTCTCTTTCCCTCTCTCCCTCTCTCTGTCTCTCTCTCTCTCTCTCTCTCTCTCTCTCTCTCTCTCTCTCTCTCTCTCTCTCTCTCTCTCTCTCTCTCTCTCTCTCTCTCTCTGTCTCTCTTTCTCTCATCTGTCCTTGGGGGCCTCCCCCCCTCATCATCATGTCTGGGCCTGGAGCCCGTTGCTATGGTAACCTCAGGGAGAGTTAATGCAGCAGGAGACTGAAATTGTATTATCTTCTGTTTCCCCCTTCCCCTTCTTCATTCTTTTATTTTAGTTTTTTTAGTTTTGTGGGGGGAGGCGGCATTGCTGGCGGATGATCATGAATTTTTGTTCACAACAGATTTCAAATAAAACTGATTCTCTTGCTTTAAGTTCAAACACTTTGATGGAAATCTACCATGTTTTATTTGTCCTGTTCTTGTTTAATGAATGTAAAAAAATTAAAAGACAGAAATATGACCCAGGCCGATTAATCCAGCTGAATTTAGGCTATTTCGAGATCTACTTAGAATAATATAATTTCCATTGAATGACAAGAATGACTAATTCAGATGGTAATTTGTCTTTATGTAAGATCTACAATAATCAATTTTAAAGATGTTTCAATTAATTGGGAGAAATTTTGGGCTGCTAGTTACCCTGATCTATGACCGTCTGACTCCTGGATTTAGTCATATGGGTCATTCTATAAGTGTTGTTACATCTGAGAAATTGAATTTTAGAAATAATAAAGTGTACTTTCTGGAAAAAACAAACAAACAAACAAACAAACAAACAAACAAACAAACACGACATTACATCAAACTCTTATACTCAAAAAATCCCTGGTTTGGCAGTTTTTACCCTATCCTAAATTTTAACCTTATTGATAAAGATAGTTAACATTTTTTTAATAGTTGGTGCGTATACTCCAAACGAAGAACAAGATCTGCAATACAAATTTTCATACACATTATTATTCTACCTTTCTAATCAACATTACATTTTTTTTTCTAGTAATAATATCTGAGTTACATTGTTGACACATATTTGCTATTTTGATATTTAGACACATTATGACTCATCTCCAAATAATTTATACACACACAGCTAGAGTTAGACATCACAAAAATTTGATCTTGGAGTTGACAGAGTTATAATCACATTAAAATGGACATGAGATATACCTGCTATTATTGAATGACCCATGTGAAGAATATTGATTTGTGGAATCAGACTGGAATAACAGTTTAGGTGAATAAACATTAAACTCGTCAAAATGAATAAAAACAAACTAAAAATCATACTTTCTCTGCCAACCTTCACCTACTTTTGCTCCTTTGACAGTCTCACCTTTATCCATGTGCGCTCCATCATGCTCCCACCATTTTCTCTTTGACACTTGAGCTCCAATGAAGGATTGTTTGCATTGCTTTTACTGCTTGTCTCACTATATGTTCCTGCTCATTCTCTGACGGTGATGAGTTCAGGTCCAAGGGCTCCACAAGATTTGCTTGAAATCCCCATATTACCCGTATTGTAATCCTGCCAGCCGTTTGTGATGAAGGGAAAGGGGAGTTGTGTTTTTTAACCACCGGGGAAATTATTAGAGGGTCTGAGCAAAGACAAAAGAGTGAGATGTGTTGGGTACTTATCCACCGGGTTTGAATTTAGACGTTATGGGGTAATTTATGAAGAATTAATTGCACCCACTGATTGCGTTGTTCAGTTGCATTAGTTATTGTGCTTAATGAATTATGCAAATCCTTTAACTGTTCAAACAGAGAAAAGTAATCTGTGTTGAATCCAGTGATGTGGCACCTTTTACTGGGACCGTACGGGGGACAGCCCATGACAAGCCTCATCATACAGTACTTTTGGTTAAAATTTTAATTACATGATTTTTTTATTTGAATTTCTAATCTTTGTTATTATAAGTAGACATTATTGATCATAGTTTAACCCACACACTAAAACCACCTACAATTGGGCAAAGCTATTTTCAATCTCTATGGAGATTCAAGCCAAAGTTGAAATAAAATCCCCTGGCATTTGTGCAATGGAGGGGTGTAATTAAATTCTGAGTGCGGACCTGAACTGATGCACACACACGTTGTGGTTCTGTAAGAAACACTATGGGGTGAATTATCAGTTCCTGTGCAGTTGAAGTTAGGAAGGTTTCGCCCATAATACTAATCTCTTATTTGTCTTAACTCTCCCTTGATAAAGCGGCTGTCCGTTGATTTTTAGTCTTATCAGGATCTGTTTCCCTATGGGTGTTTTTATAGAGCAAGTGTTTTTAGATATGTGTCACTGTTTATTAATTAGAGTGTGTTTGCCAGGGCTTCATCGTGTTATTTCAATCCCTCGTCATGAAATAAAAGTCCAGTAGAGATGAGTTGAGATGAGATGTTTAGCCTTTGATTAGTCATTTATTTTTATGTTGAACTATTTTTTTATTAGCATCATCATAGTCTATTAGTTCAGTATTATCAATATGCTCTATTAAAACTAGGTGTGAGAGAAGCGATCTAATTCCAACATCAGTAGGGGATTGTCAAGAATTACCTGGTTAATTATTCACCTGTGTACAGAACGCAGGTATGCTTGAAAGTTTTGATCTTTTAGTCTCCTTGTAGATGTTTTTCCAGATTTAATCATTAATCATTTTTATTATGCATTTAAAAGTTATTGGAATTAATTAAGCAATAATAACTAGTATTGATGCTCAGTGGTTAGAGAATGGCCCTAGGTCAAGGTCATGGGTTTGATCCCAGGGATGGCATATACTAAAAAACAAGATAACAATTTTATAATTCAATGTATAGATAATGCCAGATAAAATTCTTTTAACTATAAGGACTTGCACTTTTTTGACTGTTTTTATTTGTTTATTTATTTACTTTCTTACTGTGGAGTTTACTGTAAATATACATAATCATTATACATATTCGCCTCTGGCTTGCTTAGTTGGGGTCACCTCATTTACAACGATATACTTGATTTGATTGAATTTGAACGCACGGACACTTTTTAAGTAAACAAAGAGGACATCAACGAATTGAAAAAGAATGCATAGACACCATTAAACTGAACAGAGATAACGTCCCAGAATTCAATAATATATTGCCTTTAACTAACATTAATTATTATGACGCACTGTTTTACTAATTATTGTTGTTAAGCTGCTTTGATGCAATGTATTTTGTCCAAAGCAGTACATAAATAAAGGTGATATTGACATTGACATTATGGACTTAAGGGCTTGTGAAGTTGATAAACCTTAATGCTATGAAAATTAATCATCATACTGTACTTAAATATTAATGAAACATCAGGGCTCTAACCCAAAAGCATTTATTACTGTAGTTTTAAAAATTTTTTGTGTTGGTAGTCGAAAGGATTTAAATAACACCACTTAGTTCAGAATCAATTTCTGTCAGCAGTACAGGAGTAAAAGAATGAAAAATAAGCACTTTACCCAAAGTCATGAATAATGCACGTCTCATGAAAGGCTTCCCTGTTGCCCATTCATATGGCTTTATGTACCAGCTTTTATTGTCTTTGCCAATAGCCGAGCGTGAGCCAAAATATCTAAAAAAGCACCCCATTGCAAAATGAATCCAACGTGGCTCATGCAAGCGCTATTTTTTTATCAGATCCTGCAGGCTTCAGTCTTGATCTCAGCGGTGACACATACTTTCCTTCTCAACAGCTTTTCTTACCCCATGTGGTGGACATTACCCTCAGACTGACAACTTCTCCAGTTTCCAACAGACCCGGGTGCTCTCTGTGTGTAATGCCAGATGACTGTTATTAGGACCTCTCTGTAGCATGAACACTGAGCTCCAAAAGGTCACAGGAAAAAATCACTTTAAGAAAAGACAAAGGGCGAAAAAAACAAGAGTTGGCTGCCAACAAGGCTTGTGCTAATAACACAATAAAACAGTACTGTTAAGCAGCCTCTAAAAATAATTGCAGATCTGTGTTTTTATTTGCTAAGGCTCCCGGGTAATAAACTGGGTAACATTCGGCGCTAGTTGTAAAATGTGTTTGGGCTGCAAGTGTAAAAGAAGCCTGCAGTCCTATCAACTGTTTTTTATTTGGTGGATGAAGAGATTGCAACATGTTCCTGTTAGAGTAATTATAAGAAAACAGACTTGGGTTTACTTTTCATCTTATTATTTGAATATATTATGTTGTGTAGGAAAAGGACTTGTTAACTATTATACATTTGTTTATTGGGATGTTCTTTTAGCATTCATTCTTGTAAGTTCAAATCTTTTCTTGATGTCTTTGGATGTTATATATAATTTACTCAAAAATGAAATTATTTGATTACTCCTACCTGTATTGCAAACACAAAAGTCAGATCCACATATCTACACTAGCAATGTTGTGCATTGTTAGATTATAAATGAGTATAAATGTTTTTATTTAATTTACATGAAAATTGAAGCGATTTACCTAAACTTGAGGCTGCACAAGCACAAATTGGATTTCTGTTTCATTAATCTAGTAAAGTAAATTAATATAGTAAACATGTCCTTCTGCTTGAAAGCAACACTGAAATAAATATAATTTAATTCACAATAATTAATTTTCATTTTTGGTTGAAGTATTGTGTGAATTACAGGCAGTTGTTTTTTCTCCCAGAAAAGGCTGGTTCTGAACTCTACCGCTTAAAAATAAATTAAGACCATATCAAAGCAAATATCCAGTATTTTACATCCAAACCAGCTGTCACTGGCCTTGAGTTGTAGAGTTTGGTGAAAAATACATTAAAATTTGTCTATGTTCTTGCTTCAAAATACTTGCCTTAACATAATGTTGCTTGAAGGTCTCTTCCGGACATAGACTTAGATATAGATGAACTACACAAGTGAAGCTGCCACACTTTACTCTCCTGGATCTTTTGTTCTTGTCATGGGCTGTCGCCATTAATTTTTCGAAAAGCCCAGTCAACTGTCTCTTTTACTCAATGAAGTGCAGGAGAGTCATTATCTGAAGATTAGTGACAGTATCAAGTTTTTGCACCAGAGACCCGTGGGGTCAAAGGACTTAGCAGGCCATTGGCTGCTCACATGGGCCTGTAGCTGTATCTTTCCTCACCATTATGACCTTTACGAGCAGTTGGTCTTACTACAGATCGTCAGCCCAAAAGAAAGGGAAGCTCTACCAGAGCAACTCTCTTGGACTTACTATTGACACAGTATCTGATCAAGTTATCCTTCTTCTCTTTTTTGCCTTGCAAATATCTAAGCAGCCTTTGCCATTCCTTGTTAATTATTTATTAATAATTAATTTTTTTATTCCTAACTTTATATGCATTTGTAACATGTGTATTCTTTATTGATTAATATAGCCATTTTGGATTTATTTTACAATTCATACAGAGTTGGGAAATTGCTTTGTAATGTTAAACTAGGCTTAAAGAGTTTGGTTTTAACACCTTTTCTCAAGGGAATAGTATTAAATATTAGCTTGGTCCATTAGATCTTGACCCATGGATGGATATTCAGGTTCAGTGCATCTTTAGGAACCCTGCTAATACAGACAGAGGAAAGCCGGCATAAGTGGTTCTGTCATCCCCTCATGCTCTTCTGCCACTCGCTCAAATTAGCAATTCACACTCATTGTCTACCGCTTTGCCCTCTGGGAATAGTAACATTTTGTCCTCCTTTTCAAAGAATAAAACCAATGTGAAGTAACATTAGAGATTATGGAGGGTTGACTTAGTAGATTTAAAATCTTGGACTTGTCTTTATTGAAGATGTCTGCTTCCATCAGTTAATTAATATGAGATAAAACAAATCCTTTAATTAAGAGCTAATTCCTTTTTATTAAGATAGACTTTAGTGCTTAAGGAAACAAAACTGTATTTGTCCCATTGCTCTGTATTTGAGTGAGGAAGCGCTTTCTTTTCTAAAAGAGATTGTCTTTCATGATTTTCTTTTGCAGTATTGGCTCTGTCAAGAACTACCGCATTACATTTTTAAACACATCTGTAAACCAGGAATATATGCATGTGCCTTCTTATCTGAATTTGGCTGATTAAAAAAGTCTTGATAGCTTGTAGAACAGGATTTTGGACGAAATGTGGAAATGTGGATCAAATTAATTCTGGGCGCTTCAGAGAGAACCAGCTCCTTAGTCAAACATTATGTTCCTTTACATTTCTTTATATAAATTTCTTTTTGAATATAGTAGCTCTGTTTTATTGCTAATCCACATGTTTTTAATTATGGAAGTTAAGGGAACTCTTGGCTCAAACAGGTGGAGAAAATTGTTCAAAAACAGTGGTGGCTACACCCTAAACACACTATTCCGATGTTATTAATACTAAAGCACTAGTCATGAAAGATCTTGAAATCAGATCAGATTTATGACTTTTAACTGTAATTTTTGTAAACAGATGATTGTTTTTTTAGCCTAGGGTTATGTTTCTGTTAAACAACTGAATGATAAAACTTTTGTACAGTATTAAAGGGTAGTACCATTGAAAATGAAAATTCTTTTCTAATAATTTATTCACCCTCCTGTCATTCAAAACCTCTTTGACTTTCTTACTGCCCTGATTGAATGTGGGGAACCAGAGTGACTCTGGGACTTTCATCCAAATGCGTGACAGAGAGGAAACGCTTGCACAATGTCATCTTAAATGCGTTTATTTAGACTGACAGCCTCAACTTTTATAGACTCATTTAGACTGTTTACTCAGGATTTCTCCTCATTAAAACCATTCTCCGGGTTTTTGACGAATCGGGTTGGTTTTTCCACCCAAAATAAATGTCAGAGGCTTCACCGCCTGTTCACAACTGTTTTCAGATCACTACAAAATACAACCCGTTCTTAACATAAAATTCTCAATTCACGGTCCATCTGTTAAAAAGGCAACACGCTTTAAACTCAGGTAGGGACATGTGGAGGTGGGCGGGATTGATCTTTAGTGACCGTGTTGAGTAGAAAAAATTCATGGTTACTGAAGTAAAAGCATTTTAAAGGTCTTGGAGTTTTGAGAAAATATTATCGACAGTATTGTATGCAATACTGCATATCTGCTCAACTTCCCTAAATTTGTGAAATAGGATTGTGCATTGTATCAAGTCCTCCACTTCTTTATTTCTATATTCGTTTTTGTATTTAGAAAATAGAGTGTTATCACTGCCTAATCCAACAGACTCTCAAACGGCACTTGTGCATGAGTATGCGCAAAATTTTGATTGAAATACCAGAATCTCTTTCGAAAATAAATACAGGTAAATCACCTCCGTAATTGTGGCTCTCAAAGTCCATTAGTGCCAGTTTAATAAATAAACATGCCTCATTGCATCAAGTTATTCGTAGAAGCCCTCAGCTACGAGTCTCCTCTACAAAGCGATGTTGTAATCCGTGTGTTTCAGCTCATGGCGGGCCTCATGCTGACACCGTAAGTGAAAAATGGATGGGGTTCCTGGCATATTTATGTAGAGGAATGGGAGACTGGAGACTAATAAGAGAGAGGCAGTGGCCTCAGCTGATGTGCGAGGCAATATCCTCCGGCGGTGCCCTGCCCCTCTCAGGGGACATCTCTTTAAAGGACGGAAGAAGAGAATATGAGCGAGAGGACGGCTGGCATGCTGCCCTCTGAAACCTTAGTCCCATCTTCTCTTCAAAGGCTCTGATTACCCCGCTCTCTCACTGCTCTGTGAAATGATGCGTTTAAATGTGTTTCATAAGGTCACATTATAAGTGGTATGAACAAAAGTTTATGTCATGCTGATAATATAGATCATTTTTATTATTTTAACAGCTTAATGAAACAGTTGTTTGTGAAAAAGTTGTCCAACCATTTGGAAATGTGTGATTTGTTTTCAGATAATCCCATAAAAATTCAATTATTTTTTATATATATGATTTTTATTGCTTAATTGGAACTTTATATTGCCATTGTTTTTTATAACAAGTAAACGACACGTTTGTCATAAAATATAAAATGTATATAATGAATTTTTTATTTTAAAATATAATGTAATTAGCCACATTCGGGGATTTTTTAAATGTTGCAGCCATGAAAAAATTAAGAGATAATTTCATAGACCATTATTAGTTCAGAATTTACTATTTATATGTTTTAGGTAAAATAATTACTTTATTTTAAAAAAATATCTCCAAATTGTTTCTAATTGGAACTTTATATTGCCATTGTTTTAGGATTTTTTGTAACAAGTAAACGACACGTTTGTCATAAAAATATAAAATGTATATAATGAATTTTTTATTGTAAAATATAATGTAATTAGCCACATTCGGGGATTTTTTAAATGTTGCAGCCATGAAAAAATTAAGAGATAATTTCACAGACCATTATTAGTTCAGAATTTACTATTTATATGTTTTATGTAAAATAATTACTTTATTTTAAAAATATCTCCAAATTGTTTCTAATTGTATTTATTTATAAAAAGTAAAAACTGGCGAAAGTAAAAAGAAAAGAGGCTTTGTATGTTTTCAGACCCCAAATACAAAAAAACAAGTTTACTGTATTTTTTAGTTTTAAGGAATACAAAAGATAAATTTGTATTTAGGGACAGTTGTGTCACATTTTATCACAAAGGAAAAAACGACGAAGAAGTATAATTCAAACTACAATGATTTGATCACGATAATTTGAGGAAACTCAGTAACAAAACAACAAGCACAGGTACAAAACACTAACACAAGATGATGTCGGTCAAACAACAAGGGAAAATTAGGGGTATATATAAAGTCTAGATAAAGATGGAATGATTGACTTGTGGCATGATGACAAACAAGTGACAGGTGAGGGAGCGTGGAGAATCATGGCAATTAAAGTCCAAGGGGTAAAAACAGTCACATAGGGAGCACAGGGGAATGTCCTGAGGTACGATATTGTTTTAATTTAACAGATACTGGACTGGAATGATCACAATACATCGAATATGTCTGATGATATGACAGTTTGAAATGGTCTTTTAATTTTTTCTCTACTGTATGTGTATTATTGCCATGTATGACCATATTCCTTAGAAACTAGGCCAATCATATCAAATCTTTTTGAGGGAATTTTTATGTTTAGGAATCAACCCGAATGTATAAATACCTACTTTGATATGTGAATGCATTTAAAAGTTGACACCTTTCTACCTATGGAAAGTCATGGCCTAGTCATGGGGAAGTCATGGCCTATTGGTTAGAGAGTTTGAATCCTAACCCTAGGGTTGCCGGTTCACATCTCAGGCCAGCAATTACCATGACTTAGGAGCCCTTGACAAAGGAACCAAACTCCCCAACTGCTCTCCAGACCTCACTGCTCCTGGTATATATTTACGGTTGGTGTGTGGGTTTAAATGCAGATAACGAATTTTGAGTATGGGTCACCATACTTGGCTGTATGTCACCTCAATGGACATTAGCTATGTATCATCATACTGTCCAGCCATATATATATAATCAATGCTAAATTAACTGGACACTAATATATACTTAATAATGTTTAACACCTCTGCGGCTGTTGGGATTTCCATGAGCCTGAGCCAGCTGTAATAAAATGAACATTATTACATTGTGAATGAGAATGAAGCAGGGATAAAACACTATCCCCCATGAATGTGCTTTTTTTTTTTTTTTTTTTCTCAGATTTTAATCTGTGTTATTTACATCATTTTTCTACATTACAAATGCAAAATCCACATTTGTCTTTCAATCCTCATTTAGCACAATTCTGGTTGCTGTTAATACCTTGACTGTAAATTCAGTGGTGTGAAAGTTTTATTCCTATCTCATCTTACGAGCCTCCAACCCACAGGAGCCCCATTTCCATGGGAACTGTCAAAGTTACTAAAACATTGGTTCAACCATATAGGATCACAAACCTGGCCTGAATTTAGGCTATTATTGCTGGGATAGGCTATATTGGGGATTTGGGATTATGGGATTTTTGTAACGGATTGGGTGGATTTTCTGCTTAACGTTTGGTGTATGTGTACATGTAGGATCGCTTTAGAAAAAGGTTTGTTCATAACATATCAAAGGAGAAAACAAAATCATCCGAATGATGTAACCATCATTTAGAAAGGTTGTAAATGAATGATAGTGCTTTTAAAAGCAAAGAAATACTCCAGCAATAAATGTTCAAAGCATGTGTAGCCTAGATTAGATAATTAAATCAACAATGTGATGAAATGAATTTGTGGAAATTCCTGCAACTGAAAGCAATCATGGAAGACTTTCACATGTATAAATTGTGAGTGTCCCAGAAGTAAATTATTCTCTAAGTTAATTTATTTAACTTATTTTGGCCCGATTTTTGCCCACATGACAGAAATGGGAATTGAAGAGCCTGAGGTTTTTACTTCCGTGCTCTGTGCGCCGGAATGAGAGATCAAAGAAGCCGTCTTACTTTACCCCTACTACACTCTACTCTCTCTCTCTCTCTCTCTCTCTCTCTCTCTCTCTCTCTCTCTCTCTCTCTCTCCTTTTCATAAAAATTTGATCAAACTAAGTATGTCAATTAGTATGTTACAAAAATATAATGTTACACAAATGTCTTTACGGTTAAGGTTATTTGTTGACATATTAAGATATCGACAATTCTAGCCAAAACTTAGTCTTGCAAAAATTATTTCTGCAGTAAACCCTCAATGCCATTTTAAACACTCCTACTTACGTTGTAGCTCTCTGTCAACAACAAGCGTAACAAACATAATTTCTACGTTATCAAAAGAAACCTAAGAAGAAGTTAAGAACACACATGCTACTGTTATATACATGTCTCCGCTGGAGGAACGTGTGTTGAGAATGGAACTCCTGCTTGGCTGGACGCATGTGGAAGAAATTGGCTTATGAAGTCATTTTGGTTGTCTAGACTTGACTGCAACCCCATTTGTTTTCAGCAGCTTTGACAAACGCATTTATTTATGTGATTGTCAGCAACATATACAGCCAGAAAAAGGCAAGCCTTGAGGTTATGCACTTTACTTCAGACATATGTAACAGAGAATCTGTATTGTTTTCATGAGGACAGACTGATTAGAGGCAAATTATACTGTATGTATGCATTTAACATAAGATAGAAAGATCAAGGAGTTTTTTACCCAGTTTATGTTTCCGTCATGTTTTGTGTCTGGTCACATCTAATTAACATGTAAATAGGCGAACTACATGGACGGTGGACAGCCCTGTCTATCACAAACAGACTATATATAGAATATAAGAATGCTTATATTAAGCTTATATTGAAGTTGTTTGGCCTCTTGCTGCGTCTTCAGCTGTAAAACAATAAGTCATTATGTCTGTGTGCAGTCAATGTAATTTTCAGTCTATCAGGAACAATTTCCATTGCCATGCAGAGTCGAACAAAGCATGATTAAAGACTAGCTAGTGGACCCTGAGTTCTCTTCAAGTTTATTCGCTTTGAAATTGGACACCAATTTAAAGCTTTCAGACCAAAAACGACAACAGACCGCCGGTGAATAATTGGAAGTTGTTGTTGAGTATTTAGCTGTTTTTTTGTCTTGTTCTGTAAAACATACCAGGCTCAGAGGGGAATGCTTAGAACCGAACGCTGATTAAGAAATGCTGAAACCAGTTCAAAGAAATGAAGAACTAAAGTGCAAAGATAGCTGAATCTGTGCTGTTTGTTTGTTTGTTTTCCTCTGTGATGCTTATCATTCTTTTTTTTGGTATTGAGGGAGCTGGTTTTCATTGCTTGTTCATATCTTGTTCACCGGTTACAATAGGAAAGGGTTCTGAGAAAAGTGTTAAGTTTGTTCATCTTAACAAGATTAGTCACTTAGAAATGCAGAAAGTTATATTATATCAAACATTACATTTGATCATGTGGAGGTTTTCAGTGGGTGAAAATAATGTAAAACTGTTTAACCTTCTAGATACATTTGTCTTGATCTAGGATCTCCAATCAAAGAAGGAAAACAATCATTAATCATTACTTTTCATAAAAATAAACAATATTTAATATGCTTAAGTAGGTTTATGGTAACACTTAACTTAAAAAAAATTATTTTTCATTATTACATTAATAAATGTAATAATGAATGTACAACAATGATCAATTTATTTGTTAAAACATAAGAAGATATTTTGAATTCACTTTAGCTTCATGAACACAAATAAATAAGTTCCAAATTCTCTTGCGTTCTGTGGGAGAACATTTTAGGTTTGGAATGACTGGATTGTGAGTAAATGATGACACAAATTTGATTTTGGGCTCACTTATCAATATCACAATCATTTTTATCTCATGATTAGCTAATCTAAACAGTTGCAACGTCTATTACTCTTAGTAAATGCTAAAATGAACAAACTAATATTAATAAAAATATTATTTTTAGCTAATGTTAACTGACCCTTAACAAATACATTTGAATTGTAAACTTTCTCTTTACACAAAATCCAATTTCTTACCCAAACATCCGAATTCTTGATTATAGGGTGAAATATGGCCCTGCTTTGTTCTTGACTGTTTTGTGGGCTTCCTCTTTCGGTCGGGAGTGTAATGTTTAGTTCAGGTTATCAGACAGACACCAGATCAACATGGCTCATATGAAGTTATTCAGAGGCCCATTGACCTCTTCTGACTTGCTCTTCATCAGTTTTTCCATATCTCCCTCTGTTCCTCACTGCAACTGAGATCTGCCTGTGCATAATTACAGGCCAGGGGTTAAAAAGTGCTTTAGTGTCTCCAAACGACAGCCGAGCTTCAAAGCAAGAGATAATATGCACTTTCATAAAGAAGATATTTGATGCCTTAACCGCTTCCGTGCATTTAGACAGGTACATGAAATTTACACATTTGTTTGTTTTGATTGTGCTTCATTCCTGTTTTGTGAAATGTTTATTTAATTTATTTTTATTTCGTTAAGGTCACACAGGCCTTTTTTTCGACAAATTACCATCCAGAATTTAACTGCAGTGACTCAAAATAGACTTAGATTAGATTTAAGTTCTTAAACGCTTACACTCTATGGCGCTTACTTCAGCCGCAGATTTGCAATAACATGGTAATTGAGGTAAATTTCTCTTAATATGAATGTGAAATATGGAACATAAAGAAGACATAAATTTGAAGATGTTGCCCATTAAAGTATAATCAATGTGCAGCTGCCATCATTTCCGCTCTCAATTTTGCAGTTTGGCGAATGCGACGATCAGTGGCTCTTAACATTACTGTGCCTAGATCAGATTTTCCAGTTGACATGTCATATGAAAATTGACATTTGTTTGACAGGCTTTGTGACGTCTGGTTGTCTTTGCCGTAACTCCCACTGAGGCTAACAGCATCCGTGTTGTGCGCGGACACAGAACTGACGTTACGGAGCACACGGAGGTCTGTTTGCTAAATTGGGTCAAATCCTGGAAACGTGCCGAAGGTCCTCATACAATATTCATGATATGACATTTCAGACTCCAGACAAGTTTTCTAATTGGTCAATGCAGTTAATCAAGGATGCTGCTTACAGTTGCTGGATACATGGACAATAGAAGATTAGAGACGTTGTGACAAAGACAATTAAACAAAAGTGGCAATTATGAAAAAGTGAAATGTCATATTTACTGTAGATCACTGAGACGTTTCTCACATGACTTACTTCAGATATTCTTCAGCAGAGCTGTTTTATGGAAATACATGTGACATTTTGGTTAAAATAATTGATAGGATCACATTGGTGTTCTAAAAACAGTATTGTACAGAATCTGACACTTATCCTTTACATATTTTTAATGTTAACTGTAAAAACTGTTTTAAAAGTTTGTGTATGGTTTTTGAAAGCAGTCAAATAATGGAAAATAAAAAAAATTTACTGCCAAATAAGTTGGGTGTAAAGACATGAAAGACTTTAATTTAAGGTCAAAAACTGTCATTTTATTGCCAATTTATTAGTTTCAATTTGTTGAAATTTGTTTTTGGCAGTTTTTACTGTGATATTTCGAAATACGAAAAAAAAACTTTAAAATATAGAAAAGACTGCAAGAAAACCATAAGAAATGATTTTAAGTTTGCGGAAAGGTTTGTTAAGGTATTTCCCAGCTGCAACACTGTAAAAATAATACTGTAAAAATAGATACTATCAGACTGACAGACAAAGTATTGGCAAACAATTTAAGTACATTTTCTGTTTATTTTACATATATTTCTGTTAATGAATGAATGTAATTCAATGCAGCTCAAAATATAAAATACAGTTAAAACAACTGTAACAGATGAATTCCCTCATATTAATACATTATATTCTACCTTATTCTTTTTTTTTTTTGAGTGCAGAAAATTACTGTGTTTTACAGGATTCCTTTACTGTGTATAATAATAATGTCAGTGTCAGCAGTGCTTTGTGCAGTCGGCCTGAAAGTATTAAAACACTTAAGCCACTCTTGAAAATGCATTGATATCATTATAAAAAATGACAGTTAAAGCCAAGTTAGTTTCAAGAAAAGTTATCAAATATCTTGGTCTAGGTATTGATTTAATGTTTAGTATGAAGCCACACTAGCCTAAATGTGTTTTGGTGAGGTTACTATATAATTGATGTCCTAACACATTTAGTCTTGTCAATGACCTTTAAAATTGATGATTGAAGAATGAAACTCTCTCACTAATCAGCTCTGCCCTAAAGGAAGGCCAGCCAGGATAGCTAGCGACAGTAGTGTTTTGGGAAAGGTGAAGTGTGTTCTAGCCTCCATTGTGCAGCCAGTACTTCAGCTATCCCGCTGAGCCACTGCTAATATGAGCGCAAACAATGGCCTACTTGAGGAAATGGAAAGAGTCCTGGAGGGAAGTGGTGTCAGTGGTCAGGGTGATAACCTGGCACCTAGCAATTACTGTCAGCGGTGCTCATTAATCTGAAAGAGTCCTCCTGCCTTCCTACTGACTGCCGTTACACTCACTCCTCCCTATAGACGAGAATCTGGTCTGGATTACCATTTCTGCCAGTTTGTCTGAGATAATGTCAACCCTTTTAAACTCTTTGGTAATGAAGTGATGTCAGATATTTGATACGATGCTTTTGCTTGTGTCAGAGAAAACACTTCTACTTATGGATCCACCATCTCTTTAAATATACTTTAAAGAGATAGTTCACCCCAAAATTAAAAAATGATTAATCATTTATGCTCCCTCTGCTCATTTCAAACCTGTATGACTTTCTTTCTTACGCAGAAAACAAAATAAGAGATATTTTGAACAATGATGGAAACTAAACAAGTGCGGCACTCATTCTCTGCTATCTTAAGGACATAAATCCATTGCAAGTGAATGAGTGACAGTTACAAACATTATTCAAACTATCTCCTTTTGTATCTCTATTGCAATTCTTTGATGAAATATTGGATCATACTTTTATGTAAGATTTTGCAGTTATTAGTTTAAGAGCGCAATACCCATAATAGTGCAATTTAGTTGCATTGATTTTTTTCATACAAATGTAGATAAGCAAATGATATTGACCAGTACTCTGTGATGTCACAAAAAGCTGAAGTTGAAATATGAAAAAGTATGAAAAAGGAGTAATCCCAAAAAAGCACACTTGTTTCCACCTACTAGTCCATCCCCCTAGACAAACTATAGAATCCTCCTGATGTACGGCCGCTATCTTTCTCACATCAGTCTTGTCCAAGCAGAGAGAAATCCTGAAATAAATGAAAAGAGATCTCCACCTCCTCTGTCAATGCCTTAATGTGATCGATAAGCAGCTCCATATAATTACAATCCTCCAAAATAATTGTAACAAGAGGCTAAACGCTTAGCTATACTTTTAATTAGCCAGTGCTTCAAATTAATAATTGCTGCTTAAATCAGAAATCAGGCCCACTGTTGTGCCGGCTGCCGTATTCTAATAACAGTGCCACTTGCTGGCTTTTTATTACATTATTTCTCTATAGGGGGGCTTTCACTGGAGGCTACACGGGGAGGAAGATGAGGGCGAGAGAAGGGAGAGAGATGCAGGCTGTGTATTTGGTTATCTTTCAAATGCAGTCAAGCTCAGCTATGATTAAATTCATTCGGTTTACCATGGATATCGCTGTTCATTTTTTCTCTGTGGTGGGAGAAGGGGGGTAAAATATATAAAAGAATGGAAGCAAAAAACTGCCAATGCCAACATAATCATCAGAAATATGAACATCGCTATTATAATCCTAAGCACTGCTGTTTGAGATGCAGTGTGTTTTTTGCTCACAGATAAGACTTGAAATATGTCCAAAATGCATTTTTTGGTAACATGTTTTTGTGAAGCCTGCATATAAATATAAAATATCATAAAATAAAAAAAAGATTCTTTATTCATTAATAATGGCATAGAATATTTTAATCAGTTATATGTAGTTGGAAATAACGGTTGCTAATCACAAACAGATTTTTTGGTTTTCTGATGTGTCCTGGGCAATGCGTGTTTCATAACAAGGCTGGTTTGGGTGATTATCAGTTGGATTCTTACTGGTCCCGAAAAAATAGTAAATCATCTAGTTTCAAATTAGAAATAATGTCATGCTCGATGTGTCCATCATAAAATGTACGTTTTAACTCTTAAAAGTAATGTTCTTCATGATGCCATTGAGGTTCCTTTAAAGGTCTATATGGTTTCATTAAGAACATTTAACATCAATAGATGTCTGTAGATATCTATATGGTTTCATTAAGAACATTTAACATCAATAGAATCTTTCTCTTTCACAAAATGTTCTTTGTAGTCAAAGAGGTTATTTAGATTTTAAAAAGCCAAGAAAAAGATTAAGGAACCTTTGACTGAATGCTCAGTTGGGGTCTGGTGGTAAGAGAGTTGGACTTGTAAGTGGAAGGTTGTTGGTATCCCAGGGCCAGCAGACAAAGACTAAAGTGTCATTGAGCAAGAAACCTTGCCCCTGTTTGCTCTGCAGTGATAATTGACTACTGCATAATACTTTTAAATCGCTTTGGATAAAAATGTCTGCCAAATGAATAAACGTAAATGTAATTGAATGCTTTCTTCGTTAATCCAAAAATGGGGCTTCTATGGCATAATTGTGAAGATTCCTTTACACAATTTTATTTTAGAGAGTGTATGCGATTGTTTGTGTGATTGTTGTCTCACTCTGGGTTTTTGCATCACAGAATTCCTCCTCTAGTTTCTAAAAAGACTCAGTCAGCCCCTCAATGGCCACCACATTTCTCTGTATTTGAAGTGAACTGCAGTGTCAGGGGACCCAAGTGTCACTGACAGCTGTAAATTTGATCTATTGTGCCGTCGCGTGCCTCTGTCAGGTGCGGCCAGTACGCTGACATAAAGATAACTGACATCTTATTGTCATCGTCGACGACGTCAATCTCACATAGCTGTATTTACTCCCCATTTTCTTTGTCACTTATTTCTTATACAGAGGCAGCACCTGTCACACCGGGCCTCATTTTTCTTGCGCCTTTTCATTTCCCGCCTTCTGGAATAATTTCGTGATGGATTAAACGCTGCTGCAAAATCCACAGGACTCTGAGGTGCGCAAAGGCAGATTGAAGACGGGCGGATTCCAGCTCGCCCGAACTGCATGTTATCCATCACTACCTAAATCTGCCTGACCCTCCGGTGTTCAGGATGAGTTTCCCATTAGCAGGAGTTGATGAAATATGTGCTTGCAGTATCTCAGTTTTAAGCAGTGTTGACATTGGTTGAAAGAAATGATCCTGTGACCAGCAAATCTGAATGATTGTATTGTGAAAAAGAGCAGTGGAAGGGACTTGGTACACAGCCCTTTGGCACTATTAATAAACTTGGATTGAGTTATCTATAGTTTTCATTAAAGTACAGTAGTTACTGCAGTTACCAGTGCATAGTTTATATTTCAATAGAAATTTTTCTTTATTATTTTTGAGGACAGGTCTGGATAAAACAAATCGATCAGTTTTGTATCAGATTTTATGATGAATATGCTATATTTTCAAAAAGAGATAGCAATTTGTTTAGAGCATGTCATACACTACAGAATGTATATATAAACGATTAAGGGAACATTGCATAAATATGCTGTTACACAGTAAGGATTCACTGAGTGAAAATTCACAATTTCTGTGATGCTTCTCTTCAGGTACTAATGTTACAGCTAGCGGCTGCAATGAATATCTGATCCTGAGGGATTTCTGTGTTGACCCAGGGCCATTCTACGATGATAAAAAGTTGTGACACTAGGGTCCCTAATCAACTTACCCCTTCCCGTATGTGTTTCCCGGACACTCTAGTGACGTGATGTGTGGCCAAGTATGGTGCCCATACTTGGAATTTGTGCTTTGTTTTTAACCCATCACAGTGTACACACACAGGAAGTGAACCCACGCAAACACTATGAACACACATCCGGAGCAGTGGGCAGCCATGCTCAAGGGACTCACCTCAGTCGGGGTTTTCCCGCTGGTCAAAGAGTCTCGAACCAGCGACCTTGGGATCACGAGTCCAACACTCGAACCACCAGGCCCTGACTGCCCCAAAATACGATATTTGTTAAACAGTAAATCATGTACGGGTGTGAAATAACTCAGTTGATGCCTGGGATAGGTGTGCGAGAATCCACTTGGAGGAAGTTGTCATTTTAATGAAAGTGAAAAAAAATACCTCACAGGGTGATGCTTGTTTTTTCATTTGTGAAATAATTTACACTGCACGCCAAATTTAAGATAGTCATCTTCCATGTTATGACATCTGCCTTTATTTGAAACAAGCTTGAATTTCCTATTACAATCTCCCATGTTGAATGCCATATGAGGTCCTTCAAATCTGAATAAACTCTCCCTGAGGCTCGGGCCTTCGTGCAGCATTTCAAACTGAGCTGCCTCTTCCTGGCAGACTCTTGTCTGTTCCTGCAAAGCGTCTGAGCACCAATCTACTTACTTTATCTCTTTTGCCATGCTCTCCTCTTCTGCTTAGTGTCAGCTCGGGCCTATTAAACAGATAAGGGTTTCCCTTGAATCTGGTAAAGAAAGGGCTGTCAGCCGTTGATTTCTCGCATGCCAACTAAAATCACGCTTATGTGTGTCTTACCCTCGATCAATCCTTCCGTTGTTCTGTTTTCTCTGCAGTCATTATGAGCAGGACCGCTCAGCGTTGAAGAAGAAGGAATGGGAGCGGAGGACCCAAGAAGTCCAGCAGGATGAGGACTTGTTCTCCACCGGCTTTAATCTGTTTGGCGAACCGTACAAGGTAAGAGACGTGGCCAAGTAAGTGCACACTCATACAATATAATTAGAGAGCTTCACTATAGCCAAGAGATGTTTTTTTCTTTCCATTGGAATTGGTTTAACGCTGTAAGACCCAAATATACAGAAAAATGTAATGATTTTATTTCAAACAATTAACACACACAAGAATAAAAGTAAAGAGTAAAAGAGTGAATTTAATAATTCCGAAAATTCGAAAACTTCCAATAGAATTCACCAAAAATGTTGGTGTGTATTTTACATATATATTTGTTAAATAAATACTTTTTTTTTTTAAATACTAATACTAATTTTAATTTAGGAAAACTCACTGTTGGACTTTGTTTAAATTTTACACAGAAAAAATGCATTCATGTTTTGAACAGATGTTTAAATCTCTTCAGAGTCATTTAACATTTTGAACAACAGCAAAACAACATCTGTGCTAAGATGTCATAAATTGTAACCAAGTGCTCTCTTACATGTAAGCTCTCTGCTAACATCACTTTTATTACTTGTGTAAGTGGCAAGGCTGACCTTTTTGCCAGTAGCTCAGGCATTTTATCCATCTGTAGTGAGCTGTTAGCTCAGACTGAGACAGACCATCTCACAGAGAGTGACGCAGTGTCATTACAGAGGGCTCGAGGTCCTCGGAGGGGTAAGATAGCAGGATCAATTTTCCCTTGTGCGTCTGCACTGAGCCAGCGGGTAAAGAACGGCCTTTCGCCCCGAAGTGTCATTACTTGTTGAAAGCCTGGATGAGTCCTACCTTCCTCAACTTCTGTCATTTT
This sequence comes from Triplophysa yarkandensis, assembly GCA_033220385.1. NCBI lineage: Eukaryota > Metazoa > Chordata > Actinopteri > Cypriniformes > Nemacheilidae > Triplophysa > Triplophysa yarkandensis. The sequence goes on along the minus strand of CM065667.1, from coordinate 1,593,221 downwards.
CTCGCGCCTTAATTGTTCAATCGTAGTTTTTGTGATTCTGTCATGTAAACACTTATGACAAGATGTGTGGTGACAGGTTACAACAACACTTTATGGCTTTTGATTTGATCCAGGCGGGAGGAAATGGATTTTATTTTTTACAAACAAGTTCTTTACCTGAGAAAGACTCTGAGAGTTCTGCTTTGCGTGACAGTTTTACAAAACTGCCAATTAAATGACCAACATATACCTGGTGGGACTGTAACATATGTCAGCATGCATGTTTTCCCTGTCAAAGGGTCTGAGATAATTGATGCAGATATGTAAAAAGATTTATGAGTTTGCCTTTTCGCAATTTACCATTGGGAAAATCCGAGTTTAGTTTACCAGAGGAGCTAATTCCATCATAAATATGTTTGGTTGATAAATTATCTGTAAGGTGCAGCTTTGAAGTAAGCAAAAGAGTTTGTTTGTTACCCCCTTCAGAGGAGGAGACGTAGAAAGACATAGTGTTGCTGTCTTTTTGGATGTTAAATGATAGGCTTTCTAAGACATGCACGTTCTTTTTATTTTCATTGAATTAGTATTTACTCTCTTGCACTCGTTCTCTCTTTTTCTGTAATCAGCACTACACATGCTATTTATCTACATCTGGGAACAAACCTCTTGTGAATTGCGCTTTTGTTGCTGTATTTAAACAACATTTTAAATAATGAAAATGGTCCCGAAAGCAGCTTTACAGGTTGTCTGGACCAAATCCCAGGTGAGAAAGCGCAAGTTGTTTGCGGTAATGAAAAACTCCCTGGAAGTAGGAAGGAGATTCGCTCCAAGGTGAACCTGTCATTTTAAGTTCACTCAGGAAGAATTATTATCATGAAAGCAGTCTGTGAGGGGAATAGATTCGAAATAGATTTTTACTCTTTCCGGAACTAATTTGGAAGGTGGCTAAAGTGTTTAGTTTGGTTTTGTTTTGGTTTCTGTTCCGTTTTGTTTTGTTTCTCATTTCCCCTTCCGTCTTTAGTGTTTGGATTTTCGTTTCGATTTGTTTAATCAATTTTGCCACTTTTCATTTTTTAACAATTCAAATTATATACATACAACTCCAACGATACTTTTGCAATAGTTATAAACTGTGATATCTGCCTGGTGGTTTCCAGTGGGTTTCATTTTGGTTGGTAGATGGGTTCTTACTGCCTCATGTTAAAAGAAACAACCCCTTTCTATTATTTTCTAACCCCTAGATCTACACAGAGTCAAACATGGAGTCAAACCCGAAGTATGAGCGATAGTAGAAGTGATGCTCGGCTCAGATGCATCTGGAATACATAATATTTCTACAGCCTATCCAACAAACGCCATGAAGATAGCTCTTGATATATGGGGGCTAAATGCCGTTCCAGAGTGAGTTTGCATAGGGAATGTAATAGTTCCCCTGTCCGCAGGAATGTGCTGTCCCAGCATTCCCCTCTGCAGCTGTGGGCATGCAACACTCTGTTGAATGATATGCTGCGCTTTGAACCCGATTCCATTTAGTGAGCCACGCTGTGTCCTGTCAAACGTGAGAGGGATTTGGAGCTCAAAGCCAAGCACAATGGAGGATCCCGACGGAAGCTCTATGTGAGCATCTTGATGCTGAAGATGCTATGCCGCTTGAGAGATTAACATGAAAAGCACTTTACAAAAATGGAACGTTTAAACTCCATGTTCCCAAACAAGAAAGAATATAAAATATTATACTGCAAAAAATCTCGCTGTCATTAATAGCAAGGCGCATCTTTTTTATTCCCCCCAACTACTCTTTGCCCCCCTCGCAACCACTCATCTAAGACTGCTATTAGCTAATCCCTTTAAATCCTGTTTAATGGAACTGTACGGTTAACAGCTATTTGGGACTAATTTACTGGCTCCCAGATCGCCTGGCACCTTCAAAACATCTCCAGCGATACTTGCATAGCGACTCCAGAGCCCCCGCAGCCCCTCATACTTGTTTCCCACATCATCAGCTCCCCTCATTGCCCACACCCCCCGGTGTCCCTCAGTGGCCCTTTGCTCCTGTCGGACATGCTCTCTCTGTGCAAGGCTGTTTTAAATAGCTTCACAGCCAGCCAAGGTCAGCTCTGGAGTCTGTCCAGTAGTTTTTTCCCCGTTCCAGTCACAGAGGGACTCCTTTCTTACTGCCCGGGGCAAATTTAAACAAATTACCCCTAACTTTCTGAGTCAAATCCCATGAAATAAATGAGGAATAGCTGTCTACCTGTGTGCATTCCCTGTGTTCTCTTTTTCACAGTTTAGTTTATATTTTTGTAGTGTGATCTGCGTTGCTCAGAGCAGTAAGTAGGTCTGAATTGAATAAACCTGGTCTAATCGGTCTCAGGAGCGGTTCAGAGCTGTTGTCAAGTGTGTATTTAGCTCCGCTCTGGGGGAATTGTTGTTATGACTGCCTTGTTTTTGCCGGCATGTTCACTTGGTAACAATGTTTTTTCTGTTCCTATTAAAGAATGAGAGCGGGACAAAAACATGGTGAACTTCGTCATCATGTGCCCATAGTGACTGTATTTTTAAAGATGATTCACATAAGAAGATGGAACGATAATTTATTTATCTGCCTTTAACATTAAATGACTTTCGATGCGTTTTAATATAAAGTATTTTTGAGTGAATCAAGTGTATGGAACAATATACTGTATAACAAAAGTGCACTTTGTTTAAGATGAAATTGATTGAAATCATGGAAATTGGCAACACTGTGACAGGAAGTTGGAGAGGAAGGACAGATAAATATGATGAGATCACTCAAAAAGAAATCTAGGGCAGAGAATATGATTAATGATTACTTTCTGATGAAAGATGTGGATGAGAAAACATTTAGAAATAAAATACCATTATGTATTGTTCATTGGTATTAGAAAATAAAATAGAGTAAATTATAATTAAATCTTGACTGCGTTACATTGGAAGCTAATGGAATATCTCAATTCACAAAAAATGACTTACCATTCATTGAAATTAAATGATGCTACAATTGCTTAAGGTGTAGCTGTTCACTGTTTGTGTGTGTGTGTGTGTGTGTGTGTGTGCGTGCGTGCGTGCGTGCGTGCGTGCGTGTGTGTGTGTGATTCAAACAGAATCATGTCCAGGCAAGGTCATATCAGATGACTGCACAGAAGGCTCAGAGACCTCCAGAAAGCACGTGTGGGTTTAGTTATTGAGTAAGGCTGAGCTTTCTTTGCTTTCTGACAGAGATCTAGAGTTTCGCCACCGTCATTACCATTGCAGTTGCCAGTTTTCTGGCCAGGGGCGAAAGCCCGGAGTGCTTACAGTAGACAGCACAAGGCTCTTTTGTAAACACTGCCAAAGTCTTGTCAAGGAGAGAGAGCACACACAAAGACACATGCACTCATACACTTATGTGTCATATCAAAGGGATTACTTTAAAACCTACGCATGTCAAGCTAAAAATAAATTGTTTACTATAACAATTATAATACTATAATATAATTATAAACTATAATAATAATAATAATAATAGCAAGAACAATAACAATAGTACTGTTTTTATTTATAATGTCTGCTTATATAACAACAACAATAATAAAATAATAACAATAAGAAGAACAACAACAATAATAATTGTAATAAAAATAAAAATATAAAATTTTTAACATTAAATTTTTTATATAAAAAACATAAATATTTTAAAAGGACTTCTACTACTAAAAATTAAATGATTATTTGTTCTTCATATTGTTATTATTAACATTATTATTTTTATTATTATTATTATTGTTGTTGTTAATATTGTTATTAATAATTCATATGCTTATTGTTAGGATCAGTGGTATTATTTTGATTCAAATATATTTATTCCAAAAACTTTGTAAATTGCTAATAATAAAAGGAAATTTATATAATTATTGATAGATATACATCTCAATTCAATGTTTTTATTGTGGTTCTTGTTAAGATTTATTAGGGGAAATTCTTTGAAATACTCAGAATTCTCTAATGAAGTTGGAAAGGGCCGGCAATTGAAAGACAAAACAAAGACTCTCATTGTGGCCGTACATAGCCTGCACAGAGTGGTAGCGCTCAAGCCCTTAAACCCCACACGTCTCTATACCTAGAACACACAGTGTCTTTTTAATATAAGCCAATTCACACCACTAAACAAGCAAACACACATTCACAGAGACAAACATGTACCTACCCAGCTTTAAAAGAAGACTAACTGCTTTTCTCTTGTTGATTCTATTCTCTTTTATGCTTGAATGAAAGGTTCTCATTCTCTATCTTCATTTCATCGGGCCCCAGTTTACAATTCATAGATTTAGAGATTCCCAAGTCATTCTGGGCATTTATTAAGACAAGTTGAGTGTTTTAAAGAGCAGGCTGACACTGGAGCACTTAAGTGTGTTTAAGTAGGTAATCTCTCCCTGTCTAGAAGTAAAGAAGGCCACAAGCTCCTGAGGTATGCTGCCCTTTTCCCAAGGTGCCAGTTGTGGGTAATTAAGTAATGGCCATTACAAAGTCTGTCCATTCCCTAAAGACTCCAGAGTGATGAGAATCACAATCATACAGTGAATAATGTTTTTAATTCATCTCATTCCACACAAAATACTTTCTTTTGGAAGTGAATAAAAACAATTTATGATGGCTGTGCTGTGTCATGTATTATTGTGCTAATAGCACTGTGTAATAGGTCTGTTTGAAATGAAGAATTCTGTCTGCTAGACACAACATCGGAAATTTTAAAGAATGTTAGATAAAAAAACAATGGTTTTCATTTACTTATATTGTATGGACACCAAACCAATGCAAGTCGATGAGGACCAATGGGTTTTGGAAACCAACATTATTTAAAATATCTTCCTTTGTGTTCTTCAATACCAAAAGTCAAACCAACAGGTACGATGTTGCATGTTTTCTGTTAGTAACTTACAAAGTAGTTAAAGCCACCTGATATACAGTGTGAACATATTTACAATATAACATACATATAAACAACACAGTGTGCATTTATATTAAGCAAAAAACCTGTTTGATATAATATACAGGGAAAGGTGGAAAAAATTATAAAAACATGTTATGTACAATGGTAAATGTTGCACCTTTAAGAGTTAATTCTCTTTAAAATAATAATTCTGTCATTATATACACTCCTTAAAGTTGTTCTAGTTTTTAAATTTCTTTGTTCTGATGAACAAAAAGAGATATATTAAGAAGAATACTGTAGAAAGATATTTTGATTAATACTTGTTAAATTAACAGTTCTTGGACGCAATTGACCATCATAGTGAAAAAAATACTTATTTTTTTCTGTTAAACACAAAATAGATATTTTAAAGAATGTAGGACGACAACAAGGTCTGAGGTTGGAGTATCAATTATTGGACCCCATGAACTAACATAGTAGGATGGCACAAGAAAGTGAGTAATTCACAACAGCATTTTGATGTTCAAGTGTTTTAAGATTGCTTAATTATACCTCTGAGATACATATAAGAGACCTATATATACCTTTTCAGAGGTAGCTTGTACATTTTTTTTCAAGAATGTGGAAGGCAAAGTGTTTTTTTTAAACACAGAATCATATCTGTGGAATGACATCTTTTCACCACCTCTGTGGGGGTGAGCAATACAAACGTACCATGAAACAGAATATTTCTTTTACACGCTATATTACTGTTAAAACAAGTCTCTTGAAACCAAAATTAATGAATTTTGAAAACAGGCCAAAAACTCCTGGCAACAAAATAATACAAGCCAAAGTTTGCATTCAACTACTCTATATATTTCCAAGAATAACGTTTTTATAAATCATTTTTTAAGTATTTTAAATATAACAAGTAGCATATAATAAAACAGTAATGTCAAGGGTGTGATTTTTTTACTCTAATAACTCATTTACTTGGTAAACCCTAAAACCAATCCAAAAACAGTATTTCACAGTGTTTATTTTTCCATTGAACCCTTGAATTAGCTATTAAAAGCTGTAACTGTCAAACACGTACAGAATTAATCATTTACTAGTTAATTTATCATTTGTAGGAACTTTTTAGGAACAAAAAATGTCAGCAATTAACGCCTCAGAAGGGCGTTTATCTTTCTCACATTCCCTCAACCTGTCTGGCCGAGCTTCAGCTTTCTCATGCCTCAGTCAAGCAGTGAGGCTCACACAACAGCTCTTTTTGTCGCCCCAGATGGATTTTCCTTCACATTGAGAAAAGCACCTCGTCTGGGAGGTTCAAACTCTTTCCTCTCAAGAGTTCCCCTGTCAGACCTTCTGCTCTAAAAACACTACAGCAGAGCCACACTGACCCATATTCCACTTCCAAGCCATGTACAGGGAGGCACTCTTATGTCACCAGTGCAGTGAGGGCTTGTAGATATGCATCATGAGTGGAGAGGTTTCTGCCGGTAACCAAAGCACTCTCTAATAGCTAAAGTTAATCTGGAATAGCAACACATGGCTTGAAATAAATGCTAAATGGGTAAATTGTCATTTCAAATTTGTATGACTTTCATCTGATGAACGCAAAAGAAGATATTTAAAAAAAATGTGATATCTGGCATCATTCACTTGCATTGGTTTCATGTCCATATTTTGAGTGTGGAGTCTATGAGGAAACCTGTCCATCTGCAAACAAGAACTGCAAACTCATGGCCAACATGTCTTTGTTGCTTTAATTAGTGCCAAGGCTGTAGCAGGTCAGTGGTCAGTGTCATTGTTAGACCAAAAATGTGCATCTGGATTTGCTTTTCAGCACAAGGTCATGTGTTAACTGCCCATCGCATAATTCCATCATGGCTATAATACCCTGAAACACGCCATGCTGGCTGTGCATCATTTAACATTATTTGTTTATTGACTGGTTATGTTGTTGAAAGCCATAACAGATGCATTTGCATTGTAGAAGAGCCGGCGTATTATTAATGTGGCAATTACAAGTGAAATGAATGGAGAATGCTAATAGATTTATCACTCCACTTTTGCTTCCTGGGATTAATTTAGCCTTTAACTGTATCAGTATGAAGAGGAAAACTCACACACACATTTGGTTATTTATTGGCGGAGAACTTAAATGATAAAAATTATGATGCTGGGTCTTTGGGAGTAGTTATGATTGCAGATATATACCAAGACCAAATTGTAAAGAAGAAAGCTGCTTATTATGCAAATAATGTGTTAAAGGGGGGTTGGGAGGATGCTGTTTGCATGGTTGTCTTATGAAAAGCGCTGTGCATCTAATGATTCGCCGCACAGAACAAAAGAAAACAATTATTATAGAGGGACTCTTGTTGTGAGCAAAAGCCGACTTTTGAAAATAAATAGAGAAAGAGAGGGGAATGCTGTATCCGCCCCAAATCTAAAAGCTGTGTGCAAACATGAGTTTATGTAGATTTGTTTGAGGGATGAATTGGAAAGGCATGTGAAATTTGTTAATAACTAAAACGTCATAACATTAAAATATATTAATAATAATATAGAAATATAAAGTGGAGAGATAAATATAAAAATAATATCAATATTATTTCAACTACACAACTATAACAATATTCATAAAAATAATTAAATATAATTAATTGTATGTGTTCTCAGTGGAGAAAAATTGGGAAAGGTACATTTAATAAAAATGATGATGATGATGATGATGATGATGATGATGATGATGATGATGATAATAATAATAAAATAAACAACAACAACAACAACAACCACTTGTTCAATCAAATTTTTAGACATCAATTGTCTGTATATAATATTAAAAGATTATTTTAATTTTGATAGAATGAAATATTTTTTTATATAATAATCAAATAAATAAAAACAGTCTCACAATACTGTAAAAACATTAAACATATTTATTAAATGATCTTTACCATTAGACACAGTAATATAGTTTTTATCTTTCTTTTAGACTAACAAAGGGGATGCGCTGGCCAACCGGGTTCAAAACACACTTGGGAACTATGATGAGATGAAGGAGCTCCTGACCAGCCACTCCAACCAGAGTCACCTTGTTGGCATTCCTAAAAACTCTGTTCCCCAGACTCCTGTGGAGAAACCCGAACAGCCAGGCTTCTTTCCCGAGGCTCAGAGAAGTCGAGGTACCCCGTCCCAGCCGACAAGCCACGGCACTTCAATGCCTCCACCCCCAAACAACAGCATGTCATCATCCAGCGTTGTCCATGGGCATCAAAGCGGAAAAAAGTCCCGATCCTCAGACTGGTCCCGAGGGGGTCACAGTTCAAGCGGCACTCAGTCTTCTCAAGCTGTTAGCCGGGGAAAACACTCTGGTCATGAGCAGACATCAAGCAGACACGATCAGGACCAAGAGGACTTGAGTCCAAATCCCAGTGGACCTACAACTTCGTCACACTCCAACAGAAAGCAGGCACAGTCCAGCAAATCGCTGTCGGTGGCCGAGCTTGGCCTTGTAAAGTCTCCAGTCGAGCAGGATTTGTGCTCCCATGGATCCGGCTCGCCGCTGGCCTCCACGTCCCTGCTTCCCAGCGGCCTCTCGACACCAACCTTTCCTCAAGTGCTCCATTGCAAACCAAGCAGTGCCGTGCAGCAGAAGCCCACTGCCTACGTCAGGCCCATGGACGGGCAAGACCAGGTCCCCAATGATTCCCCAGAGCTTAAACCCCCTGTGGAGGTGGTGGAAGGGTACAACGGTGTGCCATTTGGTGGTCTGCTGGATAGCAAAAGCAGCACAGCTGGGAGCAAGGGCAAACTTCCTAAACTGACACTGCCACAATCCGTGGAGGTGAGTGTGAATGTTTTATTCCTTAGTCAGAGGGCAGATGTTGTGATAATTTTCTCTTGTTTGGATGCTACAGTAGTTGGACAGGACTGGTTGGCAAATGGCTCTGTCATGGCTCTGTTGACTTTCCCCTGGCTAAGTCTGTTTTGCATTGAAACCTGGCAGAAAGAGGGTTGACATAATGGAGAACTTCATTAATAATCAGCTAAGCGACCTCAGGCTTACTTGTGAAATTCAATGTTCTGCAAGGATATATTGTTGTGGAAGTTGCAATTTTGAGTGACTAGAAATTTGTAATCAGGTTGAAGCAGGTTGATGTTGGCTCATTAATTAAGTCTTAAAGTCTGATCAGAAGATTTGAATTAGTGAGTAATGTAGAACAAATTGGATAGCTTTTTTTGCTTATGCATATAGTACTTATATTACCAAGCTTGTGCTAATGTGTGCAAATGCTGACCTTATAAAATTCCAAGTTGTGCTTTTGTAGAAAAATAATGCTCTCTTTGTTCAGTAAATAGATCTAGGTATTACCCCAAACATCGTAATTGCAGGGCTGCAAACATTTATACATGTAAAATACAGTTGGAGAACAATTTAATCTGTCTTGACTGGTGAAGTGTTAAATTGAGATATATAATCTATTTTCCTTGGATTAATGTGATTTGTATGACCACATCTATAATTATCTAGTCAAAATGCTTAATAAACGATATTTATTATCATAAATGATATTGCAGGTTACTATATTTTCCCTGCCAATGTATTTTGTTACCACATGTGATACACAACAAATTTTGTGTAACTTAACAGTATTGGATTGTCCTGAACTGATCACATCTCTGTGTAACAACACATTTGGTTTTACTTTTAACACAAACTGTGTCGTCCCTTTCATTTACTTATTTTAACAAAATTAATAAAAATTTGTTAAAACAAATAACAAATAACTGTGTAAGCAATAAACACATCATTTTTGAGAGTGCAGTTGCCAGTCAGCTGCAGCATTTTTCAACATACTTTTAATGGCACTTAAATATGTAATTTTAAATATATTTTTAAAAGAAAGAACACAACTTTTTTTTTTTTTAAAACAACAAAAAACAAAATAATACTTTTTAAATTTAATTTTCGATATGTTGCTTTTAAATAAAGAACCAGAAAACTAAAAGATTTGCATTTTTTGTATGTAGCATTTTTCTTATACAATACCATTTTTAAGACAATATTAACAATTGTGGAGAACAGTTGTGACATAAAATTATGTCTCCTCAATGCTGGGTAAAGAGTTAAAGAGTTAAAGAGTTTTCTTATGCAGAACACAAAAGAAGATAACATTTTGATAAAAGTTAGTAACCAAATTGTGTAAGTAAATGGGTGTTAGTTCAGTTGTAAGGAAACCAAAAGTATGTATTGTTTGTTTTTGCATGTTTCACCGATCAATTGGCCAAAACATAAGTAATTCAAAAGCTAAGATGGATCTTTCACAGTTTGAGGATGTAAACACAGTTTTTTTGTCGACAAAGCCCATATGTTGTGAATTAATCCTCTTGAGCTTGAGTCACGGGAGCTTTATGACTGGCAATGTTAACTTCATCCGTTTTCTAGGGTTAACACTTAGGAGCAGAGACTGACCGATGAACTTCCTCAAGGCCTAATACATGAGCCTAACTGAAGCTCTTTACAAGCCACACAGTGCTGCCCGTCATAAGTCTGGGGGATTTGATCCCATAACATCCTATACAAAAAAATGACTATAGAGACCATCCTATATGGTTTAGTTGAGATAATGTGTCATGGCAGACGGACAGCTTTGTTATTACATCCAGTTTCATATTTGATTCTTTCAATACTAGAATGAATTACAGAATTTCTTTATTTCAGACCTGAGGTTGTATCACGAGAGAGGTTATTCTTTTGTATATCTAGTCCTGAATGTGAAAATTAGCCTCATGTTATTGCCTTGAGCTTGTTTGAGCAGTAGATTTAAATTCCCATTGCTTTTACTTATGGGCTTTATCCTGCTAAAGCAAACAAATCCAATGCTCTAAGATGCGGTAAACAAGAATGGCATGTGATTGAACAGGTTGACTCGCTGCAATCCAACCATGGCGAAGCAACCAGCTGTTCTTCCTCTTTGTTCTGCGGGGATCACAATGGCTATCTGTCTTTAAATTGCGCCATCACCCATCTTGAAGCATATGGTGCATTCGCAGTTCGCATGTACATTTAAGCATGTGGTGGGACTGAAAATCCGGGGAATGTTAATTGCTCCAAGAGCACCCTAAGACCGGTCAGCTTGCTGGAAAAGGGAGATGGATGTTGTTTTTGCAAAGAGGGGCAGGCATAGAGAGAGAAGACCCCCGTAGGGCACAGCTGGGCTTTCGCCATTTTTCCCTACCCCTCCTTCGGATTGATGAGTCACTGCCTGAGAGTTAAGAGAAAAAACGAAAGAGATGCAAAAAAGGAAAAAAGGGAGAGTTAGAAAAGATTGAAATAAAACGCGTGTGTATAGCGGCTCTTTCAAGATTGCTCTTGGGAGAAAGAAAAACATCTTCAAGTACATTGATTTGATTTTTGTCTACCCCGCCTTGCAGAGCTTTAGTTTGTTAAAAGAAGTGGATTCTGTAGAAGCAGGTCTCGCGGGATTCACCTGTACTGTGTTGTGTGGCTACTTATTATTCCACATTTCTTCAGGCCTGTTTGCTCCAACTGAGCTGCTGAATTGTGTTTTGTGAGCTCTGAATTTTTTCTATTTACATGAGCGCATGATATTTTATTGTGCTCAATAATTTGTGAAATGCTCTTCGATTGCTTATGTTCTTTATGGGGAATGTTTATGTTTATGCATTTGGCAGGTGCTTTTTTGCATTTAAACTTCATCTTTTTTTTATAGATGCTTGCTTTTCCTGCGAATTTAACCTGAAGTTTTTACACCATCTATAGGAAAACTAGGTAAAATGTTGGTGTGCTTTCTTTAAGCAAAATAAATACAGTTGTGTGTAGAGAAATATAAGCATTTTCTTTCTTATTATTTTTGGTGAATTACACATTTAAATATTTTGTAAATGAAGCTGTTTTAAATAAATCGGAGATTTTAAAATCTACAAAATTGACATATATTAAAAATATGTAGTCTATATACATTAAATCTAAGTTTAGTTAATCTTAGTACCTCGAATATTCCTATTACTACTCACTTAAACAATAATTGTATTTTGAAAGTATAATTTGTTAATTAAATATTACTATATTTCCTTTAAAAAGATACTAACGGTAATTTTTATGTTTTTAATGTGTTGCACTCTAACATATCTGTTAAATATTTTAAACAAATGACAAGAATGGCCTTCCTTTACGAAGAAAACATAATTTGTAGAACAGTTTTTCCATATAGGGCTTCTGTATAAACATGGTGGTGAATTCCACACTGACCCACCGTTGTATGTAGATGGAAGACATTGCGTTTCTTTTAATACATTCTCCAAAAACCTTGGAATGAACATTCTCAAAGCTCCAAAATGATCCCGGTGTCTTTATAACATAACTGTATTATCTTCAAACTGCTGTTGTAAAGTTCCTTAACTGCCATCCTTTAGGTGGAAAAAGAGCTTTTCCATCCTGATAGGCACGAAATGTTCCCCTTGTGCCACCTTGCCACAAAATATTTTGACAGTTTACGCACTCAGCAGTGTGATAAGGTTGTGCTAAATGGCTTTGGAAGCAGTCTGTTATCGCCTGCTGTATTGATTAGCGTATTGCACTGTGGGAAAAGACTGACCAGGTATTTATTTTAGTTTTTTTTGTCAGTGTATGAGACATTGACTGGCAGATAAGGCTATTGATCCATCCAAAAACAGTCATTGCGCCCACTATTACCCAAGCTTTATGTGACTAATAGCTTTATCTCTAGCTTCTCGAGGAGCAGATTTGACAAGACAATAACACCTGAGAAAATCCTCTCACGCTGCATGCTGGGATGGATAAAGAGAGGCACGGAACATGCTGAGAGACCATGCTGATTAGTTTTTAGTTTTCTAATGTCATGCATGGGAAATTCTTCATTTAGAGGATTTTGGAGTACCTCAAGCTATTGTTTGGCTGTATTAATATTTGTTAAATCGATATCTGGTTTCAGATTTTTGTATGGTATTTGGTTGCATTAATTTTTGATGTATGTAATGGAAATGACATATAAATTTAAAAACAAGCCTTGGACTTGCTATTACAATTCTTAGATTTCATTTGTAATAGTTTTGTAGGACTTAATTTGAACAGATTCATTACCTTGAGATCAGGTTGGACATTTCTGATAGGCAGTGGTCACTTTGGTGTACATTTGAAGATGGGAATTATTATTGTTTGGAAATGTAAATGATTAGCAAGTGAATTATAACCATTATAACTGAGGAAAGTATGCAAAAGAGTTATTAACAAAAAAGGCAAAAAATTTACCTAAATGCCAAATTACTGATGTGTGAAGCAGATGTTCACTTGTTTTACCAATTTGCACAAATGTATTGTAGTGGGAAAATTCAATTCAAATTCAAAATCAATAAAAGGAAAGTAGAAAAGAAGAATCTTACTTATTTATTTACAGAAGGATTTTATTGTAATACAATAGAGAGACACGCTGTATCAAAGAACCACAAAAAAAAGATGATTAATGTTAATCATATTATGTGTATACACACACACACACACACACACACACACACACACACACACACACACACACACACACACACACACACACACACACACACACACACACACACACACACACACACACATATCTGTCACAGAAAATAAATACAATTGTATTTGTTTACATTCCATGTTTAATTGACCCAAAATAAACGTACAACAAATTTAATTGTCAAATAATCAGTAATCAATTAAAAGTTTGAAGACATTTCTGCGTCTTTTGTGTCTTTTTTTACATTTATCACAACAAAATTTTAACTGTGAAACCATAGTGTATCGTATAGAATCCTGAGCTGACTGTATTATTTCACCATAAATGCTTAAGTTTATATAGATACAGTGTTACAATATTAGAATGTGTATTTCTATGATATTTCGCCAGACTTAATTTAAGCTGCGAAAGAATTTAATAATGTATAATAAATGATATGCAATTTTATAAATGATTTTTCTTTTTGCTTATATTATTACCTGCTACATCAACTCAGCGGAAACACAATATCATGGGGACTCTCTTTGGTTTTCTGTGCCGAACAGCACTCACAAATATATTCCAGGTGTATATATATATATAAATCTTCTGTATATATCAGTACTTGAAATCAGTGAGTGGGCAGCCGAGGAGAATGATGTCATAGCAGTCAGGAGCAGACAAGTTCTCATCGAGCCACAGTCTCTTTTCTGATTGCTCTTTGTGATCAGATATAATAGAGAAGCCGACATCTGGTGCATATCAATGCAGTCCCTGTGTTTTCCCGGCCACACTGATCCCAAAACAGAGCAGAGAAATTTGTGGAATCACCTTAAGATTACAGAAAAAAACAGCTGCTAATGATATAATTCGGTATGTTAACATATTCTCTTAAATCCTGGCTGACCTTCGCGAACAAATTTTTTTTCCAAAATATGATATGTTTTCAAGTTAATTCAATTAACAGTGAGGAATTCAATGAGGAAGAAATGTAAAGGACTGAACAACCTTTAATACTATTGACGTTTATCTTTAAACCAAACAATAACAGTTTACAAGGACAAACTTAATAAAAATTATAAGTAGCCTTATAAAGTCTATTGATAAGTCTATTGAAAGTGTTTTTGCTCAGTATAGCACAATGGTTCTCAGTGGCCTTGCAGTGGTGTCTATCAAACACACCGGCTCAAACCTCTGCCGGTCAGGCAAGGTTATTAAAACAGCATTTGCCGTAACAGGCAGAAAAGACTTTATCTCGCATGGAGCCCCGGCTTCATCTCCCAGCACAGGAAGTCATTTCCAGGAACATTTGATTACACCGGGCTGCCAAGACTCACAAACCAAGACGCCACTTCCCCTCAGAAAGCATCCTCACCCACACTGACTCATGTCTTGCTGGGATCCTGCATACGTAGAACGCACTGCGTTGTGTTACAGTGTAATGATTCATGATAGAGGACTCATCTGAGTACATGTTTGGGAAATGTTTGTTTTGGAGACAGTCATGTGTGTTTGAAATTAAATACATATGAGAAACATCCCACTTACAATATTTATGTATGGATGTATGTATTTTGGCATTGAGAAAAGATGCTGACCATGTCATTTTTTTGTGCTGGGTCCTGGCCATTTGGGGGTAAATAGTTGATCTAAAATATAAGTTACAATCTTAATGTCCAGCATTTTAAATGAAAATTAACTTACGTATATTAACATAAAGGACACCACTTGTTATCATTTGTTTTAGTTTCAAATATTCTTTTGGTATGAATTCTGAAATATTTGTCCACAATATTGGAAGAACCAAACAAGCACTCTTTTACAAGTACACCTTTATTAAGCTTTCTCTTTGCCTCTCTTTAGACACCTAGCTGTTCAGTGTCGGGGAATAGGAATGAACTGTGGGTTTCGTTATTGTTAATCTGGATAACATGTGCTATTGTGAAGGGTCTACCTTATGTCTTCTGTTCAATGTTCTGTTTATCTACAGATGTAGACATCCTCACTATATTTGCTGTTATCTAAAGAGCTGACATGTTGCCTATAGCTGATATAATGCTTATATAGTACAGTACATATATTTCAGAGACTATTACTTAAAGGGTTCAACTTTTGGCAAAGTTGCTCTGGTGCATATGAATTTGAATTCGTTGTTCATTATTTCCTGTTTGTTCATAAAATTTCAGACTAACTCAATTATGGTTAGTGAAAAGGATTTTGTGAGCTTAAAACAAACAAACAAACAAACAAACAAACAAACAAACAAAAAAACAAAAAAATAATCTGTCATTGTCTCACTGTATTTACAAATCATTACACTAAGATTTTATTAACAGTAAGGGTTTACGTATCTTGTAGGAGGAGAGATGATCAATATGGTGGTGCAGAATTTGTGATTCATTAATACTAATAAATAGCCAATATTTTAATAATAAATGACAAAAAAAATTATTCAAACCTAAATGAATAAAATAAAACTAAAGTCAAATAAACTCATTTATATACTGTCGAATTTCCCTTTACACGCTACTGAATGTCAATAAATACAACTTATAGAATTATAACTAAAATAACTTCAGAAATATAAGGGTATATAAATAAGTATTCTCATTTTTGCAACATCAAAAACATTTTTACAAAATAGGTGCTGACATGCTGTATATGGCAATAAGGCTAGAACTATATAAATTACACATTTTAAAATGCCTGAGAAATATAACAGTGCATGACTTTAATCGCGACCAGAGACATGCTGATGCTCGAAATCCCAGCGTATCATCGTAAGCAGCCTTTTGCAGTCGCTGTGGGCTTTGAGCTAAAGACCTCTAATGTGACTCAAATGGATTCAGAAAGGTACTTACTTAGATCAGAGACTGTTAAGCAGCACATTAACATATAAGAAATTATTTTGTTTTTGAAGCATTCATAGGTGGGCGATTCATATTTAGGTCTTCCTGTCTACGGCCTCCACTCCCCCCCTCTCTGTCTCTCTCTACCACGCTCTCTCCTCCCTTGTTTTTCTTCTCAGTCATGCTTGATAGACTGTTCTCATCAGCTTTTGTTTAAGATCACTTCAAAATTAATTTGGGCTCATTAATGGGACTTTTTGCTGTGAATATGCTGATACAGTCACTAATGGGTCTAATAAACAGAAAATCATGTGCTGTAGAGTTTCTGTCACACAGCCGACATGTAAGGATTTCAATGAGAGTAAAAGCATAAATATGAATAATGATGACATTGCTCAGTGCGGAGCGTTTAGGTACTAAATCATGTCAAAGATTAAAATAAAATTACTGTAATGAACAGTAGGAATTAAATTAAATGTGTGGCTCAGGCTAGAATGTGTAGTGTTTAACTTTAATTTTAACTTTAAAATTTAATGTTGAAGATATTTGTAAGAATGTTGCTAACTGGCACACATTTACTTGTGAATGTGACATTTTTTGAAGAATGTTGCATTGGTTTTGTTGGCATAGAATATAAGTAAAGGGGTGCCCCTACTGTTTGGTTACCAACTTACTTCGAAACTACTTACTTTTTTTGTTTTCTTCAGTAGAAAGAAAGTCATATGGGTTTAAAATTACAAGATGATGACTAGGTTTTTATGGGGTAAACTATCACTTTAAGGTAGAGAATTGAAGTAGGCTTGTGGGTAATGTTGTTATTTTTCCTACCTAGATTTTTCTTGTTATTATTATACAGGCAAAACAAATTTTCATTGACCGACCTGAGCCAAAATCCCAAGGACTCTATACATCTGCATCATGAAACATTCTTTAAACAATTTTTCATTGTCCTAAAAATGCCCTTGCTGTCATTCCTCTAAATTCTGTGGCACACACTTAAATTTTTAGCCAAAGTATAAAAGGACAAGCACTGGGCATTCAGTAATTTGTATTCAGAGAATAGATCTGTGAGATGATGGCTGTCCCCTGACAGGAACCGGCTCCCCTCAGAGTCTGCTGTTTGACCTTGAAGATGGTTTTGGCAATACTCTAGCGAATGCACAGAGAGCCGGTGGTTTCCTCAGGCGGTAAAGCAGCACTCTGTAAATGAGAGTTAATGAGTTCTGTTCAGCTTCTGTACACACCGGCCCGTCTACATAAACCTGAGTTGAACCAGAGCTCAGTCAAACCCTCGACCGGACGCTAATCACACCGCGCTACTGCCTCCATTTCCCCTCACAGACGTGTTCCGCACACACCAGGGCGGATTACCAGGAACATGAGTGGTAGAGCGAGAGAGAGAGAGTTATTAGGAGACTTTCCCATCAGAAGGAACAGCTGGTGTCATTTGCATAATACTCATCATTCTACTAGCTTCTTGTCAAACCATGATAAAAAAAAAAACGCTTTAATAAAAAACTGAGTTCATTAGTGCTTTCAGAAACTCAAATGCATATGCTGCTTTGTGGGTAAGACAGATTTTATCCAGTATTTACAAGACTTCACGATCAATATGTGTACCCAGACATCTGGAGGTTTATGTAGTTATATCTGCAAGCATTATTTATCAGATCTACAAATGTTTTACAAATGTATTTGTATCAGTGATAAGTGGTTTTTGGTAACAAAGGCAGAGGCAACCAACACAGATTTATTATAACTTAAACTAGAATTGCATACTTCTTAAATAATAAAGATAATATCATATAATGAAAAAATGTATAGAAAATCTATAAAAATTATAAAATGAAAAGCACAAAATTAAAATAGCTTAAAAATAAAATAAACAAATAAAATAAAAAATAAAAGCCACGTCAGCATTTAAATAAATACTAAAATAATCAGAATAAATATAAAGTGAAATCTAACATAATGTATTATAAATAATAGTATTATAATTTAAATTAAACTTTTTGTAAAATGTGTATTTTACATTTGTAAAGTAAGTAACAAATCTATTTAGTAGTTGTAAAAGATTTTATTAAGCAATATAATAATGATATTTACTTAGCTACATTAAATATTTTTTTACAATGGATCACCAGCCGAGTTTCAAACTGAATTCATCACCTGAGCTACATCTTGCATGTGTTTGTATTGGTTGTGAATGCAGTTTTTATGAACAGGGATCTCGCCTCCATTTGGATTCCATTAGCCCCTGACCATCTGTGGTTACGTGTTGTGGATGGTGCTCAATGAAACTGGCATCTCACAGAGAAACCACAGCAGATTTTTCTATTAAATTAACTCATCTCTGCTTGACTTCACCATGACTGGGATGCAGAGAACCGTAGGGATCATGTGAGGCTGGATAAGACCTTCAGTATGATGATCTAACAAATACCATTCCTCTCCATTAGATTTTTGTGTTTATTTGAGCTATTTTACATACATAATGATAAGTTTGTCTGTAGGTTACAAGAGTGTTATTGTATAATGACACGTCACAAACATTACACAACCTGTAATGCTGGAGTTTAAGGTCAGAGCTGTATTATCTGAGCCACATTGTCCTTGTCATCTGACTGCCCGGATAATGAACCTCAGGTGAGGATATTTATTGCTTCAACTTGCCTGAGACCAGCAATCATATAGATTTGTATCATGTTAACATACAGTATTTATATTAAATGATATTCAGTTTTTTATGTCAAGGGTCTTTTCAATGTAGAGGGTAACACTGCAGTGTGACTGGCAAATGAGAATGGCATCTGGACGCTCTGACGCTCTCGCCGCTTGCGGTGTGAACGCATGGTGACGCTGAATAAAAAGATTAGGGCTTTTTTTCCAAACAATCATTAGTATTCTTCCAAATATCTTCTTTCTGTTTTTTGTATGAAAAACAAATTCAGTCAGGTCTTAAGGCTATATAAATGATTAAGTAATTTAATTTTGAGCTATCCCTTAAAGATTTCAAAGACACGGACATGGCTTATATTCAGCAATATATTGAAAATGGACCTAGCCTTCATCCTTGCTGTCAGTTTAATGCCAGTAAAAATCCTAAAATCCCAAATTATTTGTCCTTTAGCCTGGGTAGTTAACTCACATCTTTTTACTTAAAAAAATGCTCTATAGGCTCTAGGCGTTCCAAAACAATGCATAATAGTGCCTAGTGGTTGGTCCTTTGTCTTTTTAATTTATTTTGGATACTCTGTACTGTTGTTAAATTTTTGCTATGGCTTGTAATGAAATACCCGCTGTGCAATTTTGCAAGTGTGTTAAGCAGAGCATGACCAGATATGCAAATTTAACACAGAAGTGGCAAAGTGGAATAGTGAGTATTTTTCACATCTGGGGGCTGTTAAAAGAAATCATTGAAATCAATGAATAGAATGGAATAAGGTGTTCATGCCAGATAGAAATCCCTGGCTGTTGGCTAAAGTTTGTAGTTTATTATCACAAGTGTGTAGCTTTTTCACGGGATGGCCGCACATAGCGTGTGGTGTAATTGTAAAACAACCTGCAGATGAGGAA
This sequence comes from Triplophysa yarkandensis, assembly GCA_033220385.1. Lineage (NCBI taxonomy): Eukaryota > Metazoa > Chordata > Actinopteri > Cypriniformes > Nemacheilidae > Triplophysa > Triplophysa yarkandensis. Next base: position 1,573,374 of record CM065667.1, on the reverse strand, counting down.
TGGAAACTCTAAAAGAAGAGTTTCAATCTGATGGCGTATCTGTCTCGCACCTTTTTTCCTTGCAGAGAGATCATGTGACCAGCACCCTACCAGCCAATCTTTTTCTCTACATATCAAGGTCAGATCCGTTTTTCTTGGAGCAAACACCCCCTGCGGTTCTAGTACATAAAATTTACCACCTTCGAATTTGTCTATCCTTGATTTCCCAAAATGAGGCTTCCAGCATGGTGGAGAAATTAATCACTAACATGCCATCGAAGGCGTGAGAGAGACAGCTAAAATTATAGCAATATAATTAATATTTAATGATATTCGATTCTAATATAATTGTTTATTTCTTCTCAAAATGGTTAAAAGGTTGTTATTTAACCACAGTTAAAATCACACTGTATTCTAAACATTTCATTTATATGCTGCAATATAAAATCACACTACAATACAGTTTGGAGTAAAAAAAAGAAATGTATTACAATAGCTGCAGTATAATTTTTAAGTGTGTGTGTGTGTGTGTGTGTGTGTGTGTGTGTGTGTGTGTGTGTGTGTGTGTGTGTGTGTGTGTGTGTGTGTGTGTGTGTGTGTGTACAAACATTTTACAAACACATGTCTTATCCCAATACATTTGCATCACATTTGTGACTTTAATAACATTGGGTCAAGAAGTTACATCTCTTGTTACTAAAAATACAATTGCTGATGTGAGTGCTTGAGCATTCTGCTGCTCACATCAGCTGGAAACGTGCTTCGTGACCACAGAGACTCATAATACGGCCTGTGATGAGGATGCAAAACTCAGCGCATGTTGTAAATCACTGTCCGTGGAGGTACATGGTGTCATTAGAAAATGCATCAACAGTAATTCCCATGTCAGCTTGATGCACAAGCAGGTGGTTGATGACTAAGGCAAACTGGCTTGTGTTTATTCGAGGCTGGACTCTAGTGTCCGTTGGCTCCCCCCGTTGGCCCGTGTGAGTGATTGATGACTCTAATTACCGTGTCACCTCGCATTTCAAAACCCTGATCTTTTCAACATGCAGCGTTGGCTCATCCGCTGTATATACAAATACACCTTTAGTCGGGTCATGATCACTCGTCTGTCCTGTCCGATGTCCCCTGTTGTCCTACACAGGCCTGGAACATTCACCGTCTCACACCGTCTCTGTCGGCTGGCTCTCTACTCTTTGTCTTAGACTTCAATTAGAGATTTATTAGGATGGATTGGCTTACATGGTCTGTATTTCCTTTTATGCACTGAGCGAGCTTTGGTTTTACAATGGGGGATTTGGGTGTCGTTGTCATTTAGTGAGAATAAGAATAATTATTATTTTTATTTATTAATTTATTTTACAATAACAATAAGGAACAAAACAAATAATCATGATTTCAGCTACATCATCTCCATTATTTTTATTGGATGAAAATTGTGACCGAAGAGTCTATTCATATTTCCTCCACATTTCCATCCTCCTGTTTTTCCTCATATACTTCTTTCAGTGAGCTTTTTAAATGAGCTGCCACCTTGTTGCACACCAGCCTTTTATTGTGCCGTTATTGATTTTCAATTTAAATTTCCCAAAACTCTCTGCAAGAGCGGTTCTCCAGTGAGCACGTCCCAAGATTTCCCCAGCGGTCTGATGGAACTGTTGCACTAGACGTTAAGCTGTGTGAAGTGCCCCACGCAAAGCCACATTCTGTCAAGTTGTGGCGGGCAACAGGTTGGCGTGTGGTGAACTGCCGACCTCATAGCTGCAGCCGGTGCCCTGAGGTTAGAGCTTTGTCTTCATGCTGAGATTCTGACATATAACGCTTTCACAGCCCCTCTTTATTTGAATCTGTCAGAGGGGCTAAATACTGTCTACTGTGCGGTTCAAAAATGTCACACCTTAAGACTCAAGTTAGACCTTTAGATATTTTCACTGTGTGGTATTAGAGTAAATATAGTTAGTAAATTATAACTTAAAATAGGATTCTACTGTAACTTTTGTGATATTGATTATACGACATCAACTTAAGACAGCAACTTTTACTTCTTTAAAAAAACTAAATTCACTATTTTTTTAAATATTCATTGGTTTAACCAAGATTTGAAATATATATAAAAACAAGCATATTGTCTATAGTGACTTTCTATATTGTATCTTATTAGCTATAATGGCTTCTTTGAAATTTGTACATCTGTTTTCATTTTTTTTATTTAAAGCAGTTAAAATCAGTCTAGTCTCAGATGCGATTCCTAAAATTACTTAAATAAATTAAATAATTAGAAATACATTGGAAAAGTAAAATAATCTGTATTTTTTATATTTAATAAGAAATGTGTTAATTTTGAGATCGAAATTGACTTTTGATTGTAGACTTTTGATTGTACACTGGAGACATTTCTTAGTAAACATTTTTTTTGTCTTGTTTTCTGTTAATCTTCTAAACATTCTTATATCAGGATACATTTGCTGTTCACATTTTTAGTTTTTAACATAGTATAATATATTTTTTCTTGTTTTATGAAAGAATTATTAGAAATAAATGTTAAAATAATGTATGTTTAAAACAAGCAAAATTCAATAATATTTTTCAACATTATTTTTCCCAATGAGCATTTCTATTATGCCTGTCACATACTTAATATTTTCTACATGTTAATGTGTATTGATTTAAGATTTTGTGTATTTTTTTACTCGAAAACAAGACAAAATGCTAGTAAGACATGTATTAATCGGCTGTAAAGTTTCCAGTTGCATCACATTTTATCTTATTCATGTCTATGAAAAAGAGTGGAGATGTTATAGAGATCTTAGATTTTTCTTTCTTTTTGGTTTAATTCAAAACCAAATTGTTGACAAACTACTATATAACCAAAATCACAGTATGGATCCACATGTTTTCTGTATCTGTATCGCACATCCTGAGCCTTTCAAAGCTCAGCATTGCCTTTTCAAGTTTCAGGATTCATAGCCTCAAAGATATTACCTCTATAAATTTCAGGTTGGTGAAACCTTCTGTCAGCCAATGTGGTACGGCCATTCAGCATTGTGTCGCATAACTCTGAGGTCAACATACACCAAACTGAACTTGCAAAATGACCATAATCCATTAAACAGACCATAACCCTGTCTGGTGCAAGTCTGCAAAGAAAGCAGTATAGTTCAGTCGAGGTACATATCATATTTTGCAACTTCCATAAAATATTGCATGTCTTATACCATCTCTCCAGTGTCTGTATCTATTTTATTATGAATCGGAGAATTTTTAATAGAATCCATAAGTCTTTGACATTTTATGGAAGTTATGACCCATGATGTGTTAGATATTCATCCAGCAGTTATTTCTAACCATGCAGAGCAAGCATGACTGAGTTCACTTCTCATGAGAGAAAAGCCCAAATATATTGCAAATGTCTAATATCCCAGCAATGGTCCACCTTACCAAAAAGGTTCTTTATGTCAGATGACATTAATACAGTCAGCACAGCTCTGAACTCTGTACATGACATGTTTGAGTTCCAACATGGTGTTTGCTCTCCCATCAGTGTGCTTTGTGGTCTATGTTTACGGAGCTTAGAGATTATGTGTGAATACATTTGGCTCTTTAATGATGGCTGGAATATAAAATGACACAGTCATCCATTAGATGCAGGCGTATAGCCATGGCGTTCCTTATTGCATGCTGATCAGCCCCAAGAAGCCTGGTAGAGAGATAACACCCAAATTAAGAGCCACGTGTAAATTGCATTAGCTAATCAATGAATGCTTAATGAATGCTCGCTTGGCAACTGAAATTGTATCAAGGTTCATCCACTTTTTTGGCCAGGTGGAAGTCACTCAATGTCTCCTTGAACACACACACATGATTGTTTACCAATTATGATAAAGATTAAGATGCACTTGGCACATGCCCTCACACGGCGATGACACATGCTCCCGTCCCACGGCACTGGCAAACTTGGTCTCTTTGGTAGCTTGAGTGGGGAGTTGTTTTTGAGGAGATCGGGTTATTTGACACGTCCCCAAGGACACTGTCGTGCAAGCATTGGTCCCCTGGTGAAAGATGACAGGTATGACAGCGACGACCCACTGGAGCCATGCCACGCTGGCCCGAAATAACATGAGACCTATTTCATCAGTAAACAAATCACATTCGCTCATGTCAAACCCCCTGACATATTTTAATGGCACCAGTCTGGAAAGCTATGCATAGTGCCAAGAATTGTGTAGTAACTGTCTGACACAGGCTCGGACTGTCAGGTGACTTTATATGCCTGCATAATATGGCGTGTTTACCCGCAGCCGGAGTGTTGAAGTTTATGCCTCGATTGGGGAACCTCGCGGGTAACATGATTTGAGTCTTGCATCTGTCCACATGCCTGCCCGGATTCCTCAGGCGGGACAGAAGCTGGCAGAGTGGGCTAGTGTGGGTGGGCAGAGGAAGTTAGGCTGGGATAAAGGGGATTGGCTTTCATTTCCTCCAGGACGTCTGTTGCTGGCTTGGAAATGCCAATACTCGTGGCTGCCATCGTTCTGTTTTGGAGCACAACTAAGAGGAAGGAACCAAGGCAGAGGTTGAGTGTATATAGAATTTGTTACTAGACTTCGTTAAAAAATCGCACCTCAAAACAGCTTATGTTACCAACCATAGGTACTTACCATTTTTAATGTCATGTAAACATATCAAAATTTGACTGCGCTCTTATTTCATAGTACATCACATTCCCAAGAAACTGTAAAACGTGGAGGCAAGCATGCATATGTGTTTATGTTCCAAATGCTGGTTATTAACAGATACGTCACATAGATTTTTGTTTCCTTCTTTCAAGTTTCTAAATGTTTAGAAACCTTAATATTGCTTAATCAATATGCACACATTAATTACATGAATGTACACTTTGCCCCTTGGAAATCTTGTCATGTGACTGTGACTACAGACTCAACCCTGAGTGTTAATAGCAGTTTTGCTTTGCCAGGGCAGGATTAAGCAACAGGTTATAACATGAACTGCCATGAGACCTAACAATTCCCACCCTTTGAGACCCTAGAGACCCAAATCTTTTGTAGATGTTCCCGGACCAATGAACTTCACTAAAGCACTTGGGAAAATAGGGATTGCAATAATGAAGAAGAAATGTCTTTATGATCTTCTGGGATCTAATTTTTTTTTTGGAAAGAGGCACAGGAAGGCATATAAGAGTATGATAACTTTTAGGATATGACAATATTTATAATCATTTCTTTATTATTTAATATTAATTATTGGATAAATATGTTTTTACAACTTAACAAAACATTATTACAAAGTTGTTGGAACACATTTGCCAATATTTATATTTTTTCTTATTTTTTTATATATTGTATTCAAACATTTTTTAAATGACTTCCTTTGACGCAATCCTAACTGCAACCCAAAAAACAACATGCTAAAAACCTTTCTGTGCCTAAAATAGGTTTATAGTTATGAATGCAAATATTCCATAATTCTTTAGAGGATGCACTGTTTGGAGTACAATACAAAGATTTAGACATTAAAAGGAGATGGGAACGCACTCTAATATTGATGGAGGGATAAGGCCATGCAGCAACCAAAACCAAAAAAAGGTTTGGCAGTAAGGTTACATAGCGGTTGATGGGGTGACACTTGACCCCGAAGGCCAGCGCCTCACTGCAACCGGCCGAGTTTATCCAAGCAGATCAATGGTACTTAATATCAGCAGGTCCAAACATCTCATCCTGCCTGGCACATTCACCGGAATGCACAGGCTCTAGTGCGCCACCGCTTTGACAGATACAGTTTGTGTAAGTTACTGCCAGAAAGAACAGAAGATTAATAAAATAGGCTAGAGATGCTCAGAGAATCAGACCGCCTCAGACAGACACGCAGGCAAAGCGCTCTCTCCGTCAATTATGCTCTTTTCTCCAGCCCATACTAGTGCGCCGCGGAGGGAGAGACAATTAATTATTATTGTGGGTCTCCATCTGATCTTGGAGATTGTATCTGACGCACTTTCCTCCGCCACAATTACGGATGATGCTAACTATTGACATTCAGGAGGCTGCTGATTTGAATTATCAGAGACGTTAGTAATTTGGGGCGCTAAGTGGGTTTTGATTTTCACAGAAGGAACAGGAGGCAGAGAGAGGAAAGTAAAATTAGTTGCTAATTTAGAGCTAGAGATGCAAATCAGGACGTTGTAGTTGGAGCTGATAAAACAAAGAGCACTGAAATTACATGTTTGGGTGGGGTCAGTATTTACACACGTGATGATTGACACATTGAAATGTTAGGTATGACTAGTTTAAATGTTCTTTTTAGTTTTTGTTTGGTTACATTTTTGTGGCTGCTACAGCTACAAGACACATAGACAGTTTTGGTTTTGGCATCTCATGGTGTTGTTTGAAAGTCATTGGTTGTATTTTTAAAGGGTCTATATGTTAGATTTTTCATTGTTAACCACTAACATTATTTTAATTATGTTAAACATTTTGCAGGGCGTTTTCCATTTTAGTAGGGCTTTAAGAAATCTGCTTAATTTTTTTCCACCAAATTAGATTTTTCTCTGTCGTAATGTTTCTGGGTTCTTTGTTTTCTGTTTTTACTCTATAAAAGAAAATTTATATCAAACCACATTAAAGGATACTTAAATGCTTTGTATGAAACTATAATTTGTAAAATGCATTGAAACTAGGGCATAATGTACTGTGTTAATATAAACCAGTATCTGATATCTTACGTTTTTTTACTTACTTTTAATTGCTATTATTGTACATTTTTACGAGCAGTTTTCCGTATGGGTAACTAGACTTTTATTTTGATTTAAGACTTGACTGGCTTGGATTGAAGTTAAATTTTAATCCATGTTTGACAGCAGCTTTTCTTAAATGAATTGGTGATATATGCTTAAGGCACAGTCTCAGCACAGAGTTGGAGATGCAGTGTATGTGATCGTTACAAATAGTCCTTTTAAGATAATTTCATTTGAAAAAAAAAACAGCATTCTGATACATTATGTTGCGTTTAGTTTTTTGAATAACTCTAAGATATTTTACAATTGTCGTTTGAAACAATACTACAAAGTATTTGAAAATTAAAAAAATTAAAGGAAAAATCTAAACTTAGCAATTTTGAAAACTTTATATTCCCCTTCTCAATATAACTCAGTATTTCTGACCAAAGTAAATAACACACCTGTGAAATCCTTCCCTCTTTGTAAAACAACGTATATTATGCCCTTTTAATTTAGTTTTTGTCTAGCCTCAATAACTAGTCACTTTAATTTTGTAAAAAGGGTCAATATTCTTTACAGTTCACAGATGTAGGCCATGCCATATTTGAATAAAGTGTGGATTGATAAATGAATCATTTTAATTTTAGATGACTTATCCCACTAAGCAGTCTGTACACTAAGAGTTTTCTGTTTAAAAACGTGTGTGCCTGTGTTTAAGGGAACACGACAATAGGCCTGTGTTTTCACACACATATCACAGTGTGGCAAACGTCCAGTGTGTGTTAGGTGATACAATTGATGGAGAAGCGATAATCCCTCAGAACTACAGAGAATACAGCTTTCATTAGCTCAGTGTGCCCGTCAGAGCAAAGAACGGCCCAAACACGCACACAAACACAATCACGCACGCATGCACGCACACATGCACACACACAGAACTTGTGGTCCCTAGAGAGAGGGAAAAGGTTTGAAGGGGAGTGAAAGCAGGGGTCAGCATTTGTAATATGGGAACTATTACAGGCTCCTGTGGAACAGATTGTATTATTCATGCAGTTAAACATGACACAGACATTTATATCAGTTTCTTTGACAAGTTCACAGGTAGATATATGGAAGTCCATTATAATGCTGAGTGATTACACTTGTGCTGGTGCTAAAGGCAACTGCTTCTTATTTTAAAAAAGAAACTTAATACATATGTTAAATTTCAAGGGTGGAAAAAGAGAATCCAATTCCAGTGTCATCTGAATACCTTATGCTATTTTCAGCAGGCGCATGCTTAACAATATAAAGCATAAATTGATATGTTTTGTACTTTGATTATGACAGATATTTATGTTTTTATAATACACAGTTTATGTTAAATTATAATTATAATTATTCACAATTAATCGGATGCAGAAAAAAAGTCTTGTATTAAAGTTTTTGTATTAAATATATTTCTGCACTGCTCATTGTCATTTTTTATTTATAAGCACACACACATAATGCATTTATATTTATGAAAATATATAATACATTTAATTTTTACCAACTTTAATATATAAATTTATTAATATTATTAATATTTTGATTATATACGTACACCACTTTTCTAAAACAAAATAATTCCATTTTAATTAAAAGTTTTCTGGAAATGATCAACCCTATAGATACTTCACTCATACTGCATAGCAGGACGCTATTGGAAACTAATTTTTCTTTGTGCACAGAAGGCTTTTAACAATGCAGTAAATACTGCGCTATCCTTTTAGACCAATGAGAGCTTGGCTGCACAAGCATATAGGGAGGGAACCCGCCAAAGTGGGCTGTGCCTGGGCCCTATAAAGATAGAAACCCTTGCCATATGGCCTTTGATTTTTTCTCCTTCAGCAACTTATTACCGCTGTTCTCTACTCGATCCTTCTCGCCATCGAAACGCTTTAGCAGTGGATGGAGATCTACTGTCTCTGCGCAAGAGGACTATTCAGTTGCGAGACGTTTCCATGTGGTCCGATACCTCTTCACCACTCAAGGATTGAATGTTAAGCACCCCCTGAAAGAGAATGAATGGCAGCTTCGGATGTTTCTCGGTCTCAAACATCTGAACCGCAATTTCATATATAAACGGCCATTCAGGATGATCACCATGAAACAGATCCTCAAGCAATTATGCCCCAGAGAACTGTCTATCGCTGGATCTAAAGGTAGGCTTATTTTCATGACCCTACAGCCCCTTTCACAGGCGCTCCTTTAGATTCGTCTTCTAGGGAGGGGCTTAAACTGCCCTCCCGCTGGACTATCCCTAGCTCCCATCTCAACTGGCTGTTTCTCACATAGTACTATGCAGTGCTAATATTGCACAAAACTTTCTCTTCAACCATTGATATGCCTTAGACCCAGGAAAAACTAGTCATCAGACCTTGTGTTTCCCAGTCAGACATCTTCATTCCAGACTTCTGAAACGCTTATGATGCAGCTGATCAGAATGATCACAATAAAACAGATTCTCTTGCAAATATACCTGGGTACTGTTTACTCGCTGGATCTGAAAGACACTTATTTGCATGGATGTGGCATTGGCCCCTCTCAAACAAATGGGCTTTCACTTCTTTAACTAATATTTTTGGCTAATATTCACCCTGTCAGAGGAAGAACTGATGTTGCACAGAACTCTTACTCTCAGCCATCTTGATGCCTGGCATGCAGAGTAAATCATGCCAAGAAGGCTCTGTCTTCGTACTGGAGAATCACATTCCTGGGAATAGAGTTCGATTCAGCGCTCATGAGGGCGTGGCCTACACCAGACAGAGGTGCAACTATTCTGCTAAGGAGTGGTTTCCGTCAAGGCCAGTACCTATTGCCTACGCAAAGTGGGCACTTTCTCGGCCTAATGGTCGCAGCTTGTCTGTATTACAGCTGGGTCTCCTCCACATGAGGCTGCTACCGCACTGGCTGACAGCGTGAGTGTCAGTATTACAGCTGGGTCCCCTCCACATGAGGACGCTACCATACTGGCTGTGAGTGTGAGTTCCTTTGGCCGTCGTCAGCCTTCATCACTGCCCTGGCTCCTTGAACGAATATTCAGTGGATGGAACGGGGCATTTCCCTAGGCATGGTCTTCAGGCAGAAAGTGGTCATCGCAGATGCCCCCAAATCAGAACTTGGGAACAGAGATACCTTCCAGCATAAGAAGAAGGACGTGACTGGCCCAGAGGCCTTCTTTTTACTTTTCCTGTGGTCTCATGTATACCTAAGGTAATTGGACTAGTCAGGGAACAAAAACACAGGGTTCTGCTAAAGCTCTGATTTGGCACAACTGACATTGGTTCAAAGCGTGGAGACAGCAACAATCGGCAGACCTGTGGCCGATTCCACCAAGACAGGATCTTCTGTCTCAGACAAATGGGAAGATATAGCTCCTCGGCCCGAGCTGTGGGACCTACACCTATGTTCTCTCAACGGTAGCTTGTCTGCCTCCCAGAGAGTCTCCTAAATGTGATTTCACATGCGGGAGCCTCGTCCATGCATTGGCTCTATGTTTGAGGTGGTCTGATTTTACCGCCTGGTGCTGCTGAGCCTACTGCACCAAGCCTACCTCATCATCTCTGATACTCTGATACTGTCTTTCTTCAATAGTTACTGGATGAGGGATGCTCCCCCTCCACCATCAAGGTCTATGTTGCAGCTATTGCTGCTTCCCTCACCCCTCTGTAGGGCAGGTTGGTGGCTGCTCCGCACCCCTATTAAATGTGCCCTCTTGGTGATTATCCAAGGATTCAAGGGCTTTGAAATCTCCCCCCATAAACCGCTCCAATCCATCAACCTCTCTCTCGTAACGTTTAAGACTGCACTGCTAATAACATTTGTTTTAGTTAAGGCCATAGGATATCTCCAGGCACTCAAAGTAGCCCCTCATATATCAAATTCCAGCCAAATTACTTAGATGAAGTAATCTGAGGCCATATGGCAAGGGTGCCTATCTTTTGTAGGGCCTAGGCACAGCCCACTTTGGGAGGTTCAACTCCCCATAGGCTCCTGCACCTAGCTCTCATTGGTCTTAAATTCTGCATTTGCGATGGTCATGGCACACACTGTAGTGAAGTGAAGTGAAGTGTGGCCAAGTATGGTGTTCCATACTTGGAATTTGTGCTCTGCATTTAACCCATCCCAGTGTACACACACAGTAAGTAAACACACACACTGTGAGCACACACTCGGAGCAGTGGGCAGCCATGCACCTGGGGAGCGGCGGGGGGGGGATAGGAGCCTGCTCAAGGGACTCATCTCAGTTGTGGTATTCCTGCTGGTTCCGAGTCTCCAACCATCAACCTTTGGATCAAGAGTCCAAGACTTGAACCACCAGGCACCAACTGCCCCCTGCAAGCAACAATAGTAGCGCAGCATTCACTGTGTTGTGAGAAGGCTTCAGTCCACGGAAAACAATTATTTTCCAATAGCGTCCTGCTACGCAGTACCCGTTCCTTTATCTAAGGGAACTGAGGTTAAGCAAGTAACCAAGTATGTTTTTTAACTGGATCCATATATTTTGTTTATATTTAAGTTCCCCTTTTAAAATTGTCTGTTGGCTCAGTCTGAATATGTTAAACAATGATTGTTACGTGTCTAAACTTCCTGAAAACACAATACATTGACATAATTATAATTTTCCCTATATCATTAAATAAGAGACACATAAAAAACCAAGCCCCAACCTTTAACAGAGAACTGGTTTGCGACTGCCTTATAAATTAGAACATAATTGCTGTTTTAGTTAGCCTGCCACATTTGCATGAATTCTCTTAAGAGGTCAATGTTATGTTGTACCAACAAAATAAATAAAGAAGGACAAACAAAAGAGATAATCTATCTCACGCCAAATATGTCTCAAGTGAAAAGCACTGAATTCATCAAAAGCGTGTTATTGGCCTGGCTGAAATGTTGGTGGCCATTTTATGTGCCTGAGTAGACAAAGGAGTGAATCAAAAAAACAGACATGAAAAAGGGTCTTCCTAATGGATTCGGCATAGAGAGTGGAGAGTCGTGGGGGGTGGGGGTATGGTGTTGCTGTCAGAGTATGCACAGCTCTGTCTTTTTTTCCCACCAGCCTTTGCCCATCAGTGCAGCCGGGGTCGCCGTGGAAATGTCATGACAGGCATATGCTGTTGGACAGTTTGTGTGTCCAATCACAGGGCTGTCACCCACGGCGATGAAGGGGGTGGGCTCCATGGTGTTCATTTGAAAAATGACTCCTGCCATCTCCAGTATTTACACATTTCTCTAGATGATATAAGCCTTGTGCTTGTTCTGGTTTCAGTGAAAATAGAAATTGAAAATGTTGAAAAGGCTTAATGTTAAGAATTTTCTTAATGTCATTCGCATTGATGGAGGTAATATCAAAACAATCGACACTTAACCTATTTATTATTATGAAAGTAGTGTTCTCTTATAAGACTTCAAGCACAGGCTAACTGGACGATGCCCCTACCAATAATATATCTGGTTTAATAATGAGAAACAAATCAAAAGTCCAGTGTCACCAACCTCTTCTTTCTCTTATCCATGATTTCAATTTGCATAGAATTTTAACTTAACCTTGCCTTCCTTCTCCCACTTCTTCATTAGCATCTTAAGGATCAGCATTTGCACACTTAAACTCCTGATCAAGTCATGAGATGATGGACATGACATGACGTGCCATTCCATTCCATTCCATTTTTGCGTGCTATACATTTCTCCAATGTACAAATTTAATTTAGGCTGAAATGATCTCAGCACTGTGTCATCTCTCAGTATCACTTTCAGTCTCAGTAGCGTCTGTAACTGTAGTGTGATTAGGTGGAGGCGAAATTAATTGGCATATTCATGTATCTGCGTTTTATAAATGAAGCTGTGGAGTAGATTTTTAATGTTTATCTGATGGTCAAAGATAAGTGTAAAGGAATAAATTATCAACTACAGGGGCACTTTTAACTTTTGACAATACCTTTTGCGTAATCAATTATTATATTCAGAGCTGTCCGAATTGTCAGAACAGTCATGCATGTTCACACATTATTTATTTTCCACTGATCTCAGCACAGTCCTCCGCAATCATTCAGGTGTGCCCTTTGAGATACGTGCCATTACCCAAAACTGACAGTCATCCAGCTCTGAATAAGAAATTCAGCCTGCGTTTCTACCAAACACATGGAAGTCACACATTAGAGAGAAGGCTAATGTTTCAGCTAGCTGTATTCTATTGCAATTATATGGTTCAGTGGCGATGATTATAGTTCTTCAATCTTACTCTGTGAAGTTTTGGTTAGCTGGTTCCCTCGTAATTTGCCGCGTGGGCATTATGGGCCAGTCTTGTGGAAAAGGGATGATAAATTGAGCTGGCAGGAGCTCATAGATTTATTAAATTTCTATCAAACCCTGTAACAAAAAAGGGGGGAAAAAAATTGGCGGCTACCAAGAACAGGCTTAGATTTTTAATCAAAATTCATGAGTCCTGGATTCGTGGCTGAGCAGACCCAGAGAAGACTTGAATCGGAGACTGATTAAAGAAAATAAAAGCCTTATTTGAAGTAAATTTTCAATGACGCATTTTAATTGGATGTTAAATCAAATCCTTATCTGCAGTGCCACAGATAGCAAGCTATATGGTGAAGCGCTAGTGTCACTTCCAGTGTAAAAGATACTATGGCAGAACGGTTGACATCACACATTTTACATTTTCACAGTGAGGTGTTCGGCATCGAACTGAGAGACAATCAAAGAAATGACAATATGTGTTGGAGTTAACAACTCTGGTGATGCTTAACTTAAAGAGAAGTCTTGGGGGAATGTCACGTGCATTTTTGTGAAAAATTTTCTGCCACAGAAACATATTTTGTTGAAGGAATGCGTGTTTTGTGAGTTAAGTGGCCTCCAACTGAAGTCGCAGTCAAATTTCAAAGATTTTAGATTTTCCTAAGACATTGCAGACATACTTATCATTTAAATATGAAACCTATGGGATTGGCCTCGTGAATTTCCTTCTTTAATTCTTCTTAAAGTTGTTCTCATGAATCAGAGCAAGTTATTCAAATGACATCAACATCTGTAGATACTGTCCAACACAAATGAGCTGATGCAGCTAAGAAATTAAGCTTGCATATTTCATAAATCTTTACAATAGTGCAACAAAACCTTATTGTTTATACACTTGGTGATATTTTGTTTCATGTGTGTTAAAGTGGTTCATTAGAACTTTCCATCAAAGAGTCCCTGAAATATTGGGCTTGCATTTAAAAAAAAAATGTCTACTTAATATTCAATCACTTCGAACTGGCTTAAAGGAATCTAGTTGGATTTCACACACAACGTTACACAAAGTAATTTTTTATGTCATAAAATAGTCATACAGGTTTGAAATGACAGGAGAGTACATGATGACAGAATTTTCATTTTTGGGGAAACTATCACTTTATAAAAGTGAAAACACTCGGGTTCATCTAAAAAGCCAACATAGTTATTCTTAGTTTGAGTTGTATTTGAAAATTTGCTATTTTTTAATATTCGTCATCATTTGTATTTCCATAGTTCCGCTACGAATATTATGATTAATATATGGTTAACACATATTTGGGGTTACTTTGGATTTACCACAAATGTAAAAACTATTATTTAGTTAATAATTATATTTACTCATACTGTCATCAACCAATTAACTTAACATCCAAACACTCCCTGATGATCCATCCATTTCCATATTCCCCATCTTCTCTGCAACTCCAGCCCTTCCTAATGCACTTCACTGCACTGCATCTACCCCAAACACTGAGCTATGTAAGAGGCAATTACAGCAGATATAATAAACACCGGCCCTCACAAGGGCAAGGAAGGGCTCCCTCGCCAGTGTCAAGTACACCTGGGCCTCATGTAGGGAATTAAAGCCACAGCATCAGCCCTGAGCCAAACTAGATTTGCTACAGTAATAATATTTAAGCACACCTCTCAGACCAGTGGCTTAGAAACTACTAAATAACGATCCCGCCGAGAATGACGGCTGCTCTTTTGTTTGGAGTTACTGAGGTTGTACAGTTGGATCTTTCTCTTTATAGAAAGCATTCATGTACTGGCAGGGTTCAGTATTGTACAATATCAGATGTTATATAGTGATGACCTCATCAACGTGGGAGTCTCTCCACATTTGTTGTGACATCACTTCAACCACAGGTGTTGTGCTGGAATTTATAATTTAGACTCAGGATTAGTTTTATTAAAGCAGATGTCTGCCCTCCTCATTTCTTATGGGTCAGGATCACAGTCAGCGTTCCAAACCATCCAGAGGGTGTTCGGTGTGGTTCAGCTCAGGGCTTTGTGAAGGCCAGTCACGTTTTTTCCTGGAAGCTATATCTATTGACTAATTTACATCACTTTTCACACAATATACATCAAAATTGTATAAAGAATAAAATATTACAAAAAGAAAAGAAATGAAAAAAATTAAGATAGTTCTAAAGAAAATGTATAACAAATGTGCACTACAGGTAAAAATATTGGTAACTGGCACACATTAACTTGCATTGGTTTTGTGTCCATACAGTAGTTTTGACTGATGGCCGCAGCTGTTTGGTTAGCAACTTTCTACATTTTATCTGTTTCATTACCGTACTGCAGATTTTGAATTGTCTGTCGGTATACTGTACATTCTGAGCTGTTTATGTTTGCCTGTGTATGTTTCATTCACACTGTAGTCTTAAATCTCTCAGTTGGAGTAGATAAAAAAAACAGTACAGTACACTTCTCAGGCCTTTACCATGTAGGGTCGATAAATCAAATCCTCATTCAAGGTGCCACTCAAAGCGTCCAAGATTATTATGAAGCTTTTAACCTGCTGTCATACACAGAACATTGTACAGTATGAATCACACTCATGAAATGAGCTTAGACTGGCTCTGTGTCTGAAGAATTTCACAGGAAGCTTAATAGATTTATGTAGAATTTCAAATAAATACAAAAAAGTGACCTTGTCACTTGCAGTTTAAAATAAGTTAACACAATTTAAAGTGCATCCTCTATAGGTATAACCTTGATATATTTAATATTGAAGAACTTAAGGCCAAAGTTGAAAACATTCTGAACGTAATGTTGGAATTATTTTTGCTTTTTACAGACAGGTTCACAAATGTGCAGTATTCACGAAAGCTGTAGCTATAAATAACAATATAACATCACATTTTTCAAACAGCAGTCTTTAAAATCATTGAAATGTTTAAAAGTATATAATTTCTGTACCATACTATCACGAACACTGATGCTAGACTGCTAGACTGTTGTGTCTCAATTAATATTTTGCATGACTTTCTTCCCCAAAATAAAAAATAAGATATTTTGAAGAATGTTAAAAAAACATTTAAAATATCTTCAGGAAAGCCATACACTATTTAAATGGCAAGAGGATGAGCAAATAATTACTTTAAAAGTCTTATGTACATACTTTTCATTTGAAAGGCTTATAGCTTATGGCTCAGCATCATAAGTGTCAGTATTAAAATACATTTTGGTAACATGTATGTGAAATACATCCAGATTATTTGCTCAATATTTTTAAAGTCAAGATTGATCTGATCAGAACAACCTGTTTACAACATAAAGTGCCTGTTCTCTGTTTTGTTACATTGTGAAAGTCAGAATGGTGTGTTAGGATGGACCAGCCAAAGGTCAAGGGCTTTGGCCGTGAATCCCATGAGGCAGTGCAAAGTTTGAGCATTGATTTATGATGAGCTGACATTGTTTTGTGTTGAAGTTTGAGGCGGAGTGTCTTGTTCCAGCAGAGCCAGCAGCGCAATTTTCTTCTCTGCAGGGGTTTATCTCTGCCCTGCCTCCATATGGCAGCCTGCCACACTGTTGTTGAAGAGTTTCTCAAAAATGTTTGATTCTCTAGTTGACTCAGAGGTCAACGTTTATATGTACACTTAGTATTTATTTAGCTCAGCATTCAACAATTTCACCAACATAGGTAATACTGTTTTTATTCTGTTATGAATGAGCACAGACATTCCAGTTCTCAAACAGACTTTTTGATCATGAAAATACAATAACATTAACTTAAATTGTAAAGGCCACTTCCTGCAGACCTAAACGATTACATAGAACTCATGGTTCCTGTAGAGCTTTGTTACAGGATGGCTTATGTATCCGGCGGTAGTTCACATTATGGATAAATGAGGCTGTGCTAATGTGGGGCACAATGTGTGTGTGTGGCTCACTGCTCACATTCAGATGAATATTAATGGACCTGAGGAATCATCAATAAGTCGAGATGGGGCGACCAACAAATCATCTCAAGGAAATGCCCGGGAGACAAGAGACTGCTTTTGTTCTCGCACACATACGGCGTATGTGTGTTCATACAGGAGAGAGTTTATGATGGATTGTGTGTTTGTGTGGTTTGCTGAAACTCTGTATGTTGTAGGTGGATTAAGGAAATATGCTGTGTGTGTTTGTGTGGTTGAAAATACTGAATGGCTTTCAGGGGTGTACATTTTGTTTGGGGAGATGATAAAATCAACATGTGCCAGTTGCTTTCATAAAGTTATTGTGGAGAGCCAGTTATTTGGATTGGAGTATTTTTTTTACTCGTTCAGTATTTCATTAGTTTTCTTTAATAATTCACAGATTGTTCATTTTATTAATTACAAGCTTTTCTTCCGGATAAATTCAGGGACGAAGTTCCGGAAATTATAGTGGCTGACGTCACAGATTATTATTACGCTTCTGATTTAGACCCTGTTGCAGAGGAGCAAAACCGTTCCTCCAAAGGTGTTCTCCGAAATGACAATTCTGTCCAGTTTCTGCAGTGAAACGACAACAAAAAGCAAACAATGAAATTACTTCTGCGACGTAAAAGCAGAATAAAAAAAAAGGATGAATACTGGATCTTAAAAAAAATATTCAATGTTATTAAATGTCTCATTATATTCAGGTCTAACTTAAAATATACACAGACCTATCACATTTTATTTGGATTCAGACACCTTCTACATTTCTGACATTACTACAGTTTATTTATTGTAGTTTAGAAAATTGTAATAAAATTAAATGTTTCAAAAGTGTTTCAATGTTTTAGAAATTTTACTTGTTATCCACTTCATAAGGAATGTTCGGGTATAATAAATGTTTAATTTAAAAAAAGTGTAACACTGAAATACTAACACTGTGTTCTAGAGCTCAGATAGAAGTTAGCAATGCCAAGGTCATTGGTTCAAGTGTCAGGGAATGAATGAATGTATTTCTTTGAGGAAAAGTGTAAATTTATGAATGCAAACATTGAACTCCTGCACCTGCTTTTCAGTTTCCTTCATGAAATATCCTAAATCTTGACTTACCAAGAGCATGTGCTCTGTATTAGCACCTCATTTAAAGGTTACTATGCTCTTCTCATCTTAAAGTCCTTAAAATCATTTAATTTCTTGCTCTCTTTCGTGTGCTCCCTCGAGCTCTCAAAGTGATGAAACGCAGATGGGGCTCCGGCCGAAAGTTGCATACTGCGCATAAACAGCATATTTAATTAGACCGTAGACACGCTCTAAATCAAATTACTCTTCGACTGACAGGAACACTTACATTAACATCGTTCCTGAGCAGAGCCGAAGCCAAAATGTAAATTAGTAACAGATAATTAGGATAAGAGCGGGAACTTAGGCTGACGTTCCAGAGCGTAATTGGAATGCGAGTGAAACGTACTGCTTTAGATAATTAGCTGTAGCTCGGGAAATCGTACAGAGGTCAAAGTAAAGAGGGATTCTTCAGATGAAAGCGCAAAGAATAGCTATTTTAGGGGCTCGGAAAGAGAGAGTGTCGCCATTCAAATGACCTTTCAGGGCTGTGGATTGGAGAAGTATCGTTTAGTTTGGCAAACGAACGCTTCGGTGCGAGGTGCCGGAGCCAAGCGGTAAAGGGCTAAATCTGTAGATGACACTTGGCTGTTAATAACTCTGTGTGTGTGTAAAAGAGAAAGAGACAGAGAAAAGTAAAAAATACATTACAATCAATTTCATTAGATAAAAACATGTATTTTATATACATATTTTTTGTAATTAAAAAGATCGGGTCCACTTATATGGAAATGGCAGCCATGTTTCGACTGTAGCCCTAAATGAAATGACTGCACTACAAAATGTTTCGTAAATGTAATCTTCTTCAGCAAAGTACATTTTGGTTTTGTGTCAGCCACCGTAGTGTTTTAAGGAAGTAAACGGTGGACTGTGCGATTGACTATTTGCAACTGCTAGATGGCACTATATTTTAAACACTGCATCTTTAATATTAATTAATACAAAAAAAGCAAAGTAAAATATTTGATAAAAGTAAAAGAACATTCGAGGGACATTTAACTCTAACTTAACATTTTAATACCAATACAAAGGCATTTTGGGTACATAGATAAAATATGTTAATAAAATGTTTTAATAATGTGAAAGGTAGTTTCTAGTTTTTATAACTAAGCAAGAGCAATAATTTTTTTAACAACTTTAAATTTAAAATCCGAGTTTAAAAGGTGTTATTGTGTTTTAGATGAACCAAACTGGTTTACTTATTGTGCACAGTATACTATTTTAGACTTAAGTAGCATTCTTTAGTAATTTTCTGACATTCGTCCAAGTCGTACATTATGTTAGATAGTAGTGTTATCCAAATATTACATTTTCACTTTACAGTGATGCAGTAGCAAAATAATAACCATATTATAACAGTAAGAGCCATTTTGACTTAAGGCACTAATGTTAAAGAGGTGTGAATCCATCAACTACAAATCAACCAGATACTTGCACCCTATAGTTTTAGATCATAATGCTATAAGATAAGAGCAAAGATCTTATTAATTTAGAAATTTAATTTTAGCCCACCCAGGACAGGACAAATTTGACGCTTCTGGGTATATCAAGACACCATATGGTGAGATTGTGTGACTATCCCACTTTCACATCTGTCATGTGTGGACCTTCATTGAGTCTGTTGAGAGCATTGACCAGGTGGTTTCGAGACCATGAGTTTACTGAACAGTGTTAAAACACACATCAATCATCACTTTTTGAAATGGGAAAATTGCAGAAAACAACACATTTGTTTTATATAACTGCATAAAGTTCATGAACTGTTCTTATAATCTTATTCAATGACAGGACCTCTGCCAAGTAGCTACCGGATACACACGATGTCGACGGGTATGCTGCGCAATAAACATGGAACTGGAGCTCACACTTCATAGAGTTATTTCAATAACTTTATAATACCCTATCAAATACTTGCTTTCCTCCTTGATAATTAACATTGATGTTGGAAAAATGTGTCACGTCTGCTTCCATACTGCATTCCAGATCTGACATTACGAGTTGCATTTTGAGCAATTTGCAAACATTGATTTATATTTGGAGACAACGGAGGGATCCATTTTTCTCCACTCTTCTGTCTCTTGCCCCATCTCTCCTTTACAGGCATCTGAGGGATGTTGTGATCTGCATAGTAATTGGTGTCTTTGTTCCATTAAGAGGAAGCAGTAGTGGAAAAGGTGTTTGTGTGCTGGGGCCAGCAGTCCAAAGGAGTAGGGCCTTTTAAATTTCTGAGATGTAGGTAAAAAAAGCATAGTTTAACCTAGTTAAACAAAATGTCCATTTAAAGAATGAGAATAAAAAGTGAAATTCAAATTATTGGTTTAAATGCTATGTATGTACATGTTACAAATACAAATAAATTATTTATTAATTTATACATCATTTATACATTTATACATTTTTACATTTTTAATCATATCAACATTATTGATCATAATAAAAACTATAACATGGCACTGATAAATAAAATATTGTGTACTGCTGCTATTGTAAGTTTACTCTGGATTTCTCTTTTTGGTAATCATTTTAGTTCATTTTAGGTCAGTTTTATTCTGGTATTATTTTTTGGATTTTAATGTTTGGGACATTTTCGCAAGTTCCTCAAAGTGTTGTTTTAGATGTATACTAAAGTTGATCTCATTTACAGACTTTACAATCTCATAACCTTTTGTTACATGGGTTGATATTCAAGCAGGATTTCCATTAGTGGGAATATATACAATTACAATTACAATTACAATTACAGGGGGCAGTCGTGGCCTGGTGGTGCGAGTCTTGGACTCGTGATCCGAAGGTTGCTGGTTCGTGACTTGGAACCAGTGGGACACCACGACTGAGGTGAGTCCCTTGAGCAAGGCACCGTCCCCCCCACTGCTCCCCAGGCGCCGCAGCATGGCTGCCCACTGCTCCGGGTGTGTGTACACAGTGTGTGTGTGTGTTCACTTACTGGGTGGGTTAAATGCAGAGCACAAATTCCAAGTATGGAACACCATACTTGGCAATATGTCACTTCACTTCACTACAGTGTGTGCCATGAACTTCACTACAATTAGTCATTTGGCTGACGCTTTCATCCAAAGCGACTTATAGTTTTATGCAGTAGTCAATCATCACTGCAGAGTAAACAGGGGTAAGGTATCTTGCTCAAGGACACTTCAATCATTGTCTGCTGACCCTGGGATTTGTACCCGCAACCATACGCTTCCAAGTCGAACTCTCTACCATCAGACCAGGACTGACCCCCATATCTCCACTGTTGAGGAGTAGTACTGAGATTTATCTTTAAACCTCTTGACGCATGGTCAGCAGGGTTTTCATTAGTGGGAACATATCTCCACTGTTGATGAGTACTGCTGAGATGTATCTTCTGCACTCTGTTCGCCACAAATGTGCGAATGCAGTGTACCAATGAGTTAATGTATCCTAAAACCACTTGGGAGTCTGTCCAGAAGTGCTCTTCTATGTCTACATATTCAAGCTCCTGTTTAAGCATATTGCTCATGGCAGTTGAGATGACAGCTTCTGTCAGTTACAGCCTAGGAATATTACGGACCTTAATGGGAGCATCTCTGGATTTAACTATGACCAGGGCACAATGGATGTTTCCTTCTTTGTTGGTGATTCTTAGATAGAAACACTGGCCATAGTGATGAAGTTCCCTTCTGGTAACCTTTCCAAAGTTTGCAGGCACGTAGCAGAGGGGTATATTAATCATTTCCAAGTTCTCAAGATCAGCTTTCCAGTGTTCCCACCTTGGCTGCAACTCTTTAGAAAGGGAGTCATCCCAGCCTGTTCCATTTCTGCACATTTCCTGAAGCACTAATTTTCCTCTGAGCAGGAAAGGAACAATAAAACCAAGTGGATCATACAGCAACCCAACTGTGGATAGTATGCCACAGAATGTTGCAGTCTGGTCTTTGAGGCCAATATAGAATCTGCGTCTATCAGAATCAATGTCCCAGTGTATCCCTCTCGAAAGGTGCATCATAAAAGTTTAGGTCCAGCGCCTTTATTTCAATGGCTCGTTCAGAAATCTGAATGCTTCAGCGCAGCTCTGTCATTTGAAATAAATTTCTGGACCTGAGGCACATAGTTGTTGATCTTCTCTTGCTACCTGGACAGCTTCTTCTGCGCTGGCTAGACTGGTGACACGTCATCTACATATAAGTCCGTTGTGATTCATTTTAAGACAATAGGACATATACTGCTCATTCTCCTTAGTGCGCGATGTTTCAGACTATAGTTGGCACATCCAGGTGATGAGTTTGCACCGAAAAGATGGACCTTTATCTGGTATTTTGTGGATGTAAAGCTAAGTTTCCGTTTTTCCAACAGAGAAAACGGAGATAGCTTCCATCTGCTTCTTCTACATGAAACTGGTGAAACATCTTTTCAACATCGCACATAAGGGCGATGGGATGTTGTCTGAATCTCACAAGAACACCAGTCAGATAATTAATTAAATCTAGGTCTTGGAGCAATTGTTCATTAAGGCTGGTTCCCTGGTACTTGGCAGAGCAGTCAATGACAACACGAAGCTTGTGTGGTTTCTTAAGGTGATACACCAGTGATGAGGGATGTACCACTTCTCTCCATCCCTTCCCTTATCCTGCACTTCTTCTGCATCACCTCTCTCAATGACCTCTTCCATTAACTTCACATATTGTACCTTTCACTTTTAAATTTAGCAATTTCCCTTAAAGATGATTGAGCTTTACGATGGCTTGCTGCTTATTGTTAAGCAAGTGAGGTCTCCATGAAAGGGAGTAGCATCTCATTATGCCCATTGTCTTTCTTTCTTCCTTATGCCATGCTGCAATTTATTCAAAAAGAGGAAGTCATCCTGTGACACAGTTTTAGTATCTTCAACAGCATCTTTGAAGTCTGACTCCAATACTTTAATCACAGCTCTTTAATGCTGACTCTATGACAGATGTTGTTGAAGCATTGTGATTCATGGTGTGAAGACAGGCGACCAACAATGCTCCATCCTTGGTCTGTATTGAGTGCATATGGTTCATTCCTGTAGAAGATACCATCAAGAGACTTATGAGCTGGCACACCAATTTATCTTTTTGAATAGTGCAGCGTCTCAGCAGAGGAAATGGCCTTTCCATCAAAGAGTGACAAAAATGCAGCGTTCCACTCAATGAACTGGTTAGGATAACCACTGAACACAGATGGTTCTGTCGTAGGCAGCCTGTTCCAGGCTATGCTGTCTTGGACAACTTGAGCGAGATAAGATATAGCGGATTTTGGAAATGGGGATGTTGCTGTAATATTGGTAGGATGCTGTAGCCTATCAGGAGGCCAACCTCACAATCCAGCAGAGGTAGAATTTTTTCCACTATTGTAGCTAGATCCTTCCATTGTCCTGCTATGTCACAAATAGGGTTATGAGTACAGTTCACTGGAATGGAGTCCTTAGTGTAGGCAGGAGGCCGGTTGAGGACAACAGGGGAGCTGTAGCCTCTTACTTTGAGACCTGAAACACTTTCACTTGGCATCACAACATCCTTTGCGGTCATGGTCGTCAACTTTAGTCTCACAGGAGAAGAGTAAGCTTGCAGGTTGTTGCTCAGCTCTCTGTCACCAAACACAATTTCACTCTGAGTGTCAAGCAAAGCGTGAACAAGGTTTTCAAACCCTGGATCCCTCTCGGTTGATACCCAAACTGATACCGTCATTGAGGTATTGGTGGATGGCTCATCAATCACTACTTTGTGAGATATAGCAATGCTTGTCTACGTGTCACCTTGGTTTGAGACCTGTGCTGAGTTGACTTTGTGTAGTTTTCATCATGTACACATTTTATATGTCTACCTCTACAGGTGTCACGGGATAGACGGTAATGGCAGTCTCTTGCGCTGTGGCCTGGTTTCATGCAACCATAGCAGAGTCTGTTCTCCTTCACATATTTCCGTTTCTCCTCTAATGATTTCGCCACAAATGTAGGACAGTTCTGAATCATATGCTTTTTGTCTTGAAACACATTTTGAAACTTCCTTTAGTGAGATTTTGTTCATTTTTATTGTTTTTATTATTTTCTCTGGCTGTTTGAATGTGAAAGACGTTGGACTTGTTCCTTTTACCGTCCTTAGAATGTCATTTTTCCCACGTGGGTTCAGACGCACGATGAGCGCTGAAGGAGGGGATAGGATTACAAGGGATCTCTGCTTCGACATAAACTTTGGAAAGTCTTTAGTCTCAATTAATGTCTGTGTGACCTGACAGTTCCACCATGCTGCTGCTAAATATGGTAATTTGTTTACAAGTTTCTGATTTCATCATAATCATTCAGTATTTCAAGGCCTTTGACATGATAACATGCATTCAAGAAGTCTCTGAAACCTCTAGCAACCTTGAGCTGAATGCCTTTTGTATAACAAATGGCTGTCCATATCGTTGGTTCAGCTTGTTGCATGACTGATCATCATTCCTGTAGAAGATACCATCAAGACACTTATGAGCTGGCACACCAATATACCTTTTTAAATAGTGCAGCTTCTCAGCAGAAGAAATGGCCTTTCCATCAATGAGTGACAAAAATGCAGCCTTCCACTCAATGAACTGGTTAGGATAACCACTGAACACAGATGGTTCTGTTGTAGGCAGCCTGTTGCTGTAATACTGGTAGGATGTGTTGCTGTGATGTTTGTAGGACATTGGATGGGAAATGGAATCACAAGCTGCTGTGCAGTTACGCTTACATCCTGCTGTTTACCTCTATTTGAGTCTGATAAATGAATGCTGCCTTAATGTGCCATTTGAACCCAAGTGCAGGGTGTGTGAAGCAACAAACTTTTAATAAAACAACAAAATAAAAACCCACGATGGGGAAAACAGTAACAAAACACTATAAACGGTCAAACAAAAGACTTCCCATGAGGGGGAAGAAACCAAAGTAATTAACACAAAACTTAAACTAGAAATTACAAGACTGAGACAGGGAACATCTAGACAAGGAAAACAGGACAAGACTCGAACACGATCTTTCTATAACAAGAAATCCACAACGACAGGTAACCACGCAACAAATGTAATGCAACGACACAGGGCATAAAACACAAGGGCTTTAAATAGGGGATAACGAAACGGGTCAGGTGTGGGGAATGAAACAATGATGGGAATATAGACTGGATAACAAGGGAAGGGGGTCAGGAGACAAGACAAGAGAGCACATGGCATGTCAAAACAAACAATAGCATGTGACACTCACACAAAACACATGGGTCTGCCATGATTCAGCTAAAATCAGGAAAAACATGACCAGGAGAGGCAGAATCATGACAGTCTTGCTTTAGCTGCTTTTAGATCCTATCTGCCTTTAGTTTTTCCAGTTCACACTTCCGAGCTTCGATCTCTTGCATCATTGATTATTCTGCTTCTTTAGCTGCTAATTCAGCTGGTGCATGTGCCCACTTGGCTGCAATGGACATTACCGTAGACCTCGATGATGTGGGGTGTGAGACTGTGGATCCATATACAGAGCGAGCATAATCATGATGGAATAACTCATGATGGTCAGACCTGAATTACTGTAAACAATCCTTTTGGAATGCAAACCAAGAGAAACAAAAACAAGAAAAAGGTTGCTAAATAAACATTCTAATGCCTCGCAAAGTTTACCAAATGTAATCAATTGAAAACAGTACCTTGTGCCCTTCATCAGCTAGGAGCTAAGAGCTAGGGTAAACCTTTTAAACTTTTAGGCAGCATGTAAAGTTATCTCTCTTCTCCACTAGCGTTAATAAGACTGACGCTTCACATAGAAAGTTTACCACTGTACACGCACGCACGCACGCACGCACACACGCGCTAACACACACACACACACACACACACACACACACACACACACACACACACACACACACACACACACACACACACACACACACACACACACACACACACACACACCATTCAATTCCATGACCATAGCGCCCTCTACGTCATATGTGTCTTTTGCTCTTTTCTGAAGTCCATGATAATTAAGATGATGTTTTTTATTTTCAAGCACCAATGATCACTCAGTATTCACTGCATTTTGAGAAGGTTTCCATGCTCTGAGAAAAAGGAGCTTTCATAGAACTCAAAAAGTCTAAAACATTTTTTTACAAATTACAATTGTTCGAACATTAGATGCAAAATATTTGAAAAAATATTAACCTGACATATCCACTTTATATTGGAATAAAAATAAAAATTTTTTGTTTTGTTTCCATAGATATTTTATTTTACTCACGACCAAAGTTATCTTCCTATCTGTTGTTGTTGGATGTCTGACTAGTGGCTAATAAATTCACTATTTATATAAGTTATATAAGATTTATATAATAATATTTTTTATTTATTAATATTTTATTGTATAATTACTGTAATAACATTTTCTGTGTGTTGATTGGGTCATATGACTTTTGTTTTATTATAAGTTATTTGTACCAGAAATTAAGTTTGTGCCACAAAAGCGCATATGCGGAGTTATGTTAGTATATGTCACTCAACGGATCGCAAATTCGTGCTGTTCGAGTTTAATCTCCATGTGCTTTGACTTCCTCTCACATTCTGTTTTCACTGAAATCACAAAACCATGTGTGGAAATCAGGTTGGATGTGTAAAACCTGCCACCCGGAACATCCAAACAGATATATCTTTCAGTAAATAAGAAGGAAACGTTAACATAAAAATGAGCCATTTAGGAAATATTTGAATTGACAGAACCGCCTGATAATGCAAATGCTGTAAAAAGTGTATTTAGTGAAGGCCGAGAGAAATTAAAGCAATGCTTGGAAATTGCTGGAACAACCACATTACTGAGTCAGTCAACACTATGACAAACAGTGTATTTTCTTTTTAATTGCACTAAAAGCTATAAAACATTTTGAAACAATTAAATGTAATACCAAGGGAAGTGTATTGGAGTTGACAGCACTGACTGCAGCGGAAGCAGAGGCTTGCAATTTAAAAACAAGTTGACTGTTTTTCCCCCAGATTTTATGCTTATTTATTGACGTGGCTCTCAAAAGATTTTCTCATGGGGAAGTGCTTTTTCTTTGCAAAGATTTGTTGACTTGTAAGTGTTCTTTTGATTTTTAAGTTGACATGCTATTTAATGGTGTTTGAAGGGGATTTGTATATCTCGCCATTCCAAATGACTTTATCAACTTTGAATGCAGATGGCCATTTTCAGGGCTTTCAGACAGGCCAACAGATCAAAATGACATCTAAATAAACTCTTGAAACGATTCATCAGTGCTGGATTTTTCAAAGAAAACATTTGTTCAGGGCAAAAACATGTAATACAGTTCTGTGTGTTCCTGTTCGCCCCATGTCACGTAAGCTTAGTTGGCTGCTTTGTAAAGGTACCTAATCGCTGAATAATGTAGCTAAAAGAAAGACACGGTGCATGTTTAAGTTCAAGTCAGCTTCTGTCATCTATTTCTCACCAACTTGTTATTTCTAACCTTTATGATTTTCTGTCTTCTGCAGAACATAGGGCTGGACGATATGGCAAAAATGTATATCACGATATTCTTCTTAATTTCGGTCGATATTATATAATTCCGATATCGATAAGGATAATATTAAAAGGCCTATGGGAAAAACTGCAGAGGAAACAAACAATGGATGTCTGTACCTACAAATGTCTGCAAACTGAATTGGCAAAGTCTATAATATCTCCAGGCTCTTCCAATTAAAATTATATATATATATATATATATATATATATATAAACGTACAAAAAAGGTTAACTTTTTATTTGTTTTTAGCCTTAACAAACAAGAAATTTGAAATAAACTATTAAAAAAAAAAAACTCTCAGACTCAGACTATATTTTCATTTAAACTAGAATAGGTTGATTATTCATGTAAATTAAAACAATCTGCTTCAGCCAGGATCAAGAAACAAAAATAATAAAATAAATAAAGAGTGAGCAACAGTAAAAACACATTAATCTGATGGATTAGGGACAGGTTGACTTAAACATTAATGATGCCTCATCTTCTGACTCTCAGTATGTTCCATTAGCCGGAACTGCTTTAAATGATGGAATAGATTTCTTGTGTTCCCGTTGCTAGTCGTCACCTCTCTCCGGCACATTCTGCAGATCACCGAAACCTGAAGTTTATCCGAACTTAAACCCGAACTTAAAAAGCTGAACCATTTACACACCACTGAATTAGTCTTTCTTACTTGTGGAAGCTTGTTCATCCACATCTGTATTGCTGTCATTTTGTCGCTTAAACATCAGGTGACGGAGTTCAACCAACTACTGCTGAGCGCTGGCAGCGTGTCTGTGAAGTTAAGTCATCACACAATTCTGTTCTGCTCTTCCTGACGGCTGAGCACTGAACATCATTCAATGACAAATGCTCATGTATAACATCATATATATATATATGTATAACATATCATATATATATATATATATATATATATATATATATATGGAAATGTATATCGAAATATCGGAAGTTGGTTTGAAAATAGTATCACCGTTATTGAAAAAATGTATATCGCGATATATATTGATATCGAATTATTGTCCAGCCCTAGCAGAACACAAAAGAAAATATTTTGAAGAATGTTCTGTTATCAACAAACTAAAAAAGTAATACCATTTTTGGTGACGAAATTTCTACATTCAATCTTTAAAATATGGATGTTACAGAAATGTGCCTCACTAAAGCATGCTCTTTAGTACATTGCATATACAAGTATCATGCTCAAAAGCAGACCAAGGTATCAACAAAAGGCTGAGATGCTGTTCGGTGTTGTGTTAAATATTGAATGGCTTTCCCAAGGCTTTGTCTTCTAACAGCAGGGACCCTTGAAGAAACTTGAAAGAGATTGCATTACATTATCCCTGTGTGGAACTGGTTGTGTCAACACATCTAGAGAAAACCCCTCATGGTCTGTTCACGGTGTGAACGTGCCTTCTTAACAACTACATTTGGTCCGGTCACTCTAAATCATGTATGATGGGACAGGCGGGAGCGAGGCTGAGAAGCTTGAGAGCTTGAACCTGCTTTCACTGTTCTTTGTGCCTCTCGCTGTGTGTCTTCTCAGGTCAAAGACTCCATTACACATGAAAGTTCAAAGGCTTTCTGACAACCCCAGACGCACGTCTCAATTTGCGTGACAAATAAAAACCTAGCTCAAATGACTAAGGCCATGTCAAAGATAAAAAAAATTGTCTTTACCTGGTTTTCACTTATATTTAATTCATTCCAATTTACATAAAAAAAAATGTTAGAATAAAAATAATAACTGCTTCAATAAAATTTTAATAGTTTCTTAATATAATTAAATAAATTTAGATATTTATAAAAAATAATACAGTACATTATACATTACATTATACAAAAGTATTATACACAATGCACATACTGTCGGTTCACTTGAATATAACATTATATTAAAACACAAACATTTACTTTGCATTTGATTTAAATGGTTTACGGTGCTATTTAATGTAATCGTACTAAAAGAGATCTTAGGATGTCATTTTTTTGGGTTTGTATCATCTGTGGCCTTTTGGATTTCTCCTTGTCCATTGTTTCCCCTTAAGAAATGTCTCAGTTTCATCTCACCCAGTCTCAGAAACTTGCTGTCACTTGTTTTTCAGAGTTTCGTCTGTCACTTTTCTTAGGTGACACAGTACAAAAAGAACCATTCCTCGCTCTCATCTCATCTGCCCACTCATCTGTATTGAGATATGAGTATATTCACAGGAGGGTGCGTGTGCTGCGACAGTCAACTGTGCCTTTTTTCTTCTCCTGTCATCCATCATCTGCCTTTCCTTGTTTATTCCTCAATCCACTGTAGGATGCTTAGGACTCAGGCACTTCCATTTCACCTTTCAAATCTGCCTATTTACTTCCAGGACCACTCTTCCACATCTTAAACACTATTCGAGATCGGCAGAGTGCTTCTGAGCAGTTCCCCCACGTCAATACCACACTCTTTTTTCTTCTCTCTTTAAGAAAAAAGACTGATACATCTTATCTGCTGCTGATGTACAGGAGCTCTCTGAACAGCTATTTCAGAGGAAAAACCTCACTCCAGCCCCAGTAATTGTCTGAGCGTTACTCTCACGGATGCTCCGATAATTCAAAGGAATAGGTCTTCTTTTTCTCTGAAAAGATTCTGCAGTCGTGCGGTAAGACGTGACTGACACCTCCTCCGGTTTCCGCGGCAGAGAGCTGAAAAAAGGAATTCACAGAAATTTGTGACACTTTTGGTGATCTCTGTATCTGCCAATTAAAAAGTCCTTTCTTGTGGCAAGACATAAAGACACTGTGCTAAATTTGTACTGAAGAAAAACATATTGCAGTGATTAAAGCCGGTAACGCTGATTACATCACTAATTTATTCACACATCTCTTTGTTTCAAACGCAAAAGATTTAAAAACACTGTAAAAATGTGGGAGCATCCTATTTACACATTTGATATCGTATAAACCCATGTCATGCACTTCATGCACTCCATGCACATTCAGATTTAAAACTCTACATGGCACCTAAATAAATAAATAAAATTTACACCCAAAAGCAAACGTTTTTTTATTTTTTTAGATTCTTAGTTGTGTTCTATTTGTATATCAACCCAGATTTTCTCAGATACACAGAAACAGGTTGGATAACTGGAGTAAAACACACACAAATAAAATGAATGGTATATGTAGGTAAAATCATCATGTTTCATGATCAATAGATCATGCAATATAATGAATTGTATTGATTTTTAATTGCAGACATGTTCAAGCTTAATTTGTATCATCAATTAACTACTGCATTCTGTCTTTGTTTACACGCTACCTTTTCATTTCAAACGTATATGACTTTCTTCTCCGGCACAAAAGAAGATACTTGGAAGAATGCTGGTAACCAAAACAATTCATTGGCTTGCATTGATTTTGTGTCCATATAATAGATGTAATTGGGTGCCACCACTTCTCAATTACCAATTATCTTTGCGGAAGAAAGAAATTCATACAGGTTTAAAATGACTAGAGTGTGAGTAGATTAGACAGAATTTTCATTTGTCCAGGAAATATCACTCTAAGCAAACTTTTCCATTTGCTCTCTATTTGATCTGCTCAATTTCATGAGATATAACTGAGATATTTCAGATATATAATTTTAGATTTTCCCCTTATTTTTTTATCTAGGCATTTCTCTCAGTGGTGCGTCTTAATGTTGCAATATTCTACTGTACAATAATCTAACCTGAGAAGCCATTTTTATTCACGATGGGATATTGCCTGTCACACAAAAATCATTTGGAAACCCATTCAATCAGATTGTATCCACAAGTTCTGAGGGGCTTCCCGCTGAAGCCAGAAAATAAGATCACAGCTGGACGATCCCTTTTCCCACCATTTTACTGAATATAGCGCTGGAATATGAAGGCGAGAGTGACTTGCCTCTCTGTGGGCTTCTACATATACACGTTACATCATTATAAACGCAATTTGGCCTCTCAGAAGACTATTGCAAATACTTCTTATGTACAACCTCTTGTTCACGTCCATTAAATCTTACGGTGACTTTGCAGCATTTTCAAACTGCTTCATTTTGGTGGAATTTTAATAAGAAGACTAACATTCATCTGCGCTCTACCAAAAAATAAAACTTTCTCTGGCATAAACAATTTAGTTGCGGGAATGAATCCCTCTTCATATCACTGACATTTTAAGTCAGCCCAGAGGGTATAATAGAAGGGTTTTTATTCAGAGTGCATCGCAAAGCACATTTTACTGTCACGACCGGAATGGAAATAGGGTTCACCACAGGTAAAAGAGAAATGAACTCCTGAGTCAAAGGAACGCGGTCACTTCACCACACTCTTCATATCAGAGCAAAGGAGGACAATGCTAGTGAAACATCTGATTAGAGCAGCTCATCTCCAACATTTGGTTTCTATGGGAACGGGAGGCTGTATGCCAGCCCCGAGAAAACAGGAAGTTTATGTCTGTGTGCTATGTTTACAAAGCCCTGTCTGACTTTGGTTTCAAGGGTGGCATTTTTAGGGGGGTTGAATGTGTTGTATTTTTTACTTTAATAACTCCTCTTTGTAGATAACTACAAACACAAGATGTTGTCGAGGTAATGAAATGAGATGAGATTGATGTTGCTTCATGAGTTATGCTTGGACAAAAAAAAAAAAAATCTTGTACACAAGGTAACTATTTATATGGTTGTTATTTAATATCAATTGGTTTGAAACCAAGGCATTTAAAAAAAAAAATGGAAACTCCACCCCTAAACCTAACCAGAAAATAAAAGTAGATTGATATAAAATACACAAAATAATTTGAATTAGTAATCTGTAAATTACAAATTGCAGTTGTATAATGATATTTATTATTATTTGGGCTTGAAATTTCTTATAATGTGAATTGACAGAAGCAAGATTGACTGTGTGAAATGAACCCTTTCCTCCCACATCTCATTTTGCTTTTTTTAAAGCTGGGTTTGTTTTTTTATAATTAAAATATCAGGAAAATCATAAAGTCTTGGTTTAAAATCTACAGTCAATAGTTAAAATTCTGCTATTTATTTGTTTAGACAGGACATGGCGCGTTACAAGCCAAGTCGCTTTGAATAAAAGCATCTGTCAAATGAATAACTGAAAATTCTTATGTGAACCAAAAGTTGTTGGGCACATTTGACTATCATCTTATTTCTTTATTTTAATGGTAGTCAATGACTGTAATCAAAAGTTTCCCATAGTCTTTGAAAAACATTTTGTGTTCAAAAGAATAGAAAAATTAATGTAGGTTTGAAACAACTTTTAGTTGAATAATTTGGAAGATAACGCTGACCTTTTTTGAAAACCTCTTTTTTCAAAGTTTGCATTTTTTTGTGCATTTTAAATTTTTTCTGTCCCTGATTATTTTATTTAAACTACACACTTAAATAATGGCTGGGTTAATTCAAACCAACGTTGGGTAAAATGTAAGCACAGGCGAGCACCATATATTTTCCTTAGAAAGTGTAAAACTCAAGTCTAATATTGCAGCTGGTCAGGGATTATGTCAAAAAACAGACACAAGTGCCCTAAGGAACATGACCAACAATTCTGTTATCTGTATGGGTCACTGACTTACTGTTTTACTCATGCTTCAGTCAGATTTAAACAGACACACTGTGACTTGCGACTCAAAAATTTGAATGAATTTACCCTCAGATCAGCTGACCTTAGAGTGTATGTTGCTTGCAATGCTCGGAGTTGAGTGATGTCACCAATCAAACAGACAAAAATAGCAAATTGATAAATATACATACAAAGAGTTAGTGACCATAGAGAATCTAACCCTGGGGTTTTTGTAGTTTTTTGGAGATAAATGTATAATGCTACGTTCACACCAGGCGCAAATTGACAAGTGGAAACGCACTATTCACGTGTAGTTGGGACGCTTGAACATTTGAGTTAAATCGCTTCATTTTTGCGTCAAATTCCACTACATTCACGCATCAAACGTGATATGCCCAGGAAGGGGGTTCTGCTAGCCGAACACATAAGCTTGTCTGCTGGAAAGTAAAGTTATGTAAAATTGATCGATTAAACTCAATGTGGCGGCTTTAGTGATAGCCTCAATATGTGTTTATAACTTAAATTAAGTAAACTTTCTTCCTAAATTTCTTTCAAGCATTATCCCTTTTATTCCTTTTTTTTGTAAAAGTATGATGTAAGTTAAACAGCTCCAGGTTTTTACACAGAGCCCTGATGAGTTTCTCCTCCATGTTTGTTTTTAGCTAAAGCAAGCTCCTGATTGGTTAACACGGCGCGAATTTCTGCCAAAGTTCACATTTTTCAACCTTTGTAAGCAATGGAGAATTGTGAAGACTACTTGGAGTTTTCTTTCACCAATCATCGTGCCTCATCTTTATTCACATTTTATTTGAACTTTTTAATTTGAATTAAACTACATAGTGATGTGTTGAGCCTCTCTCTTCTCTGTGGTGGGTTTTATTTGAAGGGGTGGGTGTATCTCAGCTCTCTTGTGCAGTGATTTCACAATGACAATAATTATTTTCTTCTGTTATGTGATGCTAATTGTGACGAGGCAGTTGCTGGCCCTTAATTAGTATTCTGATCTTCTGCATTAAGTGTGCATGAATCATTGTGGTTACATGCTTACTTGCTGACATTTCCATACCTTATGATGCTCAGATGCAAGCTGGTGATTATCCAATTCCCAGCCTGGGGTTAAGTAGTGTTGTGGTGACAATCGTGCGCCTCTGTTATCTAAAAGGGTGACTCTTTTTGGCTTGTCACAGCTAATCAATTTATACAGATGTAATGTTTGACTTTGTGTTGAGAAACAATATTTATTTAGGTTCCAAAACATCTTATTATCTTTTAAAGCACGGTATTAAAGTGTGCTCAAGAGTCAGAGGAGTTCCAAAATAGCGAAAACATATAATTTTTTAAGGCTGCATTGTATGGATCATTTTTATACAAGGCAATTAAAAATTGAGAGAGGGAAGATATTTGAACCTGAATGTGTTTATAAATTTTTTTTAATATTTTAAATATTTCATAGTAATTTTCCTTACAAATGTATGAAAGCAATGAATATTTGTTTGCATCAAAATAGTCAAAACCAGCCAAAGCTGGATTGCTGGGTATAGTTGGTCTTCCAGTTGGTTATAGAATTGTTTCGTTTTTTTAGTCAAATATGTTCAGTTTATGTCACACAGCATTGTACATCTTGAACGGAGCATTTGAATGCTTTAAAATGATATGAAAAATCATTTGTATCTTTTTGGGGCATTCATTTCAGATTTGTTCCGTGTTGTTAGTTTTTTTAATGAGAGATTTCTTGTTCATGTCTTCACAGGTCAGCCTGCCCAGCGACTCCAATTGTGTGGAGGAAATACTGCGGGTGAGTTAGATTCTGTCTGCTATACTCATTATGTCTGGTCACCTGCTTGGCACCATTTTTGCACACAATAGCACTTCACTGTCATGAGAATTGGACTGTACCTGAATTGGACTGTACCCTGTTCCATTAGGGCTTATTGTTCCAGAATGTACCTTGAAGAATCTGCTCTTAAAAGCACAAGGGCAGTAAAAAGCAGTCTCTTTTTAAATTGTTGCATTAATGTGATAAATAAAAGTGTCTATGTTTTTTTCTTAGATCTGTGATGCTCAGTAGGAGTCTTAATCGAACTTAGAATCAGGGTGTTTAATTTCTTTCCAGCTGGATTTAATTATTTTATTTTTATATTCTGTCTTGTAATTGAGATTTAAATAGCATTTATATCTCATTCATAACAGTTGTTTACACAAGAGCATTATATGTTAAACATTTAATTGTAACACATTGCATTAAGTCTATGATTAAATTTAAAGGCTTCCATAATACAGTATCACACATATTTGGTACATGAAATCTAGTTTAATGCTGCACATTATTCAAATGGATTGATTGTATTATATTGTAATAAGACTGTGCTTTAAATTATTAACAAGAGCAAACAGTTGATACATCAAGTAGCATTATGTTGTATTATAGTACAAGCTTTTATAACAAGGATCTCTTTAACCATTTATAAAAGAGCAGATTTCTTTTGTGCTGCAAGAGACATCACTTTAAGTGGTATGATGTTAGCATATTGTGTATCCTGT
Organism: Triplophysa yarkandensis; assembly: GCA_033220385.1. NCBI lineage: Eukaryota > Metazoa > Chordata > Actinopteri > Cypriniformes > Nemacheilidae > Triplophysa > Triplophysa yarkandensis. The sequence continues at coordinate 1,537,676 of CM065667.1, read as the reverse complement.
CAATGTTCTGGGACAGAGCCAGAACATGTTGCTAGGGCAACGTGAAGTACGTCTGTCTGATGAAATGCATGGTGGGATTGCTCAAAGGATCTGCTGTAGTCCCTAACGCTTGATTTCCACTGATGTTTGTTCAGACGTGATTCATGAATAAAGTCTCATCTTAACATGATTCAATCAATGTTCTTTAGCCATGACGTTGGAAAAATCTACTCATTGATTGATGTGATGTCATAAAACTGCAGGCTGTAATATATTATTATGAAATTTTTTAAAGTTACAGTTTAAGAGCTTATATGTTTGTGAAGGTGGAAATTGAACCATGAGGCTATTTGCGCCAAACTTTTTGAGATTTCATTTTAAGATTTTTAATTTTGTAGCATTAAAGCAGACCACTGAAATTAATCTTGTAACCCAAAAAAGTTTAAATGGTTCCATAGTACTTAACAGTAAATATCTTAAGTCAGCTGAATGGATAAAAATGTGTTTATTTTTATCTTGGCTAAAAGAAAATAACCTCAAGTAGGATCACAAAAGATTTTAAAATTGATCATTTTATATACTTTTTTCTATATTATTACTCTTATCTTTTTGTAAGCTTTAAAGGTGGTTACATTCAGCTTATATATTTTATAATTATATCTATTTTCATTAGTAATAAGATTTTTTATATATTTTTTATAATTACATTTAAATATTTATAAATTTAAATATATACATGTATTAGATAGTTATTAGATAGTATTGTTTTCATTATTTAAAAGTTCAATGCGTTTTTAGGCATGTCAGAAATAATAATTATAATGACAACAATAGTCTCGATACAACTCTTGAGATGTTATTGAACTCACATTTCTCAGATGGCCACATGAGTGAATAAGTGATCTTAACAGTTTAAAGAATATTTTAATTTGAAGAATATTAATCATACATTTCTTAAATTGAAAAACCTAAAAATGAACAGGTTTAAAACAGTCTAGGGAAAGCTCTTGATTTTTTAAAAGTCATACAGATTACTAAAAAATATTTATTCTTCTAGACATTTATTTTTCTAGTTATGCATAATATGTGATGGTCAAATGTAGATGGAAATATGACGTAAAATCCCTTTTCTGACAATTACTCTGAGACACTAATACAACTTGTCAAAGAAGCTCTTACCAGCTCCGAAAATTACATAAAAACTTTTTGACAGGGCAGTCTTCTGCACATCTACCCATAATCTGTTTAAAACTATTACTGCGTCTGCTAGCATTGAACTACTCCTTTAAACTGCAGCAGCCACATGCTTATCACGTCTTTTATCCTCTTTTCTACTGCAGTAAAAAACTTTTTTTCACCATGGATAAAAAAACCAAGCTAACATTCATGAAGCGAGCAAAGACAAAAACACAATTCCAGCAAAACACCATAAATGCAGAAATAGCAAATCCTGATCTGAGCTTATGGACACATTCCTGTTGCATAACCAAAATGCTATTTGGAGTTCAATACTGAGCCAGGTTGAAAACATCTGCAACTTTAGATCTTGAGAAACAGAATTGTTGGCTGTAGTTTATATTGGTGTTGCTAAAAATATATTATTGACATATTTGTAAACTGTTTAACATTAACCTTAGCTATAATAAATACAATATAGGACAACATACCCAAAGCCAACTGATTTTACTGGCATGTGAAAATGAAACGACAGCATGCACATTTACTTAACCATTTATCACATTGTCACATTCACAAAGATGCACCTGTCAATCAAATTCCTGTGCCCACAAATCTGACATATTCTAGGAAGGTCTTTAAACTATTACACAATGACCTCACAAGTACTTTTGATGCATTTCTCTAGAGACGGTAACAACATTTCAAATCCCTGAGTTTTTTCATGCGAGAACTGTTCTTCACTGCACACACGCTTGACATGTGTTCTGGTGACTCAGTGAGATGGAGATATGAACTGAGTGTCATCTGAAGGGTTTAGTTCCATTCCCTCGAGGTTTGTGAAGCAAATGATGCTAGACTTTTCTACAACAATTCTGTATTTTTGGAATAAATTATATCAAAGTGCTGCCAGGATTATTTTTGTGGATGTTACTTGATTACTTTCAAGAGATTTACCAAAGAGAAAAATTCTGTCATGGACCTGTTTATATGTCTATGGTTGGTTAAACACGAAGAACGAAAACCATTACCATTTTATATATTTTTCTACTATGGTAGTTAATGGTGCCCCAGAAATCGCATTAGCATACATTCTTCCTAATATCTTTCTTTGTGTTCAAAAGATTAAAACATTGAACACAGGTTTGGATCAACATTAGGGTGAGAAGGTCACGATAGAAGTTTTATTTTCATTTAATTTTTGTAGGAGTGTCCCTTTAACAATTTACATGTCTCACCAACGTCTACCCAGAAAGTGGCACTAAAGTATTTTAAATGATCAAAATTATTTTATCGTCTTCTTATTTTAAATCCTCTTTGAATTGTGTTCTTGAGGTGTCTTCCTTTAAAATACATGTCACTTGATTCAACAATTAATCTAATGAAGTGACATTCATAGATTTTTAGTTGTGAGACTGAGAGTTGTGAGAAGTCATAAATCACATAAATCTGGTACTTTTATGAGCCAGCAGAGATTGTCCGAACGAAATGTTTTCTTGCCAAACTCAGATATGTGTGGGATGAACAGCCGAGCTGTCCGAGTGCCATAAGAGTAAACAGACTCTGATCCGACCTGCTAGTGTTTGGATAACCTTGTTTGGCTCCGGGTGCGACGCTCTATTGCTTTTAATAAATTTCATTTGCAACTCAAAGCTTCCGTCGCCAGTCCTCCCCCACCGAAGCTCGGAGAAAGGAATGGATTTTGTGTGCATTTTTCTGGAATGTAATAAAAGGTTTTCCAGGGAGAGACGAGTCATAAATGCCCCAGAGATTTCACAGTATTCCTGCGTGTGCTGCCATTAGCCAAGAATGTTGTTTTCTTGAAAGAATCATTGATAAATAAACTGTCTTCTGAGAAAGTTTGATTCCTTTAGTTTTGCCATCACTTTTCATAATTAAATGACACATCTAGATTGCCATCTTCAAATACCTTCACCACTGTTCCCACTGTATGATTTTTGATTAAATGGGATTTATTAGCATTTTCTCTCTTGGCTGATACTGCAATTCTTCACGTTCAGACCTTGATTTGAGCAACATTACTCAAGTTAAAACACATGAGATCATTGACTTGGTTATTGTTAACTGCTCAGGTATAAAAGCAAGTTGGAGCGCTAGGCATAATCAGCATGGTGTGTAAATCGCTCAGCTGTACTGTGATGTAAGCAGTCGAGAAAAAAAGTGTATTGCCAGTGTGAACAATGTATTGCTAGTGATTTATTTATTGTACTGTAATGTGTGTGAGGGTTAAAGGAAGATTCATCTGCTATAGTGACAGCTTACAGCTCACATGACTCAAAAACTCAACACATACATTGATTCACATTATCAGAAAATAAATACATACATAGATACAAGGGTCCCTTTCACCAAAAATCATGCTTGTAAATATAACCTCTCAGTTGTAGATATGTGTCATGTCACAAGGATTTGTTTTTGCCCAAAGTAATGTGTGCAGAATATGATTTGTCTGTAAGTGTGTTTGTATTCTTATTGTTTGTATGTTGTTTTGTAGGAGATGACTCACTCTTGGCCACCACCTCTCACTGCCATACACACACCAGGCAAAGCTGAACAGACCAAGTTTCCAATTCCTTCAAAGGTGAGCTCTCTCTATCTCATCCGTATTACTTTTTTCTTCTGCAAAATGCAAAATAAGATATTAAGATGAATGTTGGAAACCAAACAATGGTGGTACCAAGTTCACTTGGACTGGTTTTGTGAATGAGTGCCATTGTTTAGAAACATTCCTCAAAATCTCTTTGATGTGTTTGCATAAAAAGGACAAACAATTTATGTTCTTCTAATAAACACAAGAGAAAATATGTTAAATAATGTTATAGAATAAACCGTTATAGAAGTTTTAAATGATAATAGGGTGAACAAAAGGTGAATAATGACAAAATTTTTATTTTTAAGTGAGCTGTCACTTCAACATATTTATGGTAATGACAGAGCTCTGAATACCAGACAGTTAATATTTGCAATACTCTTCTAAGGAAATTACTTGCAAAAATCATATACATTTCACACAATTGTGTAGGATATTACTTATCTAAAAAATTATAGTCAATATTTATCATTATATTTATCTTTTACAATTATAGTCAGTATTTCTTTTTTACTGTTTTGTTTGACCAAAACAAGATATTTGAATGATAAAGGCACTTCAAATGGAGTTTAATATACACATACTCAGCTTTGGAGATTTCTTTTTATTTCTTTTTTTAATTTGTTCTTTCCCACACTTTGGGATACAACTTTTTGAAACAAGCCCTGCATGTTACTTTTGGAGTTGTGTAACTTCCTTTAAAGTTATTCTTTATTGTCCATGTCACATGAAAATGGGAATTATTTCAGGTTATTTCATCAGATTTATTAACGACCCTGAGAATAAAACCCACTGGGGTTATGTGGAATAACAGGGCTGTTATTAAAAACTTTTTTACAGTATGAAATCCCATGATGCCATGTTTTTCTTTTAAGCAGCTTCCGCTATTTGTCTCTTAGTGGGTTGTGGCCTGAATCTGATAGGTTGGCCTCGATGACATTGCTAATAATAAGCTGACTCCATATATCCTGATTTAATGTGAGCTGGGACGTCTCTCCTGTGCTCTGCTCACTGGCTAAAGTCTGATTTGTGTGCCTGCTCTAATTGCATTAGTGTAAAATCAATTTAAGCTATCAGCAGGGCTATTTCCCATCTGTAGCTGCTCTATTTGACTTAAAACAGAGAATGGGGCATTGTTTTCCATCTGATCTTTTTATGACATTTGATTAAGGGGTTGCCTGTCCTTCACTCTATTTATCTCTATTTCTTTGTCTCACAGGATCCGCAGCATGTCACCTCAGGATACAATGGAAGTAAGGGAATTTTAATTCTACGTGTCATATTGTAACTCATGCAGAATTTGGTGTCAAGCAATAAACTTCTGATTGGCAATGATAAAAGGAAATTATTAAAAGAGAGTGTTATGTAATTGACACATCACTGTGCTAGATCAATTGGCTGTTGTTTAAGTGTATGCAGCCAAGGATGTTCTTTGATTTGTCATATTTTTCCATGCAGAACGCTGCAATGTTCCTAGTAACAAACCTGCTACCAAATCTGTGCCACAGAAGTCGTGAGTATTCATTTGATTCATTTTTTGAGGGAGTCCCTCTGGGTGGAGAAGAAGGATAAGCAGTCTTTCCTTTGTTCATCTTTTTCCAACGAAACAGTCCTGGCCAATTCATATTTCTTTTATTTATGCCTTTCTTCGATACCCTTAAATGTGTTTCTCTTATGTCGGGCAATCGCGGCCTGGTGGTTCGAGTCTTGGACTGGTGATCCGATGGTTGCTGGTTCGAGACTCGGAACCAGCGGGAATACCACGACTGAGGTGAGTCCCTTGAGCAAGGCACCGCCCCCCCCCCACTGCTCCACGGGTGCCGCGGCATGGCTGCCCACTGCTCCGGGTGTGTGTTCACAGTGTGTGTGTGTTCACTTACTGGATGGGTTAAATGCAGAGGACAAATTCCAAGTATGGAACAACATGCTTGGTAATACGTCACGTCACTCCACTTCACTACAGTGTGTGCCTTGACCTTCACATATATTATAATTGAGAAAACTGAATGCGAATGAAAAGCACTTGATGAAATCTTTGGTTTTTTGTTAAATGCTGTGCATTGTGTAAATGTGCCTGACACTTTTTACCTCCAAAATCCTTGCATTAAGTCACTGTAGTGTTAATAGATATATTTAATAGATATGGTTTGCATGCTGTAAAATGTTATTTCAGTTTTTAATATATTAAATATACATTAACCAGATTGTATTTTAATTGTGAGTAGAGCAGTGCATTATGGCTGCTAAGGTGTTAGAGGTGGTTTTTATGTGGTTTCGTTACTTCACAACTCGGTTATGACTCTGAATGATTTTTGTTCTTTTGATTATCTGCCAAAGTAAAATGGTTACAAATGAAAATTGAAAACATTATTTTAAATAGCATACATCTCATCCAAACATAGGCCAAAAAACAACACACAAACATTTAATATTTACGGACAGTTACTTTGTTTCCTGTGCAGAACAAAAAAGAAGGTAGTTTGGAAAATGTTGGTAAAAGAAAACTGTTGGTCCCATGGCCTTGCATTGTTTTTATTACACAATCTCCTATCGTGTTTTACAGAAGAATAAGGGGGTAAGTGGTGACAGAATTTTCATTTTTGGGGTGAACTATCTGTTGAAAAAGATTTGTGTCATTGTCTCGATATGGCCAAATTCTATTCTTGGTTATTGTTTTATTAAAAGATTTAAAAAATTTAGTTGACAAGTGATGCCATAACTTTGGCTGTTAGAATCTGTTAAATGACATGCTGTGATGGGGTAATACTGCAAATAATCGCTGAAGAAATGTGGCTTTGTTTACATGTGGAAGTCATTTAAAGTCTGAAAGTATCTAGCACTTAACTGTAATATGTCCTTTTCTATTCATTCCCACATCATGAGTTCTTCATGTTTACTGTACGCTGTTAATGCACAACACTATTTTATTCTTCCTTATTCATCTGCTTTCTTACCAATCAAAATGTTTTAACCAGTCCAAATATTTGGAGATTTCACCCTCAAGGCAAGAACATTTCTGTCAATTTGGAGCTTTGTCCTTATGAGCTGCACTAAGTTTGAATGTATGATTGGTAGTCGAAGGCACGAATATTGTGAGGGTCGTGTATGTCATCCAGACTTAATCTTTCTGATAGATATATTTTACATTTATACTTATAAACATTGTGTTATCTGTATTTCTTTATATTCCCGGATGTTTGTAAAAATGTATTGTAAATATACTCAGTTCATTTATTTTTTAATATAAAAGGTTAAATTCACTTACAGTCCTCTTGTCGGCTTTAAACACCCTTAAAATAGACCCGCTTATGTAACCATAATTGAGATTATTAGCTAACATTTGACTGGCTTGTCATTGTCGTGTAAAACTGTTCAAGCAACACTTGCTTTAATATTACAGTGAGTGTCGATACCTCTGCCTCCCCCAGCCAAAAGGCAGAAATAAATGCTGAAGACTGACATGAAGTATTCAAATATGCCATTATATAAACCTTTGGAGCGTTAATCTCTCCCAATTGAGTCACAATCGTTCATGAGTGGTTGGTACAGCGACTTTAATTTGAAGTTTACCGTTGTGAAGGGCCGTAAAACGGCACTTTTACTCAGTGGATCAGCCATTTTGTAACCTCCTCAAGAGCACTGCTGATCAGTGGTGTAATTTACTATTAGTCTGATAGTAGTCACACTCAACTGATGCTTTTTCTTCAGTATGAGATAGGGAACCTGGGGATACGGGCTGGATAAGAATAGCCGCTTCAGGGATGAAGCTCTGGTTACGTGTTTTGCTTCATGATCTTTTAATTACTTGACATGCCATTATGTTTGTTAGAGGATTGTGTTTACACCTGCCTGTGTTCCATTTGATCAGCATCTCCATGTGTATAAAAGCGGAAACCGTTTAGTAATGAAAGACATTTCCAGTTAATACTTTATATTGATAAAAGTAACATGAAACAGATTTTATCTTGTGGTTGACCGAAATGGATTTTTAATGGCTGATTCTGATATTCAGGATGTTGCAGATTGTCCAGCATGAGGCTGAAGTACACAAAAAAAAAACTATGACAGATTTAAATTAAGTGCAAACCTACTAACTATTAAAACTGTATGTTTTATATAGTATGAGTTGAAGTAGTTGTGACATAAGCATCCTCCATGTGATATTTTTACAAGACCTGTATGATCTTTGACCTACAATGTTTTACAATTAAAAAAATATTTATATATAAATCGTTATATGTTTATGGAGACTTGGATTATCTTTAAGGTCTTCCTCTGAAACTATTTTGATTTTCAGCTATCGTGGCATTATGGGTTGAAGTATTCATCGAATGCACACTGAAAAATCTCAGTGCAAACAGTACTTTCTTTTTTTTTCAGAGATAGTATTCATGACATCATTTAAATTAATTTCTTGTTATTTTACAAATAAATAATTTACATGCAAATTCATATTAGGACTAAATATGATAAAAAAGGGCTTATGAATTCAATTATGCAGTATAATAGTATACCTGCAAAAATATTTGATCCTTTATATCTAATATTAAATATCTGAAGTTTTTACTGTTCAATCTATTGAACTGTTTTCTTATGACATTTTTAATGAATAAGTCAAGTATTTGCATAAAAATAATTGTCTCTAAAGTTGGGGTCCAAATAATCTGTTTCACTGTGGATTATCCTTTACTTTAAATAAATCAGTCATGATCATTGTCTGCTAAACACGGATCTGCTACATTCTCTGCCAACATAATAAACTGATTCACAGAGTCTAATTACTCGTTCATTAAATCACACATTGAATAGCATTCATTGCACATGAAGGCAACTCAGGGAGTCATCAGACTGTAATAGAATAGGTTGAATTAGTCATCGGAACTAAGTGCTAAATGTTTTCTTTGGGAGGTGGATGGGAATGCATAAAACTTCTTTCTGCTCTTCACGTTTGGTTTCTAATGCTCCTGAAAGCCATGGGTTAGCTACAACCTGAAACTTCATCTGATAGCCTCAGAAGGGCCTTCACAAGATCTAGATTAAGACTTCAGAAGCACTGTTGAAATGCAGGGGATATATTTTGAAAACACAGGGGAACTAAGTCTGAGACGTCCTTCTCCCAGACAACATTGGAAGTAGACAAAAATTTTGCTTGATTCTCGCTAATAGATTTTCCAATGTTATCTCTGATGTGGCTCCTGTGGAGGTTAAGAAGAGATCTCAACAATTTAACAATAAAATTAAAGCTCAGAGACTTTAATATAAATTCCCCCAGATTTAAATCAATAGCCTGATAATTTAAATATATACGTTTAAAACGAAATGAAATAAAATAAAAAATAGAAAATGCATTTGCCCACCTGCATTGACTCACTTGTGAACTTAATTTACATACCATTACTAATCCATAGGGTTCAATATGATGTCGGCCCACCCTTTGCAGCTATAAACGCTTAAACTCTTAGAAAGGCTGTCCGCAAGGTTTAGGAGTGTATTATGTGAAATTTCTACCTTTCTTCCAGTAGCGCATTTGTGAGGTCACACACTGATGTTGGATGACAAGGCCTGACTCTTCTTTAATTCATCCCAAAGATGTTCTATCGGGTTGAGATCAGACACCCCACCAGACTCTGTCATCCATGTCTTTATGAACCTTGCTTTGTGCACTGGTGTTGGAAGTGGAAGGGGCCCACTCCATTATGTTCCCACAAAGTTGGGAGCATAGAGTTGTGAAAAATGTCTTGGTATGCTGAAGCATTCAGAGTGAGAGTGATTATTTGGATGGGTGATTACTTTTGGCAGTATAGTGAAGATGTGTTCACAAACAATGTTGCTCAAGTGAAAAAATTCTCACTAGTATTCATACATATAAAGGACAACAAAGTCATCAAAATTATTTTCTAAAACCCACAAAAAACACAAATAAAATATGTATATAAATATTAAAGAAATTTTAGAAAATAATTTGTTTTAATGGGAAATAGGAACCATGTTAGTAACTGAGTTACATCATTATAAAAGTAACTACATAACATGGAAATTATGTTGCGTTGCTTAAAAAAAATTAATTGATCAAATAACAATAAAGTAAATTTAAAATTTTTTTACATTTATTGTTACTGTACAGACGGGCCAGAGACAGAAGGTAATAGGGAGGATATCAAAGACACAAGTAGAGATAAACAGATATTGAGGAAACATATAATATAGGTTATAGGATAGAGTATGGTGTGGAGACCTCGGAGTTGTTGGTTGAGCAGAGCGATCGGAGGAAAGAGACACAAACATACACATACGCGGAACACTGGAGGGAACTTGGAGATGCTGGAGACAGGTATCTTTGTTAAAGAAAGTCCTAGTAGCAAGAATGTAGGAAAATCCTAAAGAATGTGTGTGAGTGTCTTTTATGCATAGGTTGATGAGGGTGGTGATGAGTGGCAGGTGTAAGTGATTAATATTCTGGCGAGGGAGTGCCCTGTTATTGGCGGGGAGCCTGGCGTGTCTGTTACATTCCTTTACACTATTTTAATGTCGTTGTGGGACAATGTAAGAGAGCACTATCAAATGTAACATATTTTTTAAATATTATCATTACTATAGTCGAACAACAAAACACAATAATAGATGGTTTATAACTTTAGATATTTATTGCACAGACCTGCTTTTTTTGCCTCCCAGTTTGCAAAAGCTACCTATGAAATTGTTGGACTTGCCATTGCTCTGGTCGTTGTCGTGTGCGACTAACGTTGTTGTGCAAACCAACCTTTATCAATGACTATGTGTCCCACCCCGGCCTGGAGTACACACACCACCCCCTAAAGAAAGAGAAGTCCTATAACTGAGAGAGCACAGCTTACATGCAAACCCCTTCAGTGTTCTCAATCAAAGAAACGTTTTATGTCACGTTTTACTTTATCGTCAGCATCGGTAATACGTTGTACCGGGGAAACAAAATTTGTTTAATTACTCTTTGCTCGCAAAAGTAACTTTGTTTATTGTAGCACCATTATTCTCATCACTGGTAAGGATTGTCCCAGACAAGAGGCAGGGGACTTTCTCATCACAAACATTTAACATAGACTCTTGATGTGACACTCCATTCAGCTCTGAATCTCAGTCGGAAATGGCTTCCGGCCAAAGCAAATAAGCTGCTGGACAGAGAGAGACGAAGCAAGAGAGGTTTTTCCAGGATGTATGGGACAGACTGGAGGTGGAAACAGCCCTCATGAGCTCTTGTCTGTCACAGGCTCTTTAATCAAACTTTTTCATTGCATTTTCCCACTATCCTTTTAAAAATTCTGCTAATGCTGTTAAACAGGCATTTCTGCTTGCCAAGATGGCAACAAGTTTTCCCATAAATTGGATCTCTTCTGGCATCTGTTCAACAATTGGTTTTATTGCTTGTTTTACCAAAGATGGATAAATTTATTTATTTTTATAATAATAATAATAATAATAATAATAATCATTCACTATACGACACTTTACACCCACTATATGACAATCCTTAATGTGTAGAGGTTTTTAAGGGTTTTTGGTTTACATCTTTGACAGTAGCATGAGCATCGTTGGGCAGCATCTCTCTTGAGATGTTTCTGACACGTGTGTAGTCAGAACTGTAACGTCTCTGAGTCTCAGGGCAATGTCGGCCTGCTTTCGCCTTCAACAAGATACCACACAATGTGTTTTTTTAGTGCCATACATGTTGAAGTGTATTTCCATGTAGTTGCTGATTATTGAAAAGATGATGTGTAAGAAGAAATTCTTCATTGTTTTGAGCTTAACACCTTAAGGATTAACAATTTCACATGTAATACAAGGTGCCATGCCATAAAACTAAAAGATCAGGGTCCTTGTTGGTTTAAGGAGAAAAAGTTAGTTTTTTTGTTTCATAAAGGACTACACAAACCTTGCACTTAGTAGTAAATCCAGTCATTAACGTAAATGTATTGCTTCCCTGGCTGGCAGTGTTCATACTAGCTACAGTATGTTTGATCTGAAATTCACACCCTAGATTTTCATTTTCATGGCAATGTGACAGTCGCCCACCATGTCTGTACAGACACACCCAATTTCTCTTGAAAACAACTCCTTCTCCCCACCACATCTGGTCACCTGGCAGCTCGATGGGAAGGAGTCTTCTATTGTAGAGCTCTCAAGCACTAAGCTAAGTGTGCTAAGGGAAGGCTTTCCTTAACAAAGAAACCTCTCAACATCAAATAACAACAAGAGGAAAGAACCCAGAGGGACACTCTTAAATGGCAATTTGGCAACTACGGTGGTCGCAGCAAAAAAAATTACATGAGACATGTCCAAGAACAGTATTTATAGGGAGGGAGGAGGTGTGGAGAAGAGGGCTTGTTATTGAGTTATTTGACAAAAACTACACCTGGTGAAGTAACGAGAAACACATTTATGAATGATGTCACTGGGTCACTGGAAGGCTTGTTAAGTGATTAAAAATAGTAGTTCCATTCTGATTGACTGGATTCAACAGTCTTGTTTGTAATTATTTCAAAAAGTTCCAAGCCTGCAAAGATGACAATGCCAGTAGATGGAGTGGATGAAGAATTAAAAAAGTTATTTATAAAAAAACTTTTAAAGTTTTAAAGTTGTTTTGCAAAACCAGTGCACCACATAGATGTACTAATGTACTTATAATATACAGAAATTATATATACAAAAATAAGAGAGTATATTAAAGACCATTTAAATTATTTATAGGTTAGTGTTAAGGAAAAGTATTATTTATATTATTTTTTTCATTATTTTGTAAACCTTGAACATAACCTTGAAAATAAAACAAGTATTGTTTCTATTTGCATTCATTTTCATAGCATAAAATCTGGAGAAACAGATCAAAATAACCTAAAAGATGGTCTGTATTTTTTAAACCTCAAATACTAAAAAGTAAACAAGTTTCTTTCCTATGTTGGTAGGAACAGGTTAACGTATCTCAGGGAACAGAGGTAATGTTAGTTACCGAGTACGTTCCCTATCGATACTTCACTCTTACTGCATCAAAGACTCTATGGGGAACCATTACAATCCAGCAGTGCTATTCAGACTAAAGTGATCGACTCAAGATGTGTATCCTTGAACTCCTTCTAAGGTCAAGAGCGCATATAAAGGGCATGCTGCCCATTGTAGTAGACTACATGGGCTATCCATTTAAACCGAGAGGACCCGAGTCTGCAAAGTTTGAAAACATATTTATACAAATTGTAAAATCTTGCAATTGTTGAAGGCGAAGCAAAAGATGAGGCAATTCCTCTAGTTGAGTGGGCTCTTATTCCCATAGTGCATTGAAGACCCAAGGAGGAGCATGCCAACCCGATAGCCTCAACAAGACCCTCCCTGGGTCTTCAATGCCCTCTGCTCCGTAACCGGGAACCCTCTTGTCCGGCCACCAAAGCAAATGAAATGCTGCTCCGACTGCCTGAAAGGGGTGGATCGTTCGATGTAGATTCTTAACGCTTTTACTGGGCAAAGTAGGTTAGAACCCTGATCTTGCTCTGAGGGAGGAAGTGCCAAGTGCCAACCATTTCTTGGTTTGAGGACGACTTAGAGTTGTTAAGCCCAAACTAGGCATGTTGGACACACAGAGAGTAAGACACCCATAGGTTTAACTGAAGCCAATGCTAGCAGCAGAGCGGTCTTGAGCATCAAAGCACAGAGGTCAATGGATTGTATCGGCTCAAAGGGAAGACTTTTTAAGGCCCTCAGCACCGTTGGGGAATCCCATGATGAAAAGTTATGGGACGTGAAGATTTGAGCCTTCTAGAACCTCTCAGAAAACGGATAACTAAGTTGCTCTTCCCCATTGATTGGACACAAATAGGGGTGTGTTATGCTACTATGACTGACACATACACCTTGAGTGTGGAGGGGGAGCACCCTTCATCCAATAGCACCTGTAAGAAGGATGGTAGTGGATATGTCACAGGACCTTGGGTCTGTACCACGGGCTGTACACCAGACGGAGATGGCAGACCACTTAAGGCCATACAGTCCTCCTGTAGATTGTACTCTGGCCTTAGATATCGTACTCAGGACATTCTCATGGAGATTCTCAGGCTCCCATCCAGTGGCCATAGTAACAGTACCATTACTTGGGTTTGGGGGTGCCAAATTGTGCTGTTTGCCTGAGAAAGGAGGTCCCATCTCAGGTGGATCAGCCAGGGGGCTGCAGAGAGTTGCGAATCCACAAACCAATGTTATTTCCTCCAGAAGGGTGCCACCAACAGGAATTTTTGTTTGTGTTCCCTTACCCACCGGGTGACTTGTGGAATCAGTGCAATCAGAGGAAACGTATACAAGAGGAGATTGGGCCAGTTGTGAGCCAATGCATCGTGGGTCTTTGAAAAATAAATTGGGCAATGAGAGTTGTCTTCTGAGGCAAAGAGATTGACTCTTGTTCTGCCAAAGCTTTCCATATTTCCTGAACTGCCTGAGGGTGGAGCCTCCACTCCTCTGAGGAGACATTTCTCAGAGACAGCATGTCTGCACCCATGTTCAGTCTCCCTGGTACATGCGTTGCTCTCCGGGAACACAGATTTGGTTGGGCACATTCCAGAGGACGTTCCACCAGAGTGAGGAGTGGACTTGAGGATAGACCATCCTGATGATTTATATAGGACACTACACTGTCATAATGTCAGAGCGGACCAAAACATGGTGTCCCTGGTGACCCAGACAAGGTCCGGCAGGAGGGAGTGAAGGCCCAAACATACTGCTAGCATATCTAAGCAGTTGATGTGAAGACGAACTTCCTCTTAAGACCACAGGCCTGATTCCCTTCTGTCTCACAGGGAATAGAGCTGCGTCCTTGCACTTAGTAAAATCGACAGTCCAAAGGAAGAACTGTGTATTGATATGCCTGTCCCTCAAACGCAAACCTCAAGAATTGCCTGTGATGAGTGGCTATCTGGATGTGGATGTTAGCGTCTTTCAGATCCAGGGAACCAATCCAGTCCCCTGAATGAATTTACAAGAGGATCTGCTTCAATGTTATCATCCTGAATGGCCGTCTCATGAGGACACAGTTCAGGTGTCTGAGCTCGAGTATAGGTCTTAAGTTGCCCTCCGTTTTTGATTCTTGGAGGCTTAACAGATGTGTCTTCAGGGATGGACCTGACACAACAGAACTTAACATCTTCCTCTTTCTGCTCGTTGCATTAGGAAGATGCCTGAGGGGCCTGGAAGTGAGACTTAAGTCACCACAAGAGGACAGTCAGTCCTGGCTAGAGCGGCTTCAGCGTGGGTGACACCCAGGCATTAAACACACTCTTTATGTCCGTCAGCACCATGCAGAGAAGCTTCGTAAATGCGATTTGCTGCAGCATTTGCAACAAGGCCGCTGGAAATGCTCTAGGAAATTTGCTCTTTGGAAATAAGCTCTTTTAGAAACCGACAGATATCCGCAGAAAATCTCATTTTATAAAAACCACTGCTGTTGCAGATTTGAAATGGCACTTAAGGCAAGCCGAGCAGAGTGGTATGGATTCCCTGCGAGGGCATGTCTATCAGTGGCGCTTGAGAGCAAAGGCTTGTAGCAAAACAGCACGTGTTGCTGAAGGAAAAGGATCTGAGAACCTGCAGCGAAGTGTCTGCTTATATAACCAAATACCATTTCCCTTTTGGAGGGCTTTGAGTGGGCCTCTGCGCCATAGGTTCATGCAGCTCCTCTGGTTAGTCATTCTCACCTCACGAACCAATGGCCCTGCAGTAACACTGCATTATAAAAGGCTGACTATAGTTGCCTTTTCTGTCAATTCACTTGGATCGCCCCAGAGTGTAGCATTAGTGGACATTAGGTAGCTGAAAGACAGTAATGGAAACAAGTAGTAGGTGCCACTCAATTTGCAGCTTCCCTAAGGGCAACATGCAGAACTTTAGTTGACCAGCTAGTGTTCCACTTTCACAATCATAGAGGCTAAGATGGAATTCCGCCCAGAGCCAACCCTCAAGACTCAATCCAGACCCCAGCAGTGATGTGGCTCAGGTCTGCTTCTGACCTCTCACAGGTCTTCTTTGGATACCATCTCTTTCCTCCATACCATCTCTCTCCTCCAAAACATCTGTTTGCTTTCTTGTATATATTTATGTCGCCAAACCCCAGGACTTGGACAGAGAGTGTGATTTAAAATTCCTGTCAAAATTCTAACTTGTAAGTTCTGTAAAGGTCTCATAATAAGGAACCTTGTATTTGTATTCCCGTTTGCCAGCATATTGTCTAAATGGGAAAACAAATAAAACAAAAAACAAATAAAACAATAAACAAACAAAAGCTTTAGGCACTTGGATTACCTACTCAATTTGAAAGAGTCTCGAGTCCTTTGGTGTACTATACTAAAGACAATGTATTTTTCAGCAGTGGCAACAACAGTCTCCTCTTATATACTGGGACAGAAAAATCAATGCACACGTTGCCGAAATAATCCATAACTTGATCACAAAAAGGCACTTAGAATCCTTGAGACATCTTCAGTCTACTGGGACCTGTTTTTGTTCTGTGGAACAAGTTGCAAACTGGCTGGTCTCTCCGTCTTATACAATGGGAAGTTTTGGCCGTTTTTTTCAGCCAAACTTTCATTGCTTTGACCATTTTATTTGTGGCCCCGAGTCATTTTCCACCAATAAATCACTTTGCACTTGTTACTATATAAACAGGAGCGGTATCTATTAAGTAACTAAATTACTACAAAGGAATCTCACGATAGGCAAGGCTAAATTTGCAATTGTAGATTCGATATTCTTTATTTGTCTGGATTTTAGAATGAGGCATACGATTTTACCGAAGTACACTATTGCAAAAATACTGTATTGAACCAGGACCTCTACTAGAAAAATGTAAATGCAAAGCTTTGTGGAACAGTGATGGTCAGATGGGTTACCATGTAATACTATAAATATCTGGATAGATTTGCAAAAGGAGAAAAGCACAAGATGCTTTAACACACAATGTGTTCATTTGTCTGTCAAGAAAAATGTCTCTATGTCCAAGTAATTTACAAGATTTCTTATGTAATCGTGGAAAGAGGAAAGTCAAGTTACATAATGATTTTATTGTTTTGTACTCCTAGCATTTTTTGGAAATTTATTTAGATGTTTTTTTTCCATGTCCTACTTGTTCCTATAATTATAAGTTTAATTTTAGCAAGAGGCGAACACTGAAGTTATATTTATGTTTGTCTTTCATTGAGCTAAAAGCATTACTGCCTTAGCATAACCTGTTTTGAGAAATGTTAAATAACGTACCTGCAAATCATCTGAAATGCCATGTTTAATGGAAATGTACTTTTAGCACCTGGTGTTCTTTGTAGGTCTGTGTGGACATGTGTTTGATATTACCATGACTGGTAGTTTTGTTCAAAGTTCTTCTCCATCTACAGTCATGCACGACAGCTTAGGTCATCGAAAACTAAACCATAAACACATTTTGTCCTTAAAAAGGGTTTTTATTGTTTCAGTTTTAAGAGAAGTAAGTGCCAATACAGACATATGGGTCAAAACATTCACTGGTTGATGTCATTTCTCTGTATAACTGTTTTTATATGATATCATGTTCTTTTTTGTTTCCAAGTGTTGACACTTTTTTATACTTAAGATCTATCTGCCGGCCTTTAATGCCAATTCCAGTTTTTTTTTAACTAGGTAATAATAAGGCAGACTTTTTACCTGAACTTCTTTATATCTTTTATCTTTTCTTAGTGTAATTAAAGTCTTAATATTTATTTTATTATTTTGCAGAATGCTTGAGGATGATTTGAAGATCAGCAGTGATGAAGAGGACTCAGAACAGGTAATGGACGTTTCCTCACTGTAATAAACATGTTAAGACCAATTTATAACTATATGGTTTTTGCAATTTAGAAATACTAATAATTTTTAAGCTTGTAATAACTTTAATATTGAAAATATATTTCTAGGCTGAATTAAAGTACAGTATTTTGATTTATTAAAAATCTGTGCCTGCAAATGTGGGATTATTACAATATATTACAATATAGTACAGCTGTACCTTCAATCAGGAAATTTATTTGATTATTACCTATTATATGCTGATTTGCTCACAATGATAACACACAAACACCTGTCTGAATGTGCAAATAATGCAAGCCAAGCCTAGTCATTTTGAAGATGTATTAGAGATTTACTTGTAGAATGTGAAAGTAGTTTAAGCATACTGTCATACTTTATGTTGTAAATACATACTGTATATAATCTATTCTTGTATACTTATTGTCATCACGTATTGTTGTCTCTGCTATTTCCTGCTTCATTGTCTCCTCGACTTCAGATAAGTCACTTCAGATAAAAGCGTCTGCTAAATGCCTAAATGTAAATGTAAATGTATAGACTAACAGTATACTTAGAGGCATATGTTGACACACACACATACACTTTTCCAAGCCCTTTGTTTTGTTGGTGTTTGACCGATGTGAGGGAAACTGCAGTGGAGGAGGGATAATGAACATCTTTTACACACTCAATGTGTATGCATGTGTTTGTTTGTGTGTGTGAGGGGGTGGACGGACAGAAACCTGCATATGTAATTGTTCTTCTATCTCACAGTGGTCAACAAACACGCTCGTCTTCATTTCTCCCCTGTTCTTGCCCTGTTTGCACATGAATGACCCGAAATGACCAGCACCATGTGTTGTGCTGGAACATTATGTGCATCCCTGAATTGTTTGTTGTGTTCTCGACTGTAAAATTTCACCTCTGAAATAAACTACATTAATACATGTACAGTACTTTGATACTAAAACCAGACACAATAGAAGTAACATTTAGCCCTGGCATATGCATAATATATTAAAACTTGTAAGAAAGGCGTTTTCTTTTCAAAAACCAAAATGTTAAAATCTAGATGCATCACTTCACTATTGTTTACAATGTTCAATAAATTACAGGATCTGTTGACAGAAATGCAATACAACAAATTATCTTTTCTGGGGTGTATAAAGACCTTACTTAATAATCTGTTATGTTTTTATGATCTTATAAGGAGTTCTTTATTATTTACTTGTAGTTTAGGTTCTTAAATGAAATTGTGGTGTTTCACTTACTGAAAGCAAAGTTAACCAATAACAGTAGACTATACCTTATGACCGATTACAGTAAACTGTGAGGCTGGATTTTAAGAGTGGTTAACTATGCACTCAAAAATACATTAATTTATATGTTTATCTCTTTTTTCCGGCCCTTAATTAAGACTAGGAGTTGTGAATGAACCATGAATGTTTTAACCAATTGTTGTGGTGTATTTCTGTCATTAACATGCATCATAGATAAATGACAAAAAGGAGCCAAGTTGAATGACTTAATTTTTCTGAATCCGGACATAGCACACATTCATTGTGTTAAAAATGGCTATGGCTCTTTATTGATTTCATCATGGGCTGTGCCAAACCATTTCATCACCCTGAATTTTTAGAAAGACAAATGTGCTCCAAAGAACAACATAGATTCAACCAACAAAATGCTATCCATTGTTTCCCATATGGACAACCCTTAAAACAAGTTTCCCCTTTAAACAGTACCTATTGTATGATTGAGCACACAAGAAACTCATAGCAGTTTACATGCAGGTGCGCAGGTGTATGAACGTATGTTTCTGACTGCGTGTGGGTTTACCTTTACATGCCACTGCCAGCAGGGACGGACCCTAACCATGTTGCCTAGCAACATCCATCTGAGAGCAGGCAGGAATGAACCCAAATTCCCCACTGAGAGGGAAACAGCAATAAGAGAGCCTTTGACAGATGATCTGAGTTGTTTCATCTAATGCACTGTGAAGATCACTGGCGCCCTTGCTGTCTGATAAATGGACTGTATACAGATCAATGGTCACAGAATTAAACCCAAAACCTGCGTCTGTGATGCTGCCGCTGGCAAGGCAGCATCAGTCCAACACTGTCTGTGGCATGAATATCTCAATTAATTAACATTTATAGTAATAGATTGGATTTTGTATATTTTGTGTGCTAGTATAACATTCAAAAGAGTCACTTTAAGATAAGCGTACAAATCTTGCAGAATACAAGGAATCCCTATTATTATCTTAGGGGTAATTGTTCGACCAAAAATTTGTATCGCTACTCCCCTCGCATAGTTTCACATTGATCTAATAATGAGGGCTTAATTTAGCGGATTATTGAGGAGAGGTGTGCAAGAACTTTTAAAAGTAATAGGAGGAATGGTGTTTGATAGGGGGGGACATTACCCAAACAGCCCATAAACGTAACATTGCGACTTAATTGACAGGTTTAGTTCTGAGCAAGGATTTCATAGAAACCTTTGGTTTATCATGTTTAGAGGTATTGTGAAAAAATGCGCATCACGTTGTACACCCGGTTGTACACCTGGGGCATGAGAGCCACCCGAAATTTTCCAAAGAAAACTTTGACCAGTCACAGCTCAGAGGGAAAATTTTGTTATATAAGATGTTCCCGTGGGGCTTTAGAGGCTTTTATGGACTTAAAATTGGAAAAGGTAATTGCCATTATAAAAAACTCCCAGATAAGATATCTTCCCAGTACATTGTAATAGATTATTTTTGAAATTTTGTTTAAACACAATGTGTGGACTTTTTCATGATCACTTACCCACCATTTTTAAAAATTCAAATAATATCACATATCACACTAAAAACTTTAAACATCAAACAGGATGAAATGATGGGACAAATGCTGCATCTGCATCTTGTATACATACCCATAGTTCTGCCTACTGTAAATAAAGCACAGCATTATGAAACATAACATATGCTCCCAGCAAGATCCAGTGGTTTTATTAACCTTTCTTGTATTAATATGTAATTATAATTATAATATGTAATTGACATGTATAAGTTAATTTAGATTTTTTAATGTTTGCTCCAATATTATTTTTCCTGTGAGTTAATAATGGGACTGTGAGAGAATCACAGGAAATCACAAACACTATGCTGGAATGAAATCCACATTGCAGATTAATATAATTTTCCAACGGCAGCACTGATCAAGTGTTTCTGGTCATGCTTAACCCTTCTCTCTAAGTGCAACACTCTTATTTTAACAAAAGCAGAATGTAACCATCAGAAAACCCAGCAAATACTCTCATATTGTGATGTTTCTCTGTCTCTGTTTGGAGGTATTGACCTTTAATTTGATGGGCTGTTGTTTTATTTACAGGCCACTGAGAAGCCCAAGCCCAGGAGCGCTCCACTCAAGTAAGTGACTAATCAAGTCCAATTTGTTTCTTATTCTGTGCTGTTGGTGTGGCTGTTGGGCAAACAGCAGGTTGTGTATAGATACATAACTCTGGAAATAATATTAACATAAAGCATTTTAGATGTTAGCAGCAGGAAGATTAAATGAATAAGACTTGGTATTTATTGCAAAATTCTGTGGAATAATTAATGCCTATTTGTCAATAGAAGCGTTTTTCTGTCAGTTATTTTTGTTCAGAAATTTCTCTGACAGCAAATTTTATACAAAGTCTCTGATTAACAGTAACCATATTCTCATCCACATTTTGCAAATATAAGATTTAGAGTATGTAACGTCTCTATTGTCATACATTTGATCAGTAGGCACACCGTTGGTGGGATGATGTGCACCTGTAAAATACCCCATTTGGAGTGATATAAATAGTTTATTTTGAGTTTATTTTGTATAGTTGTATAGTATAGTTTGGTGTGATTTTCTCCTGGAATTTAAAAATTTTAATTTAAAATTTAAATCTTGCAAAACAACATTAAATAACAAATATATAGTTATCCAAGTTTGCTCAAAAAGTGGCATTTAAAACATCACAACGTTTAAATACAATATGAAAAGAAATTGATTGCTGTATATCCTCAGACCAATGATTTTGACCAGACTTTTCATGATGAAATCAGAATCCAGCCATCCCACTTAGACTGGTTTCTTTTATATATTCAGTTTTACTTGGAAATATAAATGGGTTGCATATGCAAGCAGCTTATTGTAAAGTGTAGTTAAAACAGTGTTGTATGTTACATGGGTCATCTAAAAATAATGTTTGACTGTCATTACCAAACAAAAACATTTTTTTAATGCAATGTGGAATTTTTGGATGACCCCTGCATTTTATTATTTTACAATTATTATAACACTAAAAACCTTACAGTATTGTTGTAATTTGCTTAAATGATTTGATCGCAAAACAAACAATGTTTTCTTGTGTCAGAATGATAATACTTGGGTTTACTTACTGGCTTGTTTGTATTTATCCTCAATTATCTAGCTGAAAATGTGAAGGTTACTGTGTCATTGCTTGTTGCTAATAAACTACATGCATTTTTTTGGTTTGTATAGCCACATCTTTAAGTTAAAAACAGTGACATTTCTTTTTCTGTGAGTATATTACCTATTCAAAGTATTTATATTCTAACATTCTCCCAGAGAGATCCAGTTTGTTGTAGTCAAGAACGTTCCACCCTAGCATTTAAGCATTGAAGATTTTATTTTCATACTCTACCTGCGATGGTGGTCCTGATGACTTGGGATTGGGACCAGGAAGTGCAAATGGGGCCTCATTAAGGAGACAGAGAGAAATATTGCCCTACAGCCGTGTTCCCATAGAGGGAATCTGGGACCAAAGATGCTTGAAGCGTTTTTGTTTCTCTGTCGCTCTCACAGTAGTGGGTGTGGGGTTGAGTGTCAGAGCTCCTGGCTCTGATAGTTAGGGGAAGAGGTTCATCCACAACAACGGTTAGTGAGGTGTGCGTTGGGCTGCTTCAGGAGGAGGGAATTGTTTATGGTGGTTTTGATAAATTCTCAGCATTTGCCTGATATGTTTGAGAAGTTTTAAATTTTGTTATTTGTAGTAGAAGTAAAAGTATGGCGACTGCTTACATAAATAGCAATTTAATAAAATACATTTAAATTTAATACATTATAAAATAGTATTTATTGTGAATATAAATAGATTTTCACATCATATTGCTTTTCCGTGCAGAATTTGCCAAAGTCTTATTGTCTTAAAGCTGCTAAGGGTTTTTTTTTTAACTCTTTTGTATTTTGTATATTAACATAACATTTTATGGAAATACTTGATTATGTATCTGAGAAATACTCAGATGATCTCCCAAATGATCCATAAGAGTTTCAACAATGTGCAAAACTGTGCTTTTTTTGGTGTTTGCTTCTTTAGTATTCAACATTGATACATTTATTATTGACTGAGTAAGGTCATGTCAAAGATTGAAATCAGTGAAATTGATTGGAAAAATCAAACTTTTATGCTTGTTTTCTCAGAATAAGATATTCCAACTTTCGCCTGATCTTTACGGACAGGGTCATATATCATTTCCCAAATCCAAATTTTCTAATTTATTTCCCAAAAGCAGTTTTCAAAGAAACCATGTTAAACTTAAACAAAACACAAAAGAGAAAATCCTCTCTTGAGTTTTGAAGGAGCAACCTCTGAGCAATAACATTTTCCACCGGGTATGTATGGTCCCAATGGATGTATCATACTGATTGTGTATGCTGTTCATCAAATTAAAACGTTCAATTTTTACTATTTAATTAAGTCACCTCATAAAACCATTGAAAGATCTTAATCTGCAAATCGCCACAGGAATTGCGATGATCTGGTTAGAGGATCAGTTTTTTTGCCAATTGTGGTTTTAATTAACAATGAAACTGAGACATTTGTGAGGTACCTGCCAGAGCCTTTGATGTTCATGAGGGTTTACCCCAATCCCTGCATCTGCAGTCCTAACAGTGGATTGTGCCCATTAAAACTTCCCCTACAGTCCAGCCCTGGGCTTCATACTGCTGCAAACTGCCTTCTGTCCACAGATGTGAGACTGGCCGTCCCCAGGGCTTAGATAGCCTGGCAGCAGTGCGCTTCACATTTAAGCTGAAAACCATACAGACTCTGAACATTACTGGACATTCTGTGCGTGTAATTATTTTTACGACCTTGTTGTGAGTCTTTCCCACTGGATTGGCTTGCACACCGTGCAATCGTTATTTCATCATTTGCGACATGCCTCAAGTCTTATTAAAGTGTTATTCTAGTTAGGCATGAACTTTACTTTTTAAATTTTGTTAAGCCCAAGACTCATGCACTGTACAGCGGTGTGATTTAGAATAGTTCACCCAAAAGGGGAAATTGTCATCAATTGTCATCAACTGGCTCTTATCTTTTGAAACTTGTAATAGTTTCTTTCTTATGTAGAACACAAGAGAAGATATTTTGAGGAAAAGTAACCAAACAGCAGTGACACCCAGTCAATATGTCTATTGTATAGGCATAAAACCAATCCAAGTGAATGGAATGAGGTGCAAATATCTTCTTGTGTTCTACAGACGAAGAAAAATCATATAGGTTTCAAATCCTCAAAGGTGAGTAAATGATGACAGAATATTCAGTTTTGAGTTAACTATCACTTTTCCTTCATGTTTCTCTGGCGCTCTTATTAGCTCGCCATGGAAATTTCACACACTTTTGTTATGTACAGTCACACTCATGGTAATGTGAAATGTCTTTATTCTTTTCAGAGAAATCTAACTCAATTTTGTAGGCTTTAGGCTTTCAGAGGTTTAAAAACACCTATTTGTTAATTGAGCAGAAAAATAAACGTTGTTTACAGGAAATCATATTATTTTTCTTACCCCAGTGGCTTTTTTCTGATAACTAGACTTAATTACTTGTTTATCAAGTAAATGTATCTTGTTTTAATGATGTTTGGATACTTGTGCTTCAAAAATATATAATTAAAAAACTGAGAAGAAAATTTATTTTTTTCTTAATGTTTTGGGGGAAAAAAATGCTGTGAAACTGAGTTGTGGGTGATATTGCTTCCAACACTAGGACAAAAAAAGGAGCTTTGAAAGACAATAGTGGAAATTATCTCATTACTGAATTACGGTTGATAATATGGCTCCTTTTGACTTCTACTAGAAAAAAATCCAATCAATGAGCGAATAAGTGGCAGTTACGGATATTCTTCATACTATCATATTTTGTTGGCTTTGGTAGAAATAAATTTATAGAGGACTGAAATAACCTTTCAACACCATACTGTATGTTTACAAACTTATTTCTGTTGAATCTCTCTCTGTTGCGGTTATATTCCTCAATAAGCTTAATGCCGTCTACCCTTTGATAAACTCGATGGCCTGAAATACCTCCGTAAATGCCTTTTAAAAATAGCAACTGGGCTCAATACCTGTCAGTTTGATTTAGGAGGCTTCCTTGAAGATTTTGCTTATTTCTTGTTTTGTATTTACTTAAAACTGTCTTGCCATTTATTCACCATTTAATCTTATGAATCATATGCTCTTTTCATTAGTTCACTTTTATTTTAAGTATCTTCAAGTATCAGCTACCTTTTATAAACTGCTTTTTTCCACCTTAGTGGCGTTTTTGCAGCGCTTATAGTGTGCTGCGCATCTTTGTGTCTAGAGTTTTGTAAAGGTCTTGTCGTTCCCTAGAGATAAAGCCTGTTGTTAGCCTCAGTGCTGGAGATCTGACCTCTCAAACACAGCCATGCTGTTCAGCTGACTCCTTCTGTCTGTTTGGACAGCTTATGCTCTTCTCGCAGGTCAGAATCCTTGAGACCTGGGCTTGTAGCAGCAGCATGATTTGACACTGCTTGTGCTTTTGCTGCTTTAGGTTGGCTTGCAACCGTAATTGTAAATCAACCATGGTTTTAATTGGTCAAAACTCCAGAAAAAAGTCAAATTATATAGAATATTTATATAATTATTTGCATTATTTTATTATTTCTTTTTAATAAAAAAAACAAATAAATAAAATTCCATTGCACAATTTTTTTTTGTTTTTTGTAAATTATGTTGGTGGTATATTGAAAGCAGGCCTTTTATTCCCTGTCTTAAATTGTAGCGTCACTTATTTCCAATTTGACTTGATTTTCACACCATAATCTGTTGCATTATTGTTGCTAAAACATTATTACACTGGTTTTCTACAATTTATTCTCATATTAGGGACAATTGTAGAATTTATTTAATACTGCATCTCTCACATCAGAACCATCAATCAGCATGTCAAGAGCATGTATGCAAACCATTAGACCACATCTCAAACTTAACATGTGTTTTAACAACAGCTATTATATTTGAAGTAATTGAGAGACAGTAAAGTATCCCAAGGGAGGAACTGCTCTTATTTAACAGCGCTTACAGTAAAACACCATCTGTCATTTCTCATAATTTTGTGTAGACAGGGCACATGGAGTGAGAATTTGGATGTTATACTTAGTTGACAACTAGTTTTTAAGGCAGTAGCTTACACACTGATATCATGTCAGTAATACTGGTTATTGAGTTTGTTACATGGAGCGACTTTAAATGTTTCTAGAAACACCATCTGGACGGTTTGAATGTGCCAGAAACATTAACATTTGTTTTGCGCATACAATCTCAGGCAAATGGTGATTGGTTTCCCATGCCGCTCTTATTAATGAAAACACAACCACAAACCGAGGTCCTGGCTTTCACATTACACCTCTATTGATTGATTTATCTTGGGCTACATTTGTATCACATCTCCTCAAGGCCAAAGCAAGCAGTCACGCTTTCAAATCGCACACTATTACAATTCAAAATTTGAATGCGTCTGTGTGCGCCAAATCAAAAGGCTTGAAAATAAATGTTATGAAGGTTGGAGGGGGAAAACATGCGAATTGAGTTTACCTCCACAGACGGATCTTGGCTGATAGCAATCTCTGTGAGCAGCCAAGCAGCAAATACATCAGGCGCTTCTCCGGCCTGCAGAATAAGAGAGGCAGATGGAGATGGAGGGAAAAAAATATGCACTCCCATCCTCCCCACCCCCAGCCTCTATTTTCTTCTCTGTCATTATTCATGTCTCCTCGCCTCACTGTGCTATGTATCATATCAGCTGCCGTATCGCCATCATTGCCGCTCGTTCCAAACAATATGTTTTAATGGCTTACCGCAAAATAGCCTCCGTATTTCAAAGGGCCACAGTCTTATACATTACATTATAGAGAACAGCAGGTAACGAACACAACAAGTGATGTTTTAGCTCTGTTCCAAAATATGGTGAAAGCATTTTAATGAATCATAGGTGGGCCCACATATTGTTGCATACTATATGTTTTAAGAAAGATTGAAAAGAATGCAATTGCAATGAGCTCAGTGGGGACAAATCAAATGTGTGTCTGTGTGTATGTATGTAAATATATATATATATATATATATATATTAAAGTAATAGTTTATCCAAAAATCAAAACTGTGTCAACATTGAATGGGTGCTACTTACCAATATTCTTAAAAAATGTCTTCGTTTTCCATGAAAGAAAGTTACACAGGTTTGAAATTACAAAAATGGGATTGAAATATAAAAAATGTAAATGAAGAGCAAATGGACACTTGCCCAAATTTGCAAACTGGACACTTGCTACCTGTACTGAAAGGGGCGGATCACAGGAAACGATTTCTGCAGTTTTATGCACCTCTTTTGAGTTGATTTCAAATGGCAGAGAGTGTTTAGCGCACTGTTTTTGTTTCTCCTCAACTTCTGCAGTCTCCAGACACTTCAAGCAAATGTTAAGTTCTGTCACCACATTGGAAGCATTGGCTATCCATTCATTTGATTGGACAAAAAAAAGGCACATGGCGTCAAGGGGACCAGAGTCTACTTTTTTTAAATCGAAACTCTCTGAGGGCTCAGTCGCAAATCATGAAAACGCTAAAAAGCAAGGCATAGCGTGCATAAGCTGCATACTAAATGCTCCCTGCCATTTGAAATCCAATCTGCATCTAACTGCAGGAAGCATGTTTGGTGTGATCTGCCCCTGAAAAAGCACCCCTCTGTGAGCCCAGTTTTTGAGACACGCGGACGAAACCTGTAAAGGGATGCATAAACTTGTTAAGAAACTGCACAAGTTGAAATCATTCAGTCCGCTTTTATCCACAATTGAATAGAAAAGGCAGACATAATGCAGAAAGTCAACTATACCTTGGCATTCAACAGTATAAAAATTTGTTATTGGTGTCAGGTTTAGTTGTTTTTAACTGTTTTTAGACTGTTAAAAGCTGTATATTTAACATATTTTATAAAAACACTGACATGTTTTCCTATTTTCTTAAGCAATTTGACAAGAGTCTGGGTCTAAGTTGATAAAATCCTTAAATAAAACAGTGAAATTCAGCTTTGAATTAGCTGAGCAACAACACGTTTCTCTATGAATCCATTCAAGATGGTCGTAAAGTCAAGACAAATCTACCTATAAAGTGTTTATATTTTATAATGTACTAGTATTATAAAATAAAAAGCTGAGAAAAGTGATCTCTTTCTTTGGTTTGGTTACGCTAAATCGCTCTACTAATTGAAAGTGCAGAATGTGCATTTGTCTTCAAATTCTATCATTTGATACACACTGGTTAAACATTCTTACTGTACCATCAAAAAGTTTTGTGTCAAGGGTCGAAGAGCAGAAAAATATGGAGGCCCACAGAGGTATTGCATCCTTTCAGCTTATACACCGCTGATTTCCAGGGTTAAGAGAGATTACCAAACAGTAAGTGAGAAAAATGGTAATTACTCTACCTGACCAAAGCGCTGGAGGTCTTACAAACTAGACGATGGCAGACAGCCACATGTAATTACTTTACTCAACTGAGACCCCTCTCAGTTATCTCGTGCATGAAGTTAAAATAGTCTGAGGTTCCTCCCTAACAATTACTGCACTGCAATCTCCTCACATGCATAAACCAGCTGCAGGTAGAAAGATCTTAGCAGGTAGGGTCATCAGAATGCTCTGAGCAAAAGTAGACACCACACTTTTTATGATAATTCAATATGTCAACTGTTGAAGATAAGAGCGAGTTTTTGGGTTTGACATAGCTTTCTGGTGTAAACTCAAGCTGTTGGCTGGAAGCTCGTCAGTATTTAAAGGCAACATCTGTTTTCTGAGCCTCTGTGACATGAAACAACACCCATCTCAGACAAGAAGTACTTTAGAGATAGCTTAACACCAATGAAGGAAATGATTTATGACACAGAGACACAGAACCCAATAGAGAGGATTTGGAAGACAGTGAGATGTCTAAAAGCAATTTAAACAGACACGGTGTGGAGGGTGTTATGCTTTAGCAACTTCTTAATGTCATGTGATGCCTGTCTTCAGTCACAGCAAATTCTTCAGAAGAAGCAAGATTATGGTTTAATCGAGATTACGTTTGACCCAGTATTGACCAATGAGGGACACTTCCTTTTTCCTGAAATGAGTGACACAACTATTACTAATTATACTAACAACACATATCATGATAAGTTTTGCCAGGTTTAATATAACTGAAAAATAGACCCAAGCCATGTCTAAAGACCATAAATGTTGAGTTTGAGTTGGTTTCTTTGACTTTCAGCAAGCAACCACAAAACCACAGATGCAAAGCAATAGACAAACACCTTATGAATGCCTGGAACCACATAATAACACCCTGACAACTACACATGTTATTTAAAAATGATGATGCAACGCTGCAGCTTCCTACGGTTTGCTTGATCTCCCTCACACATTTTTCAGTGTAAGATTGATTTGACTGTCAAAAGTCAGAAACACTCGAAAGATGTATTCCCTCAAACTCTGAAAGCTGGTGCGAACCGCAGAAATATGTCCAAAACCAATGTAAGTAACAGTTGATAAATCCACTATCGACTCAATTAAGCCTTAATCTACATCAGATATATTAGCATCCAAGTCCAAAAGGAGCAGGTGGTGGACTCCGTTTCCAAAATCAAAGAACAAACTGTTCAGTGTTTGCTCAAACTGCTTAGTTTTGCCAAGGCTTATCCATCAAATACAGCAGATGCTTGGTATTCTTATTTCTGTAACATCACTCAGACCAAATTACTTTACTGAATTATATGCAGCGAGTGGATAAAGCTATAAACTGAGCTTAATACCAATCTGTGCTTTTAGTAGATGATGTAAAATGTGTTTGACAGAATGTTGTAGAAAGAATGCTAGCAGTCGTAGGACTTATTATGAGGTCTATGAGGACTCAGCTTGAGTTTAAACATTTTAAAAAAAAATTAGGAAAAAATGTTTTTTCAGAGTGCTTGATATCTTTAGAAAGTTGCTTGGAATATTAATGTTTTAACTTGATTTGTTCACTTGCTACTTGATGTTGCTTGGGCATCATTGGTGGTTTCTAGGTTGTTACCTAGGTTGAAAGAACCTAAAGTGTCATATTTTTTTTTTGCGTTATATATATATATATATATATATATATATATATATATATATATATATATATATATATATATATATATATATATATATATGCTTTCTGACTGCTACAGTCTGAATGCTTCCTGACTGCTACCTTTTTTTTTTTATTGTTTTCAAGTAAGAAGTCTTTAGCCTGATTACTTCTTCTCAACACTCACATTTTCTTGTACAGTGTATCCATTGTGGTTTTATTTCTCAAGTCCCCCTGTTGTAGATACTTTCTCCTTAAAATTAACCTTTGACCATAAACATATTTAAACATTGTTTATGTAAAAATAATGTTCCTTAGATTGTGTTACTGTACAAGAAACTCCACAATTTCTGAAAGTCTATTGGTCCTGACAATGTCCTGAGGTCAGTAGGGATGGATTAACATTAGAGAGTGCACTGTCTACTTTGATATCTGCTGACTGTGAATCTGTCAGTAGGCTGATGTGCTTTTGGCAGAATTGGGCTAAATGTTGCTTGCCGTTTGGCAGTCAGGCAGCCCTCACAGCTGGGCCAAAGCTAAGCCCTGTGTCCTGTGTCCTGATATTGATATAAATGTATCTCAAGCGCGTCAAGCAGTCAGACTTAAAGAAGTTCAGTTCTCCTTTGCCGGAAATATGTCATTCAACACACCTGGCTCTCCACTTGACCTTGACCTCCTGTGGCTGACAATTTTTGCCCCATCAAATATTAAAGCCTGCAATGTGTTCTATTAACCATATTTTTGTTCACTTGGGAAAGTAGAATAGAGCGATCAGACTTTCAAATTTAATGTTTTGAAATGCTAATTTATATTTTTTATTTTAAAGGTTTTGTTTTTTTATTGAAATTGAAATCTGAACACAGAAGAACAGGTGCAAAGCATTCAACATGGCTCACTTTTTCCCGTTTGCATCAATGTCTGTGAATTTTAACATTTCTCATGGATTTTATTACTTTGATGCAGTCCTCCTGCAATAGGTTCAAGCATTCAATGTTTACTTAACATCCTTAAAAATAGCTTGGCATTTATCCCAATAGATAAGTTTATCAGAAAACATTTTTTTTGGTTTAATCGTCATAATGCCTTAAGGCTTTGAGAAGACCACTCATTACAACTGCAAATGTGATTCAAGAGAAATGCCCAATGCACGGCCATGTGGACATGTATATAGTTGATATCAGAATTATGTCCGAATGCTAAAAAAGAAATTAAGATATAAAAAAGGAACTGATACTGTGGGCAGACGAGGAGATCTGTTATGGTTTACTTTTCACATTAGTCTAAATTTTCTTACAAGTATGTAAAGGTTTTAAGGCTTATCAACTATTTGCATTCATGCTTTACTTCTCAGTTTTACAACCAGATATGTTATAGCGAACATTATATATCTAATATATGTCTTTACTTTGTATTCATGTTTGTTTAAGTTTGCATTTATTTAATATTTATATAATAAAATTTTTGCTTCTTCGTGCACGCATATTAAAGCCACCATGACCATCAATAGTGCATAAACAAATAACAGTATCATAATAGGAACAGTCAGATGTCCACACAAAGATAGTGTTGCCTTGACGATAACCTTAACTGATAGCTCAGAAACACTTGTTATGTGTTGATTATTTTGTGGTTGGGAGAGATTTCACTCGAGGATGATGTTTGCTTTGCAGATGTGATTCCTGATATTGAGACTTTCCGATCAAACCAAACAAATCCCAGGGCCCTAAACAAGTATCCAAACGTTTTTATTTTTCATGTGACAAACTGCAAAGTTAAGATGGTTTTCATTTAGATTTTGCATAAATGCTTCAGTTTGGTGATGTTATTGTCATGCCAGAGATGCTTTGATTTTAGGAGTTCAGGTCAAAGACATGTTCTGCTTTCAGTTAGTCTGTTTCTTATGTGGAGAAACACGCATATACAATTTACTTGTCTATTTTTTTTACTTTGATGTGAATGTCACAGCTCCTTATGTTTCTCTTCAGTATTACTGCTTCTGACTCACGTCTGTCCCAGTTTGTAGTGTATGTTATTTTAACGAATATCTCCATCACTGTGTTTGTCTACTTCTAGGATGCCATGGTCTAATAATTCACCTCAACTTGGGTAGGCCTGTCATTCACCCTTAAATCACCCCACTGTAACATAGATCTGTCTGTTTTGTTCTGCCTATGCACCTCAAGAGCAGGTAGAATGAAATCTCAATAGGATAGCCCTTTTTAAGATTGAGGAGGTGGCGTGTAAGTGGCGCACTTGTATGAATAAGGAATGATCGGCCGTCAGGTGAGGATTTGTCTGTGGAATATCTTGTACTGTATATGGAAATCGGTTTGGTCTTTACTAGAAAAAATCTGACTCACCCTGAGGTCATTGAAAATGTGTATATAAAGAAAGATATAATGAATATCGTTCATGACCAAACAACAATCGGAACCTGTTGATTCTATTGAAGGGACACATAAGCAATTGTTTTACGTTTTGCTCTTTTGTGAATCGCATATACTGGTTTGCTATGAACACAACATGAGATTTATTTGTTTTGTTACTTAATGTTTGATATGTTTAATTCAGCAGGGTTTCTTTGAAGCTGGTGTGAGTTAGAGCTTTGGGCGATGATGTTGCGAAGCTGATTTACGTCTTTATTTATGGGAAGAAATTAACTTGACTCAGAAGCCTAAAAAACTATGAAGCATCTCTTTCCAACTGCTTTGTTTATTCACACCCACATAAAAAGAGCACCTGCCTATAAAAAAAAAAAAAGTTATAACATGTAAATGGCCAAACAACAGGTTGATGGATAATTGCTGGATAAAATATGGACCAGTTGGATTGAGTCTAGTGGGTATAAGCTTGTCCACAGGTTCTGTAATGTAGT
Organism: Triplophysa yarkandensis; assembly: GCA_033220385.1. Lineage (NCBI taxonomy): Eukaryota > Metazoa > Chordata > Actinopteri > Cypriniformes > Nemacheilidae > Triplophysa > Triplophysa yarkandensis. The sequence continues at coordinate 1,504,811 of CM065667.1, read as the reverse complement.
GCTCCCTCAGTATTTTTTGTCTCAAAAGATAACAGAATGGTTTTACATGCAATATTTGGCAAACAGAATCGCTAAAGATACAGAAGAGACAATCAAACGCCATTGGCTGTCAGAGTGGAAATGAGTATGTGAGAAAGATTTCAATGTAGGAACTTCCAAAGCTTGGATCTTTGTCAAAGCAGATGATTTGGGAAAACAAATACCCTATTTATCAGTATAAAGAGGTTAAGTCAGAACACCCACCGCTAAATTGTGTATCTGACTGTACATATATCAGACACGTGAGATTCTAGTCTAGGTATTCATCATCCCGATTTACTTCGAATATTTCTCTGAGGCATTCAACAGAAAGTGATTGAGATTCAGCAATACCACATTTATCTTTATTACACGACTGAAACTGCTTTTACAATGTGAAGCTAGTATACTTAGTTTCATATCAGGTCCATATCATGTGCCTTGCTCAAGGGACTCACCTCAGTCGTGGTATTCTCGCTGGTACCGGTCTCGAACCAGCAACCTTCGGATCACGAGTCCAAGAACCACCAGGCCACAACTGGTACTTAGGGTACAAAAATTATATGCATGTATGAATGTAGAGTAAAAAATAAACCTTTAGGGGTACCACCCAAGTGACAGAAAGGTACAATTTCAACCAATTACAACCTTTTTTCTGACAATGTGGTTGTGACACGGTTTGTTCAGCCAACAGACAGATGCTGCTTTAAAAATGAGTGCCATGCGATTTATTTCTCTGCCCACATTTGTTCCCACATTATCTCCTATACAGCCTGTATACATTCCTTTCTCAGAGCTGAGAGACGCAACATAACTTTGAATCATGTATGTTAGCCATTTTTCCTTTCTTATATAGTTCATTTCATCCATGACATGTAATGACTTTACTTTAATTAAACATTTTTTAATACATTTTACACAATTAAGAGTTTAGATTGTTCTTCACCAGTTATTCAATTCAAAAGCTTCTCTCATCTCTGTAACTTTAACACTGCTGGTTGACACTGCTATATTAAAGCGATAGTTCATTCAAAAGTAAAAAACTTACATTTACATTACATTTACATAGACATTTAGCAGACGCTTTTATCCAAAGCGACTTACAATAGTCGAAGAGACAATGAAGCGGTAAATAGCCGATACAACAATAGGTCAACAAGTGCTACAACAATGCTACCAAGTTACACAGAGAGAGAAGTTACAAAAAGTATATATATAAGTTTTTGAGTGAGTAGGTTAGAAAAGTAGTGAGTTAGTGAGTTAGATGTAGCCGGAAAAGATGAGTTTTTAGGTGTTTCTTGAAGATAAAGACCGAGTCTGACAAGCGTGAAGCCAGAGGTAGATCGTTCCACCTTAACATCATGTACTCACCATGTCATTCTTTCAGATATTTTGAAGAATATTGGGTAGCTGGCATTCATTCACTTGCATTGTTTATTGTCAATGCAGTAGAAGTACATGGGTACAAGGCTGTTTGGTTCCCACCTTTCTTCAAAATAACTTCTTTGATGTTCTGCAGAAGAAAGAACATTTTCAACACACACCATGTTGAAAGTAACACAAAAACTTTTTCCCAAAAAATAACACAGATGTGTTTTCAGTTAAGGTCAACACATTAATATGTTGACCGGACCACAAAATGTGTTTATTTTTAACAAAAACAATGCTAAATACATTTTAAAAGAAAACTAACTTTTCTTTTATCATTTTCATCTACATCATTTTGTGCAGTATTAAAGCTTAACATTCTATTAATTAAAATTAAGAATTCACACAGATATTTTTAGGTAATTGTATTTTTATGGTTTATTTTGTCATGCTTGTTTTTATTTTGTACAACAGATAGTGGCCAGTGTGACACAGCTATATGGTCTGATGAAGTCATTGCACATTATAATATGCACAATCAAATTTATTTTGTTAATTGGTCTTCATTCACGGTTGTAAAGTGAGACCAATAAACAAGAATTTATCCGTCACCCATTTTTTTCTGGCAGCAGTCTGTACACTATTTGCATTTCGTGTGGGCGCCGGCTCTCCGTAAGTTAACGCTCGGCACTCGTCTGTGTTTATGCTTCTCCATCTGTCTTTGACAAATAACTTCATGTGCCAGCGGCTGAGCTCAAGCACACAGGGTTTTGTAAATACTTAATAGTGACGAGCTTGTCAATATCCAGCAGGTTTGACTGGGATTGCCTAAGCTGCCCTTTGCGTACTCATTTCTCCCATAATCCCTGTCTCTGCTCTTCAGCTGTCAATCAAACAATGCGCAGAAGTTTAAGGATGCACAGGGAAACTTTGATAACGCAGGCAAAAGAACACAGTGGAAAATCTGAAGCTGACAACAACATAGAGAATAAAGTAGCTGTTGTGCATACTCAAATACACAGCTTTATGCATTTAGACTCTCATATACTTCCTTGCCTTCAGTACTCTATTATAAAACCCCATGTTGGGTATACATTTAGACACAAGTACAATGTCCGCATGCCAAGGTTATTAAACAAATATGTGTTATATACATAATATATATATTTTTTATAAAAAAATGTATACAAATGATGGGTTCTTCAGATAATATTACTTATTTGACTTTTTTTTGTTTACGTATTCAGAAAAAAATTATTTAATCTCAAAGCTTAAAATTTGCTTATGTTTTCGTTGCAAATTGATTCACGTAAAAACACAGTAAAAAAATGTTTGTCTTCAGTTATGTAACTTGTTTGCATTATTTTACCTTCCACAAAACAATATCTTGATAACATATAAGCATGCATCATTAGCAGTAAAAAAGCATGCATTATTAGCACTGCAGAATCTTTCTGGTTAGTGTCCAGATGCTAGCGGGGAACAGGTAGTATTATGTGTTAAATAGATGCTCCTACACAAAGTATTGTGGGATGGTAATTGAGCTTCATTGGCGATTAGCATTAGTGTCGTGCTGTGGCTTAGGTGTCTGGGTTATGTTAGCACAGGTTAGCGTTAATGCGCAGTGGCCCTCTAATAACTGCCGCATTACAGCCTTGTCGGAGCACAGAGTACATGCTATGGTACATGAGATGGGATACAAGAGCAGCTGGATATCTTTAAATAATGATTTGGAAATGTGTTTCAGTTCTGTACCTTTTCAAAGACTCTTTTAAATGGTAGACAAGCAGTTGCCTCAAGTGAAATTCCTGTTGTGGACCAAACCTTTAAGAAAAGATTGTCAAAATATTTTGATCAAGGTCTGAGAAACCAACCACCAAACCTCTAAATACATTCAGTGTGTCCCCCATTAGAATCTATTTGTAATGATGTATGGCTGCCCACTGCTCTGAGTGTGTGTTCACAGTGTGAGTGTGTTCACATACTGTGTGTGTACAATAGGATTGGTTAAATGCAGATCACATCACAGATTCATACTTGGCCACACGTCACTTCCGTCTCTTCGCTTTTAATGGAAATTATACATTCAAGGCTCATTAAATTCCTTTAAGCAACCAGTCGGCGGTATTGACTGGTCTATGTCTGAAACGGGTTCTGTTTCTTAGGGGAATAAAATCAAACATCAGCTTCTGGGGCACGGACCAGGTCTCCGCCTGCTCTGGCGACAGTGCATTCATTCCTATAAAATGAACCATTAAACGCCATTGAAAAAGAGGTTGAATACAAAAGAATGAAATGACAGTCGTTGCCTTGTATATGAGACATACAGGGAGACCTCAAGAATTATAATGAGAAGTACAAGCTCATCTCTTTAAATAATTATGAGATACATACAAATATAAAAGGAGCCAGTCAAGAGGTGAGTCTTGCATTTATGGAGTCTTGTGAGCCGATGCTCCATCGCTCGACCCGTGCTCTTTGGGTCTGTTTTGAATATTTGAATGAATTCTGGATTTAATGAGTCTTTTCAACCTGCTGGCTTCTCTTTAACACTGGTGTTACACACTCCCCCCATTGAAAGCTTATGCCCATTAGACAGACCAGCAGGCTGTGACTATCACTTACATTGATCTGAGATTATGGTATCAGTGTAAATACAGAGAGAAACCCCTAGTCAATGGAAGAGGATCCCTTTTCGTGCAGGTTGAGATGCACAAACCTTTGTTGGGATGTGACCTCTGATAATCTCTACTGACAATTTTCATTGGTTTGACAGAGGCAGTGGGATGTCGTGTTTCTTGTATTTTTATGTTTTAAGGGGGGATTTAATCGGAATTAATTGAAGTGAAATGATGTGACATACAGCCAAGGAGTCCAATATTTTGTTATTTTACATAATGGCTGTGTTACAACAAAAGCAAACCACCTGTTGTGTTGAAGAAGTAGCAACCAAGATTATGTGGCCTACAATTTTATGCTTCAGACGGGTATTCCCTCTGAAAATAATCTAGGGGTTTACTAAATATAAAAAAAATTAAAATCTTTTAAAAATAAGTCTTTTATTATTTCATTAAACTATTACAGGTACATAAGTACCTGTAATAGAACAACTACTATTATTGTTGAACTTTTCTTGCCAATGTGGAATACAGAATAAGCAGAAAACTTTGCCAGACTTAATGCCTGAGTGCATTTTAATCTGCATATACATTAATTTCTTATTCCCTCCTGCTTAGACAACTGTATTATAAAATTATATGCATCGCATTTTTTTAAGCCAGAAAATCTTATGATAAACTGTGAGGCCCGTGCAAATTCTGCACTCCCTAAATGTTAATAAAAGCCTTGACTGCTTTCACATGCCTTTACTAAGTGTGGATTTGAGAAATATATTTACACACTGCTGTATCACTTGTACGTTTTAGTATTAATTATTGAAGTGATTCTTTTAAAAGAGGTTGAAAATAAATGCTAATGCGAATAACATGATGCCCCTGTTTAGTGTTATCTAGTAAATAGTTTAAAATGATAGCTATTACAAAATAAACGGGAATATAACATAACTTTTTTTCTATTATCAATTAAGTTTTTAAAAGAATACATTTAAGAATGTTAATAAATGGCATTCACTTGCATTGGTTTTGTGTCTATACAAAAAAGTGAATAGGTGCCAATAATGTTCGTTTACCAACTTTCTATAAAAAATCTTCTGTTGTGTGAAAGGAAAAAACTCATGAGGGTGAGAAAAATGTGTGCGATTTTAAATTTTAGGTCAACTGTAGGGCCTTGTTTACATGTATATTCATCATTATAGTTGAAGAGTTTTGAAATGTTGGTGTTATTTCGAACAGTCCTTCAGTCGCTTTAACCTTTGACATAGAAACATTTTATTGCTGATTCAAAGCAGTTTTTGCTGCTTTATTAACAGGAATATTTTCCCAAAGTCTCTCTTTCCGGCCAGTTGACATGAATACAGTTCAATATAAATAATAATGACAGAAACTTTGTGTACTTTTTATTGCTGTTAATGCAGTACTGTCGAATTCTTTTTTTAAATTATTAATAAGGTTTATGACATATTTTTCACTAAGTGGCCACATCTGTAATCGGGCTGCATGACACCTTGTGTGTAACAAGGTAAACAATACTGTCTGTGGTTAAAGGTTGGCTATTTATCAAAGGTCAAAATTATTAAAAACAAAAAGATGGAGAGAAATGACCTTCTTTTTTGGTTTGTATGTGTATCCGTGTTATTTGCATTGACAAAGGTTACAGAGATTAGTTATTTAAAAGAATAACACAGTCATTCTTCAATGGGCATTTCAGAACAGAATTTTCCATTCTGTCAGTCTCTTTATGTTGTGTCAAAATGAACGGTACACAACGCCTCATTCCTTCCTTCAGGGATAACAGAGGTTACATTCATAACCCAGATGATTTATTGATATTTTAATATTGTTATTTAGTATTTTTAGTTTGTGGATATACTCTATGTCTTAAGTTTAAGGTGCGTCCACATCATTATTTTTAAACAGATATAAAATTGATTAAAAAGTATGTATTTACTGTAATAGCTGTGACATACAGTAACAATATTTCAAGGCACTGAACCCATCCAACTACATATAGACCAATGGGCTCTCCCAATCCCACAACTCACATATTGACAATATGTCCAGGTTCCCTGTGCATTTTAAACATGCGGGGCGCAAATTTGCCGGCATTTTTGGATGTGTGGGACACATTAGTATCATATTTAAAGTTAAAGATATAAGGTGCAAATTTCATCAGCAGGACAAAAGAAGATATTTTTAAGAATGTTGGTAGATAGTACCCATTCACTTGCATTGCGTTTTGTGTCCATACCATATAAGTGAATTTTTGCCACTGCTGTTCACTTACAAAAAATTTATATTTTTCTGAGTTGTGTGAAAGAGAGTCATACGGGTTTAAAAGGACATGGGTGGGTGATTAATGACAGAATTTTAATTTTGAGGGAATGTGGCTAAGTTAATATCACAAAAAAACAGTTACATAAACTAAATCTCTAAAAACATTTTATATTTTTTTTCAGTGGAAAATAATAAAACTTGCTGTAAAATCATTTCTCGAAAATGTACAGTCACAGTTTATAGTTATAAAATGAAAAATTAAGTCATTATATAATATATTTATATACATTTTGCTATCACTAGCATTTTACTATCATAAAGTTCAAAGCAGTAGCACATGGACATGTTTCTAGCATAATGTTAATATGATTAGTACATGTGCCAGAAAAGTATTGTGAATTTCATTAATTACAATTTATTAACATGATGTAAAAATCATTATCACATTGTTAAGATGATGATAACACAATTGGAACATTGTTAGCGATTAGCACGTTATTGACATGATGGTAGCATGATGCTAATACAAGTACACATGCTTGATGATGCTTACATAGCTAGCATGATACTCCACATCCAACCATAACTGAAACAAATGATTTCAACCCCAAAATACCTACGACTTTGTGTTCCACAGATATAGGTTTTCTAAAAATCTTGCTAAGCTTATGTTTTTGGTTGCTATGTGCATGCCTATTGGGACATTCAAATTAATTAGCCCATGTCCCAAATAATAAAAAATGTCTCAATGACGTTCTGACGCAGAGATATAGGTCTCTTTTAACGGTTGCTAAGCTAATGTTTTTTGTTGCTAAAGGTCGTTGGCTTGTGAGATTTCAATTAATAACAGACCAAGTCAAAAGTGAACGAACCAGCACCCATGTCTCTAAGACGTTCTGATGTAGAGAAATAGGTCTCACTAAATGGTTGTTTAGCTATTGGGTTTGGTCCCTATTAGTGTGGTTTCATAGCTTCATGATCATTCTGAGGGTCTGATTGGTTGCCTAAATAAAATCAGCCCACCCCCTTTTCTCTACGACACTGTGCTGCAAAGATATTTATCTAAAACGTTTATAATGGAAGTCGAGGAGATCAGCTGCTAGGTTGCTGTAGATGGTATCTATAGGGATTGCTTGATTAGTTCATACTGGTCCTGATAATCTGATTGGTTGCTTTAATAAAATGAGCCCACCCCTGTTGTGTCTATCACACTACAGTGTGAAGATATCCCATCTGAGACCTATATAATGGCTGGCTCTTATATGATCACATTTTTTGCCTTTTAGGAAATCCTGGGGGTTCTTATGCCCCATAGATGAACTTGCAACCCATTGTGAGGTATGTTTATACAGAGTCTGTCAGCCTCTCTAAATGTGGTGACCAACATGTGTTTACAAAAAAACCTGTGAGCTGTGACTCGCCAAAGTTCTACGTTATAAATAGGGGTACAACGTTCACCCTCTTATGAGGTACGTTTTCAAAGAGCATGCTAGTCTATTCATACATGGTAAACCCTATTTTTCGAGGAAATCCTTGCTAAGTGCAACAACCTGCCAAATTGGGTGCAATGTTATGTTTATGGGATTTTCAGGTACTTTTTGCCCCAAAAATTTACATCAAACACCATTCCCCAGATCACTTAAATCTAAGCATACTGTTCCTCGATATTCCAGTCAATTGAGCCCTCATTCATGGGTCTGTGTGAAATCATGCGAGAGGAGTAGAAGAAGAAAATTTAATTTTTTTTATCTAGATTAATCTCACTGTAAATTTGGAATTAATCTAGATTAATCTAGATTAAAATGACTAATTTGAATTCTGTTGAAGGCATTCAGTATATGTGTGCTACCTTAATAATGACCAAAAGTAAGTCATTACACAAGGTGCAAAAAATCTTATGCCGCGTTCACACCACACGTGAATAATGCGTCAGGCGCGACTGATTTACATGTTAAGTCAAGGCAGAGACGCGAGGAGATTTCCTAGGGCGCAGTGGACCCGAATCGCATGAGTTGAAAAAATTTAAATTTGGCGAAATTTCGCCACGTTAACCAATCAGGAGCTTTATCTAAAACAAACATGGAGGTGAAAGTCATCAGGGCTTTATGTGGTAACAGAACTTTATAAATCCACATTATACCTTTATTTTTCTTTAACATAGACAGGAATAAAAGTGACATTAACTGGAAGAAATTTTGTGAAAAAAAAAAAAATCTTTACTCAATTTGAGCTTTATATACATATTGAGACTGTAACTAAAGCCATCACATTAAGTTAAATCGCTTTATTTTACAATAAAATTACTTTCCTCTTAAAAATTGATGAGTTCCCCTTGACAGAAGCCCCTCCCCCCTGCACGAAAAAAAACACACACAAAAACACGAATGAAGTTTAAGCATCAAACTACACGCGTGTGGCGGGTCAACACGTGAAAATTCTCATCTGGTGTGAACACAGCAATATGTCTTATCGAGGTTTCCACTGGGATGCTTCTTAATAATAAATGTTCCCTGAAGCAAACCCGGCGGTATCACAGATGCGTGTTAACATGTTAACACGTCACTTGTGATGACGTCATTTCCCATTAAGTATACACACAGGTTAGAAGCCTCGCTCTCGCCCCCGCCTTTGTAATTTGATTACGTATATATCCACGCTTAAAGATCAAAGGTGAAAGTTATCATAGCTTGTGTAGTAAAGACGCAGCTCCCTTGAGATCTTTGAGAATAGATTAACGGCGCAAATTTTTTTATTGCGCGATAAGAGTCTCACATTTACGCAGCCCGTTAACACCGATAACGGCCCATCACTAATATATATATATATATTTAAATATCACTGAAAAACCGGCTCACTTTGTTTTACATGCTGTTACATTGTTCAGTATACTACCTCATTATATCTTGAATAACTTTCCAGCTTTCACACTTTGGTTGTCAGCTATTGATAAGTTTCACTGTACAGAGACAAAGCATAAGTTAACCATTTTCCAATTCTGTATACACCTTATGCCACCACCATTTTTTTTTCTCGCATTCCTGTGATATATTTCCTGTATAATATTGTCTTTGTCATGCTGGCAAGATGTAGAGCGAGAGTGTGTATGTCTGTCCTTACATGATCTCTAGTGAAGTGTCAACATAAAGCAGTCTGCTCTGACCTTTGCAAAGGAATTGAATTTGGCTCCTTCTGGCATGTTTGACTCCATGTAGAACAGCATTGGATGGCGACGTCTGAAGAATCGCTAAATGGAGAAGTGTTTATTGGATTAGAGAACTGTGGCCTTTCATGAGCTCATAAATAATGCTGAGCATGACTGATAACTGCGAGGCAGAGTAATAGCCATGTAGGTGGAGAAGTAAACAAACTCTCATCTTCTCTCTATTTATAGCTTTCGTTTTGTCTGAGGTCTATTATAAGTAATCTATCTTCGCTTGCTTCGATTGTCATGTTGTTGGTTGATTCACTGCATCAGCTGGCATTGACAACTATATTATATGATGTATGGGCTTTATATTATAAACATCGATATTAATAGAGATGCCGTAATATGACTGTTATACTTACTCTGTGTGATGAACAGAAGTCTTTTTAGTCCTTATTCTCATCCACTATAGAAAATATTACACAAACTTCACATCATGACATTTAGTTACATGCTTGAGAGCCTCATAAATTTGATGTTATTGACACTTACTCTGCAGTTTTTCTTCTTCTTTTTAATTCATAGTAAAAGTGAATATAACCAGTCTATTTATCAGAGTTTCTTACAGCTTTATCTGGTACAGCATTTCAAAGGGTCAGATGGATTTGAATGCAATTGCTAGTTTCTCTGTTCTCAGTAATGAGATGCTATTTGTATCAATCATGCTGTATATGCATCTACACTGTGTGAATTGAAATGTATGTTTCAGTTAAATAATATTCATTTGTCCTCAGCAACCCTGAAGCCACTGCTCGAATCAGCGAGCCGACCGGTCACTCCAGCGGAGCCTCGGGGAGCTCCAGCGAATCAGAGAGCAGCTCAGAGTCTGACTCGGACAGCGAGAGCAGCTCCAGTGAGAGTGAATGCAACAGGGCTTCACGTGCCACCACACCTGAGGTACGACATAGCTCTCTACTCTTTAGCTAATTCACAACAATACTGTCGCTGTTATATGAGGAAATCTAATAAAGCCTGTGCAGAACATTTTTTACCTCAAACATTGAAACTATATAAATACTATAATATGATTTATATCATTTACTTTAAGTTATGAGGTTTCTTTTAGAAACTGCATGATTATTTAAACTGAAGAAATATATTAACTGCAGAAAAAGATAATTTCACACCGATTTTCAAGTTTAAAAATCCTATTTATCTGTTAACAATATCTTACCAATTCCTAGACTAAATTGTTTCTATTTGCATGTATTTGTAGAAAAGAAAAACTGGAGAAATATCAGAATATGATATGATATCTGGTCATATCAGAATAGAAGCTCTGTATTTTTACATTCTCTTTTATGCAATACAATAATAATGTAGTAATAATGAAATGTGTGTAGCTTTTTAATGTAAAAAAAACTCTTTCACATTATTGTTAGATGACTTTGTCTCCTTTGGTTTGATGTTGTTGAAATTCAACAGAAACTGAAATAAATGACCACAATGCATCTATAAATCTCTAAATGTTGATAAAATTAACATTTAAAAATCTTTTTTGGCTGTATACAATGGGTATAACTTGTAAAAAAAAAGTATTTGACTAGTCAGAATCTACTTAGAAATATTTGAAGAAAATTAGATATATAAAATAAGAAGAATTTCAAGAAATACAATCATTATGGCAATTGGAAATGTATTCCCATTACATAACGGCAACGCACTTACCTTAAATCTGAGGTAAAATAATCGGACTAGTCCAAAATAAGGCTTTGTATTCTTACTAAAAGCATTTTCAATTGATTTTGACGCACAAATCGTTTCAACCCTTATTTAGTTTTGTTACAAGTACCGTTGTTTTGCTCACTTTCCGAACCGTAAGGTCCAGAGTTCAATGAAGAGGCTTATGCAATCGTTTCTCTCAGATGATTAATGTCAAGGCTGCTTACCAGACATTTCAAAAGATCTGAGAAGAATGTGAATAAGTCTATTTTCTCCTGAATCTAAAAGGAAGGACATACCAATACAGCATTCCCCCTCAGCTGTTCTCAGCATGGGCTGGTGGCTGAATTTATAAAAAGATCTCCGCAAAGGATTAATTGGCAGCTTTAAAGTTGTCCCGCAGTTGCCTGCCCGAGGCTCTTTAAGAGCATTACGCAAGAGTAAACATCTCCTGGTTCTCATCATTGCCCCTCTGTGTGTATTGCGTTGCTGCCTGCCAATGGGACGGCCAAAGGGAATCTGTATCTCCGTTTTGCAAGCCGCCCGGTCCGCTGAGAGATTCATCCTGTGGTAAATAATCGAGCATGCAGCACTATTGGCGAAGCGTTGGAAAGTGCGGTTTCCACATGCTCGATTGTTAATTCATCAGCGCTGCTGGCACGTTCGATAAAAATTTCCATAGTTCTTATTGTCTTAAATGTGTCTCTGACAACCGGAGAATGTGAAATATAGGAGGAGATTACCTTTTGTCTCGAAATGTACGTATAAGGTCTGATTGGAATGTGCAGTGAATTGAATTTTTACCCTATGATTTTTACTAGTTCATATGCAAGTCCACTCATTTCCACAGCTTTATTTTCATGACGATTGGCTATCATTTAGGAGCTCATTCAAGACTGCATTTAGGGTTTGGAGTGAAGGATTTATGTTTGTCTTGCAACATAATGGAACAAAACAAACAGCGTGAGATTATACACTTGATGAAAGCATATCCACATCCATGAGAGTTTCGAGCAGCCATCAGGATGACACAGAATGCCTATTCTCTGTTATTCTGGAGTTTTACTACTTCCTATCGTAATGGCCTTTCAGCATTGAGCCAGTTCATTGGCCTGTGAAAGTCATATGACTGAATAAAGCTTCTCATGAACCAATAGCGGAGACAGAGGATGTGCTGATATGCATCATTAGAAATTTGAGTGGGAGTTATTTTAGGCATTCGTTTGTTTGCTCTACATAGCCCTCAATGCACATAATGCATTAAAGTGATAGTTCAATCAAAAATTCTGTCATCATTTATCCACCCTATTGACTTTTCAAACCTATATGACTTTCTTTCTTTTAGACAACATATAAAATATATTTTGAAGGAAATTGGTAACTGGACAGCATTGGCACCCATTCACTTCCATTGTATGGACACAAGTGCAACTGAATGGGAACCATTTACCAACATTCTTTGAAATATATTTTTTGTGTTTTGCAGAAGAAAGAAATGAAATATCACACAGGTGTTTTAATGACGAGAAGGTGAGAAAAAGATGAAGGAATTTTTGATGAAAGAATTTTTATTTTGGGTCAATTACTCACTTAGGTACACATGCAGATATTTAATTATTCTATAATCTTTCTACCATTTATTACCGTGTATTACATTAACATTTACATTTAGGCATTTAGCAGACGCTTTTATCCAAAGCGACTTACAATAGTCGAGGAGACAATGAAGCGGTAAATAGCCGATACAACAATAGGTGAACAAGTGCTACAACAATGTTACCAAGTTACACAGAGAGAGAAGTTACAAAAGTTTTTTTATTTTTTATTTTTTTGATAGAGTGAGTAGGTTAGAAAAGAAGGTACTCCTAGTAGTTAGGTGTAGCCAGAAAATATGAGTTTTTAGGTGATTTTGAAGATAGAGACCGAGTCTGACAAGCGTGAAGCCATAGGCAGATCGTTCCACCATCGAGGAACTGAAGCAGAGAACGTACGAGAGAGAGATTTCTTACCCTTTTGAGCTGGTACCACAAGTCTCAGCTCATTTGCAGAGCGCAGAGATCTTGAGGGCCTATACCTTTGAATTAGTGAGTTAAGGTAAGTGGGTGCTGAACCGGTGGTGGTCTTGTAGACAATGCGCAGAAATTTAAATTCAATGCGTATTATATTATTAAAGGTCCAGTTCTTTGTAGATCTTTGTGTTTTAAGTGTGCTATATAACATATCTTTACACAGCTTTTTCACTGTCATAAAAACGGCTGATGACTTGATGAAGTCCCTCCTTCAGAAATACGTAACGTGTTCTGATGTTGTCAGTGATTCCTGCGATGGTATTCGAAACCAAAGTTAGTTAGACGCATTGAAAGATCAAGACTCTTACCATTGTAAGATAATGTTAACAAGTCTTAGAGTAGAGTAGAACCAGTGCAAAAACCTTTCGCATATGCCTAAACATAGAACAATGATTTGCATGGATGCAGTTTAACTTAACGCCAGCATGTAGTTAAACAGTAAACAATAGATATAAATTAGATATATATTAAGAAATAATTTAAACTGATCATTATAAGCACCAACAATATATGGTGTGCGGTTTTAAAATTTTTGTCGGATAAGTTTCAATTACCATCAAGTTAACAAAGCTAAACAGTGTTGCCCATGTGTAATAAGTTACAGAAGAACGTACCAACTTTCTGTAGAACGTACCAACAAATATTTAATAAAAATATGCGGTTGTGGTCCATAAATAAAACCTTCACCTGACAAAGAGTAAACTGCTCCATCTTTCTAGAATAATCTTAGTGCAAGTACGGCATTAAACTGATTGAGATTGAGAAAGCTATCCACAGTAAAATATGTTGAACATAGTTTTACATGTGGATTATAATTTCCAGAAGCCGTTAAAACCATTGACATTGTGGTTCGATGACATGGCGACAAATAAACTCTACAAACTAAACTCTTCTTCATCTCTGTGGGAGAACAACAAGACCACGCCCCTTTTTTGTGTTCCTGTGGGACGAGGTTAACTGTGATAGTGATGCCTGTTAAATCCAATATCTCGCTTGGCATTGAACTTCGAGCTTTATAATTTTACAGACATTATTTATATAGAAAGAACATTATACACTCATTAAATTTTGAAAACAGTTTAAAACGTAGAAAGGGACCTTTAATCCATATGGAAAAGTTCTTACATACCCTGGAAGCAATAAAAAACATGGGGAAGTCTTAAATTCCTAAAAGGATTAGGGGTTGAAAACATTTGTATAATGATTAGTTTTCAGACTTTATTCAATTTAATTAATTCATAAGCTGTGTTCTATGGATCAGTACAGTGATTTAACTTTTTTAACTAAGCAGTCACTATTTTGTTTTTTCTTCAAGCCTGAACCTCCTCAAACCAACAAGTGGCAACTGGATAAGTGGCTAAACAAAGTTAATCCCCACAATAAAGCACTTATAAACACCCAGTCAGATAGTCATGGGCTTAACAGCTCTCACCCTGACAAAAGCCAACCCACTGAGAACCAAAGCTCCATTAAGAGCAAGCCCACCACAGCACTGGCACCAGCTGACCTGAAGGAGAGAGCTTTGCTGAGTCCCATCCGAGAGAAATCCAAACCTAAGACTGGTCAGAAGGCTCCAGATAGCAAAAGCACCAAGGTAAAATCACCAGCATCAGTGGAGCTAGTACCTTCCAGAAAAAGCACTGGCAAGAAGCAGCCAAAAAAGGTGGAACGGTCATCCAGCAGTGAGGAGCACACCTGGTCACGACCGGGAAATTCAAGTTCCACCCCGAAAGAGAAAGAGCCCCCGCCATTAGATCCTCCTAAACCAAGAGGGAAGGGTCCTGGGATCAAGACAGCCCCACGAAAGGAACCTCGGACAACCAACACAGCACCTACTAACATTACAACAGTTCCAGATAAGAAGAAGCACAGAGGACCCAATAAGATCACTCCCAAATCCAAGGAATTCATCGAGACTGAATCTTCTTCATCTGAGGGCCACTCAGACCCTGAGGAGCTTTCCAAGGTCCAGCTTCCCTGCCCCGGTCCCAACACCATAAGCCTAAAAACTAAAGATTGCAACAGCAATATCTTGAGTGTCAGTAGCCTTACAAGTACAAGCAGCACTTCTATTCCTGACCCAGGGGCTACTGATCTCTTGGAAGAGACCCTTTTTTCACCTATTCCTATTATACAGAATGAACTTCTGTCACCATTGAGAGATTTTGAGGATGTCAAGTCTCTTTGGGTTAAGATAGAACTCAGCTTCCTGTCTCGGATCCCAGGGCAGGAACCAACCGAACCCCCTCCAACCAAGGTCGAGTGCAGGGAGGTCAGCGTGAAACACAGACGGCAACAGTCGCCCGCCTCCGCCCCTGCAGAGAAGAACCCCAGTAAATCAAAAAGGAAACACAAGGTAAGTTTCCTGGGATTGTTTCATAAAGTATTTTGTCTAATGTAAAGTTAAAATCATAATCACCATATTACCTGCCATTATTACATTATCATTTTCATGAAAGAAATCAAATTTATAGTCTTTGAATTTTGATTATAATCTCAAAAACCTTACTACAATGTCAAAAGTAGTTTATAATTTGTTATTAAGATGATCCAAATTTACATGCCACACATGTTTAAGGTTCAGTTTCTTGCTCAAGCTCTTATTTTACAATAATGACTTTCAACCACTTTCAAGAGTGCCTGTCAAGATGTAGACTGAAGGCAGTCTAAGATTATACAGAGTGTTGAAAAACATATTTTAAAGCATTGTAGCCAATGGTCATTCTGTAAGGTCTTAGATTAACTCTTTGTTTATTTTTTTTTACCTGCAGTCTGAGCACTGTGATGTAATGAGCGGGTGCAAAAAGCTGCGGATGGACAAAGAAGCGCTGCTGCTCCCTCCCTGTATCTCTCCTATACACAACCACAAGGTCTCCAGCACAAAAGAGTAAGTATTCTATACAAACTCACATATCTCTGTCATTATCACACCCTGCTGAGCTTCAATAACTGTTTTTTACATGCTTAGAGCTTTTCAACACAAACAAAAGATAGTTGGCGGGTTCCATTTTTAAAGGATATGTTGAACTAGCACCAGATGTTTTGATGATTTTAGCAGTCAAAATATCAATTAACCAACCCAACATACCTACTTAACTAGACTATTGACACAAGCTGAACACTTTTAGATGGCTTTCATTATTAGGGGTTTTACTGTAAATAGCTGTATGTTTCTGGGTTATTCATAAGTTATGGATGGGACATGTTAAGTCCACACTTGAAATATAAATTCTTTGAGAATGTTTAATTTTTTTAATTTACCCATATAAACATTTTTTAAATATAATCACATATAAATTTTACTTAAGATTAATTCTATTTAAAAAAAAGTACTGTAGGGTTTATGAATGTTACCAAAACAGACTCACATTTCTAAGAGACAAATAACTTGTAAGATATTATATTTTTATAAAAAATATTACAATTATTGTACAATTATGACTATTACGTATGTGACAATTAACCTTGTTTACTGTGGAAAACTATAAACTCACCACATATTGGCCAATGTTGCCAAAGTGGATTAAATGACAATACTTGCAAAATGCCCTTAAAGCACAGGTGCAATCGATGTTCTCAGTGATAGGTTACTCTTCTATACTTTTTGATGGAACATTTTATATGTAGCCCACTTGAAATCTGTTGGACCCTGAACCTTATTTGCTAAAACTCAATTATTGACACATTGACCACCTACTATTTTACATATTATACACTTATTTAGTAAAAATTAATAAAATCACATGTTGGTTGTCAAAACTAAACACTTGCATGTTGTATAAAATTGATCATCCCCCAATGCACTTTATTCTGATGTGACATGTCCAAAAAAGGCCAATATGGCAACACTGATATTGACATGTATTGGGAAGATCTATGGGAAAGAGATATCCAGATCCTGCAGTGTTTATCTTCTCTTTAACACATGCTACCAGTGTCCCACAATGTTTCCCCACATGTAAACTCTCCACAACACTCCTGTGGTTTGCCAGCTCAGCTAGGTAGCTTACTCAGTGTAATGTCCTCAAAGAGAATGCTGGGCTACGCAAGGGGGAGCAACAGATCACCATTTAAGTCAGGTTCAAGCCGCCTGCCTGCTTTTACCCTTTGCATCAAAATAATTCAACAATGACACCAGCAGAACGCTACAGCTAATATTAGCTATTGAATTAGTGTCAGGTCAGGACAGAGCCCATCAAAGACGCACACACGTGACAGGGATCACATGCTCATCACTGCACTGCAACACGAGTAACGAAGAACGGTTCTTGATAATATAGTACCGCCAGCGCTACGATTATTTATTGGGCTCCGCTAATGTCTATTACTGGAAGTAGTTAGCTCCCTGAGTTATTTAGTGTTATCACCTGCACTGTGTGTTTTATATCAGCACATTTAGACAAACTTAAAGCTAACATCCTGCATTTAGCCTTTTAATTTAATTAGAAAAGTAAAGAAGCCTTTTATTTATTATTATTAATGGCAAGGCGTTTTATAGCATTTTCTGGTGGCAGCAAAGCATTGCATTAATATGCTTGTGTTCAGGTCATGCTGGCCCTTTACTTGGCCTAAAGTTTTCATATTTAAGTGCCTGTGTAAATAATTGTGTAAATATACCCAATCCAAACAATTGTTTAAAATAAAAGGAACAAAATGATTGCATTTTGTCTCAAATGGCCTGTTGCTCTGTAAAAAACCTTTTATAGACTCATCAAAGATAAAAGCACCACGTAGTACCAGTTGTTATAACAAAATTACAGAATTATAGTTACATTTAACCGTGAGAGGCTGATAACTATTACGTTGTAAAAACAATTTTACAATTTAAAAAATCCACACCTCAACGATAACAATAACATTACAGAGGAACAATATAGTTGAAACTGTACTCAAGGTTTACTACTGATCAGTTTAACACTTACTCACACCGAGTATGCTTTAAAGTGCTTTTAGGCTTTTACCAAGACTTGCTGTCTTTGCACTTAACCACTTGACTACTTACATGACGTGTTTCTTGATTTGGTGTTCTAGTGGATGTGAAGATCCCAAGTGACATTATCGTATTTCTTACCTCTTTGATAGTGAAAACCTTTAGATATTGTGGGGTTGTTTTGTTGAACGAAATGAGTAAAGATAGACTTTATACTTAATACTTTGACTTTATACTTAATACTTAATTCAAAGAGACTTAATAGTAATTTATATTATTGGCAAGAATTTGTAGGTTACCTGTGTAATCCCTGTTCCCTTTCTGTTAATCTCTTGATGTTGTGTCAAAGACGACAGTATGGGGTTTAAACTGGAGAATCTATCGACTCTGAACTTGAATTTGAAAGGCCAATGGATGCCATACCTCGCCACGTGCATACGGGTATAAAAAGGGAGGTGGGGTGCACATTCATCACCTTTTGTGCTGAGGAATATGAGGATGTCTCACGATTGCTTGCAGTGAGCGGCACAGCTATGTGGCGTTAAAGGACACAACGTCTCACTCCCTTCATCAGGGAACCGGTTTACACTAGTGACCGAGACTTTCCCTTTCTGTCTATCTCTCGACATTGTCGAAGATTACAGTGTGGCGTTCCTATGTAATACCCCACTGTGCAGTTCCTTGTCACAATCTCCAGCAGAGCGACAATGACAGGCCTGAGCGAGTCATGGTGTGTAACCATCCAGTGGGGAAATGGTAAGACATCACAGAGCTTGAAAAAGGCGAGATGCCCTTACCACTGGTCATCATGGTGACGGCTTTCTAATCTCTGCCACGAGATCATGAACTGCACTTGGAAATGCTGGCCCTTAAAGAGGGAATCCATTATGGAGGCCACATCCTGCCACAGGGAGGTTGATAGGTGGATTTCCAGTCGATCTCACCAATCGACGAACTCATGGGAGAATAGTGTGTTAGCTTACCTGTTGGGTAGCACCACAGGAAAGGGTGGTCACAGTTTGGCCTGGTGGGGATTTATGATTGAGGAAGTACATCATGCAGGACCACCCCTGAGGTGGGAGTGACTAGACATGGAGCACTAGCTGAGTAAAGGGGTTTGCCCGAAGAGGGACATCTCCAGGCATTTAGTGTGCCAGGGTAGTCAGGGACCGTCAGTCCGAAACTGCATGCCCGTTGCTCACTGCACCTCAACTCAGCAGGGAGGTGTGTTTTGGCACCATAAAACACTTCTGGAAACCTACCTGAGGGGGAAAAAGGTCATGGAGGACCAAGGGAGCATTCTGAACGGCAGGTCTAGATTAGGGCACAGCCCCCCAACTTTTTGGGGAACAATAAGGTAGGGCTGTTAAAAATCCGAAGACATCTCATCTTTGGGAATGGGTTCGATTACTTCTTTTACCAAAAGAGTCGCCACCTCTGCCTGAAGGACAGAGGAATCGTCTCACCTCATTGAGGTATGGAGGATTACCCTGAACATGGGTGGGTCTTGGACGAACTGAATCACATAGTCACAATGTGATCACAATGTCACATGTACAAGATAAGCAAGTGTCTCTATGTAAAACTGCATCTTTCACAAAAAGTTAAGTGGCAGAGAGAATTTGCTTCTCTCTCTGGCTAAAAATAAAAATATATATTCCTTGCTGAGCTACAAAGATCCAATATACTTAGCTTTCTAACTTTTTTTAAACACACGCAACTTGATCCATGCTAAATATCAATAAACAAACTGCTGGAATCAAAACCCTTGGGATATAGGTCTGACTCTCTAACCATTAGGCTATGACTGCTTTTGGCTGTATCTTTTCCCCATCTAGGTGTTCTTTGATCAACAAGATTAAGGAGATCCTTGAACTGACTTGAACTGTTTCAGATAAAGACCTTTAACATGTTCTCTTTTTTATTTGAAGTATTTTAAAGAAGCAGCCTCGCAAACGCGAGGAGAAGCTGCTTCCCCCACTGCTGTCACCGTTATCGGATGAGCCAGTGGGCCGCCAGCGGAGGACCAGTGAATGCAGCTCTATCAGTCAGGAGGGAAGCACCTCCAACCTCCCAAGCACCACCCGCACAATAACTGCCTCTACTTCGTCATCATCCTCATCACATAAACACAGAAAAGGAGAAAACAAATCCTTCTCCCATTCTAAGACCAGCAATGTAAGCCTTTCATTCAGGCTAAGTAAATAAATGGAGAGAGAGAGATAGATAAGTCATGTTTTGCATGTTTAAAGTCTGTCTGATAAGATACAAGTCAGAATCTTATTTTTATTAAAGAATTGCAGGACTGTCGGAATAGTTTGTTCTTCCTATGGATTATTGTTTCCTTGCTAACGGCTTTCAGCACATTTACTGTGTTTTTGCTAAACTAGTTACCTAATTGGAAAAACTTCAAAATAGCCTTGAAGACATGAAAATGGCACCCATGTGGTCGCCAAATTCAATCCCATTAAATGGCCCTACAAATTAAAACTGTAAATGCAGATAAGATAGAGAATGAATGGATAACTTCTGCATTATACCTGTTAAAGCTTATTATATATTGTGTTCTTCCTGTTCCAGGAGGAAGACGGTCACATCAAGCCGTCCAGCAGTTTTCACAGCAATGGTCAGACAGACACAGACCTCTGGTCTAACTCTTCGGCTCTGTCCATGGAACACATGGAACCGAGGCGACCTAAACTCACATTTAATAACATGTAGGTTACATACTGTGGTGTTATGATGTGCCTCTAAAAAAGTGATTAACATGTCATTAATTGTATTATTTTTGCCTTCAACTATACACAAATGCCATTAAATGTTCAAAGAGCCTATTATTAGTTTTATTATTTACATTGTTGCTTCACGTCTTTCCTCATCTCTGAAAAACAATTGCATTTAGTTTTTGACTCTTTAAGGTTCTCTCTCTAATCTGACAAATAGTCTAGTCTAAAGTTATTGGTCATTTAGCTTTCAGTCACTGCATCAACACCAGTGATGAGATGACATGTGAATCTAGTTACTTCTGTAACAAGTCTCTGACTACACGTCACTGCAGTAACTGGATGTATGCAATCCTGGCGTTTGCTATAATCCAAGACATCTAATTTCTTTAAAAAATTTTTACTCACTCAATTTATCATGAACTTTTGGGATTTTTAACTTCACAGATCATTAACAGGTACTAACACAAACAAACAAACAACCGAACAAAAGAAAATATAAAATTAGATTAAGAACAGAGAGGCACTTTACACTTTTTTAATTGTAGAGTAGCTCTATGTCTAAAGTGAGATGTACACACAAATTTATATGGATTATGGATTAATTATACCGTATCTTTTCAGAGTTCACAATGCAGATTACTACATGCAAGAAGCCAAGAAGTTAAAGCACAAGGCAGATGCGTTGGTAAGATTCACAGCAGGTGTACATGTACATATATTGTTTCATAAAAGAGACACGTGGGTCATTCTATATTTGAAGGGACATTTGGGATATGACTTTTTGGAAAAAATAGATAAAAAAATTACAAGCCATTGTATTTTAGATTAGATTCTATTAGATTAGATTCAACTTTATTGTCAATGCACATGTAAGGTACAAATGCAGTTAGCATCTAACCACAAGTGCAATAAGCAGTAAGTAGAGAATATATGTGCAATGTGTACATAATTATACAGAGTAGATAAGTATTATGTACATGGTTTACAGATTTTAAATACTAAGCATGATAAACAGATAGGTGTACTAGGAACATACTATACAAATGGATGTTGTAAAAGTGTCTTTACACTATAGACAGATCTATGAACATATAAACATTATTTACACTATTGCAATGGATAGTAAAGTGCATAGAATATTTCGGTGTGCAAGATTTTTTCCTGTGTTTCTGATTGAACAGACAGTAGTGCATGTAATAACTAGTTTACTGTTTTTGATTGTTGTAAATAAATAAGTAATCTGTCAGATGTAGTGTTGAAGAGGGAAAGAGTCTGTGTGTTGGTGTTGAGGGGTGTCAGAGGGCAGAGTTCAGTAAGGAGAAAGTGGTAAGGAAAAAGCTGTACCTTAATCTTGTGGTCCTTGTCCGGGGGCTCCTGAAGCACCTCCCGGAGGGCAGGTGGTTAAACAGTCTGTGGTCTGGGTAAGAGGAGAATGCTGCTAGCTCCATGTAGACAGTGTTTCCTCTGGATGTCCTCAGTAGCAGGAAGTGCTGTCCCTGTGATGCGTTAGGCAGTTTTCACCACCCTCTGCAGTGCTTTGTGGTCAGCCACTGAGAAGTTTCCATACCAGGCTGTGATACAGCTGATCATGAGGCTCTCGATCGCACACTGGTAAAACTTCACCAGGATGGCCGAAGAGAGCTGGTTCTTCTTCAGTGTAAACAATCAATGACAATCCATGACAGTTTGACAGAGGTCTGCCTACAGTGGGTAACAGAGCTAACAGTTGTTCCTCAGACATAGATAAAATAAAAAAGATAAATTCTATTATTTAAAAAATACAATTTTCAATTCAGAACTGTGAAATACATTAATATTCAATCTTATTTTAATTATTAAAAACAGAGTAGAATGAGTAACTTTACATAATCGACATTTTGTTTTTTATTAATCTGTTTTAAACCAACTTTTTTTACTATGTTTTTTAACTATGAAATGTTGTGTTTTTAGAAAAGGTATTAATTTACCTTTTAACTACTAATCCGATGGACATGAGTTGTACTGGCAATTTTAAAATTATCCATATGGTGGTCTTCAAGTAAATGTGGGTAAATGAAAGATAAATGAGCTCTTTAGTTTTTGTATGTATATATATGAATATAAATATATGATTTATTATATATGCAGAAACATGCTATTGTAAAAATTATGTTACCAAGATTAATTATTTATGCAATGAATAACTTTTTCGTTAAGGTTAAGAAAACTTTTTTGGGTTAATCTTTGACATTTATATCAACTAAGATCCCCAGTCACAAATTACTAGAAATATCTCTGAAGGGTACAGTACCCCCTTAACTTGCTCCCGAATCTCAGTTGCATTCTTAGATGGCTTTTCTGAAACTACAGAAAATATTTTTTGTACCCAGCATGTATGTGTTTTATTCAATCTCAGTGTGATCTAGATGAAACAACAGAGATACTACAGAGCTCTCTGGTGTCATTTTTTTCTCCTGTGGGAAGTTAGCGCCCTCCAGAAGTGATGAAACATTCCTGGCGTACTACACTTAAGTACACAGACACACATGCCCTGCATCCTACTAAGAGCCATTAGCAAGATGAGAAAAATCTCTCTCTACAGAACCTTTCATAATTGAAGACTTTCCAATCTAGCCCAGAAAGAGCTCTTGTGGCTACCCTTAGCATCCATAAAGTAGAGCTTTGTTTGAGATTTACAAAACAGACTCCCCCTAATAATTGGATCCAGGCAATTATCTCCAGAGACATTGTCCATTATCGCAAGTTACATCCTTTCTCTCATAAATCGGTATGACGATGTTAAGTCCCAGTCATGAATATAAAGTAAAGGGATTGATGGCCAGTGTTTCAAGAGCGCATTGGCAGGCGTGTAATGAATTCAAGGTGTCCGTTCGCCTTTTATTGAAAGACTCACTTGAAAACAAATGGACCTGGCTCCTGAGGTGCCGGCAAAGGCAAGTGGTCAGTAAATCTATTTTACACTCCTATGGAGATGAGATATGATCTTGTTGTTTGTGCTTGCCTGTGAAAGTTGGGTTTTGGGATGTAGGCGTAATGTTGTTTAGTAGCATTGATTAGTTTGCGTTTGAGAAATGACAACGAAAAGTTAGCCTTTATGAGGTCATTCCGCTAAGTCAGGAGGAAAAAACAGCATATAAAAAATATACAGGTTCTCATACCTGTTGTCCCAAATCATAAATGTGTCATGAGGTTGAAATTTTATGTTTTTTGCTACGGAATCACTTCTGCACATTGTTTGTCTTGCATAGCCCAGAATTACTTCAGACTAATGGCTTTTTTTCCTGATTACATTATATATATCTGTTTTCTATAGGACTTTATGACCTGTTTATAAAAGCTTTCAAGCTTCAAAAATGAAATCGGTATGTTTTCTTAGAGTAATTCGCTCCTGCTTTGTTACCTCCATTGCATCACAGATGGACAAGTTCGGCAAAGCTGTGAATTACGCTGATGGCGCGCTCTCGTTCATCGAATGTGGCAACGCCATGGAACGTGACCCATTAGAGGCCAAGTCACCCTACACTATGTACTCAGAAACAGTAGAACTTATCAGGTCAGTAACCCTCCGCATCCATAATGGAAATATAAAAGATCATAAGCCTTTATAATTAAAATGCAAAGGATGATTTTCATTACCGCCGAACACGAGCGGTTCTAAATGAGTAGAAGCTTTAGTTTCATTGACGTCAGATGCATTTATAATAGATGAACCTTAAAGAGATTAAACCTTTATTGAAAGCAAGATCGAAAAAATACAGTGTCAATGAGAAATATGGGTTCTTAGATGCAAAATTTTACAGTAGGTAAGGGCTTGCCTTTAACTCTGGCTAATGCGCCAAGTGGTGTCACTTGCTATTCACCTTTGACAAAAATCTGTCTTGCCATTGAGCTTTCTGTGCATAAAATGGAAACATTCTAATATAAAAGTAAGGTTTGAATATGCTAATATGCAAATATAAGTCATATCAAAGCATTTTCTTTGTTTAACTCGTTTTGTTACATTTAAGGTATGCGATGAGATTAAAGAACTTCACCAGTCATTCCGCCACAATAGCTGAGAAGAAGCTGGCTGTTTTGTGGTAAGTTTAGAATTCTTGATTCATACATAATGATAATATACCTTTTGATATCCTTCCAAAACCTTAAATGTCCAAAAACACAGAACACATTTTATACGATTCTACAAGACTTTGAAACAGAATTTGGAATGATCCACAAACCAGTCCTGAATTAATTTAACTCAAACTGTCATTTGTTTTTAACAATTATTGGTGATATTACAAATTAATGGCTCCTTCTTTAAATGGGGAATTCTTAAACAGAAAAGCTAGGAATGCTTTGTTTGAGAAAAGAAAGTTTTTTCCTTCACAGTTGGAGAACTGCAGACTTCGACGACAATTTTGCACTCAAATTTCATTTTCACATCTGAAATGTTTGAATTACTTTATTATCCCCCCAGATGTAATTATTTTTAAGAAATGGCATTCCCGTTGGTGATTTCTGTAAGGGCGTCAAGAGTGGTATTAAAAAACTCAGCCGTTGTTCCTCACAAACCATCAGAAGCTAAATCTAGCGCTTTACCCCAGCAGCTGGTTAAATCTCCTCTCAGCCATCTCTTTTCGACAATCATCCGTATCTACAAGGAAGCTTCAATACACTGCTAAAGCGCTTAATCAGCTTTGAGTGGATCATTATTCCTGTATTTCATTAAGCTATTAGAGGATAATGAAAGATTTCCGCATAGTGACAGTGGAAACATATTCACAGCCAGATAAAAGCCTGCCTTCACGCCAGCATGGCTTGTTTATTTTGAATGTCAAGGTTAGTTTCTTATAGTGAAATGACAGCCATCAGCTCAGATTGGAATTCAGCTGCCAGTGTCTCTTGCTTGTTAATGAAAGCTGTCTAGTAGCCCTAAGGGATTTTAGAAAGCCTGCACCGTTTATAATTTATGAACCTGTGTCAACGGCATAATACTGTTTTGCAAATATTAAGTGCATTTCAAGGGGGCTTTGAAAACATGTTTAGCCTATTGTTTTTGAATATAACCTTCATATTCTGACTTCTGATTAAGGTGTTTCATTGTAATATGACATATCAACAGATTTACAGATAAAGATGTGAAAGGGTTTGACCTGCTTGAGCTTGGACTGACAATGTGCTTATATATTTATGTGACTTGAAGTTAGTTTGCGTTTCCTTGGTTGGTGCATGTGCAGTAAGTATCTGGTGTCTCGCAAGGAATACTGTAGAAAGGTCAATCATACCATGATACTGGCTGTATCTCCCCCACTTTTTAAAATGTTGTTTTACAACAATGTATGTATAAGTCTTTGGACAACAGTAGGCTATTTTTAGCCCATTTGGACCACTATTTGGTAATTAATACTAAATAGCATTCAAGGATAAAATTCAGATAACAAGTATTAAGTTACAAATTCATTTTAAATGATTTTAGTTTGATAGCATTTTGTTCTAGCAATGATTTGTTAAAAATTAGCTTTTAAACATTTAGGGAATAATATAAAACCTTTTTTGTCTTGCTCTGTTGTCTATTTTTTACCATATTTAGATTGTTCAATAATATTTCTTTATAAACTAAGAGTTTATCAACAAATGTAGCAATTTTCAAATATCATGTTTTTGGTGTTAGCTGTATGTTTGTTGTAGTTTTATAAATTAAGTGCACAAATAAGTGCAGTTTCTATTTTTGCTACATTTTATATAAACAATGTGTGAATTTTATCTTAAACATGTTGTTTACAAATGTAAAGTACAGTTTTACTCACAAAATATTGTTTTATTTTGTAATAGTTTTTAAAATGGGATATTACAATCATTGTTTTTTCCCCAGCAATCGTTGTTTGTCACTTCTGTATTTGCGAATGTTCAAACTGAAGAAGGAACACGCGATGAAGTATTCACGCTCTCTGATGGAGTATTTTAAAGTAAGATACCACATTATCAGTTTGACCCAAAATGTCTAAATTGTTACTATTAATTATATCTGCAATCATACATTTAAAGATGATTGTGATTAATATTGTTTGTTTGCTGTTGGCAAATTTATGTTTTTCTTTTTGCATACTTTGTTCCCTCAGAATTCTGCAAAAAGTTCTCAAGCACCTTCGCCGTGGGGAGCCAACGGAAAGTATGAATATTTCTCACCTCATCCTTTTGTATTTATGCTTGCCTATGAAAGATTCCTTCTTTAGAGCAGCCCTCCTTAATTCCTGTTCAGCCGCCAAGTGCCGAAAAACTGTTGTTTAAGATATGAAACCTCATTCATGGTTACTACATGGAGATATAAAGACCGAATCTCCTCCATGTTAGCTCCATGGAAACCAAATTCCAATGATTTTTAAAAGTGGAAGAGAGAGAGACACTCTGTCTTTGTCGCAATGTATGTCTTGTCTGGCCTCTACCTGGACATTACCCAGATCCACTGTTAAGCTGCCAACCCGTCTGTCAAAATCAATTAGCCTCAGCGGCCCGTCCCCTGTAATGTATGCTGCATAAGCAATAAAGAACCCTTTCTAATCCAGCCATACCTGTTATACCACAATCAACACATACATCCTGGCCCTGTACCTTTACCTTCATGAATCTCACTTGACTTTCTCCTCCCTCAGAGGAAGTTTATTTATTTTAGTGAAACCTTCAAACCTGCTAGAATTGGGCCTTGCTGTTGACATGGCTTGTAATTCAGCTGGCTGAGGGCTGAATGTGTTGTTATTTGTTAGTGGATTACAAACCCATGAGCTGGAGTGTTTGAGGAGCAGCATTAAAGAATAATACAGTAAATAATATATAGTCCTCATTAACTGATGTATGATTTAGCAAAAACTGAATTTGAAACATTGCCACAGATTCTGTTTTCTCTGAATGCCAAAGCAGTGCACGAAAGAACAAAGAACAGACATTTAAACTGATATTTAATATAGAGTTTAACAGGCTTAAGAGATCTCATGGTTAAAGGAACAGTCAACTAAAAAATTATTTCATGAATTACACTTTTACACGATGATCGCAACCTAGGTATATGTGATTTTGTTCTATTTAACACAAAGAAAGATATTTAGAAGAGTGTAAGCAACTGAGAACTGTTTGTTTTATAAATTCTTCAAAACATCTTTATTTTTAAACTATGGTAGTCAGGGGTCTTAATTACTGACATTCTTCAAAATATCCTCCTTTATGTTTAGCTGAACAAAGATTCGTATACAGATTTGGAAGGACAAGGGTCTGTTAAATGGATAGTTCAACCAAAACTAAATGAGTATAATTTTTTCCACCATAATTTGACACTCTCAGGTCATTCAAAACTTGAACGTGACTTTCTTCTTTTGAGAAATGTTAGTGATACTCTTGTTATACTCTACTTGTTTGGTTTTCTGTTTTTTAAAGTATATTTGTGTTCTGCAGATGAAATAATTACACCATTTTTGGTGCATGCTAAAACTATCAATGGAAGCAATATGCATCTTAAAGTGGATGTGTATTTTGCCAGGTTCTCTTTTTTAGTTTGTTTGGCTTTTAAAAGCTGAAAATATGATGACTCTCTGAAGTAATGACCTGACAAAATGTCTTTTCAAAATGCGTCTTTCGCTTTAGGGCACTTATACACTAGAGAAGACCCTCTCACAACGTCAGATAAGAATATGTGAGATCTGTTTTGAAGCTATTAAAAGGGACTTTTAAATCAAGCAGGAATACAGCAAAATGGATTTCATAAACTCTCATTGATGGCAAGAAAGTTTGCTTGCACGACAAAGGTTTGCACAAAATTTTCTCTAAAATTGGTCACATGAGAGTCTCAAGTAGGGCTGTAGCTATCGAATATTTTAGTAATCGAGTATTCTACTGAAAATTCCATCGATTAATCGAGTTATCGGATAAAATGTGTTTTTGTTTAATTAAAGTGTAATATTAAATATACAAGAGAAAATAAGACTCTTGGGTCTCTAAAAATGAACAACTAAGCTTCCTTATTTAGAAAACAATATTTTTATTTCTTAAATGCTTAAAATGCAATGCATGCATCAAAATAAACCTTAAATTATTACCCATTGTTCCTCTGTCTGTACTGTGAACAATGAAAATAATGTTGACAGATGAATTAAGTGCATTTAAGTTCCATTCATTTGAGGTTTTAAATAAAGCATTTTCTGAGCTACAAAAGCAAATACAATTTATTTTCAAATTACTTTAAGTATCAAAACTTAGGCATACATTAAAATAAATAATAATACAAAAACACTTCCTTTTAGTCATGCAACTTAACTTTCAGAGCTAAAAGTTAAGTAAAAGTTCTGAACATAAGCTTTTACCGTCTTGGAATGCTTTGTAGCATTTAGGAGGCAAAAACACATGAACAAGAGTCCATGCATGGTTTCATACTGAGTGATTTAAACCGATATATTCATGAGAATAGAATTCTCTCTCTCTCCCTCTCTCTCTCTCTCTCTCTCTCTATGTCTCTCTTTCTCTCTCTCTCTCTATGTCTCTCTTTCTCTCTCTCTCTCTCTCTATGTCTCTCTCTCTCTCTCTCTCTCTATGTCTCTCTTTCTCTCTCTCTCTATGTCTCTCTCTCTCTCTCTCTCTCTCTCTCTCTCTCTCTATGTCTCTCTCTCCCTCTCTCTCTATGTCTCTCTCTCTCTCTCTCTCTCTCTCTCTCTCATTCTCTCTGCAATCAAAACACCACTGACTCCTTGCATCTCCTTCCGCTTTGTGGGTGACGTAAACGCGTTGTGTTGTCACGTTAAAAAATCATCGCGACAGAATCTGACGTGAGCTTTAAATTAAATTAAAAGAAGCTTCGAGGCAGAGAAATTTGCCTCGATCATTTTTTGTAATCGAGTAACTCGAGTTATTCGAGGAATCGTTTCAGCCCTAGTCTCAAGGCAAGTTAAGTCACCTTTATTTATATAGCCCTTTAAACAAAATACATTGCATCAAAGCAGCTGAACAACATTGTTTAGTAAGACAGTGTGTACATACTGCAAAAAGTATTACAAAAAGCCAACCTTGAGGTCATAACTGCATGGATTAATATTTCTGCATTTGACATTGAGAGTATGGGCGGTTTTGGATATATTTTTGAGATGAATAAATGCAGTGTTACAAATGCTAGAAACTTGGTTTTCTAAGGAAAGATGTCCATCAAATGGCACACCTAGGTTCCTGACTGATGACGAAGAGTTTACAGATCAGCTATTTAATCTTAGACAGTTTTCTAGGTGTTTATGCAGAGTTTTTGGGTCCCCTATTTAACACTTCTGTTAAATAGGGGACCCAAAATTACTCATCATCAAGTTTTTTATCAATTACGCATTCCATTAGTTTTTCAAATTGGTGTCTTTCACAAGGAAATATAGAGCTGAGTGTCAGGAACAGGTCATTTGTAACTCTAAAGAGAGCAGACTTGGTGCCATGCCAAATCCTAAGTTCTCACAAATATAATTTTTCTCTAAAAAGGAGTATTATTGTGAGGATACTACCTTTTCTAATATCTTGGACAAGAAAGGGAGATTAAAGATTGGTCTAAGATTAACTAGATCTTTGGGGTTAAGTTGTGTTTTTTTAATGAGAGGCTTAATAACAACCATTTTGAAGGATTTGGGGACATATCCTGACCACAATGAGAAGTTAATAATAGTCAGAAGAGGATCTATGAATTCTGAAAGCACCTCTTTTAGGAGTTTAGATGGAATAGGGTCTACCTCCGATGAAAAATCACCAAACTCTCTAATAAATTCTGTACAGTGCCGGTATACACTAGCCAGTTCAAACATCACAGGGGATTTTTCAATAACATTTGTTTATCTGGGTATTGTTATATGAAGCACCATTACTTTAAACGTGTTATACTTGATACTTGCCCTCTGAGAAATCCTGAAAATATTGCTATATATTGAAGCAACACCTCCCCCTTTACCCTTTGGCCGTGGCTCATGTAACAGTAAGCTTGTGGAGTAATCTTGTGGAGTCATCAGGTTTTACATTTACATTTACATTTACATTTAGTCATTTAGCAGACGCTTTTATCCAAAGCGACTTACAATAGTCGAGGAGACAATGAAGCGGTAAATAGCCGATACAACAATAGGTGAACAAGTGCTACAACAATGCTACCGAGTTACACAGAGAGCGAAGTTACAAAAGAATGATTTTTTTTTTTATTTGATAGAGTGAGTAGTTAGAAAAGAAGTGAGTTAGTGAGTTAGGTTTAGCCGGAAAAGATGAGTTTTTAGGAGTTTTTTAAAGATAGAGACCGAGTCTGACAAGCGTGAAGCCAGAGGCAGATCGTTCCACCATCGAGGAGCTGAAGCAGAGAACGTTCGAGAGAGAGATTTCTTACCCTTTTGAGCTGGTACCGCAAGTCTCAGCTCATTTGCGGAGCGCAGAGATCTTGAGGGCCTATATCTTTGCATTAGTGAGTTAAGGTAAGTGGGTGCTGAACCGGTGTTGGTCTTGTAGGCAATGAGAAGACATTTAAATTCAATGCGGGCTGCTACAGGAAGCCAATGCAGTTTTATGAAGAGAGGTGTTACATGGGTCCTTTTTGGTTCCTTGAACACCACTCTTGCCACTGCATTTTGAATCATCTGCAGAGGTTTAGTTGTGCACATCGGGAGTCCAGCAAGCAGCGCATTGCAGTAGTCTAGCCTGGACAGGACCAAAGCTTGAACCAGGATTTGTGTGGAGTGTTCTGTGAGAAACTGTCTGATCTTCCTGATGTTGTAAAGCATGAATCTGCAGGATCTGACAGTCGCGGCAACATGATCTGTGAAGTTGAGCTGATCATCGATGATTACTCCCAAGTTTCTCGCAGACCTGGAGGGCACAATGGTTGATGCTCCTAGTTGGATCGAGAGATCGTGACGAGTCTTCGAGTCGGCAGGGATGACAAGAAGTTCCGTTTTCGCAAGGTTAAGTTGTAGGTGGTGTTGCTTCATCCAGAGGGAGATGTCGCTCAGACATGCTGAGACTCGGGTCGAAATCGTCTGATCTTCGGGATGAAACGCAAGGTGGAGTTGCGTGTCATCCGCATAACAGTGGTAGGAGAAGCCATGCTTACGAATGACTGATCCCAGTGATGTCATGTAGATCGAGAAGAGCAACGGTCCAAGAACTGAGCCCTGAGGTACACCGGTGTCAAGATGTTGCGGTTTTGAGACTTCACCTCCCCACGAAACCTTGAAGGATCTACCCGAGAGGTAGGATACGAACCATTGGAGAGCCTTGTCTGAGACGCCCATTTCCTTGAGAGTCGAAAGGAGAATACTGTGGTTAATGGTGTCAAAAGCAGCGGATAAGTCTAGCAGGATGAGAACGGATGACATGGAGGCCGCCCTTGCCAGTCGTAGGTCTTCAACAACTGAGAGCAGAGCTGTCTCTGTAGAGTGTTCTTTCTTGAAGCCTGACTGGTTGCTGTCCAAGCGGTTGTGTAGAGTAAGATAGGCCGAGAGTTGATCTGAGACGACACGTTCCAGGGTCTTTCCGATGAATGGCAGTAGAGAGACTGGTCTGTAGTTCTCTAGAAGTGCGGAATTCAGCGAGGGTTTCTTCAACAGCGGGTGATCTGGGCTTCTTTGAAAGCAGTAGGAAATGTGCCAGAGTTGAGCAATGAGTTGATGATGTGAGTAATTGCAGGAATGACCGAAGGAGAGATGTCTTGCAGGAGATGGGTGGGGATGGGGTCCAGCGAGCAGGTAGTCGGGTGATTCGATACGATGATTCTCGCAGCGTCGTTTTCAGTCAACGGAGAGAAAGAGTGGAGGGAGGGGGTCAAAGGAGCCGGAATATGGTCCAGCGGTGGTGGAGCGGAGAACTGATTGCTGATAGCGGTGGTCTTCTTCACAAAGAATGATGCAAAGTCATCAGCTGTTAGGTCCGACGAGGAAGGTGGTGTGGGAGGACAGAGTAGAGCAGAGAAGGTCTTAAAGAGAGCGCGAGAGTCAGTTGAGCTGTTTATTTTCGCCTGGTAGAACTGAGTCTTAGCGACCGTGACATCCTCAGAGAAAGAAGAGAGAAGAGTTTGATAGAGAGAGAGATCTGCAGGGTCATTAGATTTGCGCCATTTTCTCTCAGCTGCCCTGAGCTTGGTTCTGTGTTCCCGGAGGACATCAGAGAGCCAAGGTGTTGAAGGATTGGCATGGGCTGGTCGAGATGTAAGTGGGCATAAATTGTCCAAGCAGGATGTTAGTGTAGAGCATAGGAGGTGAGTGGCATTGTCAGTGCTAAGTAGAGCAAACTGATCGGGAGGAGGGAGCATAGAGGAAACAGCAGAGGATAGGGTGAGAGGAGAGAGCGTGCGTAGGTTACGCCTGAAGGTAACAAGAGAGGAAGGGGAAGGAGTGTCGGATGTTGTCACGTCAAGGTGAAGTGTGACGAGAAAATGATCGGATGTGTGCAGTGGTGTTACTTGAGTGTGATATGTGGAGCAGTAGCGTGTGTAGACAAGATCAAGTGTGTTACCGGACTTGTGGGTCGGCGACGTGGGCATGCGAGTGAGGTCAAACGATGCAGTGAGGTTGTGCAGGTCAGTAGCTGAGGATTTCTCCAGGTGGATGTTGAAATCTCCTAGGATCACAAGAGGTGTCCCATCCTCCGGAAAAGATGACAGGAGAACATCAAACTCCTCTAGAAAATGTCCAAGCTGACCTGGGGGACGATATACTACCACAAAAATGATATTGAGTGGATGAGTTACAGAAACTATGTGTGACTCAAAAGAGGTGTTGTCACCCGAAGGTGCAAGTGTTTTAAATCTCCATCCAGTAGGTAGAAGTAGACCAGTTCCCCCCCTCTACCAGTAGAGCGTGGGGTGTGGGAGAACGCATAGTTGGTAGACAGGGCAGTCGGTGTTGTACTGTCTTCTGGTTTTATCCAGGTTTCAGTGAGTGCTAAAACAGAGAGACCAGAATGTTTAGCCATGGCAGGAATAAAGTCAGCTTTGTTGACAGCAGATTGGCAGTTCCACAAGCCTATAGGAATAGTGAGTGTAAAAGAGTCAGATGTTGGGATGGCACGCAGGTTATCAGTGTTGAGTGTCCTACGACGTGACCCAGAGGGTTTACGAGTATTAGTCACAGTGAGAATTTTGTGACACAGGTTTCTGTCAAACAAATCACATCTTAATTATGATCAGTAATCATATTATTTACAAAAGTGATTTCTTAGAAAGGCATCTGATAGTCAATAAGCCAAGCTTTATCATTTTTTTTCAGTAATGCATCTCTCTTTTATTTGTTGAACCTCAATTAAGTTGTTACTTTTAAACGGGTCCGTACGTTTTTTGTATTTTCTAGTTCAGAAAATACACAGTCTTGATAAAGTGCTATCTAGATGCAAGAATCTCTGTGTGCTGAAAATTAACTGACCTTTGTGACATGAGACAGCTAGCTGACGGTCGGTTTAGCCAGTTTGTCTGCTGCCTGACCTGGGCCCCAGTTAGTGAAGTATAAACGCTAAGACTATGTGCCATATGACTAGAAAGAAGAGTGGCGCCACCGCGGGAGGGGACCAGAGCATATTACACTGTCTGACATCGTGCTTGCAAGTTCACACAGCTCTTTAAAGTTATTTTAAGTAATCTCCGACAAGCGTTGTCGAACATCATTAGTGCCGGCATGAAAAATAATCATACTTTATTTAAGATTAGTACTTGCCCGCTCTTTTAAATGTAGTTTGAT
The DNA here is from genome assembly GCA_033220385.1 of Triplophysa yarkandensis. Taxonomy (NCBI): domain Eukaryota; kingdom Metazoa; phylum Chordata; class Actinopteri; order Cypriniformes; family Nemacheilidae; genus Triplophysa; species Triplophysa yarkandensis. The sequence goes on along the minus strand of CM065667.1, from coordinate 1,470,244 downwards.
GAACTAGAAAGTTCAAATAAAACAAGTGAACTAAACCTATAACAATAGTATATACAGTTACATATAGTATAAACAATAGTATATACTTGTCTACAGTTAAATGTGAACATCTCACTGTTACTCTTCAGGAGCACAGGTACACCGTCTCCCATGTCCCTGAGTCCATCTCCTGTCAGCTCTGTCAGTAGTGGTGCCATGGGTTCGTCCTCTGCCTCTGGAAGCATGGCTATTCCCCAACGTATCCACCACATGGCAGCCAGTCACGTCAACATCACCAACAACATCCTGCGCAGCTACGAACACTGGGAAACAGCTGAAAAGTTGGCCCAGGAAAGTCAAGGTAAGATGGGATGTAATATTGAAGACATTGTTGTTGCAACGTGTGAATATTTTGTGTTAAAAACCGCCAAACTTGTTTGAAATCCTCCCATATTTTGTTCAATCGCCCAATCTGGCAACACAGGAAAAAAGTCATAGTTAGATCAGTGAATGAGTTCAGTGTCCATATCAGTAGAGTTTAATAAAACAAAACAAATACAAAATCCGTTTTGAGTGCTAGTTTTCTCCAAAAATAAAAATTGTGTCATCCATTGTGTCATCGTTAGAAAGGAAAAACCCTTAGCGCTGCTAAAACAATTCTGTTTACCCTTAGCGCTGCTAAAACAATTCTGAGTTTTTCTGCTATAGATCTGTTACCTATTCACTTGCATTTATTGTTCATCCTAAAGTGAATGGGTGCCACTGCTTTTCTGTTCCCAACTTTCTGCAAAATATATTTTTGTGTGTTATGCAGGAAGACTCAGATATATGAGTAAAAAGTATATTTTACTTTAAAAAATATGTTTTCTAACATGTTACTCAATTGGACACTTGTACATATATTTGGCAACTACTCATTATATACATATGAGTAGTCTATATACATATTGTTTGATATATATCTTGATTTTGTTATGTTCCCTTTATTAGATGTGTGGGGTAAAATATGGCCGGATTATATTTAACTTTAGATTTTTGTTGAAAACTTTCAAAAGTGTTAACATTATCAAGACATTTTTGGCGATATGGACTTTTTAAGCAAAATTAGTTATTTATCTTTTTGTATCTCACAATAAATTTTAACAAACACTGAAGTGAATGATTGCTTTACCAAGTTGCTCAGAATGCCTTGCTTGTTGTTAAATCTCATTTGTTTTATCTGCCATAAAGCTGTTAGCTGATATATAATAGATTCCTCTCTAGCAGTTGCAAAGTTATCAGTGACTCAACATTTGATACGGACAACCAGAGAAATGGAAAAGCCAATATGCTAATTGCACCTGAGCTGTGCTGTGGTTTGTCATTTCCTCTGTTTCCTCTGAAGAAGACTAATTAAAAATCTCAGAGGCCATTTGTGTTGTGTGAGATTTACCCAGCACTTAAAAACTTTCTCTTCAGTGTCTTTTCTAGATATGAGTCGACTTAAATGCTGTTGCTTACAAGATTTGGTCAGAAATTTGGGTAGATATGCTCATTATTATAAGCAGCATCCTCATGCTTGTACATGACTCTGTAAAACTGTTATTCTCATCAATGTTTACAATGATCTTTCAGGCTACTAATTCATTTCTCAGTTTAATTTGCTTTATGTTCATTTGGAGAAGGTGAAGAGTGTATTTTTCTTAAAAAAATGTTTTTATGTGCAAAAATGAGTGAAAGGTTCCTGCAGAATTGTGTTAGCAGCGCAGAATAGTATTAAAAATGGAAATATATTCAAAAAGTCATTTTGGATAAAAGCATCTGCCAAATGCCAATTATAAAATCAAATTTCAAAGTGAAGGAAATTGTGTGCAATGTAAATACTGAGGCTGTATGTATATTATATCTCTATTATATCTCCACTGGTACCGTAAGCCAATTATTGAGAGTAAGATCTGCCGATGAAGATGCAGAAACTGATACGAATACTTTTGAGTGAGCTATCCCCGAGCATAGCTTAATATACATTAACAAAAATTTATTTTTGTAAAAAATTTCTGCATTTTCTGTATGTTATTAATTTTTTTAAATACTATTCATGCTAAATATCTAAACATTTTGTTTCTGAAAAATGTTCTTGAATCGTCATGGATTTCTAATAATTACTCTACTGTACTAATCTACAGGTCCAACGTTTTGGGACATCCCTTATGCATCCATATTTTACCAACATTTTTATAATATTTATAAAATTAAGGAAATGTGAAATAAAACACAGGGAGCTATTAGAACTTTGATATATATATATATATATTTTTATATTTGACCATCTTCAGTGTTGTCTCCTTTTGAATAGATTTCCTTTTTAGCAGAAATCAGTTTTCATGTCAATTTATTTAAAAGCTTCTTAAGATCTCAGAAGTTTTGTAATAGATTTTGTGTTAGTTTTGTATATGTTTGCTAAATGTATTTATGTCTATTAAAGTAATTTCAGCATCTGCATTACGGCATAAAAATTCTGAAATAATGAGAAACATTTCTAGCAAATGTCCTAAAACTTTTGACAAGAAGAGTACATTTCTCTCTCTCTCTCTCTCTCTCTCTCTCTCTCTCTCTCTCTCTCTCTCTCTCTCTCTCTCAATCTCTTCTCTCTTTGTTCCTCTGTTGGACCTGATGTTGGTTTGACAGAGTTCTTTCAGGAGCTGGACTCAGTAATGGAACCATTGACGCAGCACAGCAGCATGACAGAACTGGTGCGCTATGCACGCCAAGGATTGCACTGGCTCCGGCTGGACGCCCATTTGTTATAGTGTTGATGCTTCCACTGTGCTCTTTCTTTCTCGCTGTCATTCTCTCTCTCACTCTCCTCCCCACCGTTCATCACTACCTCCACAATCTTCACCATCTACAAATCTCCGGAGCCCCGAGGATAGCCCACTATTAACCACTAGGGAGCCTCACAACTGTAAGTTACTCATAGGTGGGTGCCCCCGCCTTGTGAGGAGCACATCAAGGATGTCGCAGAACTCGTGGACAGGATACCTGGAGGGATGGAACTTGCGGCGTTGTAGCGCTACAAAATCAGAATGCTTCGGATTCTTCAAGATTCAAGAAGGGTAGCAGAGAACCAGTAAAACAAGTGACAAAAACCTGACCAGTAGCCTTTGTTTTGTGGGTGAAGCACCTGGAAAATCCAATTTGGTTGGTTAGGCCAGAAGTATACAAATGCAAGTATGCAAACGCAAGAATTTTTGGCATAAGTATATAACAATTTGTGTTAATAGCTAGCCACCCAACTTTATCCAGCTATCTGTTTGCATACCTTTATACTGTATAAGTCAGGCCTGACCATAACAGAGTTAAGAGACACAAAAGTAAGAGTATGTATTCATTAAAATAATTTCTCATATCCATCGCAAATTTATTCAATGCTATCTCATGTGTCTATTGGAAATCTGTCATGACTGTAACAAACGGCTACATCAAATGGGTTGACTCGGATGCTGCCATCGTTCTGTTATGTCTATGATAGCTGCCATGAGCATGGAAGGCTTGTTGCTTTTACTCCAATGATGCGTTCTCTCAAGTTTGCTGTTCGGAGACCAAATTATTTTCTACATATGCACATATGACAGATTGATACTTCTGTAAGAGGCATCAGATAATTTTTTTTCCAATATGTACCATAAATACTGTGTTGTATATGACAGTTACTTTAAGTGTTCGGTGTTTGTTCAATCTTGCATGTTAATGCAGAGAGCTCGAGGTAGAATTGAGAGACAATGGCCCATTTCACGAGCACTGCAGCTGATCGATGTGTTTTGTGCACGTTTTTGCTTTTCACTTCGCCATTTTTAAGACTGGCTAGATCATATTTAACAATAGGTTGTTATCTATGAAGAGTCTATGATCAGTGGTGTTTTAACATCACATTTTTCTGTTTCCAGAGACACTCCTGAAAAGAATGTTTTTGGACACATGTGATCAAATCACAAATGTTCATTTGTTCATGCATAAATGATGAATTTAATGTTAAATGTTTATAAACTCTCATTGAGATACAATTTCTCCACGCAGGTCTGATCGTGAGTGTGGTGTTTGAGAATGTGAGTGTGCGTGGAGCAGTTTTTGGGTTCATTGTTTTGCATAGCTTCATGCATCTATCATGTGAATGTCCGACTGTGAGAGTGACAGAGAGGATGTATGTGTGAAATGGACATTTCACAAAGATTATTCAAAAGTGCCTGCGTATCCAATGGAAATTTATAAGAGTCTATATTTAAGAATGACAATGGATCTGAATGATTTTCCATACCATATTGGTATAGCCAATGTTTCTGTTTTCATAATATGATTTTATATTTATTTTCTTTGTAAAATGGTGTTAAATCTGTTTTGGCTTCAATGTTCAACTTTGTGATGCTCTGATGATGATAGAAAATGACCTGAAACTCTTTATACAGATTGAGTTCTTTTATTTTGGGTCTTGTACCTGCTTTCCTCGTTAACTCCTAAGAAAAAATCCAAGATAGCATATCAAGAAGTGCTTACCATTCAATAAATCGCTTATAGTGCAATACAGACTGTCAAAGCAAGGATAAATAGCAATACATCAATATTTCAAACATCCAGCCAGTTTCATATCCTCAGAATTAACCGCAAAACAAAAAAGTATCTTTATGCAAAAAATCTAATGCCATTATAATGTTACCAGCTGTTGTCTTACTTCTGTGAAGGGGGTTTCTAAAATTTGATTATCTTCTTTAGCATCTGCTGTCGTGCATGTTTGAGTTGTGCCAGTCTGGCGGGGAAATCTGTGCCCCTGTGGCATCACTGACTCACTCTCAGTCAAATAAACAACCTGCTCTACTTATTAGATGCACCTCTAATGCCCTCGGTTTGTCTTGCAAAGGTAAACCAAACATGAACATACTTTCGAAAAAAATGTTATGCTGCTCCTAGCTTGGGTATTAAGTTTATATGCTGAAAGGACAAGTAAGCTATGTAATTAGACACAGTGCCATAGGTGACACCAGCAGAGAATGTGTATTTAGAGGAGTATACACTCTGTAGATTTATAACTGATTTGAATATGGATACTTTGCTGATATATGTATTTAAAATATCTCATTATCTGCAGGAACACCTATTTATCTCTGGTTATTTCTGGATCAAATATTCTGGAAAAGGATAATGCGAATGCAGGAAATACTGACCAAACCGGACCCTAATTCAGGGTTTAGTTTAGAAAGACAACTGCTGGCCATTGTTTAAAAAATTATGTATTTTAAGAAAGTACAAATTTTAACTTAAAATAAAATTGCTACAAACTATAAACTACAAAGAACCACTCAGGTTCTTAATAGAATAATTTTATTTAACTTTTTTTGTTAACTTTTTATAATCTGTTACATTACTTAAACCATTCTAGTTTTGTGATTCAGATATGAACCACACATGGTTCCTCAATTGCATTGTTAGAAATAAATGTTATATTTCCAATAAAGCACCCATAACTACATGTACACTGTGGAAACTTTCTTGCTGGCTAAAGTTTTAATGTTTAATCATATTGGCCTTACGAGTCATTTTAGATATTTTAAATGTTGAGCAGTTATTGTAACTTTGAAAAAAAAGTTAGAACAATATTATTAAACTTACAAAGACTTTGTAGCAAAATATTAACTTGGAATTAAACATTGAAAAAAAATGCTGGTCCAGAAGAACTCCCAGTTTAGTTTTTTAACACTAAATAAACAGTTGAACAAAATACATCAATCACAACATTTACAACTGAATCAAAATGTTAAAACTAATATATTTAAGTTTTTAATAGATATGTAATATTGAAAATTAAAAACTTAAAGGGTCCCTTTGCATGATAGTACTATCACTTAAAACTTAAGACTTAGTCCATCGAAATAAATATTATATATATAATGAAAATGGCTCATTTGAATATATATATATATATATATATATATATATATATATATATATATATATGTCTTATAACCTGTGTGTATACCTACTTTGAAATGACGTCATCACACCTGACGTGCTAACATGGACGCATCTGTGAAACCACTGGGTTTGCTTAAGGGAACATTTATTTTTAAAACGCTTCCCAATGGAAACCTCGTCTAGACTTAATGCTGCGTTCACACTAGAATTTTCACGTGTTCACGCGCCACACACGTGTAGTTTTAAGTTCATTTGCGTTTACAATTCGTTTCCAACGTGTCATTCGCGCAGGGGGGAGGGGCATATGTCAAGGGGAGGGGCTTCTGTAAGGGGAACTCATCAATTTATACGAGGAAAAGTAATTTTATTGTAAAATAAAGCAATTAAACTTAATGTGATGGTTTTATTTATAGTCTCAATATTTATATAAAGCTCAAATTGAGTAAATATAGTTTTTTTTCTTCACTAAATATCTTCCAGTACGATTTATTTTAGATAAAGCTCCTGATTGGTTAACGTGGCTCGAGTTCAATTTTTCAACTCATGCATTCGCGTCCAACGCGTCGCAGGAAATCTACTCCCGTCACTGCATTCCCTTAACATGTAAATCACTCGGCATAAGGTTGTTTGCACCTTTTGCAATGACTTACTTTTGGTCATTATTTGGGTAGCACACATATTCTGAATGCCTTCTACAGAATTCAAATGAGCCATTTTAATCTGGATTAATCTAGATTAATTCCAAATTTACAGTGAGATTAATCTAGATTAAAAAAATTTGTCTATGCCCACTACTTGTCATTTATACAATAACTACACATTGTGCACATGTAGGATGGGTATTAAATAAAGTTCTAACAATGTTTGTTTACCAGGAACATATAACGGAGGAAAAAGGAAGAAAAGGCTGTGACTTATATTGGCCTTAAATTGCATTGTTACACACCTATTCAAGCCAAATATTTGGAACATATGATCCGGTAACCAGGGCTATAAACATAACCATGCCATTCCTAAAGTCAATTGCTTTACCATGCAGACCTCTTTTAAAAAAGCTTGAAGGCGTTTATTTTAAATAATCACAATGAAGTTAGCAATTAACCCAACTCGCTTTCCGAAGTAGCATAAGAACCCTTTGATTCTTTGTGTTTCTCAATAAGCTTTACTATGGTTTGAAAAGCCTATCAGGAAGAACAATCTTCAATTAAAGTGGGCTCAGTTGGAGGCTTCTTTATTTGCTCTGTGAATTAAACATGTAAATAGCTGTTTGTTTGCGCAAAACACCATATCATGTTAGTCAATTAAGATGGTCCAATTCCCACGCTGATGAACAGTCGACTTGAACAGCGGTAAATTAAAAAGACAGGCACTGGAACAATAAGTCTAATAAATGGGCTTGATTAGTATTAAACATGAGCACTTCTCTGTTTATATGAGTAATCATCAAAAACAGATTGAACACAGTTTTAGAAATCCCATAAAAGTGGAATTTTTGCATTAATTCAATTGAACATAACCAAGTCAGTTTCTAACGTCATCAGAGATTTCTAAATACCTTATTTCAAATGCCTTGTTACCAATGTAATGAATCAAAAAGCAGTTATTCACAGTCTCGTCCAGTTTGTGTTTTTTGTACATGTAGAGTTGTGCACTTTGATTTGTCTTTTTAGGATTGTAGTCATATCAAGGCATTTCATTTGACCCCAAACACCCACAGCTTTGAATCAATGAAAATATGCAACATCTCATTACTTCCAAATGTATCAGCCTTCCTGTTATTTCAGTTCGAGTCATATTTTGGTTTCTGAGTGTACAGCATACGATAAATTAAGTCAAAAAGGCAATACTTTTTACTTAGGATGGAGATTTGGAAGCCATTGAAGTAACCAAATGAAGGCAATGAATTGGCGTGGCACGTTTAAACATGTATATGCCTTGCAGGGGTCACTATTGGCGAAATCTAAAACTGAAATTGGAGCAACGTATTAAAGAGCAGTTAATCTTGATTGAGCCTTATGGGAAATGATGTAATTTCCTTTTTCTGTGGTTTCAGAAATTCAGCCATCGTACTGTTATTTAAGAAAAGTTCCAAGGTTTTGTTTCGGATAAATATGCAAACCGTTTTATGTGGGTAAAAAATAGTTGCAAAGAAAAAGTTTCTTACAAGTTTTACTGCTGCATGATACTTTCTACAACAATGTAATAATCAAAGTTGCATTTAATTAATAATCAATTTCAGAGACGTCAGTATTGTTATATGATGTAGACATATTAAAAAAGAAAGCAGTTCTGTGAAACTTACGCTTTATAGAAATGCCTCACTGCTACCTATTGCCTAAAAGGATGTTGTTATAATGTCAAGAAAGAGACAGATTTCTACTTCAACTAAAGCCTTTATCTTCTGATGGAATTGGCCCTGAATGACGGACAGAGTTGTACACATTAATTCCAATGACAGAAGATTTCAATGTTCTGGCATGCTGTAGATCTGTAGTTTTGTTTGTTTGTTTCATTTCGTCTCATTGTTATTTTTGTACAGAGCAGGTAACCTGCAATCCTTTGAATTTATACATTGTATAGTTGTACGGATTCATTTACAAATGTGTTACGTATCAAAAAACCTTCCTGCCTGGTTAGCTTTGTACTTCAAATGTGTTGCACAAGTCCAGCAAAATTTTTTATTCTTCTTTGTTGGCTATTGTATGTTTATTTTATAATAAAACTGTCAAAGGTGATGACAAATCTGAAATGTAGTTATGTTGTTTTTAAATGTTCAATGTCTGTATCAAAATGGTAAGAGCCAAATTAAAAAAAGTTTCAAAGAATATGACTTTCTCTTCTTAACCTAAAATGAAAAACCTGACGTTTACTCCAATCTTCACGTTACAATTATTACTTTATTAAAACAAAAAGATAATATACATTAAAAAAAGTTTTTGGCATTGTTTAATTTAATCATGTACATCAACACAATTGTATTTAGTTTTTTAACATGTTTTTTTATTTAAAACAATTTCTTTTAGTTGTGTGAAATGGATGTGCTCAGTACTTTCAACAACTCCTTTTTAGTATATTTATTCAACAAATTTGTCTTTTTTAAGATCCCTAAAAAAAATTTTTATAGTAACAGTTTACAACAACATCACATTAGTAAATATAAAAAAAATTCTGGACAGAACTAGTGAGCTGAAAAATAGGCCATGATGCAGTGGATTTGTAGTTTCTTGTGAAAGGAGGAGGAGGAGCCTTACTTTTACTGCGTGTATTGCCTCATAACGTAAATTCCAGTGATTATTTAAATTACATGGTTTCATTGAAATGAGTTTGTGCTTACTCTGCCATTTGGCATGACTATAATACCCTCTTATTTATTCCTCACTGAGAGTATCTGCATGCACAGGCATGTTTTGTTTATTTACAACCTTCTTCGTGTGCAGCATAACACTCTAAGTGAAGCCTTATAATAATTCACCTAATAAAATAATGTATAGATTTATCTCATATTCATTTCAGCCATGGGTTCCTCCCATGAAATAATGATGCAAATGATGTGTCAAAAAGACTTGTATTTACTGAACATGAGCTGTTCATTTCTGCTTGGCACTGAGCCCACGCCTTGACACTTATGATTTATTGATTTAATTGCCCAAGGTAACCATGCAATAAAATCATTGCTAAGAAAAATGTCCATGGCGCTGTGTAATTTTTCAGACACAAGGGCTACATGTCTTCAGGTTACAGGTGCAGATTTATAAGTCAGAGTCGCTCATTACCAGGGGATAGTTTAAGTGGTGAAAGGTGTAATAATTTTCTGAGGAATAGCTTCCTGGGCTGACCGCTTGCTAGTTGACAGTTTTAATGTCAAATTGAATTTATAACATGACCACAAACTGATTGTGTTTCTCTTTGGGATGCTGAAGGAAGTGTGGAAATTTTTAAGGTCTTGCTAATCAGTTGATGGTTGTGATGAATTGCACTCATTTGAATTTATTTGTTCATAGCTCAAAACCAACTTTAATTGAGAATGACGACAACATTCACACATCTACTTAACATTTCGAACCCGTATGATCTTATTTTTCTCTGAAATGCACAAAATAAGATATTTTTGAGAATATTGGGAGCTGGAAAACATTCACTTACATTAGTTTGGTGTCCAAACAATGACTGTTAATGGATGCCACTGCAGAAAGAAGAAAGTCTAATGTGAGGGTTGAAATGACATTTAGTCATTTTGTCTCATATTTTTTATTCATGTTAACATGTCTTATGTTTTATAGTACTTATCTAAAATATGTTTCTAAATTGATCACAAAGAGAAAATAAGATCATACTGGGTTTGAAATGTTAAGTAGATGTGGGGCATTCGTGGCCTGGTGGTTCGAGTCTTGCATTGTTCACAGTGTGTGCCATGACCTTCAGAAACAATATTTTTACAACAGTATCATTTATCGAAAGCTTGTCATTGAAATATTTGTGCAGTGGGTAGAATATGAGAATATTAAATGGAGGATAAATGAGATGAGCACAAGATGAGCCTCCTGGATACATTCCAAGACCTGGTCGATGCGTTGCTTTAAACCTTCACCCACATGCGATCACCAACACATCCAGTGATCACTTCCAGTTTCAGCACTAAATCTCTGTCAGCACTAAGTCCCATGGCCAAACTGGCACCCTTCTCTGGTTCGGCAGAGGTTTGCAGTGGATTCCTCCTCCAATGTTTGCTGGTCCTGGAGATGCAACCACACCAGTACCCAACAGAGACTTCCAAGGTGGCGTTTCTCAAATTTCAGTTACAAGGTAAAGCATTACAATGGTATGATTATATTTGGACCCAAAATAACCCTGTAATCCAGTCCTACTCCAGGTTCGTTGAGCCCTTTAGAGAAGTCATTGGTTGACCCGCATAGGATTCATCTTTAAAACAAGGGAAATTGTCTGTCAAGGAATATGCTCTAAAGTTAAGGACTCTCCCGGCCACGAGTGGATGGAACGAACAAGCCTTGTTGACTACCTACCGGCAAGGATTAGATCCGTGCGTGCGGTATCATCTCGCTGCATACGAGTATACCATCGGGCATGAACGCTTCATCCAACTCTCCATAGGTTTTGCCACACGTATGCAGCTGTGTCTCGAGGAGTACCAGGCCAGTTTGTTCCCGAGAACCAACCCCCAAACCGATGGAAGTCAACACCACTCGGCTGACTGCAATGGAACGACAGAGAAAGATTACCCAGAATCTTGCTGGGACTTTGGAACTACTGAGCATATGTCCCATTCGTCCTCCTGGTGAGTGCCATTTTCCCTTCAAAATATCAAATGAAACCACTCACCACTATTGGTCCTGAGATCCCAGTTACAGTACCAGCACTCCTCAATTCTGGCAACTTAATCTCCAGTGCCCTCTGCAGGCAACTCAACCTCTCTTCCACGGCAACCATACAAGGTCCACTCAGTAACATGAAAACCGTTAAGCTGAAGACATATTCAAAGCAGAGTCGGTACCTTAAACCTCCAACTCGGTCTGCTTCACATGGAGAAGATTCATCTTCTGGTTCAGGAGGAATCCACACCTAACATCATCCTTGGGTGCCCGTGGTTGGAGCATTATGACCCCGTCATCTCCTGAAAGACCAGCGAAATCCTGAATTGGGTCGAAGGCTGCTTCCACGGATGTTTGTAAAGATTACTTGTTCCATCCTCTCTTCTTCCTGAACAGCTATCAATCTGTGTCACCTCCATCGAGAGACAGTCAAGGTCAGTCAACATCCCCTTGTGCCACATTCTTCACCAAGTTGGAACTCCGCAGCGCGTAAAACCTTATCAGAATACGGGAAGGGGACGAGTGGAAGATTTTAAGTCAACCCTACTGGACACTATGAATACCTTATTATGCTGCGTGGCCTTGCTAACGCCCCTTTCATATTCCAGGATTTTATTCAAGAAGTTCTCTGAGATTTCCTTCACAAAATCATTCTGGTTTACATCGATGATATCCTAATTTACTTCAAGAGCTTGGTAGAACATCCACTCCATGTTGCGGAGGTCCTGAAAAGCTTGAGGAAGTCCCTGCTCTACCTAGAGTCGGAAAATTTTTCCTTTCATTAACCCTTAGTACAGTCCATTGGGTACAACATGGATAGCAGTGACATCCGGATGGACAAGAGAAAAGTGGATGCCATCAGGAACTGGACTACTCCTACAACCATCAAAGAGCTCCAGCGATTCCTCTGGTTTTCCAATTGCTTCAGTCAATTAATTCAAGACTACATTTCAATCTCCAGTCCCCTCACAACCCCACTCCGTGGTAAGCCCAAGTCTCTGTCCTTGACCCCGGCCTTTACGAAGGCCTTCCAGCTTTTGAAAGAGGCCTTCATAACCTCTCCTCTTCTAGTCCACCAAACCATTCATTGTGGAGGTAGATGCATCCACCACAGCAGCAGGGGAATCCCAGCAGAATCCATCCTTGCGCCTTCTTCTCCTGCAAACTCAACTTGGCGGAAGCTAATTAGACTCCATTCTTCGAGCACTAACTTGATGGCTAGAACCTCCCGGTTTCTGATATCCTTATTAGCTTCCGATTAGAGAGAGCTAATCACCCCATTTTTACTCAGCAGCAGTCCATGCTCTCCCATCCAATCAAAGCAACTCCCTCACCAGAATCACCCACACCTGACACTCATTAGCACCCTCATCATCCCACACATAAAAGACTCACTCATGCACTGTCCGGTCACGTTTGCAATAAGGAGTACCTACAGCCAGCAACTAAGACTTATCTACCTGTCTCCAGCGTCCCAAGATTGTATCCAGTGTTCCTCGTCTGTGTGTGTGTCCCTTACTTTCGTATTCCACGTTCCATCTCATTTATTCCATTTCATCTCTGTCTGTTCTTTTTGTGTTCAATAAACCAACTTGTCTGTAACCATCTGTAAAAAGTAGTGCCAAACGGTATATAAAATCTAACCAGAGGATAATTTGCTCCCCATCCGCGCCAACTTTCCACTGAGCCACTACAATCAGGCTATACCCGCATTAGTAGGACATTGCATTAAGCCGGAGTCAGTTTGTATCTGGACCAGATGGTGGGTCCGGAACTAGAAAAGCCCACTAAAGGCCTCGAACAAAGTGAAGACCAGGATAAGAACAACACGGATACCAATGCCCTGTGAAGACCTCGCCTCTGACTATCATTGGGATAACACCACAGCACACAGATGTTTCTTCTCCATTCTTCTGCAGCCTGGACTTGAACTGCTGGATTTGTCTAGTCAGAGGAGAACTGCCCCCCAACTGAGGTCACCTCATTTACATCTATATCGTTGACTTGATTGAATTTGAACGCATAGACAATTTTTAAGTAAACGAAGAGGACATCAACAAATTGAAAATGAATGCACAGAAACCATTTAAACTGAAAAGAGAAAACATCCTCGAGTTAAATAATGTATTGCCTGTATTAACTATCATTAAGCATTTTGGCACAGTGTTTACTAATTATTGTTGTCAAGCTGCTTTGATGCAATGTATTTCGTCTAAAGCGCTATATAAATAAAGGTGACATTGACATTGTGGTAATATACTTTTATGAAATGTTTTATGAAATGTATTGTTGTCTGGTGTCTACTTCTTTAAGGCAAATTCAGCAGTTCCAGCCCGCCTAAAAGAACATTCTATTCTTGTGTATAATGATAAACTAGTGTTATGTTCGTTTTTGTCTAAAATGTCAAGGCGCCCTGACAGCGTTATCCATGTTATCTTTATCTTATCATGCAACCGGATATGTACCTGTATAAATAGTGGGACTGCCCCACTATTCGTTAAGCATCTGTGTTTTAACTCACTTGGTTGTTGTGTTTGCTTGAGCGCTCTGCTATTTGCAAAAATCCAGCTGACCATAGACAACATACAACAGAAGAATTCTTACAGTTTCTTGGTCACCCCGCCGGGATTTCTCAGATCAGGTAAGACATGAATTTGGTTTTGACTACCCGATTTGTGAAATCTGTTGTGTGTTGCGGTTAGGGCTAGGGTTTGAGTCCCTGCCTGATGGTTATCCTCTTACTGGGAGTAAGGGAAGGGGTTAGGGTTTGAGTCCTTGCCTAATGGTTATCCTCTTACTCGGAGTAAGGGAAGAGCGCGCTATAGAAATATAAAACTTGTTAAAATTTGACCCGTCTGTCTCTGGATTTTTGCAAGATAGCACAAAATGGGTGGGTCATATCCTAAGCCTAAACCAGGCGAGTCGCCATTGGATTGGATATATAGGTGTAATCAGGGATATCATGCTAATCCATGGGTAGATAATTTGACAGGGTGGACTGAGGCTGTCGGTATATATCCTACATATCCTAGAAAGGGGACTTTTGATCCCTATCATCTAGCACAAGTATTTCGATTGATATTCACAGGAGAAGGGGATCCTGACTTGGGATTACATGTCGCACAAAGCATATGATCTGGTTAAACAGGCATTATGCACTAGACCTGTTTTGGGTATTCCAAACTATGCCTTACCATTCCATCTGTATGAACATCAAGCTGGTGGAACTGCCTGTGCAGTTCTAGCACAAAAACATGGAAGAGGAATGAGACCAGTTGCTTTTCATCCAAAAACACTGGACAGTACTGCACATGGTTTGCCGTCCTGTTTGCAGGCTGTAGCTGCATGTGCCCTCATGGTTTCGGATGCAGAAAAGATTGTGCTCTCTCACCCCTTGACACTGCATAGCCCACATCAAGTTTTGCAAATTCAAGTTCAAGTTCAAGTTCAAGTTCAAGTCTGCTTTATTGTCAATTCTTCCACATTTACAGTACATACATACAGAGAGTCGAAATTGCGTTACTTTCAGTCCCCCGGTGCATACATATAAAACACTAAGTAAATAGATAAAAAGATAACAAAACTATACCACTATACAATTATAAAATTTTATGTAGAAGGACATATCAATAAAAATAAAAAATAAGTTTAATAAGAACAAAAAGACAAAGCAGCGCAAGGCACATGGCAGATAGAGTGCAAACCAGTGAACAAACAGTGCAGATAAAAAAAGATTTTTAGTGCAATAAATAGCTTATAGCTTATACCGGACTGATTTAAAGTGACACAGTGACAAGTGAAAGAGCAGTTATTTCTAAAACTGACTGATGAGGTAGTAGAATGGTGTCAGTTCCATGGTGAATGAGGTAGTTAATACAACTGCTGCACAAAGTGACTGGTGCATGGCATCGTATGTTAGAGGGAGGCTCACAGCCGTCTAAACACAGATGAAGCTAGTGGGAACTCCCTTGCTGATCTCAAGGCAAAGCGTGCTGCCCAAGAGAGGATCCCCCCTATTTTTAAATACTTGTTTGGTATCTGACTCACATTTGACTTCTGCTTTGTTACCAGATTTGGATTTGGCCTCGGTACAGCAACATGCTACTCCCACGGATCACACATTCTGGTCTTCTTTCAAGGCACACAAGAATGATGACGATATTTGGGTAGACAGTGATATGCGTCTTTGCATTCCTGAAGCAGCACTCCCGTTTTTCGTTCGCGAGTTTCATGGTGTTACACATCGCGGCCGAAGAGTGGTAATGGATCCTATGCGTCCTTTAATCTGTGTGAATAACCTGCAGAAAACGGTTGACACAATAATAGATAGATGTATGACCTGTGCAAAAAACCATCAAAACCACAAGCTCAGCATCAGCATCTACCACGACCTGAACTCCCATTCCAGGAATGGCAAATTGATTTTACACATATGCCCAAGCAAGGGCCATATCGATACCTGTTGGTAATGGTAGATACATTCTCTAAATGGGTAGAAGCTTTCCCGTGTGCACGAGAAAATGCAAAAACCATCATTAAACACCTGACTGTAGACATAATCCCACGTTATGGGATCCCCATTGGAATAGACTCAGATAAAGGGACACCATTCACAGCCAAAGTAACTCAGGACTTGGCGAATGAATTGCAAATGGTATGGAAGATGCACATACCCTATCATCCTCAGTCCTCCGCCTTTGTGGAACGAACCAACAATACCACAAAAGGAAAAATGCGCAAAGCAATGCAAGGAATGGGAACAAAAAATTGGGTTCAGATATTGCTCATTGTGTTGGCAGATCTTAGAATGATGCCACAACCGAATTTAGATGGTTTGTCCCCTTTTGAGGTGATAATGGGAAGACCTTTTCCCATCCCATGGCGACATGGAATGCTAATGGTGGGGGATTCTAACATGTCATAACATATGTCAGAGTATTCTGCAGGGTTATTACAAGTTTTAAGTACATTTTGGTAAAGGGTGAATAAAACACAACCCTTTATTCCATCAGAAAACACACACCCATTTCAGGTGGGCCAACAGGTGCTCATAAAGAAATTAAAACCTCCAGGTAATGACCTTAAAGAGAGTCTATACGAGGAACCTGCAGAAATTCTGGCTGTAACCAGAACATCTGTGTTAACTGATCTTTTTCCACAGTGGATACATGGTATCAGAGTGAAAAGTTTGAAATGATTTGTATGTATATATTCTAATAATTTTTGTTTTTCAGAAAATGATTGACTTTCTTCTCCTCATCTCCTTGTCCATTCATGTAGCCAGTGTCGCGACCAGCACGTTCATGGTAATCTCTTATGGCAATATGCCAACTGGACTGCCCGGCAGGTCACCAATGAATCATGTTATGTCTGTCAGGAATTGATCACTTGTGCTATTACTGTGTCTTTAGGAGTGTTGCTTTATGTTTTATAATCATACTGTGTATTGTCCTACATGTGATAATGGTGAATATGTGTGGGGACCTTATTGTGCCGATAGGGGAGGGGGGAACTGTAGTTTTTGTCCAGGGATGGAAGGGACGATTAATGCTTCAATTGAACACCGTCCAACAAATGTTAAAATTTTCATAACGTTATCATCTGATTTTGTTTTTCCACATTGCATTAATGGGACAGGGGGAGCAAAGGTTCCTGGTTCAAGTGCTGACAAATGTAAAGAAATAATAGTGCCCCTGAGAGACTGCTAGAAATGGTACTGGATGTTACTCTCCCCGAAATACAGCCTGCAAAAGTATGAATAAATCTTGTGAAATGCCCTGGCCTGCACCAGGGACGAGATTGAAGGCCGATTGGTACTGGTATTGTGGAGAGGACTCAGTGGATGACACTTTCAAACAAAATTGGACTGGTCTTTGTGCCCCTGTTCAACTGAGAAGGCGCGCAAGGACAAGGCGGTCCACATGGGTCGACTCGGAGGTACCAGTAGAGCACCAACTCAGATCACACTGGTCTAGCTTCTGGGAGTCAATGATTCCCGCTTACGGCACTGCTGACCTTACGAGCCAACAAGAAATACTGCATTATCGCCTGGCCCTGTTTCGCCAACAGTACCACGGCCGCCATGGATGGAGTGAAACAGGAACTGAGGGCCCTACGGCAAGTGGCTTTGCAAATAGACTGGCTTTGGACATGTTACTGGCAGAGAAAGGAGGGGTGTGTGCAATAGTGGGTGATCAGTGTTGTACATATGTGCCGGCTTAGGATGAGGGCTCTGCCTCAATTACTGTGGCCATGCGGAAAATGAATGATGTATCTAAGAAATTAAGAGAAGATGAATTAAGAGATAATACACAGAATTGGAATTGGGGAATTCTCTCAAGCCTATATGGAATGTTTGCTCCCTATGTCTCCATGATAGTACCGGTACTAATTATTTTGCTTATGATTTGTATATTTGGTCCATGCATGTTGAAATGTTTGATGCAAAGGGTATATTCTCTGATTCATGTTCTCACTGGTAGATACATACCATCCCTTGAAAACTGATAGTAATGTTTAGCGCTGTATTTTAGGTTATGCTTTATAAAAGCATAAAAGAGGGGATTGTGGAAATATACTTTTATGAAATGTTTTATGAAATTTATTGTTGTCTGGTGTCTTCTTCTTTTAGGCAAATTCAGCAGTTGCAGCCCGCCTAAAAGAACATTCTATTATTGTTTATGATGATAAACTAGAGTTATGTTCCATTTTGTCTAAAATGTCAAGGCGCCCTGACGGTGTTATCCATGTTATCTTTATCTTGTTATGCAACCGGATGTGTACCTGTATAAATAGTGGGACTGCCCCACTATTCGTTAAGCATTAACAATAAACCATCTGTGTTTTAATTCACTTGGTTGGTGTGTTTGCTTGAGCGCTCTGTTATTTACAAAAATCCAGCTGACCATAGACAACATACAACAGAAGAATTCTTACAGACATAAAAAGGGACGCAAGAGATCATTCCTTACATTTTGTGCTGAGGAACCTAGGTGACCTCCCTAGCAGGCTGCAGCAGCAGCCGAGTGTTGTGACATGAAAGGACATAACGTCTCGTTCCCTCCTTCAGGGATTTAAGGTTACCATTCGTAACAGGAGACGTTCCCTTTCAGTCGGTCTTTCAACATTGTAAGACTAAATGGGGTTCCTGTATAAACACGCCACACACTACAGCTGTGTCCTGACATCAGTGGAGCTACAGAGGCTCTACGCGAGTTATGACCTTCCAGTGGGAACTGGTATAGTATCCACAGAGCTTTCTACTGGAAGTTGAGAAACTCATACCGATGAGTTACAGGCAGCTTTGCTGGTGGGGAAACCGCCTGTCTTGTGACACTGGGGAAAACGTTACCCCTCTAATCGAGGGCCTACGTTGCACCACCCATGTAGGGAGGTATCATGTAAAGAATCCCACATGGTTCCCAAACTTGGGGGAGAAGGTCATGAGAAGATAGCGTGCAGATCCACTTTGTAGGGTGCACAGCTCTTAGGTGGAGGCAAACCTGGGGGAGATCACTGGACTCGCCGTGTAGAGATGTCCCAAGTGATAGATTACATCGCAATGGGTTCACCCTTATGAGGGAACCACTTCGTATGGAGCTGCAGCTCAAGTAAGGGGTCAGCCCTACTGGGGTTAACACTTCCTGAGCCTGACTGAGTAGCAGGGCCGCTCCGCATCGCCTGCCATGTAGAGTGAGCTTAGTGATGGATAGTGGGCCCATACTCACGCTATAAAGAGAGGGAGTAGAGGGGCTAAAAAGAGAGCACACTTACTCACCTATGTAGGAGAGATGGCGCTTTCACAGGCGTACACCGCACTAATCCTAGATGTTGCCACCTAGGGCCCGATCTAAGACCAAGCTCCACTAGGAGGTCCTAGAACCTCACGAGAGTGGTGGGCACAGCGCAGCCCGCTGCTACTTGCATGTCTGCCAGGGATGGGTTAATCCAAAGGCTTGTGGGCAGTGGGGCATTGGCCTGGTGGTTTGAGTCTTGGACTTGTGATTCGAAAGTTGCTGGTTCGAGACTCGGAACCAGCGGGAATACCATGACTGAGGTGAGTCCCTTGAGCAGGCACCGTCCCCCTCACTGCTTCACGGGCGCCACAGCTTGGCTGCCTACTGCTCCGTGTGTGTTCACTTACTGTGTGTGTGCACTGGGATGGGTTGAATGCAGAGCACAAATTCCAAGTATGGAACACCCTACTTGGCAACACGTCACTTAACTTCACTACAGTGTGTGCCAAGACTTTCACCTTCACTTTAAGGGGGACCGCTACAGTCAGGTCCCAAGAGGGTACAGGGTGCAGCCTGGAGAAATCTTGTGACCAGGTCATGTCGTCTAAGAGATCTCCCATCCACCAGATTGTGGTGAGCGGCTATAACGGCTATATGCACTCTCAGGGTGGAGGGGAAGCCCCTCTTGCAGGAAGGACAACCCGATCTCGCATCTTTGCGTACTATCACCACGTGAGACATACCAAGACAAGAAGCGGCGCTACTACGAAGTGCACAAACACAGCAACCGATGGTAGCAGTCTGCCCAGGAGCTCCTCGTCCTCTTCCAGGAGCCAGTCATGTTCATCAACCCGGGGGCATAACTCCAGCTGAGGATGCAATATGTCCCAGGAGCCTCTGGACTGTTTCTCAGAGGAACCACTATGCATGAGGCCTGAGCCAGACATGCCAGCAATGAATGTGCACACTCTTCTGTAAGTCGTGTTCCATGCCGAGATAGGAGATGCTCCACTCTGGGGAGCTAGCTCTTCTCTTGGTTGACCTGAAGACCCAGACAGACAAGGTACCTGAGCACAAGGATGACTTTCAGGATGCGCCGCTGCATTAGCATCTGAATGGCAATGCAGATATTTGTTCAGAACATCCAGATCTGAATGAGGCTCAATCCTCCATCTTTCTAGGGTACACTGAAGTAAGGGCCGTAGTAGCCCTTGAAACCCTCGTTGGTGGGACAGGCTCGACCACACCAATCGCCAGAGAGGTGGCCACCTCAACCCAAAGAACGTATCACTCTCGAGGTGAAGAGGAAGTACCAGAACTTCAGTGGGCATCTGACAAACTGGATCGCATAATCTAGATGGATCGTCCCCCAAACCACCCTAACTGGGAACATCGGCTTAACCACAGCGGCCACCTGCAAGCCAGGGGGATGAGAAGAATGATCTGCTTCACTGTACCAGGGGAGGGTGGTTCTGAGGCTGTCAGATCCGATGTCCAGCCAGGGTGACCCTGGGGGTAATACGGGGACCCACCTGTCTGCCTGATACCGCTGACCAACGCGCCATCCAGTGGAGGGGGTTGAGGCTCAGGGGGTGGCGTTTCCGCCGGCTGTGCACCGTCTCGAGGAGAGTGACCACAGAATATATGCCCGTGAAAGAATAATGTACTTTTTACGACCACACATATTGGCCCTGGAAAGGGCCCTGTGGCAATCGAACGGGGCAGGAACCATGCTGGCGGGACCAAATGGGGTCGGCCAATATGGTACAAGCTCCCTCGGACGGGTCCCATCAAGAACATTTATGAACATGTTTGAGCAGAAGGCTGCTGACGGTTCCCAACCGCCTGCATCCTCGGGCACAGCCTCCTCCGGGGCGACGGATGTACAAGCAGCCCACCATGCGTGACAGATGTGCTGAGGAAGCGAACTGTCTCAACGTCACTCGTCTTGGCAAGTGTTAACTAGGGTTGGAGCTCCTGGACCACACAGGTGGGCATTAACACTTGACCACTGGACCATGACCTTGGTCACCTGCAGCTGCAAGCCATTTGCGGTCCTCAACTCACTTATTGTGAGCGGATCAAGCCTTCTCCCGTGAAACTCCTTGGCCTGATGTACTTAGAGTACAGCCATGGCATTGAGTGAAGCTGCAGCTTTCGTGTGGCTGCGTAGGCTCTTGTCAAGAGAAAATCCTAAACAGCCTGGAGAGGAGCATAGGCCGATCCCTCCAAAGAGTGGCAGATTGCAGACAAAAATGTGACACAACTGCACGCTCTGCTGGAGAAAGGTCGATATCCTTCTTGCTGCACCTCCGTAGAGAGAAGTGGGAGTGTGGGAGCTGCCATGATGAAGGGGGGCCGATAGGGGCGCCCTACTCGTCTTTTCGTGCTCTCTATGCCCTTTCCAAGTCACTAACGGCCGTAGCGCCAGTGAGCTAACTACCAGAAGCAGGCGTGGTGGTAGACCATAAAATGGAATACAACAGGGTGGCTATGGACCACAAAATGGAAACATGGACCGCAAATGGAAAACATCTTGGAGAAACTAGCAACTATGAAGTTGGCTGACCTGGCAACCAGTGCTGGACATTAGATACCTGCGGAAACTAGCAGATTTCATCCTAAATTTTAAGAAGAATCTTTTGTTTCGGCTTCAACCCTTTCGGACGGCCTTGGCCAAGGCCTGTGCTGAAGACAAACAACCTCTACGAGAACAAGATAACGAGACGCTCTGATTTCCTCTCCCTATTCCAAGGACATCTGTTGTGGACTGGATTCTCAGGCCTCACAGACTCACTGACACACTCATGCAGGCGCACACACACATACATACACAGCTACAGATAGACAATCACTACCTCTACCCGTATCCCACGCCTTTGCATGCTTTTCACTACTGGTGTGGGCAGACGGGTCTGGATCCAGCGCTGTCCATAGCTGCAGGGGCAGATGGCTGTTGCCCACATTGGACACTTCAACATTCCCTGTCCCCCTCCCCATTGCAATGTAATGTCCAGTTTATGTGCTTTAAGCTAGGGCTTTTTTGTCTCCCGGGTCTCACACTGCCCTGCTGAAGGACAGTCTGAGAGGGGTTCTTTTTTTGAGCCAACTTCCCTTGTGTATCATGTTGTTCCTATTTCTCTTTACTACCTCTCCGATCTGTCTTCCCTTGAATGTGATATGTGTTTATGGTCGGAGGGATGCCATTTCACGGCATGTAACAGTGTCACAAGATTACTGTTATAAACATGAGCCGCGTCCAAAGGGTAAAGGGGAAGGTGTTGCTTCAAATTATACAAAAAATTTTAAAAACTTCTCAGAGGGGAGGTTTCAAGTATTACTCGTTTGAAGTAATGGTGCTTCATATAACACTACCCAGAGAAACAAATGTGAATGATAAATCCCTTTTGATGTTTGCACTGGCTACTGTATACAGGCCACCAGGGCACCATACAGACTTTATTAAAGAGTTTGGTGATTTTATATCTGAGTTAGTTCTGGCTACAGACAAAGTTTTAATAGTTGGCGATTTTAATATACATGTTGATA
Source organism: Triplophysa yarkandensis (assembly GCA_033220385.1). Classification (NCBI taxonomy): domain Eukaryota; kingdom Metazoa; phylum Chordata; class Actinopteri; order Cypriniformes; family Nemacheilidae; genus Triplophysa; species Triplophysa yarkandensis. The sequence goes on along the minus strand of CM065667.1, from coordinate 1,447,710 downwards.
ATGAAAATTATGCATTAGGATCAGCCTTTATACATATTCTGAACTCAATTGGGGTTAGACAACATGTTTCAGGACCCACCCACTGCCGAAATCATACCCTAGATTTAATATTGTCACATGGAATTGATCTTGATGATGTTGAAGTTTGGCAGCAAAGTGATGATATCTCAGATCACTATTTAGTGTTGTCCAAACTAAATATTGCCATAGTTGTAAATCCAACTTCTTGTTACAAATATTGTAGAACCATCACTTCCTCCACAAAAGACGACTTTGTAAGTAATCTTCCTGATGTATCCGAATTCCAAAGCATTTCCAGCACACCAGAACAACTCGATAATATAATCAAAGCAACATACTCGCTCTTTTCAAGCATTGTAAATTCAGTTGCCCCCTTAAGCTTAAGGAAGGCAGAGGAAAAAAGTTTGACTACTTGGTATAATGAGCATTCTTGCAGTCTAAAGAGAGCAGCCCGACAAATGGAACGCAGTTGGAGTAAAACAAAACTAGAGGTATTTCGCATTGCTTGGCGCGAAAGTAACCTATCCTTCAGAAAGGCATTAAAAACTGCTAGATCCGATTACTTTTCTAATCTTTTAGAAGAAAACAAACATAACCCCAAGTATTTATTCAACACTGTGTCTAAACTAACGAAAAATATAGCCTCAACAAGTGCTGACATTTCCCAGCACCACAGCAGTAATGACTTTATGACCTACTTCACTTCTAAAATTGACACTTTTCGAGATAAAATCGTAACCATTCAGCCGTCAGCTACTGAATCGCATAACATTTTTAAACCCTCAGAGGAACAGATCCATTCATTCTCTACTATATAAGAGGAAGAACTGTGTAAACTTGTAAAATCATCAAAAGCAACAACATGTATGTTAGACCCTATTCCATCTAAGCTACTAAAAGAGGTGCTTCCAGAATTCATAGATCTTCTGACTATTATTAACTCCTCATTGTCATTAGGATATGTCCCCAAATCTTTCAAACTGGCTATTATTAAGCCTCTCATTAAAAAAACACAACTTGACCCCAAAGACCTAGTTAATTATAGACCAATCTCAAATCTCACATTCCTGTCCAACATAATAGAAAAGGTAGTATCCTCACAATTATATTTCTCACAATTACTCATTTCTGGAGAAAAATTATATATTTGAGTATTTCCAGTCAGGTTTAAGACCACATCATAGCACCGAGACTGCTCTCCTTAGAGTTAAAAATGACCTTCTCCTCTCATTCGACCATGGCTGTATTTCCTTATTAGTGTTACTGGATCTTAGCGCGTAGCAGTAATTGAAGAGCTATCATATCGATCACAAGTTCCTCAAGGCTCAGTTCTTGGCCCGCTACTCTTCACGCTATACATGTTACCTTTGGGAGCTATCATCAGGCAATATGTTGTCAGCTTCCATTGTTATGCTGATGATACTCAGCTCTATATTTCCTCACTGCTCGGTGAGACTCACAAATTCGAAAAACTTATGGAATGCATAGTCAATATAAAAAACTGGATGACGAATAATTTTCTGCTGCTTAACTCTGGAAAAACAGAGGTGTTAATTATAGGACCTAAAAACTCTGCCTGCAACAACCTAGAATAATTTCTAAAATTTGATGGCTGCCCAGTAAGCTCTTCTTCATCGGTTAGGAACTTGGGTGTGCTATTTGATAAAAATCTCTCTTTAGAAAGCCACGTAAAACTGCATTTTTTCACCTAAAAAATATATCTTAATTACGGCCCATGCTCTCAATATCAAATGCAGAAATCTTAATCCATGCATTTATGACCTCAAGGTTGGATTACTGCAATGCTTTATTAGGTGGTTGTTCTGCACGCTTAGTAAACAAATTACAGTTAGTCCAAAATGCTGCAGCAAAAGTTCATTACTTTACATTACTCCCGTCCTGTCAACATTGCACTGGCCCCCTATCAAACATCTTATAGATTTTAAAATCTTGCTTATTACTTACAAAGCCTTGAATGGTTAAGCACCTCAATATTTGAAAGAGCTCCTGTTACATTATAATCCTCTGCAAAACTCAGGCAATTTGATAATACCTAGAATATCTAAATCAACTGCCGGAGGCAGATCCTTTTCCAACTTGTCGCCTAAACTATGGAATAACTTACCTAGTAGTGTTCGGGAGGCAGATACACCCTTGCAGTTTAAATCTAGATTAAAAACCCATCTCTTTAACCTGGCTTACACATAAATACTTACATGCTTCTAATATAAAAAATCCGTAAAAGGATTTTTAGGCTGCATTTATTTAAGAAATCCGGAACCGAGAACACTCTCCACAACACACAATATATCTGCTATAACTTTAGTAGAATGGCATCTACGCTCTTATTGGTCTGTTTCTCCTTCCGAGCTATTCGGAGCCACTAGATCCAGCCCGTATCCAGATCAGATGGCATTGCAGTCACCAGGATCCAGTGCGTATCCAGACCAGATTGTGGAGAAAGGACCCCTAGGGCCCGGAAGGACAGCGGAGACCAGGACAACTAGAACACCAGATGCAGATCCCTCGCAAGACCCTGCCTCAAATGTCCATCAGGATGGGACCACAGGAGACAGATGATTCTTCTCTGGACCAGATGGTGGGTCCGGAACTAGAAAAGCCCTCTACAGCCCTCGAACAAAGCAAAGTCCAGAACAAGAACACCACGGATACCAATCCCCTGCGAAGACATCAGGATACGACCACAGCACACAGATGTGTCTTCTTCATTCTGCTGCAGCCTGGACTTTAACTGCTGGATTCGTCTGGTCAGAGGAGAACTGGCCCCCAACTGAGCCTTGTTTCTCCTAAGGTTTTTTTTCTCCATTTCTGTCACCGTTGGAGTTATGGTTTCCTTGCCACTGTCGCCTCTGGCTTGCTTAGTCGGTGTCCCCTTATTTACAACGATATCCGTGATTTGACTGAATTTGAATGCGCAGACACTTATTAAGGTAAACAAAGAAGACATCAACGAATTAAAAATGAATGCACAGACACCATTAAACTGAACAGAGATAACGTCCCCGAATTCAATAATGTATTGCCTTTTAACATTAAGCATTATGACACACGGTTCACTAATTATTGTTGTTAAGCTGCTTTGATGCAATGTATTTTGTCTAAAGCGCTATATAAATAAAGGTGACATTGACACTGACATACGGGACAAATAAAATAATGATTGATTGTAAGTGGGGCAGTTGGCTAGCCCTGAATACTTAATATACATGCTTTGTTTGTGACCATGGTCGTGGTCGTGTCAAGGGTTTCTAGTTTTATGTTTTTGTTTGAATTGTTCCTGGTCCCTGTTTGCCTTGTTTAAGGATATTAATATTACCTTGTTTTGTGCCCCCTCATCGGAAGTCTTTTGTTTGACCTTTTTATAGTGTTTAGTGTTACTGTTTTCCCCATCGTGGGTTTTTGTTTTCTGTTATTGTCATTAAAGTCTTGTTGTTCCCTCCACTCGTGCCTGCAATTTGGTTTTCCATTCCTTTCACCTCCATCCCTTCATGACATGTAGAGCCGGTAACTGTCAAAAAGATTTCACTCATATTAATGAGTTAAAGATCCTATGTGTCTGTAAGCACATGAGTATTTGCATTAAATGTGTGATATTTAAATCATTTAGAAAATAAGTTAACCTATATTGTTTTACATTTTTGTCTTTCTTTTGTTGTTGGTTTAAACAAGATGACATATGAACCATGTCGAACTGACACCATTAGTTTTCATCACTGAAAACTAATGGTTTGAAAAGGTTTGAAATTTAAAGTTATACACCTTATTTTATCCATCATGCCGTTTTTCTACTTAGCAGTGCTGATTTAAGTGTACAAAGGAATTGTTTTTGATGAAAGTCTGGGCCTGGTGTGAAGAGCACATCACATTTCACTTCTTTATAATTGGCTGCTTGTTACCTTAATGCTGAGGGCACAATTTATAACATTTAAGTGAAATCGCTTGTTGAGAAATTACTGAGGGTGTGAATGTGATAGACCTTTTCTGTGCAGCTCTGTTAAATATGTTGACAGAGATAATGTCATCCATTCCCACCTACACTCCTAAAACAAAAGGTGCTTCACAATGCTACTGAGGAACCTTTTTTGTGGTTCCAAAAAGAACATTTGACATCTGGAAAAAATACTTTTGCCTCACAAAATGTTCTTCGAGGTGAAAAAGGTTCTTTAAATGAACAAATGATATCAATGACATCTCTAAGTTTTCCAAGTGTATTCCAGATTAAGTGATAATATATTTAGACTGAAACACATCAGGTTGCTTTAGTCAAAGTCACCGTTATTTATATAGCGATTTAAACAAAATACATTTTGTCAAAGCAGCTGAACAACATTGATTAGTGAAACAGTGTGTCTATAATGCAAAATGATAGTTAAAATGCTGGGTATAGCCTGAATCTAGTGGCTTGGGGAACCAGCTATCCTCTGAACAGATGAAATCGTCTCTGGTTACGTAGGTTCCCTGAAGGAGGGAACGAGACGTTGTGACTGAAAGGGGGTTTGATCTTGAGAACCCATTGTCTCCGAGCCTATTAAAAAAGGGCAATTAATTGGCGAATGAATCAATTCATGTCCCCACCCGTGATGACGGGTATAAAAGGGGACGGAAGAGATCATTCATCACCGTTTTGTGCTGAGGAACCTGGGAAGCCTCTCCCGGTCACTGCAGCGGTGGCCGGGTAACGTGGCACGGGAAGTCACAACGTCTCGTTCCCTCCTTCAGGAAACCTAGGTTACCATACGTAACCGGAGACGTTCCCTTTCAGTCGGTCTCTCAACGTTGTGACTGAAAGGGGGACCAATTCAATCCCGCCACGTCGCCAGGCCACGTCCTGACATGCAACGGAGCGACTTACTCAGTCTCCGCCAGTCACGACCCTCCAGTGAGTCTTGGCAAGGTGTCATCAGAGCTTCGCTAGAAGTTGAGAGACTCTCGCCAACGATGCCCCGGACGGTAGCCTTACTCCTACCTTAACTAGGAGCCGTCCGTCACCATGGGATCACTGGGGAATGCTATCCCTCTATTCGAGGGTCTGCGTATGGAGACCACATCCCGCACTTGTTGAGATTACCTCATGATTCTCGCCTTCTGGGAAGAAGTCATGGGAAAAACAGTGCGCAAGCCCACATATGGGGGGCGCAGCTATAGGTGGAGGCTCACCTGGGGAGATCACCCGGTACGCTGCTTGTGAGGACCTTAAGTGACATATTACATCGTGTGGGGCCGCCCTGTGTCGGGGAGCCACTTCACACGGAGGCACAACTTCACCAACTGGTGCAGCAGCCGCGGCCGCTCCGTTCGGCCGGCTACTGTGGGGTGTGCTTCGCGAAGGATAGGTTGCCTATACTCACCCCTGAAGGGGGGGGGAGTAGGGAGGCTAAGAGGAACGCTCTTGCTCACCTACGTAGGGGAGACGGCGCTTTCGCAGGCATACACCCACAAGTCCTAACAAGACCCGAGTAGAGACCTAACTCCACCTGGAGGTTGTAGAACCTCCCAAGGCGGTGGGTGTAGCCCAGCAGCTTTACGATGTCTGCCAGAGAGACGCCACGCGCTAGTGCCCACGAGGTGGCCACACTCCTTATGGAATGGGCTCTTACCGCCAGCGGGCACGGGCGCCCCTGAGATTGGTACGCTGTTGTTTTTGCGTCTACCATCCAGTGCCCCATTCTCTGTTTAGAGACAGCCCTCCCCTTCTGCTGATCTCCGTAACAGACAACAGCTGCTCAGAGCTCCTAAGCTCTGCGTGCGGTCCGCGTACGGGACAAAACACGGAAGAGGCTGGCTCTTCCTCCCCAATAGGGAGCGCCTGCAGGCTCACCACCTGCTCCCAGAAGGAGTGGTGGGAACCTTGGGCACGTAGCCGGGCCGGGGCCTCAGGATCACCTGAGACTCAGCCGGACCCAACTGATAGCACTCACTGGGCGCAGAGAGGTCCCCTACCCTCTTGATAGAAGCGAGCGCAACAAGGAGGACCATCTTCATCGTTAAGTGAGGAAGATAAGTCTGCCTTCCAGGACAGTAGGCAAGTCCCAAGAGGGTACAGAGCGCGGCCGGGGTGGATACACCCTCACCATGCCCCTCAGGAACCTAGTGATCAGGTCATGTCGTCCCAGAGGCCTCAAATCCACCAGATCGTGATAGGCTGCTATGGCAGCCACATACACTTTCAAAGTGGAGGAAGGACAACACGACACTGATCCCGCACTTCCGGGAGTCCTCACCGTGTGAGGCGCACCATGACGAGAAGCACCGCCACTTCAAGGTGTACAAGCACCGAGTGGTCGGGGCTCTAGCCTGAGCAGGGGTACCTGCGACCGCTGGTGGCAGGCTGCTCAGAAGCTCCTCGTCCCGTCCAGGGGCCAGACGTGGAGCAGAGGTCTGGCCTGGGGTGCAACAACGTGCCCTTCCCCTGGGATAGAAGGTCCTTCATCAGGGGAATCGGCCAGGGGGGAGTGATTGTCAGAGCCATGAGCTCCGAGAACCAAGTGTGGTTGGGCCAGTAGGGGGCAACCAAAATTACTTGGTGTTCCTCTTCCGTGACCTTGCACAGGACCCGTGCAACGAGGCTCACTGGGGGAAGTCATACTTCCGCTTGTCCCGTGGCCAGCTGTGTGCTAAGGCATCCGTGCCGAGGGGACCCTCGGTCAGGGCATGCCACAGCGGGCGTGGGAGGAGTCGCGAACAGGAGAGGCGAACAGGTCTACCTGAGCCTGACCGAAGTGCTCCCAATGAGCTGGACAGCGCGGGGATGGAGCCGCCATTCTCCTGGCCGGCGCGAGAGCATGTCTGCTGTCGTGTTCAGAGCACCAGGGATGAACGGCTTGCAGAGATTTCACCCCCTGCTGACTCCATATGAGGAGGCTGCGGGCGAGCTGAGACATGTGCCTGGAGCATATGCCACCTTGGTTATTTTATGTACGCAACGGCTGTTGTACTGTCCGACCGAGCAAGGACGTGTTTGTCCTGAATGAGAGGCCTGAACCTCTTGAGGGCCAGCAGTACTGCCAACAGCTCTAGGGCATCAATATGCCAGCGTAGGCGGGGACCTGTCCATCGACCCGACGCTACGTGCCCGCTGCACACTGCACCCCAGCCCTGCAGGGAGGCGTCTAAGGTACCAGAACATGCCTCGTACCTGCCCGAGCGGTACTCCCGCTGGAAAAAGGTCTTGAAGACCAAGGACTAGAGTATGATGGCACAGAGGCGTTACAACGATCCGCCTGGTGCCTGTGCATGCCGTCCTCGGAACCCGACTCTGTAGCCAGTGCTGTAGCGGTCTCATGTACATCAACCCGAGGGGAATTACTCCGGCCGAGGATGCCATGTGTCCCAGGAGCCTCTGAAATAATTTCAGGGGGACCGCGGGGCACTTGAAATGTTTCAAGCGCTCGAGCACTGACTGGGCACGCCCATCTGAGAGTCGTGCAGACATAGTGACAGAGTCCAGTCCCATTCCGAGACAGGAGATCCCCTACACTTGGGAGGGTTGGCTCCTCTCTCGGAGACCCGGAGACCCAGTTGGGCTGAGTGCCGTAGCACCAGGTCCCTGTGTATACCGACTGTCTCTGGCGAGTGACCCAGGATGAGCCTGTCGTCGAGATAGTTCAGTATCTGCACTCCTCGCTCCCAGGGGGGGCGATGGTGCTCTCCTTGATCTTCATAAAGACCTGGGGGAACAGAGAGGGCCCAAAGGGTAGGAACTTGTACTAGTACGCTCGTGCCTCGAATGCGAACCATAGAAGCGGTCGGAGTCGAGGGGAACCGAGACATGGAAGTACGCGTCCTTCAGGTCGATAGCCACGAACCAGTCTAGGGACCTGACTGACGCCAGGATGCGCCTCCGTCAGCATCCGGAAGGGCAACCCAAAAAGGGGTACCTGTTCAGGACGCGTAGACCTAGAATGGGGCGCAGACCTCCGCCTTCCTTGGGCACGATGAAGTAGGGGCTTAGAATCCCGGGGACATCTCGGCTCCTGGGACAGGCTCGAACACGGCCTTGCCAGAAGGGTGGCGACCTCGCCCCGAAGGACGGAAGATTCCTCTATCTCACTGAAGTGTAGAGGATCCCCGGAACTTGGGCGGGCGTCTGGCGACCTGGATCGAGGAGCCGAGACGGATCGTACGCTCCAGCCATCGTGATGGAGTGCACAGCCGGCCAGGCTGGCAACTTACCCGTCAGAGGCATCAGAGGGCCGATCTGCTTCACCATAGCCGAGGCGGGTGGTTCGTGGCTGTCGAGACCAGCGGCCGGCCAGGGTGGGACCCTGGGGGGACAGCTGGTCTCGACATGCCTCCTTGGCCCGCAGACCGATGCGCCCCTGAGGGGCACATACGTCTGGGAACCACATCTGCTAGCCGCGCACCGTCGCGTGGAGAGTGACTGTGGCTGCAGAAACCCAGGGAAGGAGACACCCTGGGTGAGACCCGTCAAAGTAACCGCTTTAGGCAGCTATTGAAGGGATGGAGTTGCCTACCTCCGCGAGGCCGATGTTCTGCGGGGCGCCAGCTGTTCAGGGGGCGCTCATACCGGAGCCGGCGGCGCGGAGGGGTGGAGCCGTTTGGGAGCAAATGATGGGCAGGATTACGGCGGCTTCCAGCAGCCGATCCACGCCGGGGAGGGATATGAACCTCCTTCTGCTACTGCACCACAGAGAACTTCTGGGCAAAGTTCTACGTAGCATCTCCAAAACAGCCCCTCCCTGCGCAACGGGCACATCGAAAAACCTAGATTTCTCGGAATCCCACATTACGCAAGGGTGAGCCGGAGGTGGTGCTCTTGGACCACTATGGTGGACATCGCCCAACCAGGGGACCGCAGTAACCTTCAACGCTATCAGCGCGAGGCTAGTTGCGGTCCTGAGCTCACCTACTTTGGCTTGGTCAGGCCTCCCCTCGATGATCTCCTGCTAGGCTTCCTGCTTGGTGCAAAAAGGCCATTACATGGGGAAAAGACGCAGCAGGCCCTGCGGCGGCATAGGCCCTCGCCACTTACGACGGGGAAATATGCACGCTTTTGGGGGGGAGCTTCGGTCTATCCCCCCAGGAAGATGTGCTCTGAGGACACAGGTGTGTCACAACAGCGCGCTCTGCTGGTGGGAAACCGTATAGCCCCGGGCTGCGCCCTTATAGGGCGAAGTGAGAGCGGATGAGCTGTCATGACGGAGGCGGGCCACTAGGGGGCGCCTTCCCGATCAACACAGCTCGTTTTGCACTTCCCGGAAACATATGGTATCGGGGCGGGGCGGGGCTTATTGCTCCGGGCGCCCCCGACATACCAAGAATCCAACCATGAGCATTGGGGTGTAGGCGGGGCCGTACACTCGCCCAATACTCGCGGCCCGGGAAAGCACAGCCGCCATTGGCGGATCCGGATACGCCCGCCCCCTGACCGCCCGGAAGCGGCAGGTACAGCGCGTCATCCGGGTCCGACGCTGGCAGCTCGCTCTCAAATGCTGCAACTGACAGCTCGTCCTCCTCGCGTGTTTGCGGGAGCGAGACGTTGTGTCGTCTCGAGAAGACGGGAAAGAAGAGCGTGTTGGGGTATGGGCGGTCCGCGAGAGTGAAACTGACTGAGAAACGCCCATATTGATCCCCAAATCACCAACGCTGCTCGCGGTAGATACAGACCGAGCCCGGAACAGACCGAGCCCGGAACTCGGCTGCAGAGCTACGGGGAGCAAACGAAGTGGTGTCTGATTTCATGATGAAAAAAGACACCGTGACTGCAACTTCTTTATCCATCATGTTCTCACGGAGAGAACACAACGTCCACACGAGACCGTTCTCAGCGTGCTGGAGACCCAAACACCTGAGGCAGATCTCGTGGGAATCCCCGTCCTCGACCAGCCGGTTGCACCCAAGAGAACAGCGGCGTCCCATTACAGAACCACGCGCTGTGCCCAGGTAAGAAATTTGCTCTTTTAGCTTTAAAGCTTTAAAACACCTCCAGCAGTTGCTGAAACGCCCAGGGGAAGTCGCGCTCAGGAACGTTCCGCTGCACCGCGTTATAATTCACCAGCATTCTGTTAGACTCGCGACGCTCAAGGAGCACACCATGGTTCCGAAGAACAAAACGGTGATGAATGATCTCTTCCGTCCCCTTTTATACCCGTCATCACGGGCGGGGACATGAATTGATTCATTCGCCAATTAATTGGCCTTTTTTAATAGGGTCGGAGACAATGGGTTCTCAAGATCAAACCCCCTTTCAGTCACAACGTTGAGAGACCGACTGAAAGGGAACTATTTTTATGTAATCTTATGAAAAAAACAAGGAAGGATTTTTCCTGTATCCTTTCTTTTTAGACAATGTGATCCTGTCTTTAACTGTGTGCGCAGTTCATATTAAATGATTTGAGGTGAGACAGGTAATTGTCAAGGCTGCAGGGGTAAATAAACTCTAGCTGAATCTGGACAGTGATGAAGGTTTTATCTTTACATTACAAAAGAAATACAATTCAGATGACAAACACTTACAGAACATCTGGACCCAGAGGAAGATAACAATATCTGATAAGTAAGTCTTTATTTTGCCTTTCTGTCTTTTGCCTTTGTTTTTAAGTATATTGTTTTGAATTCTGTTGTTTTGTTTTTATGATTACATAGAGCAGTGGTTTTTATTCAGTTTTAGGGTAATTGTTTATTATCAAAGGGCTCACAGATAGCCTTTATCATCTCACCCGTGCGGTTCTATTGCACACAATAAATGACAAAATATAACACAACCATAGTGTTTATTATGCCACATTATATTGATGGTAATTGTTGCTTCTTGTAATCCTGATGTTTTTGTGTATTATGTTGATTAAGCACTAAAGTTAGCATGCTAGCTAAACTAGTAATGATAAACTGTCTGTGTGTATTGCCTCTATATTGTAATATTTGTATATATTTGTATTTCAAATGAGTATGAAGAGTATCAGTAAACATCACAATATAGTAATACAGTTTATCTAATATAGTTAATGATAAGTGTAAGTGTAAATGGATCATGAGTCTTGTGTAAATGGAAGCTTATATATTCATTTAATTTTTGTTTTTCAGATGTGAGGACTGCAAAGACATCCAAAGCAAAATATAATCCCAGTCTGTCATGCAAAGCAGAGCCTGAAGTTATCCACAGATTATAACATTTCTCCTCACACAGAGACCTGGATCACAGCTAAAACTATGTAATGCAACACTCCCATCAGCCTCTCGTCTCTACTCTAAAATGTTTTATGAGTACACAATGTACACTGTAAATCTGTGTTTGAAAAGATAGCTGAATGTATTCTAAATAAACTACAAACAAAGAATATATACATTTACTTTGTCCTCACATTTCATTTCTGTAGCAGTTTCCTCTCATTTTTACACTTGCTGATACACAGGCTCATTATGCAGCTCCTTATTTGAGTCTTTGTCTTCTCAGGTGTGGATCACATCATTATTCGTGATCTGTCACAATCCCTTGCATAGAGCCCAAAATATGTAAATCAATATATTGTTTTCTGAGAGTGAATGAACATGATGATTATTACATCATTCTCTGTTACTTCTGGAAGCATCTCTTTCAGGAGCTAAGATGGATTTGGGTCTAATATACATGTTGCTTTAGATGATTTAACAAGTTTGTAAAATTTTTCCTCTCCTATAGTAGAGAATGAGTGGAGCTGCTTCATCAGGGGGTTTAGAGTGTCTTATGCAATACCGTAGCTGACGGCTGAATGGTTAAATTTATTTCTCTAATAGTGTCGCTTTTAAAGTAAGGTAGTTCATAATCCAATCACTGCTGTGGTGCTGCGAAATGTCAGCACTTGTTGAGGCTTTATTTTTCGTTAGTTTAGACATTGTGTTGAATTAATACTTTTGGTTATGTTTTTTTCTTCTAAAAGATTAGAACAGTAGTCGGATCTAGCAGTTTTTTATGCTTTTCTGAAGGATAGGTTACTTTCCCTCTAAGACACATGAAATACCTCTTGTTTTGTTTTCCTCCAGCTACGTTAAATTTTTGGGGTTGTTTCTTTAGGATGCGAGTATGCTCATTGTGTCAAACTGTTTTCCTTAACCTTCCTTGAACCTTTGGAAGCAACGGAATTTAAAATGATAGAAAAGAGACAGTATTTATTTTTGGTTACATTATTGAGTGGTTCTAAGGTTTTTGATATGCAATGGAATTTGGATTCATCAGAAAGATAACTTACAAAGTCGTCTTTTGTGGTGTGATGGTTATACCATATTTGTGACAAAAAGTTGGATTTACAATTTTGGCAATATGAATTTTGTACAAAAGTAAATTAGGATCAGAAATATCATCACTTTTGCTTTCATAATTTAAATTTTTTATATGCTGCCAAGCTTAAATGTAAAATCACCAAACTCTTCGACAAAGTCTGTATGGTGGCCTGTAAACAGTAGCCAGTACATTCTGTGGGCAACACTTAGATAGACATCCAGCCATCAACAGGCTCTGTTACTGGAACCAAACAATGTTTAAAATGTTTTAAATGTCTAGAACCCTCACATTCTTACTATCCTCAATAAAGGTTTGGATGCGTGTCTTTAATTCTGAAATCTTCTATGTCAGCCTAACTATTTCCCAGCATATAGTCTTTAAAGTGATCTACTTTAAACAGTCCTTAATGACGTAGTTAACTAAATTTCAGAAAATATTTCCTTATGTAAAAAACTTTTAGACATATTGTCTAAATACAGTAAATGTGAATGTGTGAAAATCAGATTTAGGAAAATTCATATGATATAAAGTTTGTTTTTTTCTTGATAAAATAAAACACAAATCCATCAAATCACATTGGAATACATTGATTAATTTCCTTTACATTACATGTATTAATTTGGCTGATGCTTGTATCCAAAGAGTCTTGCTCAATGACCCTTCAGTCATTGTCTGCTGGCCCTGGGATCCAAACCTCCCGCTTACAAGTCCAACTCTCTAACCACCAGACCTTAACCGACCCCATGTGATGTTGTTTTGCGACATTTAAGCTTGCCGTTACCTGTTCCTATTCAAAGTTAAGAAATAGTTCACCCCAAATCTAAAATGATTCAGACAAATTCTGACTCTTTTGACCTTTCAAACCTATAGCTTTCTTTCTTCTACAGAACACAAAATATGACTTTCTAAAGAAGGTTTCGAGACCACACAATAGAAGTAAATCGGTACCAAAATTGCACGGCTACCAACATTTTTCTTAATATCTTCTTTTATGTTCTACTTTAATGACAAAATTAGCCTTTTTTGTTTTCTAGGAAAGGTAGCTGCTTGCCTTTTTTTCAACCAAACTTTAAAACTACACTTATATGGGTGTTTGTGTGATTTGTGACTATATTTTAAGTAATAACATGGATTTGACATGCAAAAAGCAGTACATCTTTACATGTATAAAATATTTCTTTATTTGTATAACCAATTGTACAATATAATAGTAATAAAAATTCATCTATTTTAATCACTTGTACATTTGCTTTAAAAAAACATTCTTTGCTGTATTCAGCACAGCACTAGAGTTAGCTGACATTTCGGTCCATTTAGATGGATTTTGCCATAAATAAGCTCTTGTTAAATGTTTGTCCTCTATCCTGCTATCTTACACCATGGCCCAGGTTGCTCTTGACAATCTGTCATGAAGCGGAAAGGCAAGAAAATATAATAACAATACATCCCCATACAGCCTGGACTACTACAATAAGTGAAGTGTCCCTATTAAACCTAGAAAAACATCTATTACTATACATACAGTGTGTTATATTTAGTATTTCTGTCAAGAATAACAAATAAGATGCATTTCACCATCAATTAACAATTAACAATCTATTAACATCTATTTAAAAACAAGACAGATTCTAAAAACACATGACCTTCTCTCTTTGCATTATACATAACAATAAATATGATAATTAGTTACTTGCTTTAAGACATCTGTAGGTTGCTGTGGAAGAAACGTATTGGTTTATAAGCAATCAGTCTTTTTCCTGAAAGATGATACAATAACATATCAGCTGGAAAACACACCTACATTAAACAATTGCAATTTTTCAAATAGTAAGAATGTTTTGATATAATTATAAAGCATATAATTATTCTTAAAAGAAGTGATTTTTAGTGTTCTAGATGAATGGGTTATGTCATGTGGTGTGACCATGAGGTAAATTATGCCTGTCGATGAAATGAATTCATATTAACATTTTCATTTAAGAAAACCTTTTAAGTTCTCATTATTTTAAAGGAGGAGAAAAAAAGTATTTGCAATTATCTTGTTATTTTGCTTATTTACTTTGCTTATTTTATGCTTATTTACAAAATTAACTTATTTTCATTCCAAAGAATAATAGAAATATAAAGTTGTTCATACAATACAATTATTGCTATGGTTCTTCGCAGCACATGATAAAATAGGTGGTGATTATGAAATATGAAATATGTAAATATGATGCACCATTACCATAGAAATGAAAAGGGCAGAGCTAATTACTCAATATCGAGCTAATAAAGCTAAGAAAGTCCTGCCTTCCGGTAAAAAGGTCCTCCAAGATGGTGGTTCCCAGGAACTTAAAGCTGGTGACACGCTCGACAGCCATCACGTTAATGTGGATGGGGTTATGCGTGCGTCCTTTCTTCTTCCTGAAGTCCTAAAAGAGCTCCTTGGTCTTAGTGGTGTTAAGGAGCAGGGTATTGGCAGAGCACCCTGTGGCTAGGTACTGCACCTCTTCCCTGTAGGCAGACTCTTCGTTGGCCAATTACTGTGGTGTTGTCTGCAAACTTAATGATGGAGTTTGATCCATGCAAGGGCTTGCAGTCTTGAGTGTAAAGGGAGTAGAGGAATGGGCTCAGCACGCATCCCTGTGGTACATGTGTGATGGTGGTGGAGTGGGTGTGGCCTGACCTAATATGCTGAGGCCTGTTGGTCAGATAGTCCATGATCCAGTTGCAGAGGAAAGAGTGAACAAACAACATCTGTAAATAAGTGTTGTTATTGTCCAAGTATACCTAAAAAACATAAGCCATTATCTCCTCACAGGTGTGGCTCCCCCAGGCAAAGTTTGACTTTTGGGGTCACTACAAACAAAGTAAACCAAGGTTCCCTGAGAGCCTTGGTTAAACTTTGCCTTAATTTTTTGAGTATTTGAGGAACGCTGGCACAGTATTCAGGGGGAAACCTAAAATGACTAACCCCATAGCATTGTATGTCTTTACAAATGCATTGCTATGTTTTCTCTATTCTGGGGGAATCCTAGTATGATGAACCTCATAACATTGTATGTCTTTGGATATACAGTGCTATGATTTCTCTATTTTTTGAAGCATTTGTAACCAGAAGTTCCCACACTACAAGTGTGTCTTAAATTGCCAGGTATGACAAGACTCTGTGGTTTTATTTTAGAATTTGTTGATTTGATGAATTCGAAGTTTTCTTTACAAATGCATTGTATTGATTAAATTAAAGTTGTACCTGCCGAAAAAATTGTTATTATTGATATATTAAGAAATCTGTAAGGACAGTTATTTCCGGTAGAATGAGAGGAATCTGATGTTACCATAAAATCATTTGATAAAGCTTACATATATCAGACACTTATCACCTGACTTAGCAAGTTGCATGATCATGACTAAAATAACTTTTATTGTGTTTTTGAGCAAGCCTGGAGCAGCCGAACTGAATGATATTATTACTCGGTAACCTCTGACTTAAGATCAGACTGACAATTTTATGATAGTCGTGGGACTCTGCGACACAGATCCCCATTCACAGAAAAACTATCACAAAGATATAGAATTAATATCAAGGATTTATAAATAATGCTGTTTTATTATAAATTGCAGTCAGATTTGTTTTGCCTACAGAGTCTGATAAATGAGTTTCTAATCATATAACCTTTTAGTAATTTTTTTCAGAAACGCCGGAGTAAGACATTACACGAGAACCCTTCACCCACGCCATTGGAGTTTGTCGTTGGCCAAGTGGTTGGGGAGCTTTATAATACTTACTGGTTGTTATCCATAAATAAAAGAAAGAACTGCTCCATCTTTCTACAAGACTACTTGTGAAAATCCAGCATTAAACTGATTGAGAATGTTAAAGCTGACGTCAGTAAAACGTGATGCACAGGGTTTTACGTGTGAATTATAATATTGGGGAACCGAGCTAAACAAAACAAAAATCCACCCAGGCCGCGCTCTGTACCCTCTTGGTACTTGCCTGATGTCCTAAAAGGCCTCAGCAGTCCCCCCTTCTAGCTCTTGGAGTAGACTGTTCTTCCTCATTTAAGTATGATGACAGTCCTCCTTGTTGCGCTCGCTTCCATCAAGAGGGTCTGCAGGCGCTCTCTATTGGGGAGGAAGTCCCAGCCTCTTCCGTATTGTGTCCTGTATGCGCCCTGTGCCTCTACTCCTCTCCAGTGGATGGCACACAGAGCTTCAGAAGCTCTGGGCAGCTGTTTGTCTTTTACGGAGGTTAGCAGAACGGGAGGGCTGGCTCCGAACAGGGAATGGCGCAGTAGATGGTGAATGCAGTTACGACAGCGTACCAGTCTTAGGGGCGTCCGTGCCCATTAGTATTGAGAGCCCAGTCCGCAAGGAGTGTGGCCTCCTGATGGGCACTGGCGCATAGCCATTCTCTGGCAGACATTCCTAGAGCTACATTCGTAGGGCTACACCCACCACCTTCAAGAGGTTCTACAACCTCCAGGCGGAGTCCGTCTCTACTTGGGTTTTGAGGAGCAATCTTTAGGACTTGTGGGTGTACGTCTGCAAAAGCTTCTCTCCCCTCCCTACTCCCCCTTCAGTGCTGAGTATAGGCACCCTATCCTTCGATAGTCTACAGTAGCCGTTCGATTGGAGCTGGCGTGTCTACTAGACCAAGTTGGTAAAGTTGTGCCTCCCTGTGAAACACCTCCCCAACACAGGGCGGCCCCACATGATGTAATATGTCACTTAAGGTCTCCACAAGAGGTTTATCGGGTAATTTCCCCAGGTGAGTCCCCACATATAGCTGCACTCCCCGTGAAGTTGGCCCGCGCACTGTTTTTTCCCATGACTTCCCAGAATGGCGAAAATCATGAGGTATCTCCACATAGATACCCCCCAAGTTCAGGATGTGGTCTGCATATGCAGACCCTTGATTAGAGGGATAGCATTCCCCAGTAGTCCCACGGTGACAGATGGCTCCTAGTCAAGGTAGGAATAAGGCCACAGTCCGGGGCATCGTCGGCAAGAGTCTCTCAACTTCTAGGCGAAGCTCTGATGACACCTTGCTACTCCTCACTAGAAGGTCGTGACTCACGAAGAGTGAGTAAGTCACTCCGTTGGATGTCAGGATGTGGCCTGGCGACGTGGCAGGATTGAATTTTGATCCCTTTCAGTGACAAAGTTAAGAGGAGAAATGAAAAAAGGCGGGGATATAAATGGATTAATTAATGGGCCTTTTTAAATAGGCTCAGAGACAAACAGGTCTCAAGATCAATTCCTTTCAGTGATAAAACGTTTCGTTCCGTCCTTCAGGGAACCTAGGTTACCATACGTAACGGGAGACGATTTTAACTGGCATTGTTTTGCCGTTCTTGCTGTTATTTGGCTTGTAAGAAGTACAGGATCATGACAGCCTCATGTTTTGTTTGTGTTGAAAGCACATTGTTTATGTGTGCCATGTTCTCAATTGTCTTGTGTCTTAGCCCCGCCCCCTTGTTTTCCCCTTTTCCATTAGGAGTTCACGTTTTTCACCTATTCTCCTCATTATGCCTTTTTTCTTCCCCTATTTAACACTATTTACCTGCCTTTGTTTCTGTCTCAGTTTTTTTCATTTCAATTTTAGTTGGTTTGTTATACTGGTCCTGTTTTTTCCCTGAAGGGAATTTTGTTTTAAAGCGTGTTAATTAAGAGGTGTCTGTACTCGGGTTCTGTCTCTTTAAAATTATGATATTTCACCCCAATGAATGTGTTAAGTCAGTTATTTATATCCTTTATAGTTGTGAGTATTAAAAAAAACATTGTGTGCAAAAGATAAAAAATTGTATAACAATAGCCAGGACTCTACCCATAGATCTGCTCAGATCATCCATTTCAACTATTATTACATAATGAAGGGAGAGAAAAAACTTAAATAGGCTGAATAAAGAAAACCTGTGTTAAAGCCTTCAAGACCTATCAGCAAAGCTACAGTATTATAAATGTCTTTGTATTTCTGCATAAAACAATTCTCACTGGATATTTCCAAGTGCTGACAAAGTATATGTTTAAAAATGGAAAATCATATTTTCCAATGACACATGACTGCAAATGATGTAAATCTAACTTAAACTAACTAACTTAAACAGTTTTAAAAAGTTGACATACCGAAGACTTTTGCACATTACTTTAAATCGATTTATAAATGCATAAAAAAGGTTTAAATTACATTATTTTACAACAGCTTACTTTTGTCTTGTTAAATCAAAAAATACTTTACATGGATGTGTGAAACATAAAATAATTCAATGTGTAATATTTGGTAATTTGCTTGAAAGACACACATTTCTGTTGTCGCTGTTTTAGAGAATTGTAAAGCATCTAAAGTGTGGACATCTGATTGAGGATCTTTGTGTTGCAGTAAAACAATGACTTGGCAATTGATTGCAAACAATTATAAACAAGCCCTGGCTTTCAGATTTGATGGATTGCTACCAGCAAAGCTTTGTTTCATTGATATTCAAGTACGGTGGGAGGAATCTTGAATGTCTGCTACCAGGAAGCAGATCGACACGCTCTACTGACAATACGCCTGTCACGATACAAACGGCTTCCACCGTAGATCAACCAGGCAGTCTGACTTAAGGACGCGGCTATCGTCTGGCTTTTATTACGCACAGCGCTTGACAAAGAACAGGGGTCTCTCTTGGAATTCACGGCCACAATATGTGTTGTGCATCCCCAAGGTTATAATAAGAATTTATTTTCTCCCTCCCTCTGTTGGCAGATTAGAGGGAAGCCAATGATGTATGAGCCATCACATGTTATTTATTTGCCAGACTACCCCAGATGTGGGGCTATCATTTATCTACTGACAAATCAAAAACTTCCAAACAACCTCTGCTGTGACCCCAGCTGGAGCCTGCTTGGTAAAGACACACATATACACAAACAAACAAATGTACCTCTGATGTGACCGTATAGCTAGAGAAACGTCAATGACGTGCTTATACGTATTTACAGTATGATCAATATACAATAGCGATCATACAATAGACTAGTGAAGAAATAATACATTTCCATCGGCCAACCTTGAAGTTTTCACACACCTGGTTCCTCTGCCAAAAGCCAATGCATTTTTCCTGGCACAAAATAAAAGTTCAGTGGTTAATAGAGGTTTATGAACTTAAGTTTTGACTGTAACAATAATCTTTAGAAACTGTGAATTATGCTGTACACACACAAAAAGGTGTTTTTTACGTATAACAATTTACCCCACCCCCCCACCCCCAAAAAATAGTGAATTTAAAAGCTTTTAAAATTGTGTAAAATATTTGATTTGTGAAGAATAATGTAGCAGAATAAATAAAAACACATGAACAAAGTGAAAACTTTGGCTCCATTGTATATACAGGTGTACACACAATTTCAAGTGTTTATTTGTCTTTTCATGTAACCCCTAATTAGAAACCCAGAGACATCAAAAATAGATCCACACAGTAACAAACACAAACTGCATAACCTCCTCAAGAGAACACTTACGCCTGTTTCCCCTCATACAAACACACACTAAATTAACTTTACTGTCAAAGACCAATCCACAGTTTCCCATGAATCTCAGCTGTAACACTGCCGCTCTGTTAAGGCTTTATCGGAGTCAGCAGATCTCCACAGGACACTAGGGGTCTCCCTGATGGGGTCTCCTATGACCCTCTGTGCATAACAGCAGCTTTGCTTGGTGCTGATAGGGCAGGAAGAGACAGCAACAGTCTGAGGAACAAACTCACACCCCAAGGGGTAAGAAAACTGAGGTCTGTGGATATCTGCCATGTGGAGTTCTGAACCACAAGAGTACAGAACACTCTGGGTATGAAGGCATTTTAAGTTCTGTTTGCTTCAGTTTGTTCTGGATTTGGTCTGTTCATTTTGAAATTCTAAAAGACCAAAAAGACTCACCAGCAATGAAATTATTATATGTCTCTGTTATGTTTTGAATATCTGATGAATGCCGTGCCGTACCGATGAACAGTCCCCAGGCTGGAAGAACATGGTCGATAAAATCCGGCAGCATGAGATAAATAAAAAAAAACAGCTTGAAAACTCAATGGGCCAAACAGCAACAGACATAAAAAAGGAGAAAAGGAGAAGATATTACATAACGATAAACATGCTTGTTTAACAGGTAAAAACAGGTTGATTATAATGGTAATATAGTCATAAAGAGATCTTGCATGAATAATTAATACAAAAAGACTTTGACCTTATGAAACCATTAATGCAACTTTTAGGAGTATTTTATTATAACAGCATTGTCAATAATCATGAAATTTAATACCACGGTTATTTATTGTGTTCTTTCTACACATGATATAAAACTATGGTAATGCAATAATAATTCAGCAACTCTTTAATGCTTGGATTTTAGAGGCACAATATTCACAAATTCTTGAATTAAGCCTTACACTCTTAAGAGTTGATTCTTGGCAAAATAGCAAATATAAAAAGCAAAAGCTGTATTAACATAGTAAAATCAGTTAATTTTCCTGAGAAGTAAAAATATTATTTAGGTTTATTAAATTAAAAATAGAAACTGTAATGTATAAACTGCTTTTAAAAGTTTATATTAACACAAGTATTAAAATAGCAAATTATATATTTAAAATAAACATGATATTTATGGTGAGTTCTAATGGGAATATTTAAATTCACTTTTTAAACACTCTAAGTTGCTTAAATGGTTTAAATAACGTCTGGGTTACTGATGTAACCCCGGTTCCCTGATGAAGGGAACGAGATGTTGTGTCGAGGACGACAGTATGGGGTTCGCTCTTGAGAACCAATCGACTCTGACTATATTTAAAAAGGCCAATGGGAATTGGCCAATGAAATTTGCATGCTGGGCCCCGCCCCGGACATCCGGGTATAAAATGGGAGACGGCGTGCTCATTCATCACCTTTTGTGCTGAGGAACGTGAGGTGCTCATTCATCACCTTTTGTGCTGAGGAACGTGAGGATGACCCACGACCGTTGCAGCGAGCGGCACAGCGGCGTGGCATTAAGGACACAATTGCCCACGAGGAGGCTACGCCTCTGGTAGAGTGAGCCCTCACTGCAAGTGGGCAGGGTAGGTTCTGGCATCGGTAAGCCATGGAGATGGCATCCAGGATCCAGTGCGCCGGTCTCTGTTTGGAGACAGCCCTCCCTCTTTGCTGACCTCCATAACAGACAAACAGCTGCTCAGAGCACCTGAAGCTCTGCGTGCGGTTTAGGTAGAGTCTTAATGCTCGTACCGGACACAACACTGACGGGGTTGGGTCTTCCTGCCCTGTGGGGAGCGCCTGCAGGTTCACTACCTGGTCCCGAAAAGGTGTGGTAGGAACTTTGGGCACGTAGCCGGGCCGGGGTCTCAGGATGACGTGAGAGTAGTTCGGTTCGAACTGTAGGCACTCATCGGACGTGGAGAGTGCCTGTAGGTCCCCTACGCTCTTGATAGAAGCGAGCGCTACTAGCAGTACTGTCTTCATCGTGAGCCGATGTAAGTCAGTCTCTACTAGAGGCTCGAAGGGGGACTCGGAAAGCCCCGCCAGGACCACCTCGAGATCCCAAGAGGGTATGGAGGGAGGACCCGGGGGATTAACCCGCCTCGCTCCCCTGAGGAACCTAGTGATCAGGCTAAGCCGTCCGAGAGACTCACCTTCCACGAGCTCATGGTGTGCGGCTATCGCGACAACATAGACCCTAAGCGTGGATGGTGAAAGATTGCTCTCGAGTTTCTCCTGGAGAAAAGACAGCCCTGTCCTGATCGTACATACTCCAGGCTTCTCACCTTGTAAGGAGCACCAGGACGAGAAGATGCGCCACTTTGCGGCGTACAGGCGCCTCGTGGCAGGTGCTCTTGCCTGGACGATCGTCCCCGCCACCGCCGGGGGTAACTCATTCAGGATCTTCTCGTCCCGTCCAGGGACCAGACATGCAGATTCCAGAGGTCTGGTCGTGGGTGCCACACCGCACCCTTCCCCTGAGACAGAGGGATCTCCTGCAGGGGAATGGGCCAGGGGGGATCTATCGCTAGAAGTACTAGCTCTGCAAACCAAGCCTGGTTGGGCCAATATGGCGCAATTAACAGGACTTGGCGTTCCTCGTCCCTGCCTTTGCACGGGACCGGTGCAAGAAGGCTCACTGGGGGGAAGCGGTACTTCCACTTGTCCCGGGGCCGGCTGTGTGCCCGGGCATCCCTGTCGAGGAAACCCTCGGTCAAGGGGTACCCCAGGCGGCAACGGATGTTGTCCGACGAGGCAACCAGAACCGCCTGTGCCTGTCAGGACTGTTCCCACACCAGCCGGATCATCCCAGGGTGGAGTCGCCATTCTCCTTGGGACAGCATCTGATGAAAGAGCGCATTGGCTATCTGACTCAGGTGGCCCAGGAGAAGTACGGCGCGCAGGGGTCCTACTCTCTGCTGATTCCAAAGGAGGAGGTGTCCGGCAAGCGTACCACGCCTTGGCGGTAAGTGTATGCTACAGCTGCCGTGTTGTCGAAGCGGATCCTCACATGCTTGCCTCTCACTAGAGGCCAAGACCTCCTGAGGGCAAGCATGACCGCTAACAACTCCAGACCACTGATGTGTCAGTACAGTCGGGGATCCGTCCATCGACCCGAAACTGTATGCCCGTTGCACACTGCTCCCTAACCCAACAGGGAGGCGTCGGTTGTCACCACAACGCGCCTCGGAACCTGGCCGAGGGATCTTCCAACTCATAAAAAGGTTCTGAAGGACCATGGGGCTAGGGTGCTCCGACACTGAGGCGTAATGGCAATCAGCCTGGTGTCCGTGTGCCACGCACTCCTCGGAACGCGACTCTGAAGCCACTGCTGACGTGGTCGTATGTGCATCAACCCAAGTGGAATAACCCCGGTTGAGGATGCCATATGCCCCAGGATCCTCTGGAATTTTTCCAGGGAGACCACTGGTCGCCTGAGCCTGCTCAGGCATTGCAGTAAGGCTTGGGCACACTCTTCCATGAGTCGTGCAGACATGGTGACAGAGTGTTGTTCCATCCCAAGAAAAGAGATGCTCTTTTCTCGGTTGACCTTTAAACCCAGTCGGCTTGGGTGCTGAGGCACCAGGTCCCTGTGTGTACCAACTAGATCTTGCGAGCGAGCCTAGATAGGCCAACCATTGAGATTGAGTTCAGTACATGCACGCTCCGTCCTCTCAGGGGGGCAAGTGCGGCTTCCGCGACTTCCGTGAAGACGCGGGGATGTAGGGACAGACCGAAGGGCAGGACCCCGTACTGGTACGCCCGCTCTTCGAGGGCTCACCGTAAGAACGGCCTGTGCCGAGGAAGTAGCGAGGCGTGGGAGTACGCATCCTTTAGGCCGGTTGCCACGAACCACTCCTCGTATCTGACAGCTTCGAGGATGCGCTTCTGTGTAAGCATTCTGACCCGCAGTCTTTGAAGACACTGGTTCAGTGATCGACCCGAGGGTCGAGGAAAACTTACACGCCCTGGATGGGAGCCGTGGTCGACCTCTCCAAGTGGACGCGGCCTGAGGGCACAGATGCACCGGAACAGCCTGCTCAACCTGGGGTATGTCGATGTAGCCCCTGACTGCTCCCCCGTCGAGGGAAGTGAGGGCAGAGGAAACCGTCTGCCGCGTACGCGCCGAGAACGGCGCATTCCACGACTTTGTGATGTCCTCGTGCACTTCCGGGAAGAATGGCACTGGGGCCGAACGTGGCTTTGCGCCCTGTTCGGACCCCAGATACCACGCATCCAACCGCGAGCGCTGGGGTGACGGCGGGGCCGTACACTGCAGCCCAATGCTCGCAGCGGCCCGGGAAAGCATGGCCGCCATCTCCGGATCTGATTCATCCTGAGACTTGCCCGCCAAGGACGGAAGCTCAAGGACCTTATCCGGATCCAAATCTAGCAGGGCGCCCTCCGATGCCGCGACCGACAACTCGTCCTCATCCGTGGGGAAGCAGGAGACGGCGTCCTGCCTCTTGCCGACAGGGTCGACGAGCGTGCAGAGGTATGGAAGTTCCGCGAGCCAGAGGCTGACGGGGTGACATCCATAGAGCCCTCATAATCACCAACGCCGCTCGCTGAGGCTGCTGACCGTGCCGTAGCCGCAGTCAGCGAACCAAAGGGAGCTGACGAAGAGGTGGCTCGCTTTCCAGGGAAAGAAGCCACCCGTGACCGCAACGTCTTAATCGACATCTGCTCCCAGTGCGGGCAGGTCGGTCCCATGAACGCTGCTTCAGCGTGTTGGAGACCCAAACACGTAATGCAGGCGCTATGGGGGTCCCCGTCTGGGACGAATCCACCGCAACCCAGGGAGCAGCTGTGTGCCATGAGGCAACACACTGCTTAGAAATTGCTCTTTTATTAGAAAAGAAGAAATTTAAGACACTCTCTGTCTTCTGTGCGTTTGCACAGGGGAGCCGCTGAAGAGGGACAATCCGCTGCAACAGCGTCGTCACACCAGCAGGAAGATCGCCAGAAGTCGATTTCAGCATCAGACTCGAAGTCATCCGTAGGTTCCGAAAAACAAAAGGTGATGAATGAGCACGCCGTCTCCCCTTTTATACCCGGATGTCCGGGGCGGGGCCAATTCCCATTGGCCTTTTTAAATACAGTCAGAGTCGATTCGTTCTCAAGAGCGAACCCCATACTGTCGTCCTCGACACAACGTCGAGAGACCGACAGAAAGGCAACTTATAATAGTAAGGTGCATAATGCATAATACATAACAACATATACTATAATGTTGGTGCTATTATGCTCACCTTATCTGTGATTCAATAAATTATAACTTTTTTTATTTTTGCAGTTGAAAGAAAATACTACATGTTTTGAATGACATTAGCGTGTATTTAGTAACATTTTCATTTTGGATGCTTTTTAGTGCACCATTCCGTTATTAGATTTATAGTATATTTCCTTTGATGTTAACAACACTATTCCAATTGTAGTTTTTTTAGAATATAAAATACTGTTTTAAATAAAAAAACATCTGTATTGACTACAATGTTTCATTGATCAATCAGTATCCAAAACATAAAATAATGAAAATCCCTTTTACATTATTACAGAATAAGATAGTTCATTTCTTATTGATTGAAATAAATAGTTAAATCCAAAACAGTATTATGTATTATCAGAATTTGAGGAGGTCTAATAGGTGGTCATACTGCCCCCCACTGCTCACTTCACGCTCCTAATGCTTCTGTGATCATACAGAAAATGTAATTGGCTTCAGCTGGTGATGTCCATGAAGATTCTAAGATTAAAGTATGACTGGTCATTACATTTCTAATTTGAAAAACTAATTGATGCTGATTCAAAACAGAGAAATAACTTTTTATTTGTTTAATTATTAGTTCACCCTTTGGACAATATTGATTAAGAAAATTATGTTTCAAGCTGTCGCCTTGTAAGAGCTGGAAAGCACATGAATTTAATTTACCTTCCGGTTTATTGACGGTAATTACAATTTGTTATACAATTATTATGATCTCACAGCATACAAATGCTTGTTGAATCGGTTTACAAATGCCATGCCCAGTAAAAAAACAAATAATTTACCTGTTTTCACAAAACAGATTTCATAAAGCAGTCAGAAACAGAATTTTGTGAAGGAAATGTAAAGAATGTCATCAGATGCTAGGACACTGTTACTATGCATCTGCTGAGGAGAGATTTAGTGTTATCTTGCAGTTGCTATGACATTACATAATTTTGACAGTGTTCTTTTTACACAACTTTTTTATTTCTAGGACTGGCTCAAACAGCCCACCCTTATTCTGTTCTCTTCATATCCCACATGTCCTTGCTTCTCTTAAATCTATAGGATTTATTTGGACCTTTTTTGGACTTCTAATAAGAAGTTTTCTGCTCAATAACATAAATATTTTATAATAAAATTAAAAACTAAGATATATGGTTAATATTTAAAGTCAGACTGATAAACAAAAATTTTGGGCCAGACATGTGCATTTAATAAAACCACGTACACCACAACTCTCTCTCTCCATCAAATGGTATGGTGTAACATTCCTCCAACACTCCTTGTTTCTAGTGTTTAGCCTCCCTATGAGAAATTGTTTTATTTCTGTTTTTCTAAAGTATATGTAAAAGTCCCTCGGTTGTCAATTCTTTGACTTTAAACTAATCTTTGACCATCAAAATTACATATTATCAATTTAATGTTATTTTTAACATGCCTACAATGTACGTTCACCTCAGATTCAATAATTATATGCAGAGACATGAATATGTAAATTAGATCCACTTCCACTCAATTACACTCAACAGTTCCAGATGCTACTTAAACTGAAAGTGAAACTGAGAGCTGACACGGCTTTATACCAAATTCTTGACTTGAAAAGACATTTGTTATGAGAAGAGGTTTATTTTCAACACAACTGTTTTTAGCTTGGATACAAGTAATTGCTTTACGTTCTGCTCTCAGGGGGCATTAAGGTAAAAATACTTCAGTATCATCTCAGTGTCTCTCAGTATCTCTGGATTCACTTTTTCAATAAATCATAAGCTGAGAGATTTTAACAGTGGCATTCAAAGAAAATACTTCAAAAGACTGCCCAGCCAAAAATATGTATACCCCGAGCTACATGTGATCAAAGCATTTACCAATGGATTAACAAAAGGGTTAGAGTGTACAAGCAACACAAATAGATTCTGGCATGGCAGCTAGTCTCAAAATGGTCATAGATTAAATATTTGCTTTGCCGTTAAACACAAATAAAAACACCATTGCGCTTATAATCAAACTCAATATTTTTCTTTGGTGAACGTTAGCATCAAGATCAAATATGACCCTGGAGAATCCTGATGTAGTTCACATCAGAAGCAAACAGCTATTTTTTACATTAATTTACTGAAAGAGTTTGGCGCCCAAGATTTTGTTTGGAGAGCTGGAAAATTAAAAGCGAAGGTCACAGCTTGAGATTGTTGAAAAATGGAATCCAGAGGCACTGAGATGAAACTGAAGTATTTTCACCTTAATGCCGTCTGAGAGCAGAACGTAAAGCAATTACCTGTAAAGAATTACACAATTGTTCTCAGCAACAATTTCTTATGTTACAGATCCTGGAAGAGATACAGATAAAGAAACAACATGTGATTTAACTTTTTAGCTATTAAACAAATATAGCTTGAATGAAAACAATGAAATTAGGGTTGAAGGTTTACTAAAAACTGATTGATTTGATCTCAAAATCTGATGCAATCCCAACTGATTAAGCCTCTTCTCATTTTTTAAATCACATTATTTAATATTTTCCACTGGCATACCTTTAAATCAGGGGCATTATTCGTCAAGGGGTTGTAAATGCCTTCACTTGGTACTTATTTGCAAGTGTCTCTCAGTGAACAGTACTATCTTAGAGTTCTATCAGTATTTGGAGCATTCATTGGAAGAAAATGACATTGCTGGCAGTATTAAGCTGTCAGTCACCTCATCTCTTACCAAGACGCGCTCGCAAGACACAATTATATCCATTCTTCACAACGGAGAACAACACAGTCAATATTTGGCTGGGGGAGAGCTGAATTTTGATTTGTGATTACTGTTATTCACATGCAGGAGGATCAAAGCATCTCAATTGGTGTGATTCACCGATGTAAGGGGAACTTATCAACTCATAAGAGGAAAAGTCATTTTATTGTAAAATAAAGTGATTTAACGTAGTGTGATGGCTTTATATATAGTCTCAATATGTATATAAAGCCCAAATTGAGTAAAGATACATTTTTTTCTTCACTAAATTTATTCCAGTAAATGTCACTTTTATTCCTTTCTTTGTTAAAGTATAATGTGGATTTGTTTCCACAAAAAGCCCTGATGACTTAACATGTGAATCACTCGTGCCTGACGCTCTAGATTTACCTCTCGATTAATTCCAAATTTACAGTGTGATACCACTAAATAAAATAAAGCTCAAACTTCAGAGCTCTCCTTATTAGCATTATAGCCTACAAGACCACACCAGGGTTAGCACCCTGCTAAGCAACATCTATGGTGCTGTCCTGAAACGTGAAAAAGTAACTTTCTTGCTCCTCCTCAGTATCAGTTCCTCCATAGTGAAACGATCTGTCCCTTACAACACGTTTGGCAAACTTATTTCCTTACCTATACACTCTTTAAAAAATAAAACATTTATATATATTAACCTTTTTTTCCTCCTACAGATTTTAATTTGCCCTATATAATTTATATAAAGCATTTTCCACCTATTGTTATCTCTTCTATTTACTGCTTCATTGTCTCTTCGATTATTTGTAAGTCGCATTGGATAAAAGCGGCTTCTTAATGCCTAAATGTGATTGTAAATGTAAAATATAATCCAAAATAAAATATTTTTGAATCATTCATGATTTTCTGAGTGCAAAAAAGAAAAACTAAAAAAAGTCAGCCTACTCTTACAAAACCCTTTAAGCTGTAAGTGAAGGATCCATATTCAGTTTATTGTGCTGATAACAACAAGAGCTAGATAACAGTAAAAACAGGCTGGGCAGGCAGCAGACAGGACAAAAACGATAAACAGGCAATTGTCAGGGCAGACAGCAGAACAGGCAAAACGATAAACACGCAATGGTCAGGACAGGCAGAAGACTGGCAAAGTTATAAATAGAGAGGCAATGGCCAAGAAACAATAAACAGCCCACAGGTATAAAAGCCCAGAAGTGTTGCAAAGATGCAGACATGGCAGTTTTAAATAGCCCGGATAATGGAATGCAGGTGGGGCTGTAATCAGGCTGCAAAGGGTTATGGGAAATGGAGTCACCTAGAATTCTGGTGATGTTCGGTGGCAGTGGTGTGGGGGGCGTTCATAGACAGAGGATGTAATGGAAACAAATGAAGAGATATAAGCATGGAGACAAATCTATATATCTCTATGTCCTGCTCCCTCTGGAACAGGGAGTCCCTTGATGAGTCTAATCAATCTTGAGCAAGCCATCAACATCATCAGTGCCAATCCTGCCTGTGACAATATTGCCATGCCATTTGCGATGAGCCGCATGCAAACAGTGGCATTCATGCAGGTCAGCGCTTCTCCTCATTCGCCTCAGCCTTTCCCACATTCATAATTTTTGTAGTTATGAGCATTTTGTGTTTAAGTGATTGTGTTTTCTCATTACTTTTTTTACATAACCACTTCTGTCTTACACAGACTCCCTTCAGTACTTTCAAATATTCTACTCAAAGAATAAGATATAAATAGCAACTCCAGACAAGCATGTCATTGAATCTGCACTTAAAAGTGCTTGACAAATGCAGCGTGGAGCTCCGCAGCCTTTTAAATGAAAATTGCTAATAAAAATTTTTGGGGTCTTAGAATGATAAATTAGTTATAAATACAGCGATTAAAAGCACCTAAGGGTCAATTAAAAATTCAGAACAGCAGTGAGGTGAATAGAAAAGCACACTGTATTATATTACAGACTGCTAATTTCCTTCTTTTACCATGTCATGCCATTTGTGAAAATTATGCAAGCTTACTATTGTGTTGCCATGGGAACACAGACATCTCTTGTTCAGTTTAGTAAGACAGAGGTAAAAGGTGCTGCTGAAGTCAACATTTAGTACATCAGCTAAATGCAACCTGACCTTTATTCTTACATTAAAAGACTAGTTCATGAACAAAATTAATATTTAGTAATGAATCACTCAACGTCAAGTTTTCGATACTGTAACCATACATGTTTTACACCATAAATCAAAATAACATGTTTTTGTTGGTCAAGGAGCTTTCTCACTTCTCCATCAACAGCATAGTAACCAAATATTTTTTAATGTACGTCACAAAAGCATCATTAGGGATGCAACAATTGTAAAATTTTCTTGTTAGTTTTGTTTGATTGCACATGTTATTTACTACTAAATGACTGGAGTCTCAAAAACTATTTTATCAATGTCTTTACTCATTTTCAGCACTTTGACGTTCATGGATCTTAACAACAACATTTTTATTGAGTTCTGATTTAATATGGATGTCCTAGGGTTACTAAATGACTTGAGGTTTCATTTTGTATGTAAACCTACCATTTTTGGTTCATAATTTCTGGTTCTTTTAATTCCAAAACTGTTTTCATTCCAAAAACTTTATGAACAACCAAAAAGCCAGTGACTTCTATTTCATTAAATCAAAACTAATGTTTTAGTCAATATGAGCTTTTCTTGTTCTCTAACATATTCCAGGATTTGCTGCTTTTATTATTCAAATATGAATGAACATTTGTTGTTGATCATAATAATCCAGCCTATAAAGCAGTGTGTGGTTAGGAAAATCACTTTTTTATTTGTCATGTCAGAATGTGTTATTAAGTCAGACCAGCATGTCTAATGGGGAATGGTGGGTTTAAGGGTTTGTTTTAATGACACACGGGGGGAAGAGTTTGACTGCTGGTGGTTGAGTGATCAGGCTTTGCGGGCAGTCTGAGCCCTGGGGTCTGTCATTATTGTGCTCATACAAATCAGCCCTAATGAAAACTCAACACTAGATTTTTTCCCAGAACATGCCTTCAAGTAGGCACTGTGGTCTTAACTGGTTTGTAATTGTAGTGTATAGAGGAAATAATTCAATAATTAAACATTGAAAGAACATACAGTGACCAAAAGTGATAGTTAATTCTTTAATCAACCTTTATCAAAACATATGTTCATAATGTTTAATGGAGGTTCAATTGTTGTGCCAAGCATTACAGATCAGTTTTTGGAAAATTCAAACAAAACATTACTAACGGAAATTGAAGGTTTTTTGTATATTAGGAAAAAACACATATTTTATTTTTATTTAATATGTGATAGAGTCGCCTTTTTGGCCAAATTCTTAGTTTTGTTTAGTGTTTACACCACTCTGTACCAGTACAACTACACCTCATAGTTTAATGGATTCTAACCTTTAAATATTGTGCCCTGCAGGTATAGATTTAATTTGACACCTGTAAATATTCTTTACATGTTTCACCTTGTGTACCCTGTCAAGGCGACCCAGAACAAAGATAACTTGTTTCATAAATAGTAATTTGTAGTGGAAAAATGTTTCATCTAACATTTACATTTTTTTTAAAGTTTGCATCAGAGAAACAGTGGAGGGTTTGTTTATTAAATATTTTCTTCATTCTCATGATGTATTCATGTCACACAGACTTGTCGTGTATTTCCTTACTTAATTTAAAAAAAATTTTTACATTTCAACACTTTAATACACATTCACTACAATACACATGCATCTTATTCATTTATTTATATTTTTTTTCTCTCTCAACAGCTAACATATTCATCAATCAGTGCTCTGCTTGCATTGGCTAATTCCATTCTTAATAACAACATGAATGGTTGGTTGGTTGGTAGGTGGTTGATTTATCAGAGGTCTAAGCTGTTGGTCTAAATCATTGACCACATGCCTGCTGCTTCTGTGACTCCTTCACTATTTCACGACAATTTCTGTGCATTTAAACTCTATGAGAACATGTCTGACATTCATTGTTCCCTCAGTCCCACGTCTGGCTGGTATTTACAGTTATTTAAAGACCTGTACACAGCACTAAACTCATGAGACTATCATGATGACCTTCAGACCACATAACTACTGCATGCCTCGGGCTGGTGTGAGCCATCCAGAGAAACTTCAGCAGTTCTGGTTGAGTCATTCGTTACCTTATGTTTTGACATAAGGGGGTTATTTTTAACTAGTTCTCATAATGGATGATGATTTCTTCTATTTGTGATCTTTTTTAGGATCACAGTGTGTTTGCTTTCTAAAAGGATTCTGAAGATTCTACTTGAAAGTAAGAAATCAGTTTTTAACATTTTTCTATGCTCAGTCTTAATGGTTGAACACTTTGAAAACAATATTCAAAACAATACATTTACTTTATTTTATTACCTGTATATTTAAAAACATAATTTTTGCTGTGGTTGTCAATATACAATTGTAAAGCAATGATTAGTATTATATTTTTATATTTTTGCCATGTCTTTAAGTTGTGTTTTATGTTTAATCGGTATGTTAATTAAAGACATTAATGTCTTGTTTTATAAGCTTAATTTAGTGTTTGTTGTTATTTGTGATTATGGTTAATTTCAGATAACATTTCTTAACAAATTCAAGAAGAACCCCAGGAAATTGACAGTGCTTACTTTACTTTTACATGCAACTTTTACATAAAATAATGAAATTTTCGTTAGAAAAAAAGTAACACAAATATTTTTTTGTGGTTATATGTGGAGATTCTTATTACATTGAGAAGTAATACTGTGAAGGCTGTCTCTTATCTCCTTATCAATTCCTATACGGTGCTGTGTACATGCTGTTGAAATATAATTAATGTAAATTAGTTCCTATAATGATTATTTAAGGGATGTTATGACACAAGTTGGTGATTTTCCCCATTGCTAAAAAGGCTAGAACCTATGATCCAAATAATTTTAAGAACAACTTGTTGTACGTAAATAAGGCTGTCGTTAGAGACACTTTCTTTTAAGCTGCTTGAGAGAAACAGATCTTATGCCTTTCATTTCGATAGGTAAGATTATTTCCCATAGTCTATTGATCCCAAAATTATTATCACGTTAACAACCCTGGGTTCTTTTATGTGAAATGTAGAGCTCCCATTTCTCCACTTCCACAAAAGCACCTTCATCTTTTGAGTACATTTTGTTTTTTAATCTTTTTAATTAACTCAGAGTCGTGATTTGAAAGCAATTCTAATGTGTTTATGTGGACTATAAAATATTTGCAATCATGCATGTTCTTCTGGGATACTAAATAGCAATCTACAAAATAAACCATAGGAATTATTTTACACCATTGTATAGTTGTATAAATACTGTTAGACAGTAATTATTATGTCATCAAGTTACTGACCACCGTTGGGACATGGTCCGTAAAAAAAGAATAGACAGCCAGAATATGGCCACACCAATCTAATATCAGTCCTGGCATTGTACCATAAAAAATCTAGAATTTGTGTCAAATTATTTGTTCTATAGTTATTGTATTATTTTTATTATTTTTATTATGTGTATTGTTTAATACATATCCTTCATATAGTTTCCAACTCAGTTACATTGTTTACTCATTTCAGTATCTGTTGTGGAATATGTACGCTTGTTGTTGTTTCTTTTGCACAGAAAATAACTAGGAATGTTATAGTACATGAAAAATTTTCTTTAGGTAAAATGGTAAAGCATGATCAAATGATTGAAATATACAGGGAATCCCGCTTCTGATAAAATGTGTAGCTTCAATGCACTGTAAGTAACATTAAGTAGAAGTGCTTGCCAAATGTCTAAATTAAAATGAATATGTCAGGGATGACAGTACTGAAAAAAAAGATGAAATAAGCTATGAAATGTTGTTGTGATTCGCTGTTTTGTGTAGTCCAGTTGAAACTGCTCAGTGAAAAGTTTAAGTCAATGGACAACCACAGTTCTGGTTCATACAGTCAGCTTAATAAATTACAAACGTTGTGTGCTATAACAAAATGTTCACCACAACAAACCTCCTGGTTTCCAGACCACAAATATGGAGGTGATAACTTAAAACCATATGGAGTGATCACTTACTTGCTTTTCCTACAGGCCTGTCCAGCAATCACACAACATTTTGATCCAAAGCAGGCAATACGAAGCTCTTCCAAGATCTCGGTAACCCACAACCTCAAAATGTCAAAGCAATTACCTCTTGAAAAACATGAGAGGTCGTACTTGCATGATGTGGTAATACTGAGAAAAGAAAGTTAAAGGATTGCAGAAGGTTATATATCACTGGGGTGAATTATAGTAAACATCTACAAAATTAATTTTTTTATTTAACATATCCTCAAACCATATTTCTGATCCAAATCTAGTCAGAACTCACTCAACCGGTGAATATGAGATCAGGTATTCCGAAGGATGGTTTTCTTTATGGTTATTAATAATTTCTGTTTCAAGCCTCCAGAATATACCTCAATATGGCTACTATTACAGTAGAATGACCGACTTTGATCCCAGCAAGAATATTAACATGACACGCCAAACTGCACCAAAATGAGAGAAACCTAGATCAAACAAATTCAAAAGCACATTCCTCAGTATGATCACTCATTGTGCATATGAGTTATATTTTCCACAATAGAATTATAGTTATGCTTGACAAAACTCTGGATTGTGAATGTTTGCCAAACGTGAAGACCACAAGAACTGGGCGCTGTGCAGTGTTACACATACATGTAGGCATTGTGTTTTGGAATTTTAAATCCCCTCTAATAATAATAAATTCAGCAAATGTTATTTTGATCTTGTTGACGTACATCGCTGGGCTGGTTTTTGGGATTTTATAGTTTTATTTTTGTGGAAAATAGATTGTTTATTGACATTTTTTTATTTGAATTAGTTTGTATTTATTTATTTATTTCAGTAGCTTTTATATATACTTTAGTTTATTTTTTCACAATTGGGTTATGTGCTTTTTCCATTTTAATCATTATAGTTAAATGTATTAATTTAACTACCTCAACTGATTTCTGTGTGTTGTCCATACATTTTGTACTAACAATATTTAGGCTGATGTTTTTTTGATTTCAAATGAGGAAAATATTTGTTTACTAACAATAAGGTGATACTACTTAATGCATTATCTAAACCTAACTTATAAAAAAGGCTGCATTTAATAATGTTAATTTATGCTAATTTACCCATAAATTATTAAAATAAAAGGCTTCCTCTGTTAATAATGCAATATGGCTTGAGTAGAATTGTTATAGGGCTCTGTATCAGTATGGCTTTAATTAGATCAGAGGCAAGAGGCCGAAGTGTGTAGATGAATCACGAACAACATTAGAATGTCTTTAAAACCTTATAACATTACAAGGAACTTGGGGACTACATCGCCGTACTGAATGGTTTCTAGCGCAGCCCAACTGTTAAACAAGCATCAGTTACTAATTCTACACCATCTCCTTCTACAAATAAATATTGTGAAGTTAAGCTAGAAACATGGTTTCTAGAAGTTATATCGGTGGAAACAAAAATTAAGAAGGGTTAATAGATGCTGAAAAACTAAATTTTTCATTGTTAGCTAATATTAGTAAACACAAGATTTTACAGTGTAGCCTTTTGAAACTATAATAAGCTTGCTAGACTCCATTAGTCTCTTTAAACGTAATATTAGTATCTTAATCGTTATGTTTTTATGGTAAATTGAAATATTTATTAAAATTTAGTTTGATGAACAAAAGGAAGCAAATGTGTGATTTTATTTTAAATGTAAATATATAACAATATTTCAAAGTTGTTCTATTTTTAATATGCACATGTGAATGCTTTCAATGTTACTAGATTGGTGCTTAAAATCATGAAGCAATACTTGCACAGATTCATGAAAATTTAAGGACAGAAAAAGAAGAAATGGGATAAGGAAAATGTCCCATTTCAACACTGGCAATTATATTGACCATTAAAGCCACGTTGGGTCGATAACATCCACAGAGAGGAAGAGCTCATTAGCCTTTAATTAAACCCCTCACGAGGATAAAGCCAGAACCAGTCACCCTGAATCCCCAGGCCAATCTTCATGTGCAGCTGACTAATAAACCACTCTTTAACTCTTTGACCTGCAAGCACTGTCTCCAAATTCTCTTTCTTCATTAAGACTATTACAGTAGACATACTAATGAACTCTGTGCAGGTTAGAGGCTTTGTTAGCACTGTCATATTACCATATGCTCTGCACGGCTCTGTTGGTATGCTTACATTTAGTAGGCAGACCCAATAACTCTGTTTGGCCTGCATTTAGCCTTAACTTTAAAAGGTCCATAAGGTTCACTTTACAGATTATGCCACTATAATGCACTCTTGTTCATGTGGGGTTATTTTAATGTAACGCACTAAGAGGTAATGTTCACTCAAAACCTGGCATCATTTATTTACGTTTATGTCATACAGAAACTCTTTCTTCTGTGAAGGAACATGATATATTGAGAAACGTCTTAGTGGTTTGAATCTTAATGGAACTCATTTTTTGGTTACCAACGTTCTTCAAAATATCTTTTTGGAACAACATGATGGTACTTGTTTTGGGTAGGTCATGACAGGATGATTCTCCCTTATAGAAATCATACAGACACTGAACAGACAGTCATAAATTAGTAGTATATAACGAAGAGCTATCTAATCAATCACAAATGCAGTACGAAGTACCTAAAGTCTCAGTTCTAGGTCCGCTATACATATTACCTTTGGGAGATTTCTTCAGGAAGCAGGGTCTTAGCTTTCAATGTTATGCTAATGATCCTCAGCACTTTATTTTCTTGCGGACTGGTGAAACACGAATTTGAAAAGTTTCAAATGCAAAGTTGAAATAAAAAACTGGATGACGAGTAATTTTCTACTGATAAACCCTGGAAAAAACTGATTATTAAATTATAGGACCTAAAAACTCTGCAGGTACCAACCTGGAACACTGTATAAGATTTTACAGTTGCTCTGTAAGCTCTTCGTCAATAACGAAGGTGGGCTATTTGAAAGACATCTTTCCTTAGAAAACCATGTTTCTAGCAAGTTTAAAACTGTATTTTTCCATCTCAAAAAGCATATCTAAATTACGGTCAATACTCTCAATGTCAAATGCAGAAACATTAATCCATGCATCAAGGTTGGATTATTGTAATGCTTTATTTGGTGGTTGTTCTGTACACTTAGTAAAGGAATTATAGCTAGTCCAAAATGCTACAGCAAGAGCATTACAAGAACCAATGTTCTTACAAGATCAAGTTAGTATAACCATTCAACTCCGATCCTGTCAAGACTGCACTGGCTCCCTATCAAACATTGTATGGATTTTAAAATCTTGCTTATTACTTATAAAGCCTCGCATGGTCTAGAACCTCACTATTTTAATAAGCTCCTGTTACATTATAATCCTCCATGTTCGCTGCATTCTCAAAACTCATTCAATTTGATAATACCTAGAATATCAAAACCAACTGGGGGCAGAAGATCCTTTTCCTACGAGGCGCCTTAACTATGGAATAACCTACCCCACGGTGTTTGGGAGGCAGACACACTCTTACAATTTAAATTGAGATTAGAGACCCATCTCTTTAACCTAGCTCGCACATAACATTCTAACATGCTTCTGATATCCAACTCCGTTAAAGGATTTTTAGGGTGCGTTAATTAGGTAAACCGAAACTGGGAACACTTTTCACAACACCAACTGGATCGTTAGAAGAATGGCATCCAAACTAATATTAGTCTGTTTCTCTCTTCTTCTGCGATCACTGAAGCCTGATACCGCCTATATCCAGATCAGAGGGCATTGCTGTCACCCAGGTTCAGTACGGATTCAGACCAGATGATGGATCGGGAACTAGAAAAGTCGCCACGAGCCCTTGAAAGACAGCGGAGACCAGGACAACTACAGCTCCAGATACAGATCCCCTGTAACACCTTGCCTCCGATGACCATTGGGATAAGACCATAGGAAACAGATGATTCTTCTCGACTTTGCTGTAGCCTGGAGTTGACCTGCTGGTTTCATCAGGTCAGAAGAGAACTGGTCCCCCAACTGAGCCTGGTTTCTCGCAAGGTTTGTTTTTCATTCTGTCACCCATGGAGTTTTGGTGCCTTGCCACTGTTGCCACTGTTGCCTCTGACTTGCTTAGTTGGGGTCACTTCATTTACAGCGATATTGTTGACTTGATTGAAAATGAATGCACAGACACTATTTAACTGAACAGAGATAACATCACCGAATTCAATGATGAACTGTCTTAACTATCATTTTGCATTATGGACACACCGTTTTACTAATTAATGTTGTTCAGTTGCTTTGACACAATGTATTTTGTTTAAAGCTCTATATAAATTAAGGTGACTTGACTTAAGTTGACTTTTTATTCAGTCTTTTAGTCCACATTGTCCATTATTCTCATGGAACATTGTGTTTCTTGAAAAGCTTTATTACCAAAAGTTTATTGGATATTAAACTGCATTTTCTTCCTTTTCAGTGGAAAGATATATGAGGCATTTCAGCGAGTTTCATCATGGAAAACGGCAATGCAATGCTGTAATTTAACAGCCCTTGTTTAAAGACGTGTGGGTCCTCGTGCTTTACAACAAAGTGATGTATGACTGTTTTATCGCACGTAACTCACTCCAGCGCCTTTACCCAATTGAACTAAGCCCTTAAGAAATAGTGCCGCTCATTCTTTAGCCTCTCATTATTGTAATTGTCACAAATCTTGGCAGATTTTTTTCTGCTACTCTCTCATTTAGCAGCTGCTAGATGCTAGTGGTCTTCATTCCAAACACCAAATCTCTGAGGTCATTACTGATCCTGTTTTTCCTCTCCAACCGGCGACATGGACTGACTTGGTAGAGACCAGACAGATGGTCGTGCACCATCCAAGATGACAGCCCATCAAAGCAGATGGCAATCTAAAGGGTACCAACCTCAAGATCCACACACAGGAAGTAGAAGACTGCTGTCACACAGGCAAGATGTTACACATTATGTGCTGCAGATTCTCAGGCTTTTGTTAACAGAATACCACACATTTATAATGTCATGGTCACATGGAAGCCAATATTGGTACATGACATGATACATCAAGATTTAAGTAATCATGTGCAAAGGAAGTGGGGTCACACTAGTTTCGAAATAAATGCTAGAAAAATGATTGTTGAACCAGACTTTTATGCATGCATTTGCTTGTTTATACTATTAATCTTTCCATTCAGATTTAATTTTCAAAATTGCAATATCAAACCATTTCCCTTTATTGAGTTAAAGAGAGTACATTTGCACCAAATATTAATAAAAACACTAACTACTCAAAGTACTCTTAACTAATCATTAAATATTTTGATATACAGTAGCCTAAAATAAAATACAAAAAAAACTATAGCAAGTAAATCAGATGTCTAGAATGTTTTGAGGCAGAAATTATGATATCTTGTTCCAAATTATACGTTTTACATTATTATTTACACAAGAAATAATAATCTCAATGAATAGAAATAAAGGGCTTAAAGGATAAGTAAAATAAGTGTCAGATATATAGATATTTGTACATTTGAGATTAAAGCTTTATGTAGTTGTGAAGTGTACAAATACCCTAAATATATTTGTACACTTCACAATTACATAAAGCTTTAATCTCATGTTTATCTTAATCACATTAATTTTGTTTCCAATGATGTAATCAAATTTCTTTCTTTACAGACACTTTTCTCCACTAGATAACTTTATTTTCAGTTTGTTTAAACTACATGCCAGCCAAGTCTGTATTTGTGTTTCCTTTCATAGCGTCTCCATGGAAATAATTGCAACAGAAATGCGACATATGCCAGCTGTCACTTAAAAGGAGGTCAAAATAGATAAATAAACTTCTTTGAAGTTAGAACTCATTAGACCAAGATGTTCTAGAAATGGAGGAAGGAGAGAGAGAAAAATCTGGTATTTCTGAAAAGTGACCAATAAATATGCTGTTTGGTTAAATGCCGTTTGCGCACATAATGTTAAATCATTCTCACGTCCTTATGCAAAAGAAAATGGAAACATTCAAGTAAAACTCCAAGGTATTACTAAACTAATAAAACATTTTCCCTGTCTGTTGGGCTAATTCTGTGAAATTATGTCTTACGTCACATCACATCATTTTCTATTGGGCTGAAAACCTGTGCGGCCATTAGAGAGACATATTCTAACAACGCAAGTCCAACAAACAGACAATATTAAGATGATAATGAACATCCCTTTCCCCAAACACGCATTCTCTACGGGCTTCGCTAAGCCTGCTCCAACCAGGACTCTGGCTTGCATTAGTGACATTCCTAAATGCCAGCATGATGCCATGGGAGCATCAGGGAAAATAATGATGGAGTACCCGTGCCCACAGGTTGCCATGAGCTTGCTGCACTCTCTCGCTGTACCAGATGGAGGGTATCAGATCCTGGACTATTATACGCATCCCTTTCCTTCTTTTTTTTTTCTTGTGCTTTTCCTTACCCCTTTACTCTTGTCTGCTCATTTCCCTCTGGAGTTGCACAGTCATTAGCAGTCCCTCAGCTGCCAAACACCATCCAGCATGTGGCGGCTCCAGGTTTGTAGCTCCTACAGGAAATGGCACAGTGTGACAACATCTGAAAATGCAGGTATGCATGTTGTTGGCTTGAAGTAAAATAGTGTTGCTTTACATGATTTGTGTTGCTGAAAAGCTGAAAAATCATCTATATGTTTATGTCCGGACTCAGCACCAGATCTATAACGCCCCTTGCCGCTAATTCCAGTAATGCGTCTATAAACCCGAAAGGAATAAAACATCTTATGCATGGTGGATCCGAATTGTGCTAAATATTTTTCATATCAGGAATGAAAACTGATGCAATCGATAAATTTTTCTTCCGCCAAGTATGAAACATGGTTTTGGTTCATTATGCGGTGAGCTAGATTTAAGCTCCCCACCCCTAAATTAAGTAAACTGTGTCCACCCTATAGACCCACAAAAAACAAGGAGTAACTGTCAAAGATGATTCTCAATGACAATATTGTATAACTTTCATTTCTTTCTAAAATAACATTATGGTTGATGCACATTTTCATCCTCTCCCCTAGCTCTAAGGCTATTGTTTTGAACATTTTCTGTACATTATATATTAAAAAAATAATGGCCTTATATTATTTCAAAAACCTAAAGTAAACCAAAAAACTGGTCTGCTTAATTCCGTTGACAATTAATTTACAGACTTGTTCTTCAGCATCATTGTAGTGTGTTCATTCTCTTTGTTTTTTGTCCTCTGTAAAGCTTCTATGAAACGTTATGCATTGTTAAATTCACTATTCAACTAAAATTGAATTGAACTAAAATAAAAATAGTTCAAAATATAAAAAAACATATTCAAAATATGTATAAAAACAAAAACCAAACTGAAAGCAAAACTATAATGCCTCTACTTCCCTTCCGTCTGCCTGCAATTTTGTGTAGATTAAATCCTAATAAATAAATTCTTGTCCTACTTTTTATCTAATTTTACTCTAAAAACTGTCAGACTGTGAAAGTCAAATGGGTTCCAGACTGTGTTTTTAAAATCATGGGTTTGATGACAGTGTTTTTGGCAAGCTTTCCTCTGCTTACACATGCCAGAGCACAGCGATATGATCCGGGCACATTATGGGGGTTGTTCGGCCTGTACCACAACATTGGCCCTGGGGGTAGACGTCACTGAGCCAGACAGGAACAGCTTCCCCACGAAGACACTTAGACCTCAGGGCCAAGAAATCTGTCCCCAATCTGACTGGCATCATTAAACTCATCTGAGACACTAAGACTGTTAGTCAAAGAGCAGAAAAAACCAACAAACAGAATATTGCAACTTTTAACCGGAATTCAGATATAGAGCTGATATAAAAGAATAATTGGCTTTTTTCATATTTGTCAGTGAGAACCCACACCTTCATACATTGTGTAAGGGACAAAAATAGAGTAATTGGAAAATAGAAAAATATGATATTATTACATTGTAGTTTTGATAAGAAAGTTGTAAAATACTCATGCTAATCTTGTATGAATATAAATTGTTTAAACATTTTAAACAACCTATTTACCTATTATTTAATTCTATTACAGAAATGCCAAGACATGGTTACTACTGGCCTTGTTTAATGATCTATACAGAAGCATTCCAACAATGTGAAAACATCTACGAGGTCTAAGCAAGCAGCATGTTATGCTGAAAACAAAAGTACATTCTGAAAAAGTTGTACACAGTTTTTAGATGTACGACTCTGAACGCCAAGAATCAATAGTCCTAATCCCAAACCGGAGGAAACTTGTAAAAATGACAAAAACTTTTTGCAGGCCTCTGAAACTGTTAAGGTCAGTAATTATGGACAGACTAAGAGAAAGCAATACAACAAAAATTTGTGTATTTGAGAATTGTAAGTGTTAGATGTAAGAGATGTTTTTCGAATGAAGAGATACAAACAAAAGCTACAATACTTTTACATGTTCTGTAGATAAACAGAAAAAAATGATTTTGAAATGGTTTAAAAGGTTAAAGGTAACATGTCTAAATGGTTCCAACCTCCAGCATCTGAAAAAGCTTTCTGTTTCATAACGTTCTTTGTGGTGAAAAATGTTCTTCAGATAGTTATAAGAGAGAGATGATTCTTTTAAGTTATTTTAGTGATAAACATATGAATACATGTATTGTTTGAGTTCTCTACTAATAACTATACATAAATGCCATTAAATCTTCAAAGTCCAGTATATAAGCATTAATTCAAGTTGAGTCAAGTCACTTTTATTTATATAGTGCTTAAAAAAATTGTTGATATAATCTCTGTTCAGTTTAAATAGTGTCTGTGCATTCATTCAATTAAGCCAATGCTGTAAACCCCAACTAAGCAGGCCAGAGGCCAGCGGCGAGGAACCAAAACTCCATCTGTGACAGAATGGAGAACAAACATTGGGAGAAACCAGGCTCAATTGGTGGGCCATTGACCATTAGGAAACTGTTACTATTGTGAATAATAAAGAAATGCAATAATTTTTAGATTTTATTGTCAATGTCACCTTTATTTATATAGTGCTTTATACAAAATCGATTGCATCACAGCAGCTTAACAACAATGATTAGTAAAACAGAGTGTCATAATGCTAAATGTTAAAAGGCAATACATTATTGAATTCAGGGACGTTATCTCTGTTCAGTTTAATGGTGTCTGTGCATTCATTTTCAATTCGTTGATGTCCTCTTTGTTTACTTTAAAAAGTGTTTGTGCGTTCAAATTCAATCACATCAACAATATTGTTGTAAATGAGGTGACCCCGCCTAAGCAAGCCAGAGGCGACAGTGGCAAGGAACAATAATTCCATCGGTGACAGAAATGGAGAAAAAACCTTGGGAGAAACCAGGCTCAGTTGGGGGGGCCAGTTCTCCTCTGACCAGACGAATCCAGCAGTTCAAGTCCAGGCTGCAGCTGAATGAAGGAGAAACATCTGTGTGCTGTGGTCGTATCCTTATGAGATCCTGAAGACAGACGAGGTCTTCGCAAGGGATTGGTATCCGTGGTGTTCTTGTCCTGGACTTCAATTTGTTCAAGGGCTGTAGGCACATAGAACATAGATAACATATCAAATGTTGAAAGTGAGACATTTTGAAAAGCCATGCCATTTTGGACTTCATGAGAGCTAGACATTCAAAAAAAGTTGGGAAAAGTTAAATTTAAAATAAAATTATTTTCCCTTAAAATAATACATTTTCTCAGTTTAAACTTTTGACATTTACATTTACATTTAGTCATTTAGCAGACGCTTTTATCCAAAGCGACTTACAATTGTCGAGGAGACAACAATAGGTGAACAAGTGCTACAACAATGATATGTCATCTATTTTTCAATCTGAATAAAATATTGAAATTTGAAACTTCAACATCGTTGCATCCTGTTTTTATTCACAATTTGTACAGCGTCCCAACTTTTTTTGTAATCAGGTTTGTAGATTACTTAAATAAACCTGTCCATTAGATAAAGATGTGCTTATGTCTTTATTTGAAACATAATTGCTACGACAAACTAAAAAATAAAGATGCCTTAAAGGTTCTTAACTGTGATGCCATGGATGAATCATTTTGGGTCAACAAGACTAATAGTCAAAAACGTGTGACCATGATTTTATCTCTTGAGTGATTATGGTCAATGGGTTTTGAAATTAATTTACAAAATTGTGCTTATAAAATATTAATAAAAGACCTCTGTGAGGTTTGCTGCTTTAAT
The DNA here is from genome assembly GCA_033220385.1 of Triplophysa yarkandensis. Classification (NCBI taxonomy): domain Eukaryota; kingdom Metazoa; phylum Chordata; class Actinopteri; order Cypriniformes; family Nemacheilidae; genus Triplophysa; species Triplophysa yarkandensis. The sequence continues at coordinate 1,403,705 of CM065667.1, read as the reverse complement.
TATATATTAAGTCTTAATGGTGGTGAACAATATAATGAACAATATAAATAAAGTCAATATGACTATATGGGAAGTAGCTACTTTAGTTCCTCCTTTAATGTTATTCTACAATAAAGGACACACTCCTAATCAGGCTGTCTAATTTGGAGAAATTGGAAAACGTTCATTTTCAGTGGAAAGAAGAAAACATTTGTTGAGTATAAATAACTGTACTTTGGGGTTAATCCAAATAATATGAGCAATAATAGTGGTGTTGGCTTTAACAAACAACACAAATATTCAACAACACAACATACTGATTGAAGTGTGTTTATTTCAGTCTAGTATGACAAACATCTTTATAAAGTTTCAAATGAATAAATGCCTTAATTTTAAGCCAATTGGGAATCACTTTAATTTGGCTGGTAATTTGTGAGCAGTTTCAGACCATCAACGCTCCGGAGACATATCTCCAAAGTATCTTCAACTTCATTATAACAACCTTCATGATCACAAATGTAATTTAATGTAATGGGTCACAGACTACATAATGCAATCCAGCTGTGTTTTATTGGTCCTGAGTCAGAGCTACAGCAAACACACCATTATAGCTTTTCATCTGAGCTTGTGGTGTCTGTTTAACACAATTAAACACAAAATGAGTGCCACTTTAAGAAAAGAACGAAATTTTCAATTGAGCAATTCCAGTGTTATAGATGTGACATTTCACAAATATTGTGAAATATAAATTCTCAAGAAAGTGTTTTTATTACAAATAAATAAAATAAACCTCTTATGGTAGAGACTAACCTCAGAAAGCAATCTATAGCATAGTTATGGATTTTGGATGTGACAATAAGAAGACAAGTTTTTCAAAGAGAACTTTATATGATTATTGTCAATTTAAATGTACAAAGCAGAAGCAATAATATCCAACAAAAAGGGAAGGGGAGGCTTTATATAGACCACACAGAAGTTATTTAATTAAAACAATCTTGTGCCCATTTATGATGAATATGTATAGCAATGAATGTGACAATTCACATACCTCAAACTATTGATATATGACTCAGGAGTATGGTAAAAAACATTTTATTTTATTTTCCAATTTATTTATTTTTTCATTATATTTAGGAATTTATTAAGAATTTTTTGGGATTTTTTCCTTTTGATCAATATAATTTTTATTTATTTCTATGGTTTAAAAATGTCTTTAGCAAAAATTATTAATTTTCAACTGCAACATACCTTTTGAAATATATATTTTGTTCTATTGGTGATACATATTTTAATAAACACTTTAAAGTAATGCACTGTGGGATTTTTACACTTATGCATTGACTTCTGTTTCACAAATTGACCATACTTTGGTTTAGTCTTCATCTTTCCACAACCGCAACAGTTTATGCATGAAAACCACCATCGATGTATACCTGTATCGACAGGTATGCATACATTTCCAAATTGCTATATGGAAATCAATGTTTATTATCCAGAGCAGTGATCCCAAACCAAGTCTGTATTGATTCTGTGTTTGAAATCAACCAACATAAAAGAGTTTATCCAGACCATTTATCATCATAGACTCGAAATCTAATTCAACATGTTTGCCTATATGTGGACAGTGTTATGAAAATCATATTAAACATGCTTATCATAAGAAAAAGTGTAAAGAAAGTGTTTCAAAAGGGAGCTTGCAGAACTTTGCTGAAGTGATGAATTAAAATATCAGGTTTAATCAAGCCTGCAAATTCATCTCTGACTGGTCTGACCTTGCTTTTAGTTGACAAGGAAAAAGAGACAGCAGTGGAATTTTCCAGACCAGCTGGCAATGAAGCCTGTCTGCTGAAGCTGAATACATTGACGGTCCCAAAGGACCCCTCAGTACACTCCTTCTGCATTTTCTAAGAACACTCTTGGAAAAAGGGACAGATACCGAGACACAAATAAAGCTCCCGCTTTTTGTTTGGTGAAAGAGAGAAACATATTTATGTTTTGCAATTAATATTGAATATATTCCCTCCAAAATAATTCATACTCTGCAGGGCATCCAAACAATATGGCATCTAGTGCGAGGACTCCAGAATAAACATGAAAGCAGTACGTTTTAAATGACTCTGGGCGGATGACATCACAGTAAGCAAGCACAGGTAATTTAACACGAGGATGCTGCAGTAGAAGCATGTCTTTTTTTAACATTAGCCAAAACACTCATCATTGTTAAAATATTCTCTGAGGTATAACCGAGCAAAATCATATGCAAGTTTTCACATTTAAACATCTAATTACCTTGGCAACGCTGTTGTGTGAGAGCATGACTTGAAATTCTATTTTTAAGTAGATTTTCATCGCGAAAAACAAGAACTTAGTGCTGGCAGAGGCTCCGTCGGCCTTCAAGACAAAACACAATTACGATTTAGTGACCTGATAAATTACTAAAGCAGATTGTTGTCTTCACAGAGCTTTCTATCTCTCCCAGACTTAAATTAAAATAATTTCTCTTTTAATCTGACGTTACATCATTCCCCTGCAACACATTCTGAAAAGGACATGGAAATTAAGTAATTTGACTTATATTTATTACAATACTGACTTAAATGTACTTAAGTCAGCTAAGTAAGAATATTCCCTTTTAATCCTTGGGTGTATACATTTCATTATGAGGAACATAATTAATAGATAAATACTCCAAAATCAATTTCTTTGTAGATATTAAACAATATGTATGGAGACATGTTTACAGATAAATGAATGTCTTCCGCAAAACAAATGTCCGTTGTCAGGAAAATAAAAAATAAAATAAAGCATATTGTAGGGAAAAAAATTATAAGTAAAGAGAAAGGTGCCTCAAAAATTAATATTGTGTTATGAATTGCTCAACCTCAAGTGGTCCAATCCTGAATTACAACGACTTCTATAGTAGAAAAATGTTATATGGTAGTCAAAGGTGCCACAGAATAGTTTGTTTTCCTGTTGTTTGTGTTCGACTTGACAAAAATGCTTTTAACAATATAGAAGTACATTTTTACAATATAGAAGTAAATGGTGCCACAGAAAGCTTTGATGCTAGCATTTTTCTAAACATCTCTTTGTGTTCATCAGAATTTTTATACAAGTTTGGATTAATTTAAGGTTGAGTAATTCATAGCAGAATTTTTGTTTTTGATACTACCCCTTTTCCTAAAAGCTTTAAAGAGAAATGAATAGGGACAGAGCTTTACTGGATTAGCAATAATGTCACATAGTTGTTGGTGTTTGAATGCTGGTTTCATTCGACTTCAAACATTATCATTTCTTATTTTATACAAAATAGGATAAAACATGTCTGGGGCATGTTTTTGACCAATTTGTGATACAGCCCTTCTCTCTTTCCTTTCCATTATAACAAACTAATCACAGAACAACATTTGATTTAAAACTGTTGCTGAAATATATTAAATGATGCTTCAGACTATATGGCCATGAACTCGGCGTACCGAGCTTACGCACTGCTGCACCATGCTCAATTTCATTAAACACATTGTTGTCCTGTCCCGGGTCTTCGGCTAGGATGTATAGTTCACCAGCATGGAGGTCCGTCATGTTAGGCAGACACCGCCCCGGGTCAAAGCTCACCCATACAGTATACCTATAGTCCAAAGAGCGAATCGAGTAACCCATGATGCGTATATCAGCTAGATCAGGAAGGTCTGAGTTCTCCTGGATGGAGTCTGAGGGCCGCGGGTACTGGCTGTATGAGTAACCTTCTCTGTTGACGTCTCTCTCTGGGTTGCGAATGAGATAGGCCAGGTTTGAGCCCTCGGTGCACAGCTCAATCTCAAAAGACTGAGGAGGGCAACGGCGCACAGGACGCAGCCCAGCCAGGTTAGAAAGAGTGGGAAAAACATCCACCAGCTCTACCATACTCTCAACACCTTGACCTGAAAGAACACAAAAAGGTGAAAAGCATTCTTCTGAAAGTAATATAAAGATGCATTTTGTGTTTGTGTTGCATATGTCTAAAACTGTTACCTGGGTTACTTTCCTCTGTAAATATAAATTCTACAACCCCCCCAAAAAATTTTTTTTTCAAACATCAGTCAAACATTAATAAAAATGCAATTTATTCTTTGATTGTTATAGTATATTTGAGTATATTCAGGTAAATATTATTTCTAATTATTTATTTCTATTATTTATTTCTTTTAAAAAATTTAATTGCAATACAATAAAACAGTACTGACATCAACTAAGTGAAAATAAATATAAAACATTTGATGTTTTTTTTTACAAAACGCATTTTATACAAACATACAGAGACCACCCAAAATTTTTATTCACTCAGAATTCTAGATGTATTGTGTTTATTACAGTCTGAATAAGCCAAGTGTTGAATGAGATTCGATTTAGTTTTAAATGATAAAATAGTGTTTTTCCATTTCTTGAAAACTATAGATATAAAATAGATTTTAGGTTTAGAATGATTGAAATTATATTTTGAGATTTATATTGCATGCAACACAATTTTCTAAAGTTGCTCAGTCTACACTAATTACACATGAACACATCAATTATGAAATTGATCATAGACTAGACATTATTTTATGGCTTCTGAAAGCCTGTCACCCAAATTTCCTGCATATTGTCAATCATATATATGCCTTGAACACCAGCCTTGAAATTTGAAGTTTTAACAAAAATGTACTATATGTATAAAAACATCCTTTAAACACATTGTGTGAAAAGTTGTTCTAGGTTTCCATGATTGGTATTATGTAAACAATAACAATATTCTAAACATATTATTGTCAATAAATTTAGTGATATGCTTACAGAATATAGCTCAGTTCATTAAAGCAACAACAAGCAGCAATTCAGATCCTACTGTGAGAGCAATAACTCTTAGGACTTATTAACTTCTCTATGCTGTGACGTTATCATTACACTCATTACTCCACCTAGCAGCTTGCACCAGGTGCTTTCTAAACATCACAACAAATGAGCACTTGAGAGTTGAAAGAAGGAACCAACAGCACACACATACACATTGTAAAAAATATCAAAGACCGATATCGAGCCCCAATATTTTATCCATTACATCTTTCAAACAAAGCCGATACTAAACGCTTGAGTGACTTCAGTGAGAGTCAGAGATTATCATGAGGAATCCCGTTGTCTTCACGTGTAAACAGCTGTTAAGAGTAACGTTACCTTTGCCAAAGAGTTCCCACGTGCTCTGAAACACATCGATAAAGGGGAACATCTTCTCTCCAGGCGGGGGTAAAGGTGAGGTCACACCTGGCTTGAACACGATCAATGGCACCCGGGTGGCCACATCAAAGTTGCTGTATTTTGCCCACTCGCCATGTTCTCCTAATGACCAACCTGCGAGAGAGAGTTAACAGTGAGAAGCTATTCAAACTTGCACACAATGACTATTTCCAGCAGTATTTGCTGACAGAGTGTTTCCCTGAGTTTGAGGCCGGCGGACTGGTGTGAGAGCAAGGATGCAATGAAGAACTACTGGGAAAAAGTCTAATTAAATAGCTGGATTTGCAACAAAATATTATAGTTCATACTTTTAGCAATTATAATTAATTAAATTAAAAAATCTGATTGATTAATACAAGATTAAATAATACTTTTTTATTTAAGTATGACTAACCCCATTTGATAAATAAAAAAATATATGAATAAACTAATTCCTACAGATCCAACAAATGACAAAAATACTTATCCTTATCCTTATCTAAATGTAACTAACAAAGTAATATTGTGTTATAAGAATGTAATGGCTGCCCTTATGATTTTTGAACTTAATTCAAAATTGAATTGAATAATTAATACGTTTCCTATCAATACAATTATGTATAATATGTAATATGTACAATTCAGCAGCATATGGCTCATTGAATTCAGATTCCTTATTAGGAAAAATAGCCAATAGCCAATTCTATTTTGCCCGATCCCTGTTTAAGATGTTTTTGTAAAGAATTTCCTTTTTTGAAATTTTTTGAATTTCTTCTTCAGAACACAAAATAAGATATTTTGAAGAGAGTAAGTAACTAAACAGCAGTGCCACCCAATCATACACATTTTGACCAGTAAATTCCATGACTAGAATTTAAATATCCATGACCTAATGTTTGAATGTAACTCCAAATGTTAAATAAGAAAAATCAATGTACATATTTACCACAGCACTTCTTAAATAAAATAAGAAAAACTCTCTATGCAGGGTAAAAAAACATTTCCAGAACTTTTAGAATCTTTAAATTCCTGACTTTTTCAGGTTTTAGGAAAGAAACCTATGTATGGACACAAAGCCAATGCAAATGAATGGATGCCCTTTAACCGTCATTCTTCAAAATATCTTCTTTTGTGTAAACTATTACCTCAATGCATTGCATACGTTCATATTATGAGAAGACAAAACATTTTAGATGACTGAAAGATGTAAAGATAAATAACTAATAATGCTAAACCAAACTAACTTAAAATTTAGGGGATTAAGTATCCATTTAAACAAATCTGGGCTTTTTTTAAACTAAAAACTTCAATATTGCCACCTAGTGGATCTTATATAAACAACAAAGCTTTTTCTAACCATGATCAGAGCTGAACACAACTATGGTGTTTTTGGTGAGGCCAAGATTGTCGAGAGCATTAAGAACTTTTCCCACATGAGCATCCATATATGACACAGAAGCAAAGTAGTGCTGTCGAATCTGCAACTGCAAAATTAAGGGAAAATATTATTTGGGTTCACCTAAAAATTGTCATTTTAAATTACTTAATTTGTCATCTGCATAATACAAAAGAGATATTTAGAAGAAATACAAGTTCACTTGTGTAGTTGTTGTTTGGTTACCAACTTTCTTCAAATATCTTTTATTTTTTCAGAACAAATAAAGTTTGAAATGAAATTAGTTCAAACAAATAGTGCACTTTATCTTTAACATAACCTGAGCTTTCCAATGTTGTTGTACCTGAAAGTCTTCTGGAATTGGGCCATACGGAAAGCTAATATTTAAAGCATGAACATCATCCCGTTTGCGAAGGTCGGTCCAAGGATTGTAAGCCACAGCTGGAAGTTTCTTGGGAACATCTGGGTCAGGAGCTATACTCATTCTCTCGATGGGATAAAGCTTTAGGTACTCCTATAACAAAGCAATATTCCATAGATTAAAAGGCAGGAACACATTGTGTCGTTTTTTTATTGCAAAAAGGCACATACCTTTGGGATTCTGAAAGGAACGTGTGGTTTATAAAAGCCAACAGCCAAGAAGAAGAGTTTGTTAGATTGTTTCATAGACTCAAGCAGCCTTATGGCCTCTGCGGTGTTCTCAATGTCAGGAAGAGTTCCCAGAGGCATTTCCGACACATTCACAGCACAAAGCAAATTAGTGTGTAGTGTGCCATCCTTATTCTTGCACACCTAAGAGATCAACAAAGGACACTGGAAATGTGCAATATAAGTGTGCACAAATATTACACATTAAAAAAAAACAATAAAGATATCTTTAGAACTATGATTTCATTTTATTTAAAAATAAATAACTGCAAAATAAAAGGTGTATTTTAAAGTCCGTCTTTTGCTATACAAGAAGACTGATTTAAGGAGAGGGAAAGGTTAACCAGCAGGTGTCAGAATTGTGTAAACTATAGAGAACTATTCCACCAAGAATACACATAAGGTTGTCATTAGTCATGTGAAAAGTATGACTTTACTGCATAAATTTAATAAAAAAAGTGATGTGTTGTCCATTCCTTAACATCTGCACTGAACAGAAAGTGTGCATGCACATGCAAATGCACACGCACACACACAAACACACTGACCTTCTCCTTTTCATATTTATAAGAGGGAGGATGATAAGCCGGTACAGACCAGCTGTATGGATAATCATCTGAGTGGTTGGAGGCAATGCCTTAAGAACAAGCATATAAAAAAACAAGTAAAATTTCAAGACAGTTAAAATATGGATCTACCACAGATTGAATCTTATTGACAATTAATATTTCAACTCAAACACTGCATTTCAACATTTTAAGCATTTTTGTCTTGTTTTATAGTGAAAATATGTAAACATTCTTAAATCAAGAACCATTCAATTGACAAGAAAAGTGACCTATAGCATTTAGCCTTGTTTTTTATTTACAATTTTTATTTACATGGATCTTAATTTAGGAACTTAAGGAAAATGTAAAAAGCAAGTGATTTTCTCAGTCTCTTAAACAATTTCTTTATGGACAATCGCCCCAGACCTCCAGCTTCATGATGGTGCTTCAGTTCTTTATACTCTTTCTATCGGGTTCAGGTGTAAAAAGCGGTTGGCAATAGCAGAAGCTTAGAATACTTTGTTATGATTTAAATGTTTGTTTTCAGGTTTTTGTCCCATTGAAAGATGTAAAAGATTTGAGTCCAAGCGGTGCAATTAGTTTTCCCCAAAGAACTAATCCCGTTTAAAGTTTTAGTACTGTGAAAGTGACGTGACATACAGCCAAGTATGTTTACCCATACTCAGATTTCGTGTTCTGCATTTAACCCATCAAAAGTGCACACACACACAGCAGTGAACACATACACCAACCAGCCAATTCTTCTGCAGCCCCCGGGGAGCAGTTAGGGGTTCAGTGCATTGCTCAAAGGCAACAAAGTCATGGTATTGCCTACCTTAACCCGCAACTCTAGGGTTAGAAGTCATACTCTGTAACAAGTAGGCCAAGACTTATCCAAACACTTTTTTCAAACACTCTATGGTCAAATCTATTAAAAAATAAGCCACAGAAAACACAGCACACAGCATTAAACATACTCAATGTATGAAATTAAATGCATTGCTGTATATGTATCAACATTTAAAGCCTTATTCATACTGAAGATGATTGTCTTGAAGATGGATGACAGATTTTTCTAGAAAATAGCAGAATTTCCAGCCAGAAGTCAGAAAAATCGCCAAGGTTGAATCTTTTAATAAGATAATGACCTGAAAGCAAAATATAAAACAAAAATGTGACACTGATCAAAATACTAAGCTTCTGCCATGACCATCCCATGTTCCACACCTGAATCCTATAGAAACTAAAGAGGGGAAGCACCATGAAGAGCTAGAAATCTGAAGAGACTGGAGCCATCCTATACAATTTAATTGCCAGGTGTGCTCCAAATTTGGAAGCTTTAAAGGTAAAGATTGTTGGTCCTGATAAAAAAAGTAATAAAAGTTGAATCAAATGATTTCACAAATAACATCCACCTATATCAAATTATTATAAGAGTTTTGATTTTCTAACATTTTCCAGTAAAAAATCTAAAGGCTTGACCATACAGATATATTTTCTTTTTTGGTCATATTTTCCTGAACCCTAAAGTATGCAAAGTTTTGAACGCAACTGCATCCAAGAAATCACTTTCATATCAATAAATGTGTTTTAATTTAAGATTAAGAATAGTTATCATTTCTGTAAAACTAGACAAACATGCTTAGAAAAATGTAAAAATATATATCTTGCATGAATTAAAAAAGCATACAGTCCAAAACAACATCATATTAAAACACATATAAAACTTCTTAAATTTAAAAACATATACTTGATAAGAGAAGTGCTTAGTCTTATTTCATAAAAGAAAATGGGAAATGCACAAGAAAATGCACCTCAATGTTAAGACTGGTACATGTTAAGTGGTTGGTAGAGTGTTATATCATAACATAAGTGGACAAGATAATACAAAACAAATCCTTGCATTTAAAGTGTCACAGATTCATATACCTGGATGAAACACTTTTCCCACTGACAGTGTTGTGTATCCATTCGATTTAAAGTATTGAGGAAGTGTCGTGTAGTTTCCCGCATGATCCCTCCAGTAGGTGTTGAAATCATACAGCTTTGTTGTGTCTGGTCTTCGACTTGTTAGAAACGACACCCGACTGGGTGCGCAAACAGATTGCTTTACAAGACAATAACAACAAATGACGTGTGAAGTAGATGCATACATACTACAATTAAGACGGTGGAATATTTAGTGAGTGTTGTATATTGATAAGCATTACTAAAACAAACCTGTGCATATGCGTTATGAAAAACTTTGCTCACAGATGCGAGCTGGTCGATGTTTGGTGACCTGACCACTGGATCGGAGTAACAGCCTAAAGTTGGTCTTAAATCATCAGCCATTATATACAGGATGTTAAACTGCTTTGTACCTAAAACCAATACATTATGCTCCAAAAATAAAATAAAAATAAAGAACCACGTGTGGGCATTTACATACATTATATTTATAGTCCTCGGGAAAACCGCTTAGACTTAACTCAAAGGAGGCGCATGTTTCTTATGCATTTCAGCAGAGTTTGACTTCCTTGTTGTAATGAACACGCCCCTTTTCTCTAATCCTATTGGTTTAGCAGAGTTACGAACTAGATGACGTAATTGCTTATAGAGTCCTGGTGATCAAATTGATATTTTGAAAAAATCTCTAATGCAAAGTCAGGAAGAAGAAGAATGTAGTTTTTTACATATAAGATAGGTATTCTTTTGTGTTATAGCTCCCCCTGTCGCATCTTTTAAATTAGTCCTTTAGGAAATTTGAAACTTTGTTAACAAGTTTTTTATTAGTAGTATTATTATTTTATTTTGTGTTTTTTTCTTCCTTATTCTTTCCCTTCTGTTTATTATTTTAATTATCGCATTGGTGTGTGCATTGTTTACTGGTAAAATTTGCATTGACCCTTCTTTTCACATTAATAAAAAAACGATTCCTTGTAAAAGTCTCCCCTTATTCTGAACAGTATGGATTAAACAAACAGTTATTGATGTCTATTCCTTTTTTTGATAAAGACCTGTTAAAACTTTTAACAGTTTAATTTTTTTGCCAAATAAATAAGCAGAAAGCTAAAGTTGTCAAGAAACTTCATTCGGAGTAAGAGGCCCAAACTTCCTGAATATTGTTTTAATAAAAAAAAGTGACATTAGCTTGCCAGTTAAAACGAAGTCTATTATTTATTTATTGTTTATTTTGGGTTGGAAGATCTGTTAGTTGGCCAAACTTAAATGCAACACAATTCCCTTAAATATTTATTTAGTACACTTAATTAAATAAACTAATATGATTTAATACATTTCATAATAAAGTTAAACCCGTTTTATATTAAATACAGTTATATACGATACATTTTACTATGCATATAGGCTTTTGCAGCCAAAATTTAAAGGGATAGTTCACCCAAAAATATTTGTTGGACCCCATTGACTACCATAGTAGGAAATGTACTTTACAAATGTCTTACGTTGAACATAAAATTAGATATTTTGAAGAATAACATTGTCATTTTTGCTCTATTATAGTAAATTGCGTCCAAGAACTGTTTGAACAACTATTCATACAAATAACTTTATTTGTGTCCAGTTAAAAACACATGTATACTGGTTTGGAACCTCTGGAGAGGGAATAATTGATTACAGAATTTTCATATTTGCGTAAACTACCCTTCCAATTTACAGTACACATTCTGCAAAGAAGTCCGCATTGATTATTTTTTATAACAAGTAAAAAAGATAAAAACAAATGTCAGGTGGATCTAAGCATTTTATAAAAGGCATTAATGTGCTGCATTACACACTGTAGACGCAGGCTGTAGTCAGAAGAGCTTCAACATTGAGAAGTTGTTCTTCATAATGTATGATAGAGCTATAACTACTCGAAAAAGTATATTTAAAACATTAAATATACTGTTTACATTTTTGTGAGTAAAAAATAATTAAACTGATTAACACAAATATTTATATTAGAATTCACCAAAAAGCTGGTTCATATATATATATATATAAGAAGAGAGTGCTTGATTTTATGCGATAACAGTCAGTCTGCTGTATTATAATGTCTATCAGTAGGTTCAAAACCAAGGAAGTCTTCTACCAATGTCGAATGTTTCCATGAACAAATCCACGTTTTCAGTGTTAGGCACAGATAAAGGTCTTAGAATGTGGAATGAACCTTTGTTTTTCTTCCAGCTCTTAGTTTTGAGGGGCCATCGTTGGCAGGTTGAATTAACATCTCATGCCTCATTCCCAAAGTAGGGGAAGTGTAATGTAAAGTTGTTGGGACAATAATAATGATGATGAGGATGAGGATTTTGCAGTGGAACAATGCCCAGTCTAGTAATCTATTTGTATGGGATAATCACTGTTATACCGCATATTAGAGTCATTTTAATGCTCACCTGCATGCCAATTAGAATCCAGTGTCCAGACATTACATGAAATAAGTCTATGTTGAAAACAGAACATGCAATTTTTAAATTTAAAGTATTTTACTAAAGCTATGCGACATAACTTTTTATTGACCTTTATTGACCTGCAATCTTTGTTTCTTGTTTATGGCATAAGGTCTGTCCAGTCCTGATTAACCTGCTCTTAGTATGATTCACTAGCTCCCTCTGGGCTAAAATTATTAGATTATAAGAAAGTTTTCACATAAGCATCAATTATGAGAATTATACAAGCATTTTTCCAAAGAAGACTTACCACTCCTTCTGAGACCATTTTATGTACTAGTATACACTTTTTAGACTTCATTTTCTCCAAAGCAGTTCACAACATCATGGGTAAGATTTTATTTTATATTCAATAACTTTATATAATGCTTACAAATTACAGCAGTTCAAGTGTGATGTTGCACTGGTACAAGAAGGCTATGTTTGTAAACTTTGGTAAATGCATAAGCTAACATTAACTAAAACAATTTCATTTGTAGTAGTTATTAATTCTTGTAAACTTTAGATCACGTTAATGCTGTTATTCATATTAGGTCAAGGTGCTTTAACTAATGTTAACAGATACAACTTTTTTTTATTATTTAGTAGTAAATGCTGAATTAACATGAATTAACATTAAGTTGTGTTATTATTATAAGTTATAAGTTTATAAGTTTATGTAAACTACAGATCAACTAATTGTTGACAAATAGCTAAAGTCTTACAATATTTTTATACTGTTTCCAGCATGCATGTTCGGAGACATCATGAAAATAGACACATCTGGAGCGTCAGAGATGACAGCACAACAGTACAACTTAACTATTAAAGGTTAAGATAATTAAGTGTTTTTTATAATGCATGCACTACAGATTTGGATTCTAAAGGTTTATTCTTGTCAAAGGTGTCGAAGCTTCTAAAAAACTGGCTGAGAATGATTTGGCCCGATTGGAGAAATACAAAAGTATAATCCTTAAAGTTGGGAAATCAAAGAATATGGAGCCGGCTGTGATTGCTGCTCTTATATCCAGAGAGTCCAGAGCTGGAGCTGCACTGAGGGATGGGTGGGGTAACCATGGCAACGGCTTTGGCCTCATGCAGGTTGGTTTAAGCATGGGTGTGTTTAAGAGTTCTTTAAGAGTTCATCATGTTGAGTTGACTATTTCAGGTAACATAGCTAGTGATATGATTTAAGTAAATTTCTGAAGTGTTTCTTCTAGATTGACAAAAGCTACCACACTCCAGTAGGTGCATGGGACAGTGAGAAGCATCTCACACAAGCAACATCTATACTTATTGACTACTGTCAAGCTGTTAAAGCAAAGTTTTCTCAGTGGTCTCCCGAGCAGCAGTTAAAAGGTGGCCTTCTTTCAAACTAATCGCAAATTATTTTAATATCAGGTGCAAGAACCTGGTCCCTTTGTCATGACTTAATAAAATATTAAAATGTAATCATAAATTGTTGTCATGTTTCAGGAGGAATAACAGCTTAGAATGCCGGTGTGAAGAATATCCGTTCATATGAGTATATGGATATGGGCACCACTGGAGATGATTATGGGAATGATGTTGTTGCCAGAGCTCAGTTGTTTAAAAGCAAGGGTTACTGTTTGTGAGAGAAGACTGTCATTTTAGAAATAGGAGCATTCTTTTTCTTGTAAGTGTATTTGCTATAGTAATGACAAAATAGAGAAATCAGACAACATTAAAAAGGCATTACAATTTTTATCTGTTTTGTCTGACCATTGTTTGTGGAGTCTTTCTTTTAGTCTGGTTCTTAAAAGTAGCTTTTTAAATATTTTTTCATCTTTCTTAATTTCACAATGCATTAAGTCTGAATATGTTTACCGTGAATAATATGAAAAATATGTAGCGTACATAATAAAAAATAATCCTTAAAGCCCATTGTACATTTTTAAGAAAACATTATTATTTGTCTGAGTTTACAGTACTTGTACAGTATACTTAAAATTGCATGAGCTGACGGTTCACAGGGACTTGGGTTCGAGTCGGACCTAGGCCATGTCCCACACCCTGACTATCAACCTCATGCTTTTGTCTGCATCCTACATATATGAAAAAGTGCTCAAAAATGTAATTAAAAAGAAATTTTACAATCCATCACATTTTTTTCCTGTGACAATAAATTATGTTAAATATATTATTTAATAATCTTTTGAAAGCAAAGTCAAAAAAGTTAAAAAAAAAAGTTAAAAACAAAATGCACATTGTTATTCTAGGGTTGTAAAATTTTAATAAAATAACGCAATAACAAAAAAATATTTAAATGAACTAAAAAGGCATTATGTAAAAAAACTTTGGCAGCTGATAGGCAAGCCATTTGGTTAAAACAATACTGAAGTTTTGTTGAGAATTCGTATAAGCCATAGGGTGGTATTATAGAATGTAGTCAGTAGCTTAAAATATAAAATGCCCCAAGCAGAGCCGATCAGCCCTATACGCTCACTACGCAAGCTGCGTAGGGCCCCGCAAATGACTCAAGGCCCCGCCTCCTCCTCGTGTCATAGCGCGTCACGTCACCGTCAATTAATGTTTACAACATCCATGACAAAATGAAGCGAAACTCCTTCTGGTCACGAAAAGAGGAAAATAAACATAAAAGTGAACTGCGGGAACAACAATCAGGTAAACTTGTCTTCTCTCCTCTCTAAGTTTGAGGTCAGCAAAGTAAAGTTTATGTGCATTTCTGTTCGTTTTTTCGGTCTTGCTAACCTAGCTGGGCAGGCAGGCAGTGCATCTCACGCGTCACTTTGTGCCTGACAAAAGTGAGAGTAAAATAAAAAATATTTATTACGTTTGTTTTTGATAAACGACAAAGTGCAACGGTGTTTGTTTACTGCAGCTCGAGAAGATAACCGCGTCACGTGTTTTATCATGCGCTCATATGCGCGTGCACGAAATGACAGACTGTACAATATATGTGGAGAGCAGACAGACTGTACAATATATGTGGAGAGCAGACAGACTGTACAATATATGTGGAGAGCAGACAGACTGTACTATATATGTGGAGAGCAGACAGACTGTACTATATATGTGGAGAGCAGACAGACTGTACAATATATGTGGAGAGCAGACAGACTGTACTATATATGTGGAGACAGACAGACTGTACAATATATGTGGAGAGCAGACAGACTGTACAATATATGTGGAGAGCAGACAGACTGTACTATATATGTGGAGAGCAGACAGACTGTACTATATATGTGGAGAGCAGACAGACTGTACAATATATGTGGAGAGCAGACAGACTGTACAATATATGTGGAGAGCAGACAGACTGTACAATATATGTGGAGAGCAGACAGACTGTACTATATATGTGGAGAGCAGACAGACTGTACAATATATGTGGAGAGCAGACAGACTGTACAATATATGTGGAGAGCAGACAGACTGTACTATATATGTGGAGAGCAGACAGACTGTACAATATATGTGGAGAGCAGACAGACTGTACAATATATGTGGAGAGCAGACAGACTGTACTATATATGTGGAGAGCAGACAGACTGTACTATATATGTGGAGAGCAGACAGACTGTACAATATATGTGGAGAGCAGACAGACTGTACAATATATGTGGAGAGCAGACAGACTGTACTATATATGTGGAGAGCAGACAGACTGTACTATATATGTGGAGAGCAGACAGACTGTACAATATATGTGGAGAGCAGACAGACTGTACAATATATGTGGAGAGCAGACAGACTGTACAATATATGTGGAGAGCAGACAGACTGTACTATATATGTGGAGAGCAGACAGACTGTACAATATATGTGGAGAGCAGACAGACTGTACAATATATGTGGAGAGCAGACAGACTGTACTATATATGTGGAGAGCAGACAGACTGTACAATATATGTGGAGAGCAGACAGACTGTACTATATATGTGGAGAGCAGACAGACTGTATAATATATGTGGAGACAGACAGACTGTACTATATATGTGGAGAGCAGACAGACTGTACTATATATGTGGAGAGCAGACAGACTGTACTATATATGTGGAGAGCAGACAGACTGTACAATATATGTGGAGAGCAGACAGACTGTACAATATATGTGGAGAGCAGACAGACTGTACAATATATGTGGAGAGCAGACAGACTGTACTATATATGTGGAGAGCAGACAGACTGTACTATATATGTGGAGAGCAGACAGACTGTACTATATATGTGGAGAGCAGACAGACTGTACAATATATGTGGAGAGCAGACAGACTGTACTATATATGTGGAGAGCAGACAGACTGTACAATATATGTGGAGAGCAGACAGACTGTACAATATATGTGGAGAGCAGACAGACTGTACTATATATGTGGAGAGCAGACAGACTGTACAATATATGTGGAGAGCAGACAGACTGTACAATATATGTGGAGACAGACAGACTGTACAATATATGTGGAGAGCAGACAGACTGTACTATATATGTGGAGAGCAGACAGACTGTACTATATATGTGGAGAGCAGACAGACTGTACAATATATGTGGAGAGCAGACAGACTGTACTATATATGTGGAGAGCAGACAGACTGTATAATATATGTGGAGACAGACAGACTGTACTATATATGTGGAGAGCAGACAGACTGTACTATATATGTGGAGAGCAGACAGACTGTATAATATATGTGGAGAGCAGACAGACTGTACTATATATGTGGAGAGCAGACAGACTGTACAATATATGTGGAGAGCAGACAGACTGTACAATATATGTGGAGAGCAGACAGACTGTACAATATATGTGGAGACAGACAGACTGTACTATATATGTGGAGAGCAGACAGACTGTACAATATATGTGGAGAGCAGACAGACTGTACAATATATGTGGAGACAGACAGACTGTACTATATATGTGGAGAGCAGACAGACTGTACTATATATGTGGAGAGCAGACAGACTGTACTATATATGTGGAGAGCAGACAGACTGTACAATATATGTGGAGAGCAGACAGACTGTACTATATATGTGGAGAGCAGACAGACTGTACAATATATGTGAAGAGCAGACAGACTGTACAATATATGTGGAGAGCAGACAGACTGTACTATATATGTGGAGAGCAGACAGACTGTACAATATATGTGGAGAGCAGACAGACTGTACAATATATGTGGAGAGCAGACAGACTGTACTATATATGTGGAGAGCAGACAGACTGTACAATATATGTGGAGAGCAGACAGACTGTACTATATATGTGGAGAGCAGACAGACTGTACAATATATGTGGAGAGCAGACAGACTGTACTATATATGTGGAGAGCAGACAGACTGTACAATATATGTGGAGAGCAGACAGACTGTACTATATATGTGGAGAGCAGACAGACTGTACAATATATGTGGAGAGCAGACAGACTGTACTATATATGTGGAGAGCAGACAGACTGTACTATATATGTGGAGAGCAGACAGACTGTACAATATATGTGGAGAGCAGACAGACTGTATAATATATATGTGGAGAGCAGACACACTGTACTATATATATGTAGAGCAGACAGACTTTACAATATATGTGTAGAGCAGACAGACTGTATAATATATATGTGGAGAGCAGACACACTGTACTATATATGTGGAGAGCAGACAGACTGTACAATATATGTGGAGACAGACACACTGTTCTATATATGTGGAGAGCAGACAGACTGTACAATATATGTGGATAGAAGACAGACTGTATAATATATATGTGGAGAGCAGACACACTGTACTATATGTGGAGAGCAGACAGACTGTTCAATATATGTGGAGAGCAGACAGACTGTACTATATATGTGGAGAGCAGACAGACTGTACTATATATGTGGAGAGCAGACAGACTGTACAATATATGTGGAGAGCAGACAGACTGTACAATATATGTGGAGACAGACACACTGTACTATATATGTGGAGACCAGACAGACTGTACTATTTATGTGGAGAGCAGACAGACTGTACTATATATGTGGAGAGCAGACAGACTGTATAATATATATGTGGAGAGCAGACACACTGTACTATATATGTGGAGAGCAGACAGACTGTACAATATATGTGGAGAGCAGACAGACTGTACAATATATGTGGAGACAGACACACTGTACTATATATGTGGAGAGCAGACAGACTGTACTATATATGTGGAGAGCAGACAGACTGTACAATATATGTGGAGAGCAGACAGACTGTACTATATATGTGGAGAGCAGACAGACTGTATAATATATGTGGAGAGCAGACAGACTGTACTATATATGTGGAGAGCAGACAGACTGTACTATATATGTGGAGAGCAGACAGACTGTACAATATATGTGGAGAGCAGACAGACTGTACTATATATGTGGAGAGCAGACAGACTGTACAATATATGTGGAGAGCAGACAGACTGTACAATATATGTGGAGAGCAGACAGACTGTACAATATATGTGGAGAGCAGACAGACTGTACAATATATGTGGAGAGCAGACAGACTGTACAATATATGTGGAGAGCAGACAGACTGTACTATATATGTGGAGAGCAGACAGGCTGTACAATATATGTGGAGAGCAGACAGACTGTACTATATATGTGGAGAGCAGACAGACTGTACTATATATGTGGAGAGCAGACAGACTGTATAATATATGTGGAGACAGACAGACTGAACTATATATGTGGAGAGCAGACAGACTGTACAATATATGTGGAGAGCAGACAGACTGTACAATATATGTGGAGAGCAGACAGACTGTATAATATATATCTTGAGAGCAGACACACTGTACTATATATGTGGAGAGCAGACAGACTGTACAATATATGTGGAGAGCAGACAGACTGTACAATATATGTGGAGAGCAGACAGACTGTATAATATATGTGGAGAGCAGACAGACTGTACTATATATGTGGAGAGCAGACAGACTGTACTATATATGTGGAGAGCAGACAGACTGTACTATATATGTGGAGAGCAGACAGACTGTACTATATATGTGGAGAGCAGACAGACTGTACAATATATGTGGAGAGCAGACAGACTGTACTATATATGTGGAGACAGACAGACTGTACTATATATGTGGAGAGCAGACAGACTGTACTATATATGTGGAGAGCAGACAGACTGTATAATATATGTGGAGAGCAGACAGACTGTATAATATATGTGGAGAGTAGACAGACTGTACTATATATGTCGAGAGCAGACAGACTGTACTATATATGTGGAGACAGAAAGACTGTACTATATATGTGGAGACAGACAGACTGTACTATATATGTGGAGACAGACAGACTGTACTATATATGTGGAGACAGACAGACTGTACTATATATATGGAGACAGACAGACTGTACAATATATGTGGAGAGCAGACAGACTGTACAATATATGTGGAGACAGACAGACTGTACTATATATGTGGAGACAGACAGACTGTACAATATATGTGAAAAGCAGACAGACTGTATTATATATGTGGAGACAGACAGACTGTACAATATATGTGGAGACAGACAGACTGTACAATATATGTGGAGAGCAGACAGACTGTATAATATATGTGGAGAGCAGACAGACTGTACTATATATGTGGTGTGCAGACAGACTGTACTATTTATGTGGAGAGCAGACAGACGGTACTATATATGTGGAGAGCAGACAGACTGTACAATATATGTGGAGAGCAGACAGACTGTACTATATATGTGGAGAGCAGACAGACTGTACAATATATGTGGAGAGCAGACAGACTGTACAATATATGTGGAGAGCAGACAGACTGTACTATATATGTGGAGAGCAGACAGACTGTACTATATATGTGGAGAGCAGACAGGCTGTACAATATATGTGGAGAGCAGACAGACTGTACTATATATGTGGAGAGCAGACAGACTGTACTATATATGTGGAGAGCAGACAGACTGTATAATATATGTGGAGACAGACAGACTGAACTATATATGTGGAGAGCAGACAGACTGTACAATATATGTGGAGAGCAGACAGACTGTACAATATATGTGGAGAGCAGACAGACTGTATAATATATATCTTGAGAGCAGACACACTGTACTATATATGTGGAGAGCAGACAGACTGTACAATATATGTGGAGAGCAGACAGACTGTACAATATATGTGGAGAGCAGACAGACTGTATAATATATGTGGAGAGCAGACAGACTGTACTATATATGTGGAGAGCAGACAGACTGTACTATATATGTGGAGAGCAGACAGACTGTACTATATATGTGGAGAGCAGACAGACTGTACTATATATGTGGAGAGCAGACAGACTGTACAATATATGTGGAGAGCAGACAGACTGTACTATATATGTGGAGACAGACAGACTGTACTATATATGTGGAGAGCAGACAGACTGTACTATATATGTGGAGAGCAGACAGACTGTATAATATATGTGGAGAGCAGACAGACTGTATAATATATGTGGAGAGTAGACAGACTGTACTATATATGTGGAGAGCAGACAGACTGTACTATATATGTGGAGACAGAAAGACTGTACTATATATGTGGAGACAGACAGACTGTACTATATATGTGGAGACAGACAGACTGTACTATATATGTGGAGACAGACAGACTGTACTATATATATGGAGACAGACAGACTGTACAATATATGTGGAGAGCAGACAGACTGTACAATATATGTGGAGAGCAGACAGACTGTATAATATATGTGGAGAGCAGACAGACTGTACTATATATGTGGAGAGCAGACAGACTGTACTATATATGTGGAGAGCAGACAGACTGTACTATATATGTGGAGAGCAGACAGACTGTACTATATATGTGGAGAGCAGACAGACTGTACAATATATGTGGAGAGCAGACAGACTGTACTATATATGTGGAGACAGACAGACTGTACTATATATGTGGAGAGCAGACAGACTGTACTATATATGTGGAGAGCAGACAGACTGTATAATATATGTGGAGAGCAGACAGACTGTATAATATAAGTGGAGAGTAGACAGACTGTACTATATATGTGGAGAGCAGACAGACTGTACTATATATGTGGAGACAGAAAGACTGTACTATATATGTGGAGACAGACAGACTGTACTATATATGTGGAGACAGACAGACTGTACTATATATGTGGAGACAGACAGACTGTACTATATATATGGAGACAGACGGACTGTACAATATATGTGGAGAGCAGACAGACTGTACAATATATGTGGAGACAGACAGACTGTACTATATATGTGGAGACAGACAGACTGTACAATATATGTGAAAAGCAGACAGACTGTATTATATATGTGGAGACAGACAGACTGTACAATATATGTGGAGACAGACAGACTGTACAATATATGTGGAGAGCAGACAGACTGTATAATATATGTGGAGAGCAGACAGACTGTACTATATATGTGGTGTGCAGACAGACTGTACTATTTATGTGGAGAGCAGACAGACTGTATAATGTATATGTGGAGAGCAGACACACTGTACTATATATGTGGAGAGCAGACAGACTGTACAATATATGTGGAGAGCAGACAGACTGTACTATATATGTGGTGTGCAGACAGACTGTACTATTTATGTGGAGAGCAGACAGACGGTACTATATATGTGGAGAGCAGACAGACTGTACAATATATGTGGAGAGCAGACAGACTGTACTATATATGTGGGGAGCAGACAGACTGTATAATATATGTGGAGAGCAGACAGACTGTACTATATATGTGGAGAGCAGACAGACTGTACTATATATGTGGAGAGCAGACAGACTGTACAATATATGTGGAGAGCAGACAGACTGTACAATATATGTGGAGACAGACAGACTGTACAATATATGTGGAGACAGACAGACTGTATAATATATGTGGAGAGCAGACAGACTGTATAATATATGTGGAGAGCAGACAGACTGTACTATATATGTGGAGACAGACAGACTGTACTATATATGTGGAGAGCAGACAGACTGTACTATATATGTGGAGAGCAGACAGACTGTATAATATATGTGGAGAGCAGACAGACTGTATAATATATGTGGAGAGTAGACAGACTGTACTATATATGTGGAGAGCAGACAGACTGTACTATATATGTGGAGACAGAAAGACTGTACTATATATGTGGAGACAGACAGACTGTACTATATATTTGGAGACAGACAGACTGTACTATATATGTGGAGACAGACAGACTGTACTATATATATGGAGACAGACAGACTGTACAATATATTTGGAGAGCAGACAGACTGTACAATATATGTGGAGACAGACAGACTGTACTATATATGTGGAGACAGACAGACTGTACAATATATGTGGAAAGCAGACAGACTGTATTATATATGTGGAGACAGACAGACTGTACAATATATGTGGAGACAGACAGACTGTACAATATATGTGGAGAGCAGACAGACTGTATAATATATGTGGAGAGCAGACAGACTGTACTATATATGTGGTGTGCAGACAGACTGTACTATTTATGTGGAGAGCAGACAGACGGTACTATATATGTGGAGAGCAGACAGACTGTACAATATATGTGGAGAGCAGACAGACTGTACTATATATGTGGAGAGCAGACAGACTGTATAATATATGTGGAGAGCAGACAGACTGTACTATATATGTGGAGAGCAGACAGACTGTACTATATATGTGGAGAGCAGACAGACTGTACTATATATGTGGAGACAGACAGACTGTACAATATATGTGGAGACAGACAGACTGTACAATATATGTGGAAACAGACAGACTGTACAATATATGTGGAGACAGACAGACTGTACAATATATGTGGAGAGCTGACAGACTGTACTATGTATGTGGAGAGCAGACAGACTGTACAATATATGTGGAGAGCAGACAGACTGTACTATATATGTGGAGTGCAGACAGACTGTACTATTTATGTGGAGAGCAGACAGACGGTACTATATATGTGGAGAGCAGACAGACTGTACAATATATGTGGAGAGCAGACAGACTGTACAATATATGTGGAGAGCAGACAGACTGTACAATATATGTGGAGAGCAGACAGACTGTACAATATATGTGGAGAGCAGACAGACGGTACTATATATGTTGAGAGCAGACAGACTGTACTATATATGTGGAGAGCAGACAGACTGTACAATATATGTGGAGAGCAGACAGACGGTACTATATATGTTGAGAGCAGACAGACTGTACTATATATGTGGAGAGCAGACAGACTGTACAATATATGTGGAGAGCAGACAGACTGTACAATATATGTGGAGAGCAGACAGACTGTACAATATATGTGGAGAGCAGTGAGACTGTACAATATATGTGGAGAGCAGACAGACTGTACTATATATGTGGAGAGCAGACAGACTGTACTATATATGTGGAGAGCAGACAGACTGTACAATATATGTGGAGAGCAGACAGACTGTACAATATATGTGGAGAGCAGACAGACTGTACTATATATGTGGAGAGCAGACAGACTGTACAATATATGTGGAGAGCAGACAGACTGTACAATATATGTGGAGAGCAGACAGACTGTACTATATATGTGGAGAGCAGACAGACTGTACAATATATGTGGAGAGCAGACAGACTGTACTATATATGTGGAGAGCAGACAGACTGTATAATATATGTGGAGACAGACAGACTGTACAATATATGTGGAGAGCAGACAGACTGTACAATATATGTGGAGAGCAGACAGACTGTACAATATATGTGGAGAGCAGACAGACTGTACTATATATGTGGAGAGCAGACAGACTGTACTATATATGTGGAGAGCAGACAGACTGTACAATATATGTGGAGAGCAGACAGACTGTATAATATATGTGGAGAGCAGACAGACTATACTATATATGTGGAGAGCAGACAGACTGTACTATATATGTGGAGAGCAGACAGACTGTACAATATATGTGGAGAGCAGACAGACTGTACTATATATGTGGAGAGCAGACAGACTGTACTATATATGTGGAGAGCAGACAGACTGTACAATATATGTGGAGAGCAGACAGACTGTATAATATATATGTGGAGAGCAGACAGACTGTACAATATATGTGGAGAGCAGACAGACTGTACAATATATGTGGAGAGCAGACATACTTTTAAAACAAGACACGGATTATCTAGTCTCAGTCAATGTGTAGTTAAAAACTCTATAGGCCTACAACTGCACTCCACTAATTATGCAAAATGGAAAGCAATGTATTGATAATTTGACAGTGATTGACTTGATTTATAGGCTATATTGAATTTAAAATGTTGATTAGCTGGACATACTGGTCAATGTGTGGATGCACATCCCTCAGTTAATAATAACCATAAATCAAGAATCGCTTCACCATATACATTACAAAAATAAAAAAAAACTTTAACATGCTATGGCAAGCCATTTTAGCTTTTATTCATTCACAGTTTATGCATTTTTGATATCAAGCATTACATTTTTTACTATTTGCAATGTGAATTCTTGATTGTTTTTACTAATGGTTAGTCAATAATAGCTAATACTAATAATATTAATACTAATAGCTAATAGTAATACTTAGTTACATTTTTATCTACCAATGTCTATTTTTGATATCAGGAATTACATGTTAACTTGTACAAAAGTCCATTCTTGATATCAATGATTAGGATTTTAATTCAAACATTCAAATGTTTACGCATTTGTAACATGTAACGAGTAACATGTAAGATTGTGTAAATGACTGTTTAACTAACTATGTGATATTCTTCTCAGTTTCTTCTAGACGGTCAAAATAGACTGGTGTTGCCCATACTGATGCCGAAAATGCCCAGGCTGTACAGAGAACCTAAGTTAATCCCAAAAGCCAAAGCTCAGAGTTATAATTTATTATTTTCTTCTTATTTATGTTTACGTTAATATTCACTTACTTAATAATATTCACTTGTTATCTTAATATTCTATAAGAAATACTCTATTCAACAAATATTGTTTGTTTGAACCTCATTCTGTTCTATATTGTTGTTCTATATTGTCGACTGTTTTGTTTAAAGGATGAAGGATTGTATTGGGATCACTGAAGTGTCAGGTGTGACTGTGTGGCAATGGCAAATGGTTTACATAGCTCCCGGCGTCACGGGTTCAGTTAGAGGGCCCCTTTGCAGAATTTTGCTTAGGGCCCCAGGAGGTCAGGATCTGCACTGGCCCCAAGTTCCCCAGTCGTACAGATCATAGTGTACACAGTTTCCTTGAAAATCAAACTATGAATATGTGAGATGATATATATGAAACAGTTATGTGATATCTTGGTCTTTTAAAAATGTAAACACCGTGCTTTAAAATCTTGTCTTTTTCGCGTGTGTTTGTGTGCATGCGTGCGTGCATGCGTCATCATATTTATAAATGCTGTTACATAATCTGTGACAATACAGTCTGGGCGTAGATTTAGGGTGGACGGTGGGGATGTGTCCCCGCCAATATCCTCCGACCATCGAAATGTCCCCACCAATAATTTAATCCACTTAAAAAAACCGTGCTGTCAACATTTACATAGACACAGAAAGGTTCCAATTATGTCCTGTCCTTGCGTTTTGATTGGCTTTGCTTTTCCATGCTCTCATGTGATTGGCTGTGGCTGTGTTCAGCTACAAGCAGCGCGAAATACAGTGGCGCTTAACCCGTGCAAGATGATGTGTTGGGTGACAAACATGTGAGGATAACGTCAGCAAAAAACAAAAGCTTAAGGACATAAGGAGCTTTTTTTAAAGAAAAGTGTAAGTCACTTCAAGTTTGCTAGTGAACGAGTCCATCAAAGTAATGATAACAGTTTACAGTTAATGCTATTGGTGTTTTTATTGCTTTGACCCACATTCTTTATAGCAGGGTTGGCTTTATTCTCTGTAAACAGATTTAAAACTAACAGCAGATTAAACAGATAAATGTAATTGTATAAATATAATCCCTGTCAGTTCTCCTAATCAAATGTTGATTATTTGTCATAAATCAGTCTTGTGAAAGATATTGATTTCATATGCTACATACTAAAATTGCCATGTCTAGAATTTTGTTGACAGTTCACCATTAGATAATCTACAACACACAAATTGTTTTAAATGACTTGATGAACGTGAATGATTTGATTTGAGATTCGCACCCTTAGACTCAGAAAAAGTGAAATATAATGATTTCTGTTTAAATGGCACATGTTTATCATGTTTTGTTGGATAAACTACAGTATGTCAGTTGTTCAGTATATCAGGCAGTGATGGATTGAAAAGGTCAAAGGGGATGTTGAATGATGACTTGATATTATTGTATCTAGTTGTCCTGGGATTTAACATTGTAACCAATAATAGGCTAAGGCATTCATATTCAATTATCGTAAGTAATGCCTTAATGTGTTTCAATAGGGGACAGAAGCAGATCAACCATGTTGTAGTTCAGATGAAGAGGAAAGGTCAAAGGTTATCTAAAGCTCCTTCTTTAAAAAATGCTAATTTTTTTTAGAAGGATTCATTATGATTTGTCTTTAGTTGTAAACTCACTTGCTTTTAGTCCTGAAAGGCGAAACACTATCTAGCTGAAATATGTCTTATAAAAACCTGATTCTAAAAAAATGTGGGACACTATACAAATTGTGAAAGAAAACAATATGCAATTTTTACAGTGTCCCAACTTTTGGAATCAGTTTTGTTGTTTCATTGTATTTTCATAAAGATATTCTTTTTTCTGTTATAAAGTTACTTTGTTAGTTTTGTGGACGTATCACCACATCATACTGCTTTACTCAGTGTGTGTATATATATATATATATATATATATATATATATATATATATATATATATATATATATATATATATTGATGTTTGAGACTTTTCATTACGATGGCTAAATAAAGAATAGTCTTTTTAAACTATCTTTTTGTCAGTTATTAAACATTCCATTAATAGTTGATCAAGTTGGGGTGCCGGGCTGGTGGGTGTGGCAGGGGATGGGGGGTAAATGGGTGGAGTCAAACGTCCCCACCAATGTCCAGAGCTAATCTACGCCCTTGCAATACAGTATTGTGTAAAGTACTTCCCGTTTTCCAGTTGTTTGTTTCCTCTGTTCACATATTTTTCTTTTTATTTCCTCATTAGTCTCCTCCCCCAGCCTTTTTTCTGAACTTAGGCTAACAGATGAGTAGATGCATGCATAGACCTGCTCATTGATTTGCTGTACTGTGATTTCATCAAGAATCTTGCACTGACTACATTTTTTTCTGATTAGTTGCCCCACCTTGAAGGAACATTTGAGAAGAAAAGAAAGTGTCAAACAGTCAGCTCGCTTAGTGTAGAGATCATTCCTATCACATGCTTTCACTGCAGTCATCATAATGGGTAAGTGGAAGTACATCATATACTTAAACAAAAGGGAAGCTCTGCTAAGTATTCTGTATATTCTATTTATATACCGACTTCAGATATTTTTTTTCATGTTTCGAGCGTGCATTTATGGAGACATCATGAAAGTGGACACCACTGGAGCATCAGAGGCAACAGCAAAAGTGGACGGATTAACTGTGAAGGGTAAGGGTATTGTTGAACTCAAAAGTCATTGTTATTAGAGTTACAGATTCAAACTGTGTGCACAAGAGTTTCTATTCAAATTAATTCTTGTCAAAGGTGTTCAAGCCTCTAAAAATTTGGCTGAGAATGATCTGGCCCGAATGGAGAAATACAAGGCTAAAATAATTAAAGTTGCCAAAGCAAAGCAAATGGAGCCGGCCGTGATCGCTGCCATCATATCCAGAGAGTCCAGAGCTGGAGCTGTACTGAAGGATGGGTTGGGTGACCATGGCAATGGCTTTGGCCTCATGCAGGTTGATATGACTATCCGTCCGTTCTTTAAACAAGAGAATGTGAAAGAATAAGATTTTTTGTTTTGTTAAGTGTGTAAATGCACAAGTTTTTTCTGTTTGTTTCTCTTCCTTCTGAGCCAGTCTGTTCTGTTTTTAAAATGCAATAAAAAAAAATTGTGATTGTTCTCTGTTACTTCTTATCATTTCAGGTTGACAAACGCTATCATGATCCTAAAGGCGCATGGGACAGTGAGCAGCATCTAACACAAGGAACTGAAATCCTCATTGAGTCAATTAAAAAAATTAAAGCCAAATTTCCCAGATGGACAAAGGAGCAATGCTTTAAAGGTATTAACCCTCATTAACTCTGAAGGAACTTATGCAAAGAACAGAAGATTCACTGTGACAGCTTTCAGAAATGTATACATTTATAAGCACAAATTTAAGTGTAAATGTAGTAATGTAGAAAAAATATAGCAAAAGGAATTCATCACTCAGTTTG
This sequence comes from Triplophysa yarkandensis, assembly GCA_033220385.1. Classification (NCBI taxonomy): domain Eukaryota; kingdom Metazoa; phylum Chordata; class Actinopteri; order Cypriniformes; family Nemacheilidae; genus Triplophysa; species Triplophysa yarkandensis. The sequence goes on along the minus strand of CM065667.1, from coordinate 1,375,087 downwards.
ATCAAATGATTTGGATTTGCATTTATTATACAATGTTTAATTTAATGTCTGTTTCAGGAGGAATATCAGCTTATAATGCAGGTGTGGGGAATGTTCGCACATATGAGAATATGGATGTCGGCACAACAGGAAATGATTACGCTAATGATGTTGTTGCCAGAGCTCAGTGGTACCATGGAAAGGGTTATTGAAGCCCTTAAAGATCTAATGCTTCATATGGATAATCTAATGCTTCATATGGATAAAATATAACTTGATCATGCATTAAATTTTTTTTATGGTTTTATATATGGCACTTGGTTACAGTTTGAAGTAGTAAGATGGTTAAATGCAAAATGTAAGTGCTGTGTTGTGTTAGGTTGGCTACTTACAAAATTCCCTTTCTAATGCTCTTTGATTTATACTAAACATATTTTATTTAGTTTGAACGCCCATTTTGTGTTCTGTATTATTTCCTTTAAAAGCAACAGGTGTTCATTGATGCATAAAGCTTCTATAATCTTGCTTACAGCACATACTGTACATTGTCCGTAAAAATAGCTCATTGATAATTATACTAATTTTTTACATTTCACTCTATAGTTTGCATGGCGCTGAGTTGACATTTAAATAAAAAGATCTAAAATAAATGTTCTATGTAATGAACTGTCAGCAGTGCCGAGACATCTTCTCTACATTTTTTCAACCTAGAGTGTTTTTTACCTTTAAGGGTGTAAAATCTATCCACTTTTTCGAAAATCCATTTATTGCATTTTTCCCTTGACCCAAATTAGCTTAAGTACCTTTTAAACAAGTGAAAAAAAGTTTATAATGTTTATCCTGTAAGTGTTAACATATACATTGCATCCCTTTTTATTAAGTAATCGATTAATCATGTTAAAGCTGTGTCACATGATTTGACCGTAATGTGTCACTATAATAAATATCATGTTTGTTTAGATCATGAATCAATAATCTTTATTGTTGCATGATTCTAACAGATGTCCCTTTAAAACGTTTGTCCTGCACAATATATTTGATCAGCATGACTAAAAAAAAGAAACATTGCAAATAAGGTGTTTCAAACACTCTGAATGTTTCAGCATACCAAGACTTTTTGGACAATAACATGCTCTCAACTTTTTGGGTACAGTTTTGAGCTGGCCCCTTCCCCTTCCAACACGACTGTGCACCAGTGCACAAAGCAAGATCCATAAAGAAATGCGAAAGTCAATGGCATTCCACAAAACTCTTTTTTTCCTCTTGAAAATGACTTATTAACCATTTGTTGTAGAAACAATGTTTATTTCATGTTTGAAACAAAGCTGACAGTCTACGACTGAAAACTCCCTTTGTTACAAGAGCAAACACATCCAAACACACATTTATTATTTAATCCCCAAAGCTTATTGTTTTTATTTCCTCATTTGGCATGACTTACCTTTCCGTTGTCAGCAGGGATTTGAGAGGTGTGGAAACTTCTGATAATCTTAGAGCTTCCCTGGGCGAAGCTAACATAAGCTGGGCTGGAGCCTTACTGGTATGCCAGTATAATAATGGTATGCCAATTTTAATAGTTTGCCAAAACTGTATTTTGTCAAAGCTGATTAATCCAACAACATTAATTTGTTATCGTCAGCATCCAAGAATATTACATACATTTACATTTAGGCATTTAGCAGACGCTTTTATCCAAAGCGACTTACAATAGTCAAGGAGACAATGAAGCGGTAAATAGCCGATACAACAATAGGTGAACAAGTGCTACAACAATGTTACCAAGTTACACAGAGAGAGAAGTTACAAAAGTTTTTACTTTATTTTTTTTAAATTTTTTGATAGAGTGAGTAGGTTAGAAAAGAAGGTACTCCTAGTGAGTTAGGTGTAGCTGGAAAAGATGAGTTTTTAGGTGTTTTTTGAAGATAAAGACCGAGTCTGACAAGCGTGAAGCCAGAGGCAGATCGTTCCACCATCGAGGAACTGAAGCAGAGAACGTACGAGAGAGAGATTTCTTACCCTTTTGAGCTGGTACCACAAGTCTCAGCTAATTTGCGGAGCGCAGAGATCTTGAGGGCCTATACCTTTGCATTAGTGAGATAAGGTAAGTGGTAATTTACAGACTTGGTCAATAAGAAATTTGTCTCCTTTTGTGTTTTGTTCTGGGGATGTTCCAAAAAATGTTGTGCTTTAATAAATATAAACCTATTGAGAGGGAAGTTATGCACATGATCAGATGTTTACATTGTCAGTGTGACAACATTTTTTCATAGCTTTTGTTTTTGTCATTTATTAGAACCCAAGGCATCTTAGACCTTGGACCTATAAAATTTATTTGTACATAAATAAAGTTAAGCATTAAGTTGTTATCTTTGGCCACCATTGTATGGCTGTTATAAGATTTTTACATAAAGAAATGCATTAACATGAACTACTATTGAACAGTTAGTTTATAACATGTATTGCTCTTTGTTAATGTTATCAAATGTCACTTCAACTGTGTATGTTAGTTGATGATGCATGTACTAAAATATACAACTTTGAATTTTAAACATATAGAGGAACATGCTAGAATTATAATTAAGATTAATAAATGCTATTCAAGTACTGTTCATTTTTAGTTCATGTTACTTTTGCATTAAGTAATTTTTTTATAAATTAAACATCATTGTGTTACCAAAACCTAATAGAACTAACTCCAAAATAGAATTAGAACTGACTTCAAATTATCCTCTCTTTTATAGAAAGTATATTTAAAAAAGGCAAAGTTGTTTTATAAACATTTCACACCTTTTCTGACAAACACATGATTCATTGACAAAGATGTGCTCTTATATGACTAATAAATGAAGAAAACCTGAAACCTCGACAGCCTGTTTTGATTTCTCCACCTTATGGAAACCTCTGGGAAAAGAAGAGCAACCACAACCTACGAACGTGATATATGTACATAACTCCAAATTTTGACTGTCACAGTAAAAAAGTTCTTCAAACTTCAAATAAAATAACATTTGCTCAAGTTCTGTGAAGAAAACATGGGTTAGTTGAAAAATATATCAGATCAATTTCGAACAACCATTCACTTTAAAATACTATTTGTTTTTGTAATGTTAGGATGTCATGTATAATCAGGCAATGGAAGGGTTGCTGTGTTTTTGGTTCTTTATTCACAACTCTGTCACATCAAGCGGCCTGAACGAACACACACTGTAAGACTGACGCTATATTCCAGAATAACTGGGCATGTCACAAACAGGTATATGTTGCTCTATATATATTACCGTATATGACCTAACAGATTCTCAAACTATCATTACATCTTCCCTTTTTTTTCAAATAATATTCTGTAACACAAGAGAATGTCACAACAACAAACGCCAACAAAGATAATAAACAAACTTCTTTCAGTGTCTTTTCTTGTCTTTTAACATCTTATTTAGCAATTGCTTAGAACTTAAATCTATTTTAGAAACCTGAATGACTATCTAGGGATTCCGGGTAGACTACGGGTTACCCACATAGAACAAAGGCAATCTATGTACTAACTATAAAATCTTTCATGTATCCCGGCTGTTTAACAACTTCTGGAACTTCTTGTTTTACGTTTTGATCTTGATTATGTGGATATTGTTCAGCTTGTGCCAGTTCCTCATCTACACTTTCTCTTCATTGGAATCACGGTGGCATGAAGATGGATTGAGGAAGCGTAGATGCTTTCGGTTTCTTCTCAAGTCTCCATTCTCTGTGCGAATTAGGTAAGATCTTGGTGTTGTGTGTTTACATACAACTGTAGCAGTCTTGTTCCTTTCAGCTGCAACTCTCACACACGGTGCGTCTGGTAATGGGCTATTCATCAGAGATTCTCTGTGTTGTGCTGGTTTATTAATTCGACAGAAAGCACAGTTCTCTATTGATACCTGGATCTCCTTGCTAATCCCAGGCCACCAAACACTTTGTTTTGCACGTTCTCTACAATTGACGATCCTCATGTGAGCATCATGAAGTTTCCTCTTGACCTCAGATCTCATAATACTTGGAACAACGATCCTGTCACTGTAAACCAGAAGATCATCACACACAAACAGCATATCTTTCGCAGCGAAGTAAGGCTTGACGAGCTCTGGAACTTGTGAAGGATACTTTGGCCATCCCTGTCTAACGTACTTCATCACCACTTGCAACTCAGGATCAGTCAATGACCTCATTCAATCGTGAACATGACATTGGCCAGGCAGCTCTAGAGGACTCCTCCCAGGCAGTTATGTAATTCATAAGCTCCACTGAATCCAGATGTGGTGTTGAAGATGGATGTCTAGAAAAAGCATTAGCCACAACCAGTGATTTCCCTGGCACATGTTCAGCTTTAGCATTGAACCTCATCAGTCGAATCAAGAGTCGCTGGCATCTTAAAGGAACCATGTCAATTTCCTTGCTGTTGATGAGCGGAATCAATAGTTTATGATCTGTGTGAATTACAAAACTGTCCAGACCATACAAGTACTTGTAAAATCTCTCGAGGCATTCTTTTTCAATCTGTGCGTATCTTGTTTCGGTGTTGGTTAAGGTACGCGAACAGTAAGCTACAGGTCTCAAACATCAATCATGCTGCTGGAAGAGGACTCCTCCTAGTCCATAACTGCTAGCGTCTGCACTTACAATGGTTGGTTTGGTTACGTCAAAGAAAGAAAGAACTAGTGCTTCAGTCATGAGCTCTTTGTCTCTTGTGAGCGCTCGTTCTTGTGCATGACTCCGAGCCCAAACTGTATCGGCTTTATGGAGATCATTAAGTGGGCGGGTTATTTCAGCCAAGCCAGGTAGGTATCGACCTAGATAATGAACCATTCGCAAAATCCTCCTTACTTCGGTCACATTCTGTGGAGGTTGAATACTCAGTATGGCCTCAACCTTTTCCTCATCTGGTCTGACTCCACGAGCATCAATGATATGACCCAGGAATTGTATTTGCTTTTGCCTCAACAGACATTTGTCATCATTGAGTTTCAATCCCGCTTCAGAAAGTGTCTTCAAGACCCTCTTTAAACGACAATGGCGAATCTCTGGCGTTTCCCCGTAGATGATTATGTCATCCATGTATGCTGCTGTACCTTCATGGTCTCTCAAGAGGTTATTCATCTCTCTTTGAAATATCGTATTGTAAGTCGCTTTGGATAAAAGCGTCTTCTAAATGACTAAATGTAAATGTAAATATCTGGTGCACTGGAGATTCCAAAAGGAGGCCTTTGAAAGAAATACCTCCCAAACTGTGTTATAAATGTCGTGAATTTAGCACTCTCCTTCTCTAGAGGAATTTGCCAAAATCCGCTCGCTGCGTCTAGTAGTGACAACATTGTTGCACCTGACAACTGGGGATGTATATCTTCAAGGGTCGGTAGAATATACCTTTCACGTTCAACTGCTTGATTTAAACAATTTAGACCTACACATATTCCTAACCTGGCCATTCTTCCTAGGCACAGGCACCATCGGTGCACACCATTCAGTAGGCTCTTTAATTTCTTCAATCACGCCACACTTCACCATTCTGTCTAGTTCAGCTTTCACCTTAGAAAGTAAGGGAACTGACACTCTCCTGGCTGTCGTAATGGCATATGGGACTTCGTCTGCTTTCAGCTTGATTTTCACAGGATTTTCAATTTTCTGCAAACTCCACCAGATTCTTGTTCTTCATCTCACAGACTACCACTGTGGTGATTTTCATGTCTTTTTACTGTTTTATTATTTAATAATTTACTGCCAAAGTCATATAGTGTATACCTGGCTATATAGAAATATTTAATAAATTCTTTAAAAAATGCAAATCAAATTGTTTTCTGCAAACACCACCAGATTCTTGTTCTTCATCTCACAGACTACCACTGTGGTGATTTTCATGTCTTTTTACTGTTTTATTATTTAATAATTTACTGCCAAAGTCATATAGTGTATACCAGGCTATATAGAAATATTTAATAAATTCATAAAAAATGCAAATCAAATTGTTTTGATTTGTTAAATTGTTAAATAATAAAACAGTAAAAAGACATGAAAATCACCACAGTGGTAGACAGTGAGATGTAGAACAAGAATCTGTGAAGTTTGCGGAAAATAATTAGATTTTATTATGAATATAATATAAAAAGTCTGCCGACAACCAAACACATACAAATTGAGCCTACCACGCAACCTCGTGTAGAGGCGCAGTGTGTTATTAAGCGTAGATGGCGTGACCACGCTTCTCAGAAGCGCAAAAGGCTTGACCTCAGTAGTCTGTTCGGAAACATGACTTTTTATCTGTTCCGATTGCCGTGCGTGCCTACATGCTCTCTCAAGCGACAGGTCATACATCATTTATAAACTTTGTAACATCTCTTTATCCAGAACACCAATCACCAGTCTGTCTCTTATATTTTTGCTCTTAGCTTCTCCAAATGCGCATGTTTCAATCAGTGCATGTAAGCTACGAATGAATTCTTCCACACTTTCACCCTGCTTTTGAACACGCTGATAAAATCTCGCACGTTCGTGTATCACATTGACTTTAGGCACAAAGTAATTGTTCAACTTTTCTAAAACTTATGTCGTACCTATTCTCGTCGCCATCCGCTGCATACACAAATGTACTGACGATGTGTTCTGCCTCCTTATAAAAGCGTACAAACTTGAACTTCTCCCGACTCTTTGTCCAGCTTCGTGGCTATTCGGAATCTGTGGAAACGCTTCTTCCATTCAGGCCAGAGCTCGGGATGACTTAAGTCAAAACTTTCGGGTTGAGAAAACTTTGCCATGTTGTCACGTTGACTTCTGACACCATGTAATGTTAGGATGTCATGTATAATCAGGCAATGGAAGCGTTGCTGTGTTTTTGGTTCTTTATTCACAACTCTGTCACATCAAGCGGTCTGAACGAACACACACTGTAGACTGATGCGCTATATTCAAGGTTAACTGCGCATATTTCAGAGACGTATATGTTGCTCTATATATATTACCATATTTGACTTAACAGATTCTCAAACTATCATTACAGTTTTCCAGAGCCGATCAGCCCTATACGCTCACTACGCAAGCTGCGTAGGGCCCCGCAAATGACTCAAGGCCCCGCCTCCTCCTCTGTCATAGCGCGTCACGTCACCGTCAATTAATGTTTACCACATCCATGACAAAATGAAGCGAAACTCCTTCTGGTCACGAAAAGAGGAAAAAACATGAAAGTGAACTGCGGGAACAACAATCAGGTAAACTTGTCTTCTCTCCTCTCTAAGTTTGAGGTCAGCAAAGTAAAGTTTATGTGCATTTCTGTGGTGTTTTTTCGGTCTTGCTAACCTAGCTGGGCAGGCAGGCAGTGCATCTCACGCGTCACTTTGTGCCTGACAAAAGTGAGAGTAAAATACAAATATTTATTACGTTTGTTTTTGATAAACGACAAAGTGCAACGGTGTTTGTTTACTGCAGCTCGGAGAAGATAACCGCGTCACGTGTGTTATCATGCGCGCGCACGAAATGACAGACTGTACAATATATGTGGAGAGCAGACAGACTGTACAATATATGGGCGTGAATCATGGCACTCCTCATCAAAAGTGCACATTATACATTATACATTAAAACAAGACACTGATTATCTAGTGTCAGTCAATGTGTAGGTCAAAACTCTATAGGCCTACAACTGCACTCCACTAATTATGCAAAATGGAAATCAATGTATTGATAATTTGACAGTGATTGACTTGATTTATAGGCTATATTGCATTTAAAATGTTGATTAGCTGGACATACTGGTCAATGTGTGGATGCACATCCCTCGGTTAATAATAACCATAAATCAAGAATCGCTTCACCATATATATTACAAAAATAAAAAAAAACTTTAACATGCTATGGCAAGCCATTTTAGCTTTTATTCATTCACAGTTTATGCATTTTTGATATCAAGCATTAATTTTTTTTACTATTTGCAATGTGAATTCTTGATTATTTTTACTAATAGTTAGTCAATAATAGCTAATACTAATAATATTAATACTAATAGATAATAGTAATACTTAGTTACATTTTTATCTATCAATTTCTATTTTTGATATCAGGAATTACATGTTAACTTGTACAAAAGTTCATTCTTGATATCATTGATTAGGATTTTAATTCAAACATTCAAATGTTTACGCATTTGTAACATGTAAAGAGTAACATGTAAGATTGTGTAAATGACTGTTTAACTAACTATGTGATATTCTTCTCAGTTTCTTCTAGACGGTCAAAATAGACTGGTGTTGCCCATACTGATGCCGAAAATGCCCAGGCTGTAAAGAGAACCTAAGTTAATCCCAAAAGCCAAAGCTCAGAGTAATAATTTATTATTTTCTTCTTATTTATGGTTACGTAAATATTCACTTACTTAATACTATTCACTTGTTATCTTAATATTCTATAAGAAATACTCTATTCAATAAATATTGTTTGTTTGAACCTCATTCTGTTCTATATTGTTGTTCTATATTGTCGACTGTTTTGTTTAAAGGAGGGAGGATTGTGTTGGGATCACTGAAGTGTCAGGTGTGACTGTGTGGCAATGGCAAATGGTTTACATAGCTCACGGCGTCACGGGTTCAGTAAGAGGGCCCCTTAGCAGAATTTTGCTTAGGGCCCCAGGGAGGTCAGGATCGGCACTGCATGTGGGAAAACAAAATACGAAAAGCTCATGCCGGCACTATTAAATTGATCAAAAATAACAAAAACTCATTGCAAACACAACAAAGGGTTCTATTTAAAAGTACTTATACTATTCGCAGTTATTCAGATGTATTTCAGGGCTCAAGTGTTGTCATACCTTGATGATGTCACGGTATCCACGGATACGGCATGGAAGAGCCGGATTCTCCCGCCGGTCATCATCTTCTTCTTCAGCAGCTGAATATCCTTCATCACTCTCTGGCTCCAGCACATTTGTCATAAGATCGATGAGGTGCTCCAGCGGTGGACTCAGTTCTCTCTCCTCACTCTCCTTCAGCCCATAATCCAGAGCTTTATAGATCATGATACCCAGAGACTCGATCACCTTCTGCACAGCAACAAAATACACCTGCTATTTATTTCTCATCCATTCAACAAATCCCTTCCAGAACACATAACACGTTTTTAAAAGATGGTCTGGAGGATGTTTCCTGAAGGGAATGACCACTGAGACATGTCATAAATTTACAAAAAGCATATTAGATGTGTCCTACAGATGAAAGAAAGTTACTCTTTATAAATGAATGTATTTTCTTTTCTTTATTTAAACAAAGTATAGTTATTAATAATAATGTCTTTTGTAGTCTTAACTACAGTTAATGTTTGTAACTGTAGTACGTGTTGGTAGGGCTAAAACAACAGTATTTTGCTCACTGTTTACTATTTCAAAGAGTTGGTTTAATGGTAACAATGCCATGTCTATAACAATGAAATTGTGCAGGTGATTTGGTTGAAATATCAATATAAAAAAAAACTAATTTAATCAAGGATACAAAAAATTGGTCTGAAAACAGTCTGTTTTGACATGATGCCGAATACTCTTCACACTATGTTGGAAGAATTTATTTTCATCACAAAATTCCATATTTTTTATAAAATTCTCACTGAATAATTTTTAGATTCTTTGTTATTTCTGTTGGCATCAGTCACTTGGTGGTTGTTGTGAACTGTAGAGGGCGATGTCTCATCCTTCATGCACGAGACTGGAGGATAATGAGAGAAAATCTCTGAGTACTCACACTCGTCAGGATGCACAATTAACTCTCGGGTGTTGTTGGCTTTGTAAGTACGGGTTTGTGTTAAATGGTTGATAAGGCTCTGGGGTTTGATTCGAGCTCGTCGTCATCTTCTATCTTTGCGTTTGGACTGAACTTATGGTTGTTAAGAAGTTTGAGACGCAAACATCTCCACCACATTCCGCTAACTCACCCGTAGCGAGTCAATAATGTTATGTGGACTGGAATTATTTGGGTAAGTTGATAACTTTCTGATGTTTAGCTTGGCTTTGCTTGGGTAGCGACTGCCTTCATACGACAAAAGCTGTTGGAAATATATTTATAGATGAAATACGTAAATAATCCTTTCACAATCTTGGGACACAATAAATAATAAGTACATTGCTTCTCTCTTGAAGATTTAAAGTGAACGTCATGGCATTATGACGAAGTGTTGTCAATACATGGTTAAACATGACCTTTTGATGTTGTATCTAATATAGATGGAAAGATTGAGTTACTAACATGGGCAATGCCAGTGTTATGGACGTGATATTTTGCGTAATGGAGGTGACATAAAAACACTTTTAGAATGTTATTGTTACCAATGAACTGAACCAACTGTTTATATTATACAAAACCCTTGTTGATAGTTTTTAAACATCAAAAAAACTTCAGTCTTCTTTTTTCAAGTTTTCTATTTTAAAAAAATAGGAATGATAAATTTCTATTAATCTTAATAATAAATTTAGATATACCAGCGGAGTGCATGTGACACAAACTTTTTGTAATATTTGTGAATTAAAACGTGCAAACTAGAATAAAAAATATCCAACAAATGGCCAAGGATTATGTCTTTATGGAACATAGTATAATTGCTATATTTTATGTTTATTTTTATGAGTAAAATGTTGCAATATGGATGTGACAATCCTGAAAATAGCTTTTACTTGACTATTTAAAAAAATACATTAAAATAAAAATAATATATAAAAGCTTGAAGAGAGACCTCACATGGGTATCTGAACCACCAAATGTTGACAGTTTACTAAAAACCTTTGGTCAAAACTCTTATTATTTTCAAGGCAAGGTAGACATTTTCATAGAATTGACCATCTGATAAACTCATTCATTATTAAAAAAATTAAAAATCATTTATAAATTAAGACGTGTTTCAGTCATGTATCACTAATCATTTGGACATTTTATACCATTGTATATAGATCATATAAATATAATTATCAATACACAAAGTTTGTAAGATCAGAGTCAGAATAGAAAAAAAGAATTAACAAACACATGCACACACAACAGGCACGCATGTTTGAATATGGGTGATGCTAGTGTATTAAAGTCTTTCAAAGCTGCTTGGATTCCTTGACAAAATAAGAACATTAAGTCAAGAAATGCAACAAAAATGTTTTATATGTGAAGAAAAAATGTGTCATTGGGGTGCCTGGTTTGGCAAATCCCTGTCTGTCTAGAATTGTTGATATCTCAGTATTTAATGCTTATATCAACAGATAAAATGTATCATTGCCAGAGTCATGTGTGACGTTGATGTACAGTTATTATTCAAATATCAGATGTATGTATCTAATATATCTGTTAATGATGACTTGCTTGTTCTGTTGTTTCTACAAAGGCAAGAAAGGGTAAATGCAGGGTGTAATTATTTCACTTTGTCATGTCATTGAGTTGTTGAATCCATTTAAAAGCCTTCCTCCAGAGCTGCCACACACATAGATTCAAAGACAAAAACCGTGGGGATAGAAAGTTAACTGGTCACACAGAGGAAAATAGCTCTGGGAGGGGGCTGTGTTCATTGGTCAAGCTGTGCGGACCCAGCTGGATTCTTTTTATTCTAAACACAGAGATGATCTGCTCAGGATTTTGTTTTATGTGTGCTTTCTCATCTGAAAATAAGGAACCTTATCTTATTCACTTTCATAGGTTATTTCAATCTGTGCTTTATGGAGCTCTGTGCTGAGCGGTATCATGTTTTGGGTTATTTACAGTTTGGCATACATGGCTTTAATTAGAGTTCAGGGTAGAGCACTGCCTCAGAAGATGTGTTCCAGATGTGGGATGGAATTCAGAGAGCTTTGTTAAGAAAAGAAACAGTACTCTGCAGGGGACGGCTGAAGTAACTTGAGGCTGAGAAAATGGACAGAATTTAAGGAATTGAGGGGGGTTAGCTTTCCAGTTTGAAATATTTATCCCTACATCTTTGGATAAATTATTTGTTCTGGGTGTTTCCATCCTCATTAAAGTCATAGTTTACCCAAAAATAATAAATATTTATTGAACTTCTAGTCGTTTATGACATTCCTTCTCCACAGAGCACATAAGAAGATACTTTGAAGAAAGTCGGGAAGCCAACAGCACCTATTCATATTTGTTGTATAGATTCAAAATAATCCTTATATCTTTTGTTGGTGTTCTGCGGAATAGAGTTTGAAATGTCTAGAGAGTGAGTAAATGATGAATAATAATACTTCTCATAAAAAAAAACTGTAAAATGACAAGAATACCCCATTGAAGATAAATGAATTTAACAGTAACTTCTAATGTACTGTATGCATGGAACAATCTACAGTTTCTTTAGGGGCAAAGAGCTTTATCAAATGGAAAATACACACACATTCCTTCAAGCTTTCTAAAAGAAGTCTTTAAGATATATGAGTGCACTGCATTGATATTCAAGTAAACACTTTAACAGGGTTCTGTTCACCATATGTAAAAAGAATATGCTTTAACAGCTATGTACAAGGGTGAAATTGATATTTAAGTGATGTCAGTTGCTTTGTGTCTGCCTATACTCTATTATCATGAAAGAAGAATCTCCACCCTCACGCTGCTCAAGTGTTTTCTTAAGTTGTTTTTGTTAAAGAAAAAGTCTTTGACGTTGCAAAGCGTTGTTTACATTTTTGCCAAATACTTTTACTAGATTTGCCTGCGTGGGAAGGAAAATATTCAAAACTAGCAGGGAGGTGAAAGGTTTGTATGTTAGGGAGTGTGGTTTGTGGTTGTTTTTATGCGTGGTTCTTATTCCCTTTCTTGTTGGGCTGCATGATTATGACAACAAAAAAAGGTGTCGATTTTTTTGCCTTGATTTTGTGTCGCAAAAAATATTTTTCATTGAAGTTTTACAACTTATTACAAATGAATAACATAAGGGCATGTATATTTATAAATTTTTCATAACCTTCTTTGCTGTATACCGTAGTGAAATTAATTTTCTCAACTATTTTTTATACTCTTTTGTACTGACCAACTTTAGTCATATTGAGGAAAATTTGATCCTAACTTTTCAACCCCTCATGGCATATTTTCTAAGGGAACAGTAGTATGTAGTAAGCCATCAAGTGAGACAATAGTAGCTGGATTATCTGGATTAGGTGACGGGGGTTGGCGAGAAATTGGGGGGTGGTATCTCGAGAGAGAGAGAGAGAGAGAGAGAGAGAGAGAGAGAGAGAGAGAGAGAGAGAGAGAGAGAGAGAGCGCAAGCGAGCGAGAGCATCAGTTCTGAGAAAATCCCTATGGCAAACTTCTCTTTTCTGTGAGGATATGATAAAGATTGGACATGCTTTAAAATTCTCTGTTTGACTTTGAGGAGAGTTTTATAAATGATGCAGTAAGGAAATGTGATTCTAGGGTGAACTTTGACACCATGGCTCGACTTTGCAGCTGTTTGGGCAAACAGAAGTAAGTTGGTGACTTTTATTTATTATTTCAAATATTTATCACGTATTATTTATTATTTAAGTTTGAACTGACTTAATTGTTTTTATCTGGTTTGCATGTCTTTAGCATGATAGGGGTTTAGCTATTCAGTAACATTTATGTCTTGTGGTAGAGAATTGAGTAAATTTTTTTACATTTATTATTTCAAATACTTATCACGTATTATTTATTATTTAAGTTTGAACTGACTTAATTGTTTTTATCTGGTTTGCATGTCTTTAGCATGATATGGGTTTAGCTATTCAGTAACATTTGTCTTGTGGTAGAGAATTGAGTAATTTTTTTTATGATGTAATTGAATAGGCTGACACTGATAATGAAGGTGTTTGTTGGTCAAATGGTCTCGTTGTTGTTGTTGTCCTTGTAAAGTAATATTATCGCTCAGCAGATGAATTTGCTGAATAGGTTTCTGTTTAAAAACTGTCTAATAGTCTCATGACATGTCCAACACATCCCTACACATGACCACTATTTTCACTCTCAAAGCCCTCTGAGAGAGCATGTTGTTTATCATTGGGGCACATCCAGAAGTCTAGATGAGGACCGTTTTGTTTGTTCTTTCACAGAATTGGCTTTTTAAACGGTTCCTGATAGTCAAAGACTGTATTAGGGGACTGTTAGGACCTTTGTAAATTGTGTATAAATGTAAATTGAAAATAAAGTCATATGTTTAAGGGTGTACTGTTTATTATGTGATGAAGACCAGCTTCATCTCTGCATTCTGACTTGAGTTCTCACACCATTTATGGTTACAAGACAGCTTCACTAAACAGTGTATTTACCCAGACGTGAAACTCAAGTCACCTCATGAAATAAGCGTCCAAATGTTTCAGTTTTGATCCCTGTGTCATCTCTGAGCTTGCTGATGCCAAAAATTTCTTCATGTTTAAGGTGAAGTTGAAGATGGTTGAGAGTGACATTTTCTAGAAGTTTTAAAAGTGCAATATTTTAGTCATGCTGATTTGGTCTGGTTAACTCTTGGATTCTCTGGCAATGAATGATATGATATTTTGTCCTGTCTCGCACTGCTACTTCAGCTGTGGATAAGGGAGTTTATGATGTTGTGGTTAGTTCAGAACCGCCACAAAAGTACAGAGATGTTGATAGGATGTCTTATTTTGTACTTGCTAACTATACAGTTTTTAACCTATTGTTCCATTCTAACAGAAATGTTAATTAAGTGCATGTGGAAGTATTTCTTTAAATATAGTTAATGTAAGTAACAACTTTCTGTGTGCAACATAATAATATAAGACTGAAATTACAGCGTTCACCTTACTAAGTTGTATAGTCTTATTCCCTGAAATCTCGGATATCATTTTAAATACATCTACATATTATATTTTTGCAGTTGAGTTTTTTTTTTTTTGTACCAAAAAAGCATAGAGTATAGGATATGCCTAGCAAGCCTTCAAATGATTAATCTGCTTGTCATGCAGCACTACATTAAAAGCAAGAGTTCAAATCTTTAAAATAACCTGCTCGCTGAGAAAGTGATGGGATGAGTGTATTTGTCTCCATTACACAATGTAATGTATTCTTAGCTCGTCCATGCAATGTATGAAATTAATTTAATATACATAAATATAACATACAGTTTTTCATGACAAACTTGAATTTTATGCAATGCATGTTTTAGAAGGATGACTTAGACTGAATTTTGAATAAAGAACAGTCAATAAAAGACAACACAGGGTCTTTTAAAACCTTAAGAAGATACTTGATAAAATGACAAGAAAGAAAATCTCCACATGTAACTACAATGAGGATTAGGGCTGCACAAATGATCCGAAAACTAATCTAGTTTGCAATAATGGGTCAAATAATTACATACTTGCTGAAATCCTCAATTACAGCTGTATATTTGTGCTAGTTTTTGTGTAAAGCCAGTATGTTTATACGCTGAATTAAGTGGTGAATCAGAAAATGTAATCAATCAATCAATCAATCAATCATCAATCATTTAAATAAGATTCCAATCAAAATTGCACAAAATTTGTAGGAAAAGTTTTTCAGCTGATGGTCTGAACATAGACTTAGTTATGGTTTTTGGAGTGAATGGGCCTTAAGACCTCAGCATAGAAATCTAGTGTGAGTCGCATTATAAGTAGTCATGCAGCAGCAACATTTGGTCTTGTATTATAATTGAGAGAATGAGATGGCAATGCTCACCACTTTACCCTAATATTGTCAATTAAAAAGTTTATCAGAATGACATATGCACTGAAGTAGAGATGGTAAATTTAGCTGTCTAATATCATTGGCCTTGAAAAGTGGGTGCTCTTGTCACTCTGACCTCCATATATGGATTTTTATCAAACCTATAGACAGTCCATTGGAGAACACTATCAGGCCTATCGAGCCAAATTTTTTGTTTTTGTTCCCTCACCTTCACCTTTGGGGAAGTATAGGACTTCACCGGTGTAGAATAGGGTGAATTTATGTGACAAGTTGTCATTGTAGCCTTAATGTAACCTTAAAACTCATCTATTCCGGCAACACCTAACTCACCAACTCACTTCTTTTCTAACCTACTCACTCTATCAAAAACTTCTCTCTCTGCGTAACTTGGTAGGATTGTTGTAGCACTTGTTCACCTATTGTTGTATCGGCTATTTACCGCTTCATTGTCTCCTCGACTATTGTAAGTCGCTTTGGATAAAAGCGTCTGCTAAATGACTAAATGTAAATGTAAAATCAACTTGTCCTTGACTGTAGAGAAAGCTTTAATCAACACTTCTTATACAGAATGCCTCGTATTCTAGTGTATTTACCTGACTGTTTATTTCATATTTTACTTGTTAATGGGATAGTTCACCCAAAATGAAAATACCTTCACCCTTTATGTCATTCCAAAATTTATTTTTTTTAGTATATTTTCCAGAGCGTTGGTAACCATGGACTTTCACAGACATGATAACCCTAAGACATTTCACATAATATCTTCTTTTGTGTTTCACAGAAGAAGGAGTTGTGACATGAGGATAAATAAATGATGCCAAAATCTTTGTTTTGGGTTGAACTATCATATGAATGACGCATAATACAAATCCGCTATGGGAACAAAACTAACACTCTACATTTATGGTATTTAAATTACAAATGCATGTTTTTTAATATGCATATGAATGGGAAACAATCACAGTTAATTAACTCTATGGCTGTATGTAAAACATGTCTGAAGCTAACACAGCTAACATGCTTGCTAATGACTTCTGCATAAATGCATCTTTAAACTAACTCTCACTCTTTCATTTTCCTCTTTCTCCCTCTTGTAATCCTCTCTACCCGGCCTAAAGTTAAGACATGAAGCGCCGGATGTCATCACAGAACTCTGGTGTGGGAGGCAACCCAAGGTCAGTCCATAAGTCTATGTAAAGTAGCGAACAGTTTTCGGAGGTCTGAAGGACCTCCCTGCTATCACAAACGCACACTTGCTGATGATAAGAAGAGGGTTTGTAATCAGAAAACACACTTGGTAAAAGGCCATATTGTTTGCTTAATATTCAGTCTTTAAAGAAACAGTTCACCATTAAAAAATGTCCAAACAGGTTTAATTTTCTTTTGTTTCTCTCAATTACATTTTACAATGCTCAAAGTTTATCATGTATAGAGCTCATGTCCTATGTTTGCAGAGATAAGGCTGGGTAATTAATAACAAGATTTCGGGGTAAATTTATGTTGGTTTGATCAGGTTTCTCAAACAAACAGATGTTTTTAAGTCTTACAGGGTAGGGTCATCTTCCATTAGTTGGTGGTTTACTTATCCAACACCCTGTAAGGTTTACCTAAATTAAGCAGGGTTGAGAGGACAGGCTGGAAAATACCCTGCACAAACACAATATAAAATGTTTTTAATAGAAACTATAATGGGTTCTACTGGTTTTTGATGTATTATATTGTGTTTCTTGTTGAAAGAAACAAAATAAACCATTAAATAAGTTTTCATTGTATCAAAGGGATTTTTATTTGTTTTAATAGAAATTATAATGGTGTCTACTGGTAAGTGATGCATCTTATTGGTGAGATGGAATCTTTCAGATATTGGTCAGGTGTTAATCTTTAGGAAAAATAGTTATAGTTTTAATAAAGAAATATAATATAGAAAAATAGTTTTTTAAAGACAAAGTTAATGGTTTATGATTTTTAATAAAAACCATTTCTTTTGTGTTTTCATGTTGCAGCAAAATATGGAACCAGTGTCAAAAATCTAATGATTGTGCATGGTTAATGCTTAAGGAATCTCATTATCACTGCATTATACTACAGTATATAAGACAACAATATACATACAATGGTGTGGAAATTATTTACTTAAGGTTTGTTTCCCAAGCTTTTACTTAAGGAGAGGTGAAGACACAAGACTAGCTGTTTGAATACCTCAGGTGCTCCTTTATACAGCGTTTGTCATGTGCCACACAAATCAAAGGTGTGTTGGATGCAAAAATAAATAGAAGTAGGTTAAAGTTAATAGCAACCAGTGGTTTTGCTGCACAAACAAGTAAACATCTTGAAGGAATTCCCTAGCTTATCAGAAACAAACAGTAAAACCTTATATCATTGTCAGAGTTGTCCATGTGATGTCACGTCAGCATCTCGATCCATTAGAACAGATTTTAATCGTAACAGTTTGGACAAAACTGCAAACTACAAGTGTGCTCTTTGTTATCCAACGGAGAACAAGTATCTTTTGTATGCAGTGATAAAGTCGGAAATTATTTTTTGTGTGTGATGTGATCATGAAGGATGTCTAGATCAGCATGACTTAAAGGGATTGTTTACCACATAGCAATTTATTTACCCTTATGTAATTCAAGCCCATAACACAAATAAGATAATTTGAAGAATGTTGGTAAGCTAACTACATCACAAACATTGCCCAAAATATTTCTTAGTTTGACAGAGGAAAGTGTAATGTACAGATTTTGGATGCCATGAGAGCAAATACTTTAGTTACTGCAAAAAACAGTTTACTTGGTGGAAATGTCTTGTAGTTGGTTAGCAGAGTGTTGCTGTGTGGTTGCTAATGTGTTATAGCGGGTTTTATCTTCTTGCTTGGCTGTTGCTATGGTGTTCTGGTTGGTTACTAGGGTCAATAAAAGGTTCTCTAGATATAGCTTGCATTTCTTTTGTTGGTCCTCAAGGTTTTTGCCATTACTTTTTTATGTCAGGCTCAGGTTGCGTTAGATTTTCTCACTGTCCGTAAATTTAATGTGTTTTTTTTCGCACTGACAGCAGAGTTTTCAGTTCTGTGTCTGTGCTTCGGAAAGTTGACTTTTCGTGACAGTTTTAATTTTGTGATCAGAAGTTTGTAGGATTCTCTGAATGTGAGATTTCCCGATCCAACTCCTTCTGCACCTGTGGCACAGCTACATCCCTTTGTGTTCCGTAGTGCTCACAAACGCTGAATTACTTCCTCTTTATTCACCTTCATTAACAATATCGCAACTATATGGCCGTTTAGAGGAACTTCTCACACTCAGCTGCATTTTTGCAACTGTATCCAGCGCTGACAAAGAGGAGACAATACAAGACAATTGATAATTAATAAGGACAATCGCCATCGGTTACAAATTACAATAGATCGCCCTCAGCATAATCCGTCAAAATGACAGATCACCTTCCGATTTTTCCGTCACAGCTGAAAAAAAATTGTCGATGATGGAAAATATTCAGTTAACATGACCTCTGATGTCTGGTAAAATGTTATGATATTGTAAAGCAAACACCAACTGCAACCTTTAAGGCATATAGTTCTTTTTTTTTATAGGAGTGAATGGGGGAACCCTTTAACTTTAATTAAAGGAAAGGGTATGAGAGGCAAGGCTGTGTATATATATATATATATATATATATATATATATATATATATATACATATATATATATATATATATATATATATACATATATATATATATATATATACATATACACATATACATACATATACACATATACATACATATACACATATACATATATATACACATATACATATATATACACATATACATATATATACACATATACATATTAATTTAAATATATTAACTCTTACGTACTTTTACGTATTAATTGTCTGCCTTCCGCTGTAAAAAGTATTGCCTGTAAATAGTATGTACACAGCTGAAGGTTTACATTGCTAAGGGTGGTTGCTAGGGGGGCTCAATAATACATTGAACCGTTGAGTAAAGCGGTCTTATTATTGCCGAATCATGAATAAAACACAGCTGCTGATCAATCAGAATTGAGCAATGGAACTATTTGTTTAAAAAAAACACTATTAAGTAGGAATGAATTTGAACAAAGAAAACTTGATAAAGTTATTTCAAATTCCTAAGAACCAGTAACAAAGGTAATAAACCTGGTTTAGTTCTTCTCGTAGGAAGTAGATAGTTGGATGTGTAGACTACATCAAGTTGATAATGGGATATGTAGGAGTGGTAGGAAACATGACTTGCATGATGGGTTAGTTGCGAGGTAACATGAAAGCAAATAAATACAACAGTTGGCATGAGCCCCAGCATCCTCAGAAACTTTTACACCTGCACCATAGAGAGCATCCTGACGAGCTGCATCACTGCCTGGTTTGGTAACAGCACTGCTGGCAACCGCAAAGCTCTGAAAAGGGTCGTGCGAACTGCCAGCCACATCGTTGGAGGTGAGCTTCCCTCCCTCCAGGACATCTACACCAGGGGTCCTTAAGGAAATCCCGAAAGATCATCAGCCACCCATCTCACAGAATGCTCTCTATGCTGCCCTCAGGAAGACGTCTCCGCAGCATCCGCTCCCGCACTAGTCGACTGAGGGATAGCTTTTTCCCAGGAATATTTGCATTTGATTTAGATGCACAATAATACTCATCATAGTCATTAACATGTGCTGATATGCTCTATTGGCTGAGAATTTAAAATGTTAAACACTTGAATATCCTGCCTTTCTTAAATTAGAATAATCCCCATTTAGGGATCCGACCACTATGCGTGTTGAACTAGATTAAAAACTGCATCCACATCCTGTTTGTCCATTCTTCTGGTCTGGAGCTGTAGCTGCCGGTCTTAGATACTGTGTAAGGCTTTCCTCCTGTACAGCGTTTCAGTCCAAACTGGGATGAGACTGTAGCGATCAGTTATGACAGGACAAACACAGAGTCCTTTGCTGATCTGGAATTAGGTCTGGTTCTACAGATACTGTGGATCCATCGGCTCTAGTGCTGTTAGACCATAAAACAGCATGAGTTTATCTCCTGGTGTGTTTAAAAGATCTACTGTTGTGGGTGTATACAGGACAACTTTTAAAACATGCCTGAATAGACTCTTTTCTATTTGGGATTTACTTTGGGTTTTTGATATGTGGAACAGGACATTTGTGGTTATGTAGTCATGTGTTGTTAGGCATACCACATGCTATGACCTTTTTCAATAAATGGGAGAAAGAATATTAAAGGAGGGGTATCACATACTGTTTATGCTGAAAAACCCCTGATCCTGCGGCAGAAACGTGCAACGTTTCAGTGGAAATGACTTCATCATGCATCAATTCATTCCAATGCTTTTCGATTATATAATTTTTGGTCTCTTCTACAAAACACACTATAAACACTTTATAGCAAAAAAAAAAAATTTATTTTTGTTTTAAGACGGCATGAGGTTGAGTAAATAAAAACCAAATTAAAATGTTTGGGTGAACTGTATCTTTAAAAATTTTAAGATTCACTTCTCATATTTCTTTACAATGTTTCGTGCTCAGTTCTGAGGTGGAGATTTTCAGGGAATCTTTTACATAGTCATTTACCTATAACTCTTTTCTTCCAACAGTGATTGTGACATCATGGCATCAGGATCTCCAGGTGCCACGGGTGCTGGGGACTCCTCAGAAGCGGCAGAAGAATGTTCAGGTAACATTTACATTTAGTGTTGTGAATATCAAAACTGTTGAACATCAACTTCTGTAGAATGAACCCTGCCAGATCCTTAATCACACACCTTTAACCTATACGGTCAACACACATGAAACGCATGAAACCTTTGTCTTTCCTACAAAAGAAAGCTTCCCTCTCTTCGACATGTTACCTCCTGCTTTAGTTCAGTGGGGAAAGTAGGAAATCCCATACTGCTGGGTCGTCAATCTGAATAAATTCAAATCGTTTTAAGTAACAGTATAAAGCCTATTTTAATATTAGTCCGGTTATTTTATGTTATAATTACAGTAAGCTTGTTGCTTTAATGTAATGGGATTTCATTCCCAATGTTAATTTTATTTACATTTTTTACTACTGTAATACTTTATTTTTTACACTTTATATCCATTGTATCTACAGCGATTCTGTTTGCTTTCAGAATATGGCACGCAGCGAGAGATACTAATCTGCGTTTTGTGGGACTATCTTAGTCTATTAAGTTCAAGAGTTGGTCAGTGTCTAAAGCGTTTGTTTGGAGGTGTGCGAGTAGACCTGTCCAAATTTTTAGTGGATACTTAATATATTTTGGTATAAAATAATCTCCTTTATATTTTAGATTATACAAAGTACTGCTAATGTACAGTAGTCAACATTTAAAGTGGATCAAACCCTTTAACTTTATTAACTTTTATAATCCATTTCAAATGTTGACTACTGTATCTAAAAATGAAAAAGCACAGTCCTACATTATTTATCGAACACAGTCATAATAAACATATAACCATTGGGCACTTTCTTTGTCAGTCACAAACATTCAAACATGTCGCAGTCTAGTGTAATTGAGTAGAAGTGGGAACTAATTTACATATCCACAAATCTGTGTATAGACCACATTGAATTACAACAAAGGTTGATCAATGTTGATCCAGTTGAACTTCCTGTTACAGTTATTTTACACTATACAAACCCAAAAACAATCAACAGAACATTTAAACTGTATAAAATATTAAACTAATATGTTTGAGTTTCTTAAAGAAAGAGAAATAATACGGAAGTGCCCCTGGTCCAGTTTTTGATCTTTTGAAATGGTTTATAATAAACTATGTAATGGTGTTACGTTATAGTTATGCAATTTTAGAGCATAACATAATCTTTTTAACAGGTAAAAACTTTTAAATATGTAATGTTGATGACCAAATTACTGTCCACAATCTGAATAAATGTCTACAATCTGTAACTTCTCCTTTTGTATCGCCATTTCTGTTTCAAACACAAAACTGCTGGTAACTATATAGGTAACTACAGGTTTTGCCATTATATACAAATCATCACTTTACTCAATTTAAGTGTGAGAGATACAGGATGTCAAGCAACATGGGAACACTTAAGACAAAGTCTCGATCTAGTCTCGAAGGAGTTATTTAATCGTTGTGTATCTGATGCATGAGGTGTCAAGTTTTAGGCTTTCAGTAATCTTTAAAATCAATGTACATTCACAAAACTTTTTTAAAAAGGAGGTGTAATATATTACAACAGTTTTCATGTCATTTTAATGCATTCTTTCTTTTACATAGGAAATGTTTGGAAATTTAAAAAATTTACTTTAAGAGTATAACAATGTAGATTTTCTTTTTAAAAGGGTAATAGAATTTCAATTCATGATGAAATTGTGGCATGCTGCCAAAATATACATAATAAATAGAAACACAATTATTATAGTTATTATAGACCCAATTTGTACATTTCGAGACTATTTCTTTAATAATTGTGCTTTCCTCATTTCAGAAATATGTGAAAATTCTGTAAAAGAAAAGTTAAAGAGTGAATTTCGCTACAAATTTTTTTTTTCAGGAAATAGTTCAAATAAAGTTATCCCATAATTACATCATAATTTACTAGATTAGATTAGATTAGCTACGACAATTTGTCACTGCACATGTTAGGTACAAGGCAACGAAATGCAGTTAGCATCTTACCAGAATTGCAATAAGCAGTAAGTACAAAATACATATGTAATATGTACAATAATTATAAAGAATAAAAGTATGGACATAATTTACAGATTTAAATACTCATCCGATATACAGACAGATGTACTATGAACATACTATACAGATGGATTATGTATATGTACACTACAGACAGATCTTTGGACAAATGAACATAATTTACAGTATTGCAATGGATATTAAAGTGCATAGAATACTACGGTGTGCAATAGGTTGTGGATTGTTCAGTGTTTCTGAGTGAACAGACAGTAGTGACTAATGCCATCCCAGATGTATACTACATCTAATATGAAGAAACCCATCTTGTATGAAGACACACTGGACTTTGAAACTTTAATATTTAATTAATCTGATTGCTTTTTATGTAAATGGTCATCATATGTGTGTTGTTGTTTGTGTTACGGATACTTGTGTTTTTCCCCATGTTAATTCTCTTGTCATCCACTTTTTACAAATAGCAAAATTTGACAATAATTTAAATTTTTTTACCTTTGACTGTTTAGTGAAAGCTATGCACTTGTATGTGTAATATAGCCTTATAGTTGTTTTTAGTTATAAGTGTTGTGTAATCACAGAGTAGGATATGTGTACTTGTAATTGGGTCTGGCATGTTTAACTAAGGGCTGTTATATAAAAATAATGTTATTATTGAAAATCATCTATATTCAGCTAAGCCGTCATTGAGAATTGTGTTTTTGCTCAAAATAAAGAATTATTTTGCTATTAAAGGTCGGTATCCCCTAACTGTTCACTCAACATGCTTTTATACCTTTAAATGTTTGTTTTAACCTTTGTCTTGACCTTTGAGTAGATAACATTTGTGTCTAATTGTTGAAGACGACCGAACTAAACAAACCCTAACATGTCACGATGTGAAGAAAGATGAAATAAACAAATGCAGCAGTCCAGTGAATTACAGCATATCATATCATATCACACTAGATTGAACAGCAATAGAAACTTAAGCAGCTATCGAGATCAGTAGTGCTCTTGACAGTTTGCTGCGTGTGGCAAATCCGTTTTAAACCTCTTTGGTTTTAAAACTCATTCGTTAATAGGTCCAGAGGAACAGTGTGGATGAAATTTTATGGCTTTAATGGCAACTAAAGGTGTAGTAGTGTTGCATAATCACCCTAATGGGAATATTCCAGTATTTGTAATGATGACAGAGGTTAATTTAATAGATGTTATATAAGCACTTTTAAGGATGTATTAAACCATTTTATGAATAGAATTCAAAGCCAAGAAGTTTATGAATCATAGACCCTGTTGTGGTTTGTTGCCTATGTGCCATTTTTGTAAAAAAAAAAAAAAAAGCTGTTCTGTTGTCAAATGAACTTTACCTTGGTCAACAGGACTCATTATTGTATTTTCATTGACCCTAGTACAATGGTTTTTATGTCTGATGTTACAGTTTGACTGTTTGAACACGAGCACGCTGTTTACATAAATTCCAAGACTGGAGGCCATCAGATCAAAGAGACTCGCGCTCTACCAATGGATCTTTTTTGGTTTACATAACTGAACACGGAGTAATTGTTTGCATATGTTTCGATGTGCAAGTCTCTTAAGATTTTACGTTAAGATTCCTCAGCAAGAGCAACATGCTTCCCTGAAATTAATTATTAAGTCTTCTTTTTGTTCCAAGGAAAAAAGAAGTCTAAATTCCAGACGTTCAAGAACTTTTTCGTGAAGAAAAAGAGGAAAGAAAGTCCACCTCTTATTGGAGAGGTTGTGCTGAAGGCCAGTCAATCGAGTGATGATGTCACTGAAGAGCCGCGTTTAGTTCAGAGAGTCACACATGATGAACTGGGGTAAGAAAACAAAAAGAATACAAATTTGATATATAGTATAATACTTATTTTGCATTTTTACTATAAGTATTTTCTCATGACTTTCATAGTTTAGGTGTACAAACATTTGCAAGAGAATCTACATTAAATCTGCCATGTTAAGAAACTAAATATATTTTTATTGTGAACCTTTATAGCACACCTAATTATATTTATTATGTTAATATAAAACATTTATTTTGTATGTATTTAAATGTCATTGTCTCTTAAATTTATAGGTCCAAGATGAATATGGGTAGTAAAGCCATGTCACATGATAGTGTCTTCATGTTGGAATCGCCTTCATCGGAGAACAATAATGCATTAAGAACGTCCCAGGACAGCATTTATGGAAAAGTAAAATCACTACGAGTACTACAGAAGTTTTCTTTCATCTAGGGCTGTTAAAACAAACATGTTGACACATGCAACACATAAATCTGTTTTATTGTTTTAAACAACCAACTCATTTATTCAGTAACATGATACGTATTTATAATTTTGGTTTATTAGAAAGGAATTGGGTACTTTTGAGATTAATGGACCTGTTCAGACTATATACACATAGTAAAGATTACTGGTTTACAATAACTAAAATAAATAAATAATTACATATTATTATTTTAAGATTCACTAATGTGGATTCTCAGGTTATAGCAGGTATGAGCACATGGTCATACTTAAGCAAAAGCATTTGTTGTATCTGTGTCTTTTTGGCATTTTTTTGGGATTTAAAGTGATAGTTCACCCCAAAATGGTGTCATCGTTTTCCACCCTATTGTCATTTCAAACCTGTATGACTTTCTTTTCTTCACAGAACACAAAAGATATTTTGAAGAAAGGTGAACCTAACCCATGTGTATAGAAACATGTGTATAGAAACAAGAGGAAAAAATGAAAGTAAATGGGTGCCAGTTACCAACATTTTTCAATATATCTTATTTTGTGTTCTTGCAGAAGAAAGTCATACAAGTTTAAAGAGTTTTAAGGTTACACTGTCCATCATAAGTTTAGAGGAATGTAGTAGAGCAGGATTAATGTGTTATTGTTCTCACTGTAGCTGCAGTTGAATCAGGCGATTCGTCTGGGCTCACCTCCAGCATTCATCTGCGGGAGAAAAACTGAGGACGCGGGAGCGTTCTCTGATGATGATGGTCTTCCCTGCAGTCCACCAGAATACTCCAGCATAAATAATATAATGGCCACACCGCCTCATAAGGTGTGTACTATTCCACATCCATTCTTCACTCAACGTTTCTAACAATGAGTAAAAATAAGGTTCAACTGTAACAAACATTAGGATGAACATATTCCATCCATAAAATTCCTGATTCTTCAAGAGTCTCAAGCTTTCTCAAAGCATGACTGAAAAGACTGAATGCACTCTAGATGCTCTGTCTAGATGAACTAAACAATGCACTTGTCCTCTCAATGCACATGTTCTTAAATCTCTTTGATTATGAGCTTATCACACACAAAAGTAAGCTCTTCATTAATCTGGAAAATGTAATACAGGACCTTGTGTGTTCAATCTATTGTTGTATAGTTAGAATAGTTAAAAAAAAAATATTTCTCTTTTCCTTTGACACTGGTGTTATACGTGAAATTTCAGCATAATGGAAAGAATATTTTTTAATTCAAACAAAAAAATTCTCAGATAGTTTTTTTTATTTCCAATATATTGAATCATCTGTTTGCATTTCATTAGCCCCCATGACAGAGTCCAGACTTTAAGGATCAAGCTAAAGTTTTCTGTTTTAAAAAACTGTATGTGACTAATATGTTTGTAGTCTCACTTTTGAGACTATGTTCAATATAGGATTTTTGGGAAACTAAACAAGCAGAAGCAAAAATATTCAATAAAAAATTATTGTACATTTACCATTACAGGTAGCAGATTTGACTCAGAGGAGCAGTTATTTGAGTATGGAGGGATCTGACAGCGATGACCAGGTGACTTTTGCACAGATCTTTTAAACTCTTCACATTCCATATCAGGATTGAATAGAATAGCATAGTTAATGAAAACTAAAGCAAAACATTTCCAAAACATACCAAACCAACTAGCCCATAATGGATGCGGTATTAGCAGTGTATTAAGACATCTTAAAGGTTGAAGCTAACTATTTTTATTGTCAAACATAAGTGGAAGGTGTTTGTTGTTAATGTGTTGAACCTATGTGAATTTATGTGAAATCACATTTAATTTAGACATTTTAATTTTAGCTTTGAATTCATTTTTAAACCACAACTGATGTTAAGACTTTTGTCGGGTTTTGAAATGTTTGGATTGTCTTTAAGACAAATATTTTAATTTAAACCTAAAACAGTTATTGGTGGTATTTACACAACTGAAATGCTGAAAGATTGCTGAAAAGACTTTTCCCAGTCAAAGGCAGGCAACATCAATCACACATGTTTCAAACGCGGACGTAAGGCAGTCAGTGTTTGCAGTGTTTCATTTGAATGTCAAATTTGAAAAAGGTTTTTGCCGTTTGTGTACATGTGCTCCTTGAACTCACATTTCTGCCATTCTCTACACACCCTTATCTCACGCACAACACTTGCACCTAATTGAAAGAGCTCCAAAACTCTTAAAGCCACAGGAAAAAACATCACATTTGGATTTGTCTTGTTGCAAGGGTTTAAAATAGATTTGATGTGTTTGTGTTACACAAGACTTTCAGCTGTTCCTGAGGCTGAAATAAGTCAGGTTTTGCGGAGAAATACGATTTTCTGTTTTGTATTCTTTCTAAAGAGAAATTATTTGGAAAAATGTTCAGCCAATTTCTGTATTAGATCTGACAGCCTGATGTGTTTTTGGTACAATTAGAAAATGGATAAAACACCACTTCAGGGATCCAAGATTCAAAATACTGATTTGACTGTTGTTTAAAACCTGTATGTGACTCTTACTTCTGTGAAACACAAAATAAGTTATTTTGATACAATACAGTTTCTTTTGATACAATAGAGGGAAATGGAGGCCAATGTTGTTAAGTTAGAATCATACACCCAAAAATTAAAATACTCTCATATTTATTTACCTTGATGTTGATTCAAACCCAAGTGAGATTTTATAGAATTCTATATTTTATAGAATTCCGAATTCTAGTGACTGACAGGCTCAGTCGCCATTCTCATTTATTAAATATATATTAATTGAACTGTTCTTCAAAATATGTGTTCTAATTTTCAATTTAAAAAGTTAAACATGTTGGAAACTACACAAGGGTATAAAAAACAGCATGTGTAATTAGCTAACCCTTTTACTGCTTTTTCACAAAATAAATGTGACAAATTCAAACCCTCAGTTGTACATTAGACATTAAACATAATGTTCATCTAAATGTTTATAGACTGAAATCAGTCGATTTAAAATTCTGACTTTATGAATCAGGGGGGTGTTTAAACTGCTTGAGTGCTTATGAGTAAAACAGCTGAGTGGTCTGAAAGCATTCCAGTGGTTCACACCAGCAGTCTGGCTGTCTGCTGGAAATCACATATCCCGACATCCTGGGTCAAAACAGTGGCCAAGTCTGGACACGCTGTTGCCTAACGTAAGCTTGAACAAATAAATTTGTTACATATTATAAATATGCAATAGATTTTTCCACTTGGAAATAAACTTAGGATAGACACACACTGTATGGACAAAATTATTGGGACATCCCCTTCTAGTTTGACTACTAGACATTTTTTGCACACGAATATCCAATTGATGTTCCCCAAAAATGTGAAAATCGCTCTTACCTTCTTACCTTTAAATACCTAAATGACTTTTTCTTCCACCAATAATAAAAGATATTTTGAAGGATGTTAGTAACTTGGGCTCATCTACTTGCATTGGCTTTGTTTTCATACATAAGAAGTGAATGGGTGCCACTGCTGTTTGGTCATGAACTTTCTTCAAAATATCTTCTAGTTAAAGAGTAGCAACAGAGAGGTCAAGAGGTTTGATCCCCATAGAATACATGTTTACATTCACACACATTCTGGTACAAAAAGTAATTCCGGAATGCACTGTGGATAAGCGTGGATAAGTAATAGTAAGTCTTTGTTTACATACTTTTAAAACACAGTAAGATTTAAAATATGACATGATTCCTTTAGCTTGAGGTTTGGTTCTTGATGTCAGAGTTCTTTAAGATGTCTTGTTTTAAAGTGGTTTTCAGTGAGCAGTACCTACAAAATTGAGATTGATCACCAGGTCTTCAAAGGATAAGACTGTTTATGCACTGGTAATGATGACTGTAACATACTGGGACCATAACCCAATGTTTTTTTAGCTGGAAGGGTATTTGTGTTCATTTAGTTCTGAAAGGAAATAGCAGAGGACAATCATTATATTTGATAATGATGACTCAGTTGGTTCGATGTTTGTTTTTAGTTCTACTGTGTTCTGGTTTGGTGCACTTTGTGGTTTGTACTTTATGCATGAGTTGCCTTAAATACAAACTTATTGTGCTAACATGATGTCAGTCTGGTTTCTAGATAGTTAAGAGATAGAAGGGAATGATGCTTTGAATATGACCATCTATTTGGAATTGCAAACCACATATTAGGGGTTTGGGAAGAAAGGTGATTTGGAATATTTGAACTTTTTTGTTTATTTTAAATATTATTTTTTAATCAATTACACTGTCCTTTTAAACTCATTTGACTTCTTTTATAATTAAGACTCAATTCTCCTATTTCTATCTTCTTGATCATATGCAGATGTCTTATGAAAGTTTTTCGAGATCCAGCACCCCCCAGGGCCCTGTCCCCGCTGACTTCTGTTTGCCCGCCAGCTCCATCTCTTGCTTGGACAGCACGGCAGCCCGTCACCGCATTGCTGTCAAAGCCAAAGCCTGCACCAGGGGAAAGCCAGTCAGCGTAAGTTCTTTCACATTAACCTTTTATACTCTTTCATAATATATGGAGCCTCATATTAAACTAAAAACTTTAATGTTAGATTATATCCCCGTTAAAGTAAAATGTGTCAGTATGTATGTCACAAATCACAATTAAAATCCCAAAAATATGGCATGTTGGATGGTAAACGCAACTTTTCTTTTGTTTAGAGGGAGATGTTGCAAATAAAGAGAAAAGATCTGAGAGAGAAATTACTGCTCAGAGAGATGGAAGACAAATTATGGATGGTCACAAGCATTGTGGAAGAGGAAACTGAAGGTATGCATCGGGTCTCATGAGAAGACTTTGGTCTTTTAGTCATTTTTCAAAATTTACTAAACTAAATTAACACCAAAAAAGTACTAGACCAAGGGTTGCCAACTCTCTCATACAGTTCCAAATAAATATCATGCAAAAAAAGCTAATGTAAAAATAATATAACATAAAGAAAACCACTTATACTACTGGTATTCTGTCAGGATTGGGCTGCATGGTTGTGATGGAGCTCCTCATACAGTTCGTAGACAAACAGAATGTCCCTCCCGCCGTCGACTCCCCAGGCACATAATTTTTTGATGAGGGCTGGCTTTTGTTTTCCGCTAAGTGGTTGTCTGTTTACAGATCTTTACTTAGCGCGAGTTGACTTATCCTCATTATTGAGTGGAGAGGTGTAAAAATCCAAACGCTGTATATAATATCAAACTTTTTAGGGTATATTTTGAAAAGGATTCAGAAACAAGTTGGACTTGTAAGCGGAAGGTTTCGGGTGCGAATCCCAGGGTCAGCAGACACTTACTGAAGTGTCCTTGAGCAAGGCACCTTACCCCTGTTTGCTCTGCAGTGATGATTGACAACTGCATAATACTGCAAGACGCTTTGGATAAAAGCGTCTGCCAAATGAATAATTGTTATTGTAATTGTAATAAAGAAAGGGAGAGATTATACTTTTTCGGTTATTGCTGGGTTGCATACAGAGCTTAAATTGTTTTTTTGAGCCAGGCCGCGCTACCTACAAAGACAGTCTTGTCCATGTCATAAATTCAGCATGGAATCAAATCTTTGAAGTCAAAACTTTTGATATTTAAAAGTGAAAACACTTATAAACTAAAAGTTCTCAAAAAAAAAAGTTTACCAAATGAAATTCAATATATGGTGAAATTTATGCTATTGCATTATTTATGTAGTTTATTATATTAATATGCAGAGATGGGATTTTCCACCAATTACTACACGCTGTATATTTGTCAATGACATTCAGCAGCCGTTGCGGTTATTATGATCCTTAACATTAAATCGTTGGAATAATTGTTCGCTTGTTTTTATTCTTAATGAACAACTATCAAAAAAGTCTTATGTGAACATATAACAAACATGATATAGGCTAGTGTAAGCTTTATTAGTTCTCTGACAGTCAAGGATGACTAAGAAGTTCAAATACGAGCCCCATTCCTCATATTGTTATTAATAAAGCGCAACACACATCTCCCATCAGCCCCCATCTAGCGCTGCAGCCCCAAACTATTCAAATATACAAGGTGCATCGTTAAAATTACACTGAAGTCTAAAATTAGGTATTAGCTATATTTTCAATGGCATGTATTAATAATTAATTTTGACAGACACGAATGGAAATGTGTGCACATTTAAAACTGCATTCAGACTCGTATGACTTGATATCAGCCTGGCACAACCACTCATGAAGTCAAACACACTGTTATGATAGATTACATTGTTGATTACATTGTAGCTTGGATTACATTAGTTTACGATTGATAACATTAGTGGTTAGAGCATGGCGCTTAAAATGCCAGACACATGGGAGTGTGTTTTTAATATTTAATATTATATGGAATTATAGAGGATTTTTAACCTGCCATTTTACTTAGAAGTATGTGTGGTTAAATACTGAAGGCGCAAAGCTGACCGATTGCATCTCCTGGTGGATATTTCAAAAACTACTTTCATATGTAAATACATGGACAACATAACACAAGTGTATCAAACAGTTTTATTAGATCTGATAGGAAAATTACAAAAAAGCTAATGTAAAAATAATATAACATAAAGAAAACCACTTATACTACTGGTATTCTGTCAGGATTGGGCTGCATGGTTGTGATGGAGCTCCTCATACAGTTCGTAGACAAACAGAATGTCCCTCCCGCCGTCGACTCCCCAGGCACATCATTTTTTGATGAGGGCTGGCTTTTGTTTTCCGCTAAGTGGTTGTCTGTTTACAGATCTTTACTTAGCGCGAGTTGACTTATCCTCATTATTGAGTGGAGAGGTGTAAAAAGCCAAACGCTGTATACAATATCAAACTTTTTAGGGTATATTTTGAAAAGGATTCAGAAACAAGTTGGACTTGTAAGCGGAAGGTTTCGGGTGCGAATCCCAGGGTCAGCAGACACTTACTGAAGTGTCCTTGAGCAAGGCACCTTACCCCTGTTTGCTCTGCAGTGATGATTGACAACTGCATAATACTGCAAGACGCTTTGGATAAAAGCGTCTGCCAAATGAATAATTGTTATTGTAATTGTAATAAAGAAAGGGAGAGATTATACTTTTTCGGTTATTGCTGGGTTGCATACAGAGCTTAAATTGTTTTTTTGAGCCAGGCCGCGCTACCTACAAAGACAGTCTTGTCCATGTCATAAATTCAGCATGGAATCAAATCTTTGAAGTCAAAACTTTTGATATTTAAAAGTGAAAACACTTATAAACTAAAAGTTCTCAAAAAAAAAAAGTTTACCAAATGAAATTCAATATATGGTGAAATTTATGCTATTGCATTATTTATGTAGTTTATTATATTAATATGCAGAGATGGGATTTTCCACCAATTACTACACGCTGTATATTTGTCAATGACATTCAGCAGCCGTTGCGGTTATTATGATCCTTAACATTAAATCGTTGGAATAATTGTTCGCTTGTTTTTATTCTTAATGAACAACTATCAAAAAAGTCTTATGTGAACATATAACAAACATGATATAGGCTAGTGTAAGCTTTATTAGTTCTCTGACAGTCAAGGATGACTAAGAAGTTCAAATACGAGCCCCATTCCTCATATTGTTATTAATAAAGCGCAACACACATCTCCCATCAGCCCCCATCTAGCGCTGCAGCCCCAAACTATTCAAATATACAAGGTGCATCATTAAAATTACACTGAAGTCTAAAATTAGGTATTAGCTATATTTTCAATGGCATGTATTAATAATTAATTTTGACAGACACGAATGGAAATGTGTGCACATTTAAAACTGCATTCAGACTCGTATGACTTGATATCAGCCTGGCACAACCACTCATGAAGTCAAACACACTGTTATGATAGATTACATTGTTGATTACATTGTAGCTTGGATTACATTAGTTTACGATTGATAACATTAGTGGTTAGAGCATGGCGCTTAAAATGCCAGACACATGGGAGTGTGTTTTTAATATTTAATATTATATGGAATTATAGAGGATTTTTAACCTGCCATTTTACTTAGAAGTATGTGTGGTTAAATACTGAAGGCGCAAAGCTGACCGATTGCATCTCCTGGTGGATATTTCAAAAACTACTTTCATATGTAAATACATGGACAACATAACACAAGTGTATCAAACAGTTTTATTAGATCTGATAGGAAAATTACAAAAATGCTAATGTACACATGTTGATGTAAACTTCTGAAAACTGAAAAAACTCTGTCCCATTCTTTATCTCCATGATTAAAACCATTATGGCCAAAGCACAATTCATATTTTACAAATGAATCAAATATTAATGTTAGAGGTTCTGTGAGCCTGACAACTGTATTGTACACTGTTAATCCCATTGTTCCATTGAAATGAGTGTAGGCCTGAACAACACTAACCGCATTCCTTAATTTACAATTAGACACGGCGTAATTTTAAATATTTGAGCAAATACCTTGAGGTCAATGGTAATCTGTGTAAACTGTATTAATAAGGGTGTTTTTGTATTCTGCTATAGATTTGCCCATGATTCAAGATTTAGAGCGAAAGCAGTCAATGATAATCTCCATTCCTTCTGAACATATGGACGAGGACTTAACAGACTCTCTGAAATCTGCCACCTCAGCTGGAGACTTCTCTGAGGTTTGGGAGCATGATTCTGCCGGGAATTACGTTCACAAATCCGAGGTCCTGGATTCTCCTTGGGAGAATCCAGAGATGCTTCTGCTACAGGCCGATGACTTCCTGTTGATCACAGGATGTGAGGACGTTCCTGATGAGCAGGGGTCATTGCTGGAGGAAGTATTGAGCTCCCTGAAGAGTCCTCTTGTGTCACGACTTGCAATGGAGCATGAGAACATGGCTCTTCAGAGTGAGGTATAGTTCATGTAAATATTTACAGTTTAATTATTACATAATTTTAATGAACTAACTGCCATTAATAAACCAATCAAATCTTTTTGCGTAGGTAGCGGATATAAATAACGGGAGTGCAGTAGATCAGCAAAAAGTCAACAAGGATTTTCTTCGTCCTTTATCAAGCACAGCGGTTAAAGTTCCTCAACCTATCGCAATTTCAGTCTCAACTGTAGATTCATTTGAGATCAAAGAGGAGATTTTGAAAAAAGAGGCGACATTAGAAGGGCCAAAGCTTGTGAGTGTGTCTCAAGTCCATGTTGAAAAAGAACTAAACAAGACTGGGAACGCCAAAGAGAAACACGAAAAGACAAAGTTTGAAGAGAATTTTTTTGAGAAAATTGACACAGCAGAAACTCCTGCATTGAATGTAAAAGTAAATGAGCGTGTAGAAGTTATTGCTGAGGACAACGATGAGTTAGAGAGTGAAACCGAACCAGAAAAAGTTGAAGGGAAGATCAGCGGATTAATGTTCATGAAACTAGAGAATATTGCTGAAAAGCCTGAAGACAATAACAGAGAGGCAACAAGTTCAAGAACACACAAAGATGAAACTTTTGCTGACATCAATTTAGACATCATAATTGTATCTGATCAGACAGTCAGAGATAATGCCTTGAACTCTTCCAAACAGGCTGAAATCTCCAGACTCCCTCAGGCTGAAATAATTTCACCCGCAGTGACTCTTGAGGCTACAATTCTTCATTCCACATTTATGTCAGTTTGTCCTCTAGAGAAGGAAGATAAGCCTGAGCCGAGCAATCCTCAAGAAGCATCATCAGAAAAGCTTGAAGGAGTTTCAGAGATGAAGGAAATTCCTGAGTCATCTATAGAACAGCAGATAACCAGCGCTGAGGTTCGACCACGCTTTACTATCGCTCCTGCATGGCAACGGTCACTTGCTTCTGGAGTTTCCAGAGAGCAGGTCTCAGGGTTTACTAAAACATGTAATGAGCCTCCCCAAACACCAGAGCTCCACACACCTGTGAAAAAAGAACAATCCTCCTCCAAACCAGCCCGTACACAAAGTTCACCAGCACGAATTTACAATTCACCAACAAGAGTTCAGAGCTCAAGCCCTGTTGAGGAAGAGTTTACACTGGATAACCCTTTTGGTGTGCGTTTAAGAAGGACTGCAGTTATCAGGGGATACGATGTTGATGGAGATTCATCCTCAACACAGAAAAGTCAAACAGCATCAGAAAGTCCGGAAATACCTGATATTGAGCAGCATGAAAGCAAGACCATTAGGCCTAAGAAGTCCGATTTGATAGAGACTGTGATGTCTGTCAGAAAAATCCCAGGTAAACCCTAAACAGCAACAGTTACTTGCACTTCATGTAATGCTATGGATTTTGTGAACAGGTTATATATTAAACCATTCAGAAAGTGTATTTTAAGATTTGGAATACTTCAATGCCAATGCTACATGAACTTATATCTCTATATCGCCTTCTTTGTTTGAAACATAAAATCGCAAGTTGCTTAACAAACATATTTTTTACATGGGATGAAGTCAAATCATGTCTAAACCAGACAGCTATTTTAAACCATAATAACAAGCTTATGTAACGTGTTTTAAAGAGACAATTTATAACTAAAGTTTAAAAATTAAAGTTTTTCGTTTTTATTTTACTCATTTACAAAAACTTTTCAATGTTACATTATAATGTAATTTGGTTTTTGTGATGGCATTGGTTATGTTAAGTTAAATATATTGTATGTACATTTGAATGTAAATGTGATAAAAATATTGTCAAATACCACTGAATTTTATTGAGCTCTCTGCAGTAAAATCTGTCACATTATTTCATATGGGATTTATGTACAGTTTATAAAAGTTATCCTCATGTTTAATCTTCAGATCCGGTTGGTAGAATATCTGGTGGTGACACGGAATCTCCAAGCTGGATCTCTGTGGCAAGACAAAAGCAAAGGAACTTCATTGAGAACTCCCCAGAGGCCTTTGTAGAGAAACAAGTTTGTGTTTTTTATACAACATCCTAAGAACACATACACTGCTTGACAAATTTACTGCACCACCTGTCACAAAGCAAATAGAAATCGGAAAACTAAACTTTTACACACTTAGAAACAAACAGATTGTATAAGTGTTTTATACCCTAATTGTAGACTACACATTCTGGAAAATTATTTCAGAAGTCACTAATGGATCAAGCAAACCATTAACACTATAAGAAATATAATGCAATAAGTATAATTGTAAGTCTGAAAAAATATAGTGCTTTACTATTTTAAAAATTTCCAAATAAATTCACGAATAATGGCACAAAACATAAATTGGCTGGTGGTCTAAAAATGTTTAATTCAATATGGAATATAAAGTGTGCCCTAGATATCTTCCCTGTTCTTAAAGGTCTGCATACAATGATTAAAAATTTTATACTATACTTATACTTACCTATAGATGTACACGTTAAGTACTTTAGCATAT
Organism: Triplophysa yarkandensis; assembly: GCA_033220385.1. Taxonomy (NCBI): domain Eukaryota; kingdom Metazoa; phylum Chordata; class Actinopteri; order Cypriniformes; family Nemacheilidae; genus Triplophysa; species Triplophysa yarkandensis. The sequence goes on along the minus strand of CM065667.1, from coordinate 1,338,153 downwards.
ATCTTACTTTAAAAAATTATTATAAAGCAAATTGTGCAATGGGTATTTTCTTCTCAAAGCTTTACTGTCTTTTTTTGTCAGGAGGATTTTACAATGCATGGCTTATCAAATTCCATCACCCAAGAGCAACTTGCCCAGCCATGTTCAACTATTAAAGGTAACAACGTTTACATTAGAATCAGACAAACAGCAATATTGTAGATTTATTTTAAAGTCCACTGACCTTCAGAGGTCCAAAATGTTTTTAATCTTTTAAAATTATCCGGGTTGAGGTTATCATGGCCCAATGGAATATCAGATTAACTTAAGTGTGCCCTCTACATGATATTTCATCAAACTATAACTGAGATAAAAAAAACAAATATTTGAGGGTCAAAAGCATATTTCATTTTTTAAATGGACAGTGTTCTGCTCGATTGAGATGTTGAAGAAGGAGAATAAGAGATCTGCTATCCCATCTGCAGGACCTTTAGTCCAAGATGAGCCCCCATGGATGGCCCTAGCCAAGAAGAAAGCCAAAGCATGGAGTGAAATGCCCCAGATTGTCCAGTGAATACTCCAGCTGGCATATGAGCTTACGTCATTTAAGTGGCTCTCTTTAAAGTTTGTATACACACGCCTGTGCGCAGTCAAAAGAAAACTTGTACAGACTCATATTGCTTGTTCAGAACTGAATGCCTGGAGGAAATGAAGTTCTGACTTAGAAAGTAAATGAAAGAACAATATACATATGGGATATGCACTTTTTCCTTCTTCATGATTTGGTTTGTTGAAAAAGTATACATTTAATTGTATATTATGTCACATGTATAACATATCATGACCTGAGTTTGTAATCGAGGTGCAGTGCTTTTGTAAAATAAAGAAAGAATATTTCTTTTCGTTGGAATGAACACTCATTAAGGAATTCAAGAATACCTTCCCTCCTCACTATTAAATAACATTATTTTGATGTTTTATTACAGCATTTAAAGTTAATAACAATACAGTTATTATCAATGAAGCTGATGGTATAGTTGTATTTATTTATCTCACTCTGGCATGTTATGTAATTGTTGATTTGTTTTTGTATTTACATGCACAGTTTTGTGACTTTTACATAAATGTTAAGGACCAACAAACAAATAAATCAGGAAAAATAATGTTATTGATCTATGCGTTTTTGAAAGTGAACTTTTCATCCTCACAGAAAAAAGATATACTGTGCTGTGTCTTTATTTTACATTCACCTCATTTACTCTGCCTTTTTGAAGAACAACAGCAAACAGATAACTACATCAATTGAGGTTCTTTTCTGTAGCTCAACTAACAAATTGGCAATGAAAATGCACCAGACTTACCTTTTGCCCTCAGGTAGTTAGACGTCCCATTACTTTTTTTTTTTAGTAAAATTGAAATACTAGTTTACCGCGTAAACTTAAACTTTTAAAAGCTTTATAGCTGAGGTTATCATGAACCTCATACTGCTACTACTGTCTTAGTATACAGGCACATATCTCTTTTATTCAGTAATTTTGTGGTTTGTTTATTTGAAGATGTTCTTCATTTCTGTTCTCTGCTGGATAGAGAACTGTAAGATTGGGATTGTAAGAACAGCACAAATCTATGAAATAACATCAGTTCTCAAAGTGATACTGTGTGTTTAACAAATCAGTTCACTTAAGTTCTTACTGTATTTTAAGAAACGGAGTACATTGTAATTGTCACACTCCTGGTCTACTGGGGAAGGCAGGTTGTAGAATACCCATGTGCAGAAGCAAAAAACAAAACAGGAGGCTCAAATAACTCAAAAGCAGGCAGATTTTACTTGATGTCCATTCAAACAAAACAAAACAAAGTAAGCATAAAGGCAACTGAGAAGCAGTGAGAAAGTCTCTTATAACTCAGGATATCCACAGCGGGTAGGCTGAACATAGCTCATTGAAGCTGCCCAACTTAAATAAGGAAAAATACAGGTGGCACAAATTAACTTAATGAGCCATAATGAGTTCACAGGTGGCGCCACCTAGTGGCTAGGAGAGTAATTGCAGGAGGAGTATTACAGTAATGCAATAAAATTAAATCAATAAAGAGTTTAAACTTGTATATGTAGAATAAAAAGAAAATCTGATTAACTTTAAAATTTTTCTCATAGAATTCACCAAGAATATTAGGTGTATATTACAACAAAAAATTTTTAATTAAATACTTATTTTTATTAAACAAGCTTTAACCATATTTAAATCTGGATACACACAGATAGAGATATTTAGAATGCTTGAAACCAAACAGTTCTTGTACCCCACTGCTGGTTTTAAGTTTTTTTTACCAAATATCTTTCTCTGTGTTTAACAGAATATCTGACTGCAGATTTGTTTAAGAGAGAAGATGTGGCTTATAATTTTTATAAAATGTAGATGGATTTAGACAGATAGTTATTAACGGGGTTGACTTTTCATAAACATTACAACCATGGTCTCTCCAGCTGTGTAGGGGAAGGAGTAACATGTTCTCCCAGCCTTAGGAGAGCTGCTGTTCATTGTTGTGTGATTACATGGTTGGAGCTGTTGTTTAGCACAGCTCTGTTTTCTTATGACTAAGAGTCGCCCTGTTCTCGTGAAAATCTGCTTTTTTATTTAGTTATATTAGCCATCCAACTCAGTTTAAGAAATATATTGTTGTTAAAGTATTCACTAAAATGCATGTGTGTTTATTTTTGTCTGATGGTTTATTATTTGTGTTTTATTAATTCAATGGGGAAATTGAATTGTGTTGAGCTTTATATCAGTATTTTTGGGTTTTATTCTTTGTAATCTGTATGCTTTTAACATTTATCTTAATTTGTAATATGTTGAAGTTTATGATCCTGTGTTTAAGTAAGTTTGTAACAGTGTTATAATTTTCTTAATGCATACACACACACACACACACACACACACACACACACACACACACACACACACACACACACACACACACACACACACACACACACACACACACACACACACACACACCACACCACACCACACACATATTGATGTTACTTGTTAACTGACAGCTCTGTTTTCTAATGAGAAGAAGGAATGTTTGCAGTTCTGTGGTGGACTTGATAGAAAATGCGGTTTGCTACACAGTGACTGATGTGGAGAAAGAGCACAATAAAAGAAAGCTACTCAGCTTTGATTCAACGACAATCTTGGTGTCCTCCTCTTTCACTCCTTACATTAACACAACGCAGCACCATTTTGGGAAGCACACCAACAAAAGAAGGGTTGCAAATATATATATATATATATATATATATATATATATATATATATATATATATATATATATATATAATAACTACATACAAGTAATTCTAACCCTTTAACAAAACACTAAGCTACATATCCACCAATGACAGTCAAATAAAGTGTTTTCAAGAGACCTCTCAGATATGACACATTCATAAAATGCATGTTTTTTTCCAAATACAATTTTACATGTAGGAATGACAATGGAATTGAATTAGTCAACAGACAACTTTTCATTAAGCAGTTCATTTGTCAATTAAAGGTATCAGAAAACGACAGTCAAAAAGACTGTAGAAAAACAAACCAAATAAAAACCTCAGATACATTATTGATCATCTGTGTCTCTTTCACTTTATTGCATCTAGGTTTATAGTGTATCAAAATAATATGTACGCATTATTGTATGGCACTATTATCATTACATTATATGATGTCTTAGACAAACACAACTGTACCCATTTGGACACTTCAGTGCCCTGTAATTTTGAATGAAATGTATTTGTTCAGTTTCTTAAATTGTCATATTGATATATTGTTTATTTTTATGTTGTATAGGCCCATTCATTTTATTTGTGAACTTATTTTATTTAGCAATAAAATGATTCTTATTCTTAGTAAAATATCATTAAATTAAACAATACTAAACCATGTGTCATTTATTTATTCGGTTCGTATGGTTTTGTGTAAAAAAACACTAAACATAAAAAATATTGCTAGTGCACAAAAAGTGTCCAGACAGCTCATCACAAACAAAAACAAATCATATGTAAAACGTACTTTTTTATTAATTTATTTTTTTCAACTATTGTTTTTCACTTGTCACTCTGTTTTCTTTTTTTCTATAATTTTGATTTGTCCCTCCAGGCTTTTAATTCGCTTTTCAAAACCGACTCTGTCTGAGCCCATGCTGCTGGCTGCGACTCCAAACACAGCATAGATGAGCACCAGCACAGTCAGTCTCATTGAAATGAGTTCGTTGGAGGCAGAGGGGTCACTGACAATCCGCACAAAGAGCCACAGGACGAAAATCCCTTTGAGCAGCCAAAACATTCGCCGTACAAACCCCACCGTGACCCGAAGCACAATGGACAGCATCCAGTAGCCGATTAGAGCCAGCAGAGCCCATTTAATTACAGCAGACACACCATCAGAACTGAAATGAGGGATTGATGTTGTTTCTAGAAACACAGATATACATGTCATTGAAAAACAAAAAGGAACATAAAAGAGAATTTTTTGCACATGGATTTGAGTGCTATCATAAAAATTTATACTCAAAGTTCATTCCACTAAAAAGTATGCTTTAAAGTATTTAAAGCACATGTAGTAAAAGAGTACTTATACCATGTTTAGATTATAAGGTGAATTTATCAAGTATACTTGAAATGTAACAACTAGTGCACAACTACATTTATCAACTGCACTACAAGTGTACTATATGTACTACTGATTGTTTACTAGATGGGCCCATTAAGTCCCAAGAAATAACAAGTACATTAGAACATTGATATTAGTATGACTACTAAATAAAATACACTTTTACATATACTTGGTTGGCCTTTATTTTAAGTATACTTATTAAAATAATCTTTAAGAATACTTCTTCTTCTTACTATGGCACCAGTTTGAGACCATAGAAACGCCCTGGCAACCAAATAAACACTAAGCTTAAGCAAGGAGAAACCAATTATAAAATCTTAACAATAATGTTTAGGCAACACCAACATATTCTGATCATCTCTCTTACAGACATCCCCAATTCAGGGTTTGTCTTCTCTTTTTAGACTACTTTCCTATAAGATTTTTGTGCTGTCTTTTAAAGTACGTCATGAAGTTATATTAGAGAGGTAGAGTGGCGTTAGCCAAGTCAACATACAATGTCATGCTTCAAACTAACCTGACCTCGCTAGTTACACACCAAATTCATTTGAATGTACATTGCATACAGATTTACATGTATAAACCTATGCACACTTGAGTTACAACACAAGTCTTACAATGCAGTATATACAATCATGACACTAAGTAATGACCTCACTCACCGCTCACCCCCGTGGCTCTGATGATCTCAGACACATAGACAGCGATAACATTGAGTCCACTCGCAGCTCCTTCAGCAACAAAATTCAGCAACATATCAACAAACTGAATGAAAAGAAATGCATAGGAAAAGGGGGAGGAGACCAGAAAGAGCAGTTAGATTTTAGAAAATGTCTGTGGTGTGCCTTGTTTCCTATAAAGGTCTATATGAACTCATAGAGAACTCATTGATCACTTTACTCTGAGTAGTGACACAATGCATGTGAGATATACGAGATAATGTATGCAGTCAGCTGGTTACTATCAATAAATAAACCCAGACAGTGTGGCATTATATTATTCATCATGTAGCTATTTACCAAGCAAGAAAAAAACATGACATTTTTATTTTTTGATTCTACGAAAATAAAAATGAATACAGTTCTGGGAAGTTATAGAAGTAACACAGTTTAAGATATGTTACCAGTGACAACATTTAGGTTTTTGCTTTTAAAGCTGTGACATAACATTACAGACTCCAAGACTTCATTAATTTCAAGCCGTTCACATAAGCACTGTTTATTGACGTCAACCATTTAAATTATGCTTTTATAGAACCTACAATCTCCAGACGCTAAAACAATATCCAGATGTAACATTAAAGCCCAATTTTGGTATGCAGATAAAGTTTAGGATCAGGATTTTGGTAGTTTTACAGCATCCTGTTTGTGTAAATTAAAATTATCTATTGTTTTTTTTCGCATGTGAAAAACCATTGACCCTGAAAAGGTGGCACATGATGTCATACAATATATTAGAATACTACGAAATTAAGAAAAGAATTTCAGTTCCATTATTTTTTAAAGGAAGCTAAATTCTGAATTTTAAGTACACTGTTCCTTTAAGGACTTTAAAGGGATATATCACGTACATTTTCTTCATAATTTACTCTTGTCATTTCAACCTGCAGAACACAAAGTTAGTTTAAAGATAGATTTAAAGGACGTTGGTAACCAAAAAGGGATGGCGCCCAGTTACTATTTAACTTCTTCAAAATATCTTCTTTTGCGTTTTGTGGATAACAGAAAGTCAAATTGAAAACAGAATATAGAAACTCATGACACTCTGTATTCATTTCTTTGTTCTGATGAAAACAGAAAGATATTTTTAAGAATGAGTGTATTCACACAGTTCTTGCACCCCATGGACCATCTGATTTTTTGTTCTGTTGAACACAAAATGGGATGTTTTGAAGAATACAGAACAACAAAAACTTCTGGGCCACTTTTTACTACCATTATCATTTTTCCTACCATGGTTGTCAATGATGTCCAATAACTGCTTGGTTAAAAGCGCTCTTCACAATATATTTCTCTGCATTAAACCAAAAAAAAATCTTCTCAGATTTGGAACAACTAAAGAGTAGTTCATGGCAGAATTTTCAGTTTTGGGTGAACTATTCCTTAAATAGTTTTGGGCGGAAACATGTGACGTGACAAATGTTCTCAAATGTAAAGCAAGGCTGCCAGAATGACAGCTGACCATCGAGACCATGTGCACATGCACATAAGTACAATACTTGTAATCAAATAAATCTATCTCAAGGTCACCTCATTTAGAAACGAATGCAGTGTCTTGCACCTAATCAATTTTCTGTTTATTTAGAATAAGTGTAACTGACAAAGTAAGCCAATATAGGCAAAACAAAGAGTTGTTTAACAAAAGAGGCACTCTTGTGCAGCTGTTCAGCAGTTGCTGCTTTCACACAAGAGCAGTATACAGTGTACAAACAAGTGTGTGAATCAATACTTTTGGCTGCTTTGACATGGTCTCGGATAAATGACTTTTACTTGGTCTTACCATAGCGAAAGAATAGACGTTCTCTGGACCAAACAATGAGTCAAGATACAATACAGCATTCTGGGTCAAAAAGATGTGGGGTAGAGTTGAGTGAGGAGAACATGAGCAGATGACAGGGGGGGGCAAAGGATGAGTTGTAGAGTTACAGGATTAGCAAGTTCAGGATGAGAGAGAGATACAGATGGAAAGAAAACAATAAATACTAACGTTTATGCATTCATTAGAGAAGAGACAGAAATGCACATTAAAGGTTTAGCAGAATTTATGGGAAATTTCCACAGCAATTCCACATCACCTGTATAGGTGAAGAGCATTGCTATACTTGAAATAATAATTTGAAATAAAAAACAAATTAAAGGTTCTATATCCATGTTCATTCTATACTTAAGAATTGCCTCATTTTTGTTTAATTATTTAATTTGTGACTACAAGGGAAACCTTTGAAGCACACTGTTTGAAAAATGAAATCGAAAAACTTATTAAAGAACAGCATCCGAACAAAAGTTATTGTGTGCAGAAAATATACATTAAATGATACATAAATAAGAACAACATTTAGATTTACCTCAAAACAAACCTGAAGGGCACGGGTGCCGACAATGGACTCCACGTATGTTCTTAGTCTATCCAGAGGCTCCATTACAACAGACACAAATATATAAGAACTAGTTTTGTGTTCTCCATCCAACCCATGACATAAAACTGAACAAACCAGTACCAAACCCCCTAAAACTAGCAACTTCTGTAATATTCTTGATGACGACATAATTTAAAACACCTCAAAAAACACGATGTTTTCCCACACTGTAAATCTCTTAAATGAAGGAAAAGAAATAAAAGAACTAGAGAAATGAGTATGCATACACCGCTGAATACATTCAATGACTCCAATAAGAAGCCTATGAATATCTTGTGTTGCAGCGCGAGCTCCCAAAGGGCGTTTATAAATAGAGTGCCGATGACTGTATATGGTACCGTACAAGGAGTAACACAATCTTAAATGTACTACTACACCACAACAAAATAAATCAATATTTTCAAAGCGTAGTTTAAAGGTAGTCAAAGCTATCTGCAATGAAAGTCCAGTTTGAGCGTCTGTAAGTAACGTGCAGAGATCTCCACCGACGACGAGGGTTAAAGGGAGATAATTTCGTGTTATGTTTCCGCCCCTTTAACGTCTGTGCCATTCAAGTGAACAGGATAAACCGGTTTGAGAAACCATATAAAGTATGCAAACGATCTGACGCATGGATCGTATAGGGTTTGTCAGAGACTGTTTTCAGAGGAAAACGACAAATGTAATAAACTGACATCTTTCAGCTACCCACCAATATTGCTGTAAATATTGGTTTGTACATACACGACTTATACTTGATCAGATCAAATCGAGTGTTGTAACTGACCGCATAACCAATCCTGTGGTATTCCAGCATGAAAGGTTCCTAGCAAAACTTGTCTGGTGTTCTGTGTTTCTGGGACTCATTGTGTTTCTGTGTTTCTAAAACTCAATATTAGGTTGACGTACTTTTTTGCATTAAATTTAGCATTGCAATAAGACACAATGATAAAGCTGACTTGAAATTTAATCATTCTCAGAATGGGGATTTTTTTATATTAAATATAATTTTTTTTGCTAAAATGTAAAATGATGTCAAGAATACATTTTTAGCCTGTAATCCTAGAATACACCACTTGATGTCAGTATTGAATAATGTCTATTTCATGTCTTCACTCATCATTTTGTACTCCAAGGATTTTTATTACAACATTTTCAGGAAATACAGAATTAATATATCAAGCTCTTCACCAATTTTGTTTAAAGTTAATACAATTAATAGGATAGTGAAGTCAAATGCTGAGTGTTCCCCTTCTTTCAAACCCTGTGTAATAAAATATATCCGCAAATCCAAATATATCCATTATCACATCACACTGACTCTACATTGGAAAATAAACGACAAACCCAATCTAAAAGTGTTTGTCTGTTGGATTCCCAACAATTTTGGGGGGATTTCAGCAAGCACTTGGGTACATGAAGCCGGAATGTGTCCCACTACATTACTGTGGAGACGAGACAGGATCACACTGAAAATATGAAAACTGTCTAGGTGTGAGTGATACATCAAACCCCCAACCTTTCCTCTTTCCACCTCCTTCTGAAAGTGATTAGATCAGTTGTGTTTTTTCTTGTCTCTGGAGATATTTCTCAGTGGGCAGCATGAAGGTGCGAGCATTGGAAACTCTTTGCGAAGATAGCAGTCAAGATTGAATCAAGCAATCATGCCTGATATAATTTATTTGAGGTGAGAAGAGGGACTCAAGCCTCACAAAGAAAGAGAGAGAGGGAAATAAACTTATATTTCTTCACACATTTCCACATAAGATGCATATTTGTAAATATCATTAGTAAAATTGTTTTTGCTATCCTGTTAATGTACTTTGCATTTCAAGCATTGTACGCAGTCTAAAGCTGTGAAGTCAAGTCAAGTCAAGTCACCTTTATTTATAGAGCACTTTAAAGAAAGTACATTGTATCAAAGCAGCTAAACAACATTCATTAGTAAAACAGTGTTTCCATAATGCAAAATGATAGTTGAAGGTAGTTCATTTTTGAATTCAGTAATTCCAGACAGGTCATTACAGCAACATTACCTTACTTAGAAAGAGTGATTAGCCTTTGATGGTTTGCAGATGGGATCAGATTATAGTTATGGATATGAGTTTGGACAAAAGCAGCCTTATATGATCAGTCAGGTTATAACAGCAACATGAAAAAAAATTTTAAAGTGTAATTTGCCAGTTTTCTCAGTTTGCCTGTCAGTTAACTGTTTGGGGTATGAGTGTGCCAAAGAAAACCTCAATTGATGAAACAGGTCTTTTTACAGGAATATGAACTGACTTTCATCTAACTTTAACTTTTTAAAGTTGTATTTGCTTCTGATATCAGTTTGCCGGGGAGATCAGATATCTGTCTGGAATATATTTTTCAGCCATTAAAAGCCTAATTTGGCCAAAAAGGTCATCAAAGCATGCTGAAATTACTTTTGATTTTTGATTTGCTTATAACTCATTTTAAGCATGACATCATATTTTAAGGGAAATGAGTTTTAGCACAGAAAGCCAAATTTGGAAAGAGACCTGGTCACAGGAACATAAGATTAATTTTAAAGTGTGATTTACCTCAGATATCAGTTTGCCATTTATAGAGTGTTAAATAAGTTGGTCAAAGAGGTCACATTACTGTGAGGGAAATCAGTTTGGCCACAACAAGCCTCATTTGACCAGACAGGTCATAAAGAAAATTAAATTACTTTTGAACTGGGATTTGCCTATGATTGAAGTTTGCCAATGAACTTATCTAAGACGATCTTGGCCAAGGCTGGAGACAAATAACTTATCCAAGAGAAAAAGATAAAGAGACTTTCTAGTTTCCTCTTCCCCATTCCATGGACACCTTGACACACTTTTCAGACCTCACAGACACACACACGCACACATACGTTCACAGCTACAGATACACAACGATTGCCTCTCCCCGTATCCAACACCTCTGTTTGCTTTTATACTCAGGTGTAGGCAGTGGTGTCTGTGTCTGTGATTGTAACAGTGTTGTGAGAAATAAAGCTTATCTATCCATGAATTGACTTATAATGTTGATTTATTTACATCAGACAACGCTTTGCCAATGTAGTTTGATCAATGTAATGGAAAGCAATCCTTATTAGGTCAGAAAGGTCAAAATAACAACTTGAAATTACTTTTAAAGTTTTATTTGCTTGTGACCTTAATTTGACAGTAAAATCAGAATACCATTATGGACATCAGTTTGGTCACCAAAGTCTCATTTGGTCGGATATGAGAAGTCAAGGCCTAGTGGTTAGAGAGTTTAACCCCTAACTCTAGATTTGCAGGTTCAAGTCTCAGGCCAGCAATACCATGACTAAGGTGACTTTGAGCAAGGTACCAAACCCCCAACTGCTCCCCGGGCGCTGCAGAATAAATAGCTGCCCACTCCTTCGGGTGTGTGGTCATGGTTGGTGTGTGTGTTCACTGCCGTATGTGTGCACTCTGGATGGGTTAAATGCAGAGCACGAAATCTGAGTGTGGGTCACCATACTTGGCTGTACGTCAGATCACTTATAACATATGTTGACTTTAAAATGTGAAATGCCAGTTGGCTCCGTTGGTCAGTGAGTTCAAATTACTGTGAGGGACATCGGTTTGACCATAACAAGCCCAAAATACATTGCATCAATGCAGCTGAACAACATTGGTTAGTAAAACAGCGTGTCCATAATTCAAAATGATAGGTAAAGGCATTTCATTATTGAATGCGGGGATTTGGGGATGTTTAAATAATGTCTTTGTTTGAGGGCTGTAGAGGCCTTTTATAGTTCCGGACCCAACATCTGGTCCCGATACATACTGACTCCGGCTTAGTGCAATGTCCCTCTGATCTGGGTATAGTCTTGCTCTAGTGGCTCAGGGGAAAGCTAGGCGCAGTTCGGGAGTCAGTTTTTCTCTGACTATATTTTAAGCAGTAAGTCAATTCCTGGCTGCAGCAAAGTCGAGAAGAATCATCTGTTTCCTGTGGTCCCATCCCGTTGGACATCTGAGGCAAGGTCTTGCAAGGGATCTATATCTGGGGTTCTAGTTGTCCTCGTCTCTCCGCTGTCTTTCTGGGCTGTACGTTTTTTTCTCCACAATATGGTCTGGATAAGCACTGGATCCTGGTGACTGCTATAACCTCTGATCTGGATACGGACTGGATCCGGTGACTTCCATGAGCTCGGAAGAAGAGAGAAACAGACTAATATAAGTGTAGATGCCATTCTTCTAATGATCTAGCAAATATATAGTGTGTTGAGGAGAGTTTTCCCAGTTCCGGTTTTCTTAGTTAATGCAGCCAAATAATCCTTTAACGTAGTTGGATGTTAGATGCAAGGTATTATATATGTGTAAACCAGGTTAAAGGGATGGGTTTTTAATCTAGGTGTATCTGCCTCCCTTACACTATTAGGTATGTTATTCTATAGTTTTGGCAGCAAATAGGAAAAGGTTCTGCCGACTGCTGGTGATTTTGATATTCTAGGATTTATCAAATTGCCTGAGATTTGAGAATGCAGCGAACGTGGAGGATTATAATGTAACAGGAGCTTTTTCAAATAATGAGGTGCTAAACCATTCAAGGCTTCATAAGTAATAAGCAAGACTTTCAAATCTATACAATGTTTGATAGGGAGCCAGTGCAGTGTTGACTGGACCGGAGTAATTTGGTCATACTTCCTGGTTCTTGTAAGAACTCTTGCTGCTGTATTTAGGACTAACTGTAATTTGTTAACTAAGCGTGCAGAAAAACCATCAAATAAAGCATAACAATAACCCAGCCTTGAGGTCATAAATGCATGGATTAACATTTCTGCATTTGACATTGAGAGCATAGGCCATAATTTAGATATGTTTACAGCGTTTTAAAGCGTCATTTGTTTCATGACCTCAATTTCACATTGAGGTCAGATTTATAAAGGAACTCTGTTTGGCCATTAAAAGCCTCATGACTATTAGAATCGGATTTGCCTCTAACATCAGTTTGCCAGTTAGATCAAATTACTGTATAGAATATGAGTTTTGCAAAAGAAAGCCTCAATTGATAAGACAGGAACTTTACATTAACTTTTAATGAATTATTCACATGTAACCTCAGTTTGCAAATGAAATCAGATAAGTGTAAGCAAAAAATGTTTGTCCACAGAATGCCTAATTTGCTAAGATAGCTCATTATAGCAGCATGAAATGACTTTTAAAGTATGATATGCTTGTTTTCTAAGTTAAGCACATAGCAATGTTACCTCTGTTTACAAGAGAGATCAGGTTATTGTGAAGAACGTTAATCTGGCAACAGAAAGACTCACTTGTTCAGACAGGTTATCACAGGAAAATGAAATGACATAATTTTCATGAGAGCATGATATCCTTTTGGCCTCATTTTGACACTTAAAGCAAATTACTGTATTGAATATGAGTGCAACAGGTCGTCACAGGAACATGAAAAGTTTAATTTGCCTTTGAAGTCAGGTTACTAGTGAGATCAACTCACTGTCAATACTGTCAATAACATCTATCTTGCCATGTATAGCCTCAGTTGGTCAGACAGGTAAATACAACAGAAAACAACATCTATTGTGTGATTTGCTTGTGACCTTAGTTTTCCAACAAGATCAGATTATGGTAAGAGACATACATTTTCCACGGAAAGCCTTATTTGGTCATGGAGATTGTCATTGAAAAAAGTAATGGATTTCAACGTGTAATTTGGTTGTAACTGTTTGCCAGTGAGTGTAAGATTTCTGTAAGGGACAGACTTATTTGGTCAGACAGGTTATCAAAAGAACATAAAGGGAATTTTATAGTTTGATTTGCCTGTGACATCAGGTTTCCAGTAAATTTAGATTATTGCAAGAGAAATTTATTTGGCTTCGGAAAGACTTATTTGGTCAAACAGTTCAACACAGATAATGAAATGACTTTTAAAGTTAAATTTGCCTCTAGCATCAGATTGCCGGTGACATTAGATTACTTTAAGGGATATGAAAGTGTCTTATAGAGTGTCATTTGTTTTATGACCTAAATTTGACCTAGAAATTAAAAGAAATCTAAGGGACCTCAGTTTGGCAACAAATAGCCTCATTTGGTCTGACAGATCATCACAGCAAGACTTTACTTTCAATACTTTTAAAGTGTGATTGGCATTTGACTTCATTTTTTCCAATTAAATCAGATTACTTTGTGGGACATTAGTTTGACAACGGAAAAGCCTATTAGTTAGATGAGATACTCTAGCAACCTGAATTGACATTAAAAGTTTAACGTGCCTGTGACCTCAGTTTGACATTAAGGCCATATTATAATAAGTGGAATCTGTCAGACCACTGATAGCCTTATTTGTTGAAACAAGAAATCACAGCAACATGCAATGACTTCCAAAGGGTGATATATATCACTATGGCCACAAAAAAACGTAAAGGTTGTATACAAAACTTGAAATGACTTTTAAAGTTTGATTTGTATCAGATTACTTTTATTGTTATGAGCTTTGCCACAATATGGAATATGAAATTATTTTCCTCTGATACAAGTTTGCCATGAGTTTGGCCACAGACTCAAACTCTGCTGCATTTTGGTCCAGCAGTCACTGTAACTTGCTCCTTCCTGAGGAACTTACACGCATTTCTTCAACACTGACTTCCTCTTGGGGGAGAGAGACAACTCTTTTTACTGTTCAGAGTTAGCCCCAATTTCTGCAAACTAAAATGGGGTCAGTCGTGGTCTAGGGAAAGAGAGTTGGACTTGTAAGTGGAAGGTTGCAGGTACGAATCCTAGAGCCAGCAGACTACCCCTGGGATGAGAGGAATGAGGACTGACAAGAAGAACGAGCACCACATCCATACATTTGGTGAAGTTGCGAGGAGCCAACGACAGTCCGAAGGGAACTTTGTACTCATAAGCGTTTCCCTGGAATTAAAACCTGAGGTTCTTCTTTTGGTCCTTGTGAATTAGGATGTGGAGTTAGGCATCTTGGAGACTGTAGTGAACCAGTCTCCATGCCAGATGAAAGTTAACAGGGTTGAAAGAGAGAGCATTTGGAAGGGCAGCCGCTTCAAATAATGGTTAACCTTCTAGAGTTTCAGGATGGGCCGAAGACCCCCATCTTTCTTTTGTAACAGACCGGACATTTCGTCTTTTAGAGACCTGCAGTGCATCTCTTTTTTATAACACAGTACAGGGCCCAGTTGCTGTTCACAATTGCTGTGGGTAGCCCATGAATGCTTCTGCAGACGGTCACAAGACCTCTCCAGGCACTAATGGGGCTGCAGTGACTGCCATGCTATCTTGATCCAACACGTGCTTGAACTATATTAGCCAAAGATTGCCCCAGGGCTTGGGCATGGAACTTGTTCCCCTTGCATAGCATATCCATAACTCGCAATGTTTCTGGGATGCCTTCCCCTTCTATCAAAATGGAGGACAAATGTGGCAGAAGACTCACTACATAAACCAAGAGGAGAGAGTTTGTGCATGCCAGTCTTTCAGACTGCATGATAGGACTTCCGCAACTGGCTTTCAAGTATTCTACCATGTCCTTGCTATAGCACCAACCAACATAGCAAATCGGATACAACCTGACAGCTGTAGCAAGCCCATAGGTTGCTGCCCCTGCCAGGTGGTCCAGCTGTGTCCTAGGGAGTGTCTTGGAAATAGGAAGCCTGCAACTCTGTTATATAATCCTTCTGATTCGCGATACTGAGGGCCTCTATCAAACACCGAGGTTGATGTTGAAGCAATCTGGGAAGGCAGCTTTGCACGCTCACCTAATAATGAAATCACTGCTTTCTCTGAAGAGTCCAGGGAAATAGGCTTTGAGGCCTCCGAAACACTATCCCATGTTTCTGACCCAGAGATGTCCTCTGGATCTGAAGATCCCAGATTTTCATCTCTTCCAAACATCCCAGAAGCCGTTACTGAAAGCTCATCAGGGTGGTGGCATGGCCGCTTTAACAGCAGCCCCAAGTCTTGAGGTTCAGTGGTCCATTGATGGTTGGAGGCTTCTATTTAGTTAGATCCTCTCCCGAGACGAAGAGGCCTCTTTGTCTGAATTGCAGTAACACTCCCACACTGAAATTACAACCAGCCTTTGTTTGTTATGAATAAACCTATAACCATGCATAGTATATTTAGAAATTACATTCAGAAATTACAGCTTATGTTGAAACACACAAAAAAAATAACGGCAGCATTCTCCCTCACAGGCAAAGAGGCTTCTAAATTCTCCAATAAGATTGATTACAGAAATTCTGTGCTAACACAGAAGTTAAAACACTTGTGGTATAAAGACTCAGTTCATCCAAATACAACAAAAGAACTTGTAGCACACATACCAACAGCTTCTACTGTAGAAGGCAAAAAAGAGAAAGGACTGCTCTGCACCTATATTCAAAGATCTTTATCAACAATCCAGGTTGGTTAATTTGATATACGGTATGATATGACAGATATGATAGCTTGTCCTTAGCAAGGCTGACCCATACAGCACGTCGTTTGAACAACGTCTTTTTGCAATGAGATGTGTCTGTAGACACTCAGAACGTATCAGCAAGATGTAAAAAGTGTCTAAAAGTCATTTTTCAGAGTGGGGCAGTAAGTTTGAGAAAGCTCTTCGTTAGAACATGGACTGGTGAAAACATGTGATTTGTAACCAAAAGTGTTTTTAGTCATTCAGGCCAAATAGCAACATCTAAATATCATAGAAGCTGTTAGGGTAGCATGATGAAGAAAGTGTGTAGAAGTAATTTTCAGAGTTGTGTTAACAACAAAGAACCATAAGCCTGTTATAAGTATACCATTACAGCAATATGAAAAAGGGTACAAAAGTAAATTTCAGTATAGTCGAGTTAATCTGAACACGCAGATTTGTTGAAAATCATAAGATTTGCAATGAAACCTTCTTTTGATCTATGATTAAAGTACCGAAAAGTAATTTAAGGGTGCAGTTAGTTTGAGGCAGTGCTTCCTTTGAAAAGCATTAAAAGGCATTAAAAAAGTGATATTTGCAATAAGGCCTGTTCTTAGTAACTCAGGCAAGGTGAAAAGGTGTCTAAAAGTAATTTTCTGAGTAGTACAGTAAGTTTTAGACAACAATTTGTCTGAACACAACAGGACTTTTGGGTATTTCTTTGGTGATGAAACATGCATTTAATCGCTCAGACCCTAACAGCCAGCAGAAAAACATATCTAAAAGTTGTTTTAAAATAAGAACATGTTAGTTTAAGAAAGCATGTCATGTGAATAAACAAAACTTGCAGAGTATGCCTTTTGTTTTGGCTCCTCAGGCCAAATGGTACAAAGTTAATTTTCAGAACGGCGCTGTTTGCTTTAGACAGCCCCTCGTTTGAACATGCAGCAATATAAAGGTATGATTTCTGGGGCTCACAACATTAAAACAAGATGTAAAAAGTATCTTTAAGTCATCTCCAAGGGCAAGTTACTTTAAGAAAGTTGTTTGTTTGAACAAATAGGACATTTAGAAAAGTGTGATGGAAATGAAAAGGGCTTTTTTGTCACTCAGACTATGGACAGCAGTATGATAAAACTTTCTAAAAGTCATTTTAAGATCGGTGTGTACATAGAACTTGTGGGGTAATTCCTTTGACATGAAACATGATTTTAATCTATGAGATCATAGAACTAGATTTAAAAAAAAACCTGTTTGATTTATCTTTGATATCATTGTGCAAGTGAGGTTTTTTCAACGAAACATTTTTTAATCATGCAGATCTTAACAGCAAGATGAAAAAGCTCTTAAAGCCATTCTCAGATTGTAGTAGTTAATCTTAGACAACTAGATCATGCTATAAATAACTGAGACAGCAAGATGAAAAATAGTGTTTAAAAGTAATTTTAAGAGTGGACCAGATAGTTTAAGAAAGCGCTTCTTTTGAGCTTTCTGTGAATGATTCTTGCAATAATACTTTTAGTCACTCAAACGTTTTTAGAAAAAAGTCATTTTCAGAACTGTTAGAAACGTTGATTGCCTCCACATAGTCTGAGTGACTAAAAGCACAGTTTTGTTTTTTTCAAACGAAGCACTGTCTGAAATGAACTGCACCACTGTGAACATGCATTTTAAAAAGTTTCATTCATCCTGCTTTCTTGTTCTAAACAAGTTATAGCATGTTTCACTACAAATGTTATACCACTACTTTCAGACAATTATTAATCTCGGTGTTACTGTCTTAATTACAAAAAAAACGTTTCATTGCAAATAGCTACATTCGTACAGCTCTGAGTATTCAAAGGAAGTGCTTCCACAAACTTGCACTACTTCAAAAGTAACTTTAAGACACGTTTTTCATCAGGCTGTCATGGGCTCAGTTTTGCAATGAAAATTGGTTGTAGTCATGATAATGATTGAAAATGCGTCCAAAAGATGTTTTCTGATTGGTACTGATCGTCTGAGCAATTTCAGACAGTGCTTCGTTTGAACAAACCACAACTGTTAGGGATGAAAAGTGCTTTTAGTCACTCAAACTATAATAGCAAATTGAGAAAAACTATCTAAAGTTCTTTTTTATAGCGATGCAGTTAATTTTAGACAGCGCTTCATTTGAACAAAACAAAGATGCTGGAATTCGTAAATATATGTAAGTAAATCTGATTTGAGTCTCATATACTATAACAAAGCTTTAGAAGGTATTTTCAGAAAGATTCCTTTAGTTTTAAACAGTCAATAGTTTACACATTTGAAAACTGTAAGCTTATGTCTTTTGCAAAGAAACGTGCTTGTAGTCACTCATAGCATAACATGTTGGTGTAAAATGCTTCTAAAAGTTATTTTTAACTTGGTATAGTTAGTCTGAGCAAGCACCCCGTTTGAAAACACGGAAATATAAAAAACGTGTATTTTGCGATTAAACTTGCTTTTATTCACTCAGACCATGATCGCAGGATGAAACACGTGTCTAAAAGTGAAATGGGGAGTGGAGAAGTTAGTTTGAGGAATCACTTAATTTGAATACTCAGAGCTGTAAGAATGTAGCTTTTTGCAGAGTGAAACGTGCTCTTAATAATTCAGACAATTACACCGAGATTAAATTGGGTCTGAAAGTAACATTATAACGTTTTTAGTGAAAACATGCTACAAATTACTCAGACCAAGACAGCAGGTTGAAAAAAAATTAAAAAGTAATTTTTACAGTGGTACAGTTCATTTCAGACAGTGCTTCATTTGAACAACACAAAGATTTAAGAATTCGTCTTTTGCAATGACATTCCGTCCAAAAGTAACTTTCAAAACTATTGGAATTCTTTGTTATGTAGGTAAATCTGATTTGAGTCTCATATAATATAAAAAAGCTTTCAAAGGTATATTTTAGAAAGATGTCTTCAGTTTTAAACAGCCAATAGTTTACAAATTTGAGAACTGTAGCTTATGTATTTTGCAAAGAAACGTGCTTGTAGTCACTCATAGCATAACAGGTTGGTGAAAAATGTTTCTAAAAGTTATTTTCAACTTGGTAAAGTTAGTCTGAGCAAGCACTTCGTTTGAAAACACGGAAATATAAGAAACGTGTATTTAGCGATTAAAATTGCTTTTATTCAGACCATGATAGCAGGATGAAAACGTGTCTAAAAGTGCTTTTGGACTGTTGCAGTTAGTTTAAGGAAACAGTTCTTTTGAATAATCAGAATTGTAAGAATGTAGCTATTTGCAAAGAAACGTGCTTTTAGTAATTCAGACAATAACACCGAGTTTAAAATGTTTCTTGAAGTATTGGTATAACGTTTGTAGTGGATGAATAAACCTGTTATAAGTTATATTCACAGTTGCGCAGTTCATTTCACAGAATGCTTCGTTTGAACAAAACGAAACTGTAAGGGTATTTGATTTTCTGGATCAAAAGTGATTTTGTCTCTCAAACTATAATAGCAACATGACAAAAGGGTCTGCAGTTCATTTTCATAGTTATGCAGTTAATTTTAGACAGCGCTTCATTTGAACAAAACAAAGATGTTGGATTTCATCTTTTGCAATGAAAGTACGATTAGTCAATGAGACAACTAAAGTAATTTAACAATTCTTTCCAAAAGTCACTTTAAAACATTTGGAAATGTTACATTTGTGAGGTGATTCAATGTGAGTCCCACATACTATTAGAACGCTTTTAAAGTTTTTTTTTTTTTTTTCAGAAAACTGCCTTTAGTTTTAAACAGCCAATAGTTCACACAAATGAGAACTGTAAGTTTATTCTTTTGCAAAGAAACGTGCTTTTAGTTACTCAGAGCATAACAGTTTGGTGTAAAATGTTTCTAAAAGTTATTTTCAGAATAGTATAGTTAGTCTGAGCAAGCACTTCGTTTGAAAACACGGAAACGTTAGAAACGTGTGATTTGCAATTACACTCGCTTTTATTCACTCAGATCATGATAGCAAGATGTAAAACCTGTCTAAAAGTAGATTTTGGACTGGTGCTGTTAGTTTGAGGAAAAAGTTCTTTTGAATACTCAGAACTGTAAGAATGTAGCTATTTGCAAAGAAACGTGCTTTTAGTAATTCAGACAATAACACCAAGTTTAAAATGCTTCTTAAAGTAATGGTATAACGTTTGTAGTGAAACATGCTACAATTTACTCAGACTAAGACAGTAGGATGAATGAACCTGTTAAAAGTTATATTCACAGTTGTGCAGTTAATTTCAGAGAGTGCTTTGTTTGAACAAAACGAAGCACTGTTAGGGTATATGACTTTTGGAATCAAAAGGGCTTTTAGTCACTCAAACTATAATAGCAACATGAAAAAAGGGTATGAAGTTAATTTTCATAGATATGCAGTACATTTTAGACAGCGCTTCATTTGAACAAAACAAAGATGTTGTATTTCGTCTTTTGCAATGAAAGTCTGATTAGTAGATGAGACAACTAAAGTAATTAAACAATTCTTTCCAAAAGTCATTTTAAAACATTTGGAAATGTTAGATTTGTGAGGTAATCCAATGTGAGTCCCACTTACTGTAAGAAAGCTTTTAAAGGTTTTTTTCAGAAAACTGCCTTTAGTTTTAAACAGCCAATAGTTCACACAAGTGAGAACTGTAAGTTTATTCTTTTGCAAAGAAACGTGCTTTTAGTTACGCAGAGCATAACAGAATGCTGTAAAATGTTTCTAAAAGTTATTTTCAGAATAGTATAGTTAGTCTGAGCAAGCACTTCGTTTGAAAACACGGAAACATTAGAAACGTGTGATTTGCAATTACACTTGCTTTTATTCAATCAGACCATGATAGCAAGATGTAAAACCTGTCTAAAAGTAGATTTTGGACTGGTGCTGTTAGTTTGAGGAAACAGTTCTTTTGAATACTCCGAACTTTAAGAATGTAGCTATTTGCAAAGAAACGTGCTTTTAGTAATTCAGACAATAACACCGAGTTTAAAATGTTTCTTAAAGTAATGGTTAGAACGTTTGTAGTGAAACATGCTACAATTTACTCAGACTAAGACAGTAGGATGAATGAACCTGTTAAAAGTTATATTCACAGTTGTGCAGTTAATTTCAGAGAGTGCTTCGTTTGAACAAAACGAAACTGTTTGGGTATATGACTTTTGGAATCAAATGGGCTTTTAGTCACTCAAACTATAATAGCAACATGAGAAAAGGGTCTGAAGTTCATTTTAATAGTAATGCAGTTAATTTTAGACAGCGCTTCATTCGAACAAAACAAAGATGTTGGATTTCGTCTTTTGCAATGAAAGTCTGATTAGTAGATGAAACAACTAAAGATATTTAACAATTCTTTCCAAAAGTCATTTTAAAACTTTTGGAAATGTTAGATTTGTGAGGAAATCCAATGTGAGTCCCACATACTATAAGAAAGCTTTTAAAGATTTTTTTCAGAAAACTGCCTTTAGTTTTAAACAGCCAATAGTTCATTTGTATGGACAGGTCATCAAAGGTAAAACTTTAAAAGTTTTTTTTCTGTTACGTCAGTTTGCCAGTGAGATTAGGTGATATAGGAGTATGAGTCTGGCAAAGCAAAGCCTAATTTTTTGGGCCTCATTTTATCAGACAGGTCATCACAGCAACAAAGTGCAATTTACTTTACTTTACTGACAGGCCCTTACATCAATTTAAAATGATTTCTAAAGTGTGCTTTGCTTTATGACCTCAGTTTGACAGTGAAATAAGATAACTCTAAAGGACATGTGTTTGGCTACAAATAGCCTCATTTGCCCAATCATTTGTAAGAATCTAGCTATTTGTAATGAATCAATCAATCAATCTTTTATTTGTCACAGACACTGTTACATGCCGTGAAATGGCACCCCTCGGACCATAAACACATATCACATTCAAGGGAAGACAGATCCGAGAGGTAGTACAGAGAAAAAGGAACAACATGATACACAAGGAAAGTTGGCTTAAAAAAAAGAACCCCTCTCCGACTGTCCTTCAGTAGGGCAGTGTGAGACCCGGGAGACAAAAAAGCCCTTGCATTAAGCACATAAATTGAACATAACATGGCAATGGGGAGGGGGACAGGGAATTGAGGTGTCCAATGTGGGCAACAGCCATCTGCCCCTGCAGCTATGGACAGCACTGGATCCAGACCCGCCTGCCTACACCATGCGAAGGCGTGGGATGGGGGTAGAGGTAAAGTCCTTGGAATGGGTACAGGAAATCAGAGAGTCTCGTTATCTTGTTCTCGTGGGGGTTGCTTATCTTCAGCACAGGCCTTGGCCAAGACTGACTGAAAGGGTTGTCGCCGAAAACAAATTCTTCTTCTTAAAATTTGGGACGATATCTGCTAGTTTTCACAGTTATCTAATGTCCATCACTGGTCGCCATTTCAGCCAAATTCCTTTGCAAAGTTGTTAGTCTCTCCAAGATGTTTTCCATTTTGCAGTCGATGTTTTCCATTCTCCGGTCCATAGCCACCCCGTTGTTATCCATTTTGCGGTCTATGGCCACTATAGCCGCTCCGTTGTTTTCCAGTTTTCGGTCTATGACCACCGTGATGTTTTCCAATTTCCGATCCATTGCCGCAGCATGAGTACTAGCAGCTTTGCCCACCTCAGTCTCAATCATGACCTCCATAACAGACAAAAAGCTGCTCAGAGCTCCTGAAGCTCTGCATGCGTTCCAGGCTGAAGCGTAACGCTCGTACCGGACACAACATTGAAGGAGTTGGGTCTTCCTCCCCCGTGGGGAGCGCCTGTAGCCGGGTCGTGGTTTCAGGACGATGTGAGAGTAATTCGGTCCAAACTGTAGGCACTTGTTGGACGTGGAGAGTGCTTGTAGGTCCCCTACCCTCTTGATAGAGGCAAGCACTACTAGGAATGCTGTCTTCCCCATGAGATGAGGAAGGTCAGACTCTACTAGGGGCTCAAAGGGGGTCTTGGAAAGGCCCGCTAGGACCACGTCGAGAACCCAAGAGGGTATGGGGCATGGATGAGGGGGATTAACCCGCCTCGCGCCCCTGAGGAACCTGGTGACCAGTCTATGCTGTCCGAGGGACTTACCTTCCACCAGCTCATGGTGTGCAGCAATAGCGGCAACATATACCTTGAGCGTAGATGGTGATAGGTTGTCCTCGAGTTTCTATTAGAGAAAGGACAGCACTGCACTGATCGTACATACTCCGGGCTCTTCACCATGTTAGGAGCACCAGGACGAGAAGATGCGCCACTTTGCGGCGTACAAACGCCTTATGGCTGGTGCTCTTGCCTGAACGATTGCATCCGCCACCTACGGAGGTAACTCGTTCAGGATCTTCTCGTCCCGTCCAGGGCCACACCGTACCCTTCCCCTGAGACAGAAGGTCCTTCTGCAGGGGAATGGGCCAGGGGGGAGCTATCGCCAGAGGTATTAGCTCTGCGAACAAAGCCTTATTGGGCCAGTATGGCACAATTAAGAGGACCTGGTTTTCCTCGTCCCTGACCTCGCACAGGACCTGTGCAAGTAGGCTCACTGGGGGGAAGGCGTACTTCCACTTGTCCCGGGGCCAGCTGTGCGCTAGGGTATCCGTGCCGAGGGGATCCTCAATCAAGTGTACCAAAGGGGCAATGGATGTTTTCTGGCGAGGCAAACAGTTCCACCTGTGCCTGGCCAAACTGTTCCCATATCAGCCGGATCGTCCTAGGATGGAGTCGCCATTCTCCGCGATGCGGCATCTGAAGAGAGAGCGCGTGTCGGCTGTCTGATTCAAGTAGCCTGGGAGAAATATGACCCGCAGGGATCTTATCCTCTGCTGACTCCAGAGGAGGAGGCGTCGGGCAAGTTGTGACATTCGTCGCGAACGTAACCCGCCTTGGCGGTTGACGTACATTACAGCTGCCGTGCTGTCGGAGCAGATCAGCACCTGCTTGCCCATCACTAGAGGTAGAAACCTCCTCAGGGCGAGCATGATCGCCAACAACTCCAGGCAATTGATATTCCAGTACAGTTGGAATTTACAGTACAATCAACCCGAAACTGTATGCCTGTTGCACCCTGCTCCCCAGCCCAACAGGGAGGCATCTGTTGTCCCCACAACGCGCCTCGAAACCTGTCCGAGGGACACTGCCACTCGATAAAATATCTTGAAGGACCATGGGGCTAGGGTGCTCCGACACTGAGGTGTGATGGCAATCCGACTGGTGCCTGTGTGCCACGCACTCCTCGGAACCCCACTCTGAAGCCAATGCTGAAGTGGTTACATGTGCATCAACCCAAGTGGGATCACCCCAGTCGTGGATGCCATATGCCCCAGGAGCCTCTAAAAATAATTCAGGGGGAACACTGCTCCGCTTGCTCAGGCATAGCAGCAAGGCTTCGGGCACGCTCGTACGTGGGCCGTGCAAACATGGTGTCAGAGTCTAATTCCATACCGAGATAAGAGATGCTCTTCAAGGAGAGCTTGCTCTTTCCTTGGTTGACCTTTAAACCCAGTTGGCTTAGGTTATGGAGCACCAGGTCCCTCTGTGTACATTTTTGTTACACGCATGCCCGCTCTCTGAGGGGGGATAGTGTGGCTTCCGCAACTTTCGTTAAGATGCGGGGAAAGAGGGACAGACTGGTCGATTGTCACGAACCAATACTTGTATCTGACAGACTCGAGGATGCGCTTCTGTGTTAGCATTCTGAATGGTAGTCCGTGAAGACACCACTTCAGTGTACGCAGATCCAGAAGTGGGCGCAGCCCTCCCCCTCTCTTGGGGATGATGAAGACATCTCGGCTATGGGGACGGGTTCGATTGCTTCTTTTGCCAAAAGAGTCTTCACCTCTGCCCGAATGATGGTGGAATCTTTCCCTCGTACCAAGGTGTAAAGGATTCCCCAAACCGTCTTGTAACCACACACCGCCGCTAGGAGAGTGATAACCGTTGTATTTTAAGACCAGGGGAGGAAACAGTCTTTGTGAGAGAGTGGGCACCACAAGTTGGAACGTGGCAGGACCGTCCTGCTCCGGCCACTTTGGAGATAGAATGTCCAGGGCCGGGAATGGTGGTGTCTCCTCCACTGGTTGCCTCCCGTCAGGACCGCTTCCCACGCTTCCTGCGGGTGGGTTGCTGACCAGGAGGAGTCGCTGTTTATGCACAACCGCTGCAAACGCGTCGTGACACCAGCAGGAAAGAGACGATCGCCAGAAGTCGATTTGCATTAGACTTGAAGTCATCAATTCTCAGAACTGACACATTGTTTGCCTGATGCCTTGTCCCTGGAGGTGAATTACCTATTCAAAACTTTTGTGACAGGCTTTCAACTAAGGGGATTAGGTGGGGCCCTGTGCTTAATGCTCAAACCCCACTAATCTGACCGGTGGGCAGAGCTGTTAGTTATCAGACTGTGGTTATGAACCGCAAATAGGAAAACATTGTTGAGAAACCAGCGAATATGCAATGGATTTTGGACAGACCTTGTGATCAATGATGGACATCAGATATCTGCCGAAACTGACAGAAATCGTCCTAAAATGTGAAATATTCTTTTTGTGCCAAGGCCAGTCCTGGAGAAAAAAAAACTTCCTAGGAGAACATGATAAGGAGACTCTTTGATTTCCTCCTACCCGTTTCAAGGACACCTATTTTGGACTGGCTTTACAGACCTCATACGCACACAGACATAGATCGACAATCATTGCCCCTCCCCGTATCCCACCACTTCTTGTGCCTTTAACACCTTGTTGTGGGCAGGAATGTCAGCGACCAGGGCCTTTTGGCTTCAGGACCGGTTGGCTGGTACCTACATTGCACCTGTTTATCATTCCCTGTCCCCCTCTCCCGTTGCAACATTATTGCTTTTTTCTTCTCTCCTGATTTACGCTGCCCTACTTAAAAGATATTCTTATCCACCATATTTTCCAATATGTATCATATTTTTCTAGTGCCTTTGTTCCCTTTGCTATCTCTTGTCTGACCTGTCTGACCTATGTTCCCCCGAAATGTGGTATGTGTTAATGGTCGGTGGGGTCGAAATTCATTCTATAATAAATTCACAGGGTTAAAATTACTTTCAACGTTTCAGATATATACAACCTCAGGTGCATGGAGAGGTCAGATTTCTATAATGAAAAGCTTGGCCACTGAAAGTCCCATTTGGTTGGACAGGTCATCAGTGAAAAAGAAATGACTTTTAATAACAGATTTGCCTCTGACATCATTTTGCCAGTGAGATTATGTATGGAACTTTTAAATTGTGATTTGCTTTTGATCTCAGTTTACTAATCTGATAACTTTTAGAGAAATCTGTTTGGACATGGAAAGCCTTATATGGTTAAATATGTCCTTAAAGCAATATCACTGGTGTTGAAAATATAATTTAGTCTAAGTCTCGCTGTAAAAGTAGATTGCTGCAGAGCCTTAAACACTCAACCTTAAGCTGAGGAGTCAAACTCTTAGAAAAACTGGTTATGACAGGTACATAAATGACTTTGGCTGTGACATTAGTTTGTCGGTGAGATCAAATAACTGTCATATACATAGGGTTGCTAATACAGAGCCTCTGTTGGTCAGACAGGTAAATTAAAGATTTGCTTGTGACCTCCAATGAGATAAGATTATGGTAAGGGACATACATTTTCCTAAAAAGCATCATTTGGTCAGAAAAATTGTCACAGAAAAAAGATATGCATATTTAAAGGTTACGAAAAGCTTTAATGGTCTGACAGGCCCTTACATCAATTTAAAATGATTTCTAAAATGTGATTTGCTTCATGACCTCAGTTTGACAGTGAAATAATATAACTCTAAAGGACATGTGTTTGTCTACAAATAGCCTCATTTGTCAACTGACCCCAGTTTTTCAGTAAAATCAGATTACTGTGTAAGAATCTAGCTATTTGTAATGAAACGTGCTTTTACGTTTCAGACATGAATTTGTAATTTAAGGGAGATCTGTTTGGCTAGGAACATTCTAAATCCATCAGATAGACAGATCATCTCAGAAAAAGCATTAGTTTTAAAGGATGTTTGCTTGTCAGCTTTATTGCCCACAGAGCTTAGATTTCCGTGAGAAAATGTTTATTTATGTTATGAAAAGCATACTTTGATGAGAAACATTCAAACAGAATCATGAAATGACTTTTAAAAATTGATTTGCTTATTTTAAAATATCCTTATTGATATCAGATTGCAATGAAACGTGCTTTTAGTCATCCATAGCACAACAGCACAAAGTAATTTTTCTACCTTTCTATCAGCATTTTGAGGGGATGAGCAGTCACTTTTAGACAACCCGTCGAATTTAGGCAATTTACAAGAATTCTAACGATATGCTTTTTTAGATAATACCAACTAGTTTAAAGAATTAAAATAATTAGTTTACACAATGAACATTTAGGGTGTGACTCTTTCAATAAATCGTGCTTTAAGTCAATCAAACCATGACAGCAAGATGAAAAAGGGGTCTGAGAGTTCTTTTCACAGTGGTCACTTACTTTCATACAGTTTCATCCTTTGAACAAAACAGGACTGTTAGGGTACTTCATTTGAATACTAGTTAATGTACATATTTAGCTATTTGCAATGAAACCTGCTTTCTGTCACTCAGACTAGCAAGATGTAACTTTTGGAGTGGTGCAGATATTTTGGAAAGCACATTGTTTGAATACTCATAACTGTACTAATCTAGCTATTTGAAATAAAACATGCTGTAGCAATTCAGTGTAAAATGTCTAAAAGCCATTTCAGAGTGATGCGTTAGTTTGAGGAAGCACTTCATTTGAAGACTCAGAACTGCAAGAATGTAGCTATTTGCAATGAACCGTGCTTTTAGTATTTCAGACAACAACACCAAGATTACAATTGTGTCTTAAGTAATGGCACAACTTTTGTAGTGAAATATGCTATGAATTACTCATACAAAGACATCAGGATGAATGAAACTTTAAAAAAGTTATTTGTCTTTTGCGATGAATAGTGCTTTTAGTTAATCAGACAACAATAGCAATTTGATAATTCTGTCCAAAAGTCCCTTTCAGACCTGTTGGAATTGTTGGATATTTAAAGAAATCTGATTTGGGTCTACTATACTATGACAAAGTTTTTTAATGTCTTTTTCTGAAAGGCGACTTTAGTTAAAAAAATCTAGTTTGAACATAGGAGAAAGGTAATCTTATGTCTTACGCAAAGGAACGGGCTTATAGTGACTCGGAGCATAACAGGTTGGTGTCAAATGTTTCTAAAAGTTTTTTTAAGATTGATATAGTAAGTGTGAGCAAGCACTTCGTTTTAAAACACGGAAATTTAAAATACGTTTATTGTGCGGTTAACTGGAAGTTCTAAAAGAACATTCGGCAGCGGTGCAGCTGGTTTGAGGAATCACTTAATTTGAACACTCAGAACTGTAAGAATGCACTTATTTGCAACGAAAAGTACTTTTAGTTATTCAGACAATAAAACCGAGTTTACAATTGTTCCTTAAAGTAATGGTATAACGTTTGTATAACATGCTTCAAATTAATCAGACCAAGACAGCAGGATGAATGAAACTTTTAAAAAGTAATTTTCACAGTGGTGCAGTTCATTTCAGACAGTGCTTCGTTTTAACGAAAAAAAACTGTTAGGGTAGGATTTTGGAATCAAAAGTGCTTTTACCCACTTAATATTCATTTAGCAAAATAAGAAAAAGTGTCTAAAGTTGTTTTTCATAGTGAATGCTGTTAAGTTAAGACAGCGCTTAATTTGAAAAAAAAAGACTTAGTCAATTTCAGAACTGTTGGCATTGTTTGATATGTAAGGAAATCTGTTTTGAGTCTCATATAGCTTTTAAATGTCTTTTTCTGAAAGGTGCATTTAGTTTTAAACAGCTAATAATTCACACCTATGAGAACTGTAAGCTTATTCTTTTGCAAAGAAACGTGCTTGTAGTCGTGCTTGTAGTCACTCATAGCAATACAGGTTGGTGTAAAATGTTTCTAAAAGTTATTTTCAGAATAGTATAGTTAGTCTGAGCAAGCACTTCGTTTGAAAACACGGAAACATTAGAAACGTGTGATTTGCAATTACACTTGCTTTTATTCACTCAGATCATGATAGCAAGATGTAAAACCTGTCTAAAAGTAGATTTTGGACTGGTGCAGTTAGTTTAAGGAAACAGTTCTTTTGAATAATCAGAACTGTAAGAATGTAGCTATTTGCAAAGAAACGTGCTTTTAGTAATTCAGACAATAACACCGAGTTTAAAATGTTTCTTGAAGTATTGGTATAACGTTTGTAGTGGATGAATAAACCTGTTATAAGTTATATTCACAGTTGCGCAGTTCATTTCACAGAATGCTTCGTTTGAACAAAACGAAACTGTAAGGGTATTTGATTTTCTGGATCAAAAGTGATTTTGTCTCTCAAACTATAATAGCAACATGACAAAAGGGTCTGCAGTTCATTTTCATAGTTATACAGTTAATTTTAGACAGCGCTTCATTTGAACAAAACAAAGATGTTGGATTTCATCTTTTGCAATGAAAGTACGATTAGTCAATGAGACAACTAAAGTAATTTAACAATTCTTTTCAAAAGTCACTTTAAAACATTTGGAAATGTTAGATTTGTGAGGTGATTCAATATGAGTCCCACATACTATTAGAACGCTTTTAAAGTTTTTTTTTTTTTTTTTTCAGAAAACTGCCTTTAGTTTTAAACAGCCAATAGTTCACACAAATGAGAACTGTAAGTTTATTCTTTTGCAAAGAAACGTGCTTTTAGTTACTCTGAGCATAACAGTTTGGTGTAAAATGTTTCTAAAAGTTATTTTCAGAATAGTATAGTTAGTCTGAGCAAGCACTTCGTTTGAAAACACGGAAACGTTAGAAACGTGTGATTTGCAATTACACTCGCTTTTATTCACTCAGATCATGATAGCAAGATGTAAAACCTGTCTAAAAGTAGATTTTGGACTGGTGCTGTTAGTTTGAGGAAAAAGTTCTTTTGAATACTCAGAACTGTAAGAATGTAGCTATTTGCAAAGAAACGTGCTTTTAGTAATTCAGACAATAACACCAAGTTTAAAATGCTTCTTAAAGTAATGGTATAACGTTTGTAGTGAAACATGCTACAATTTACTCAGACTAAGACAGTAGGATGAATGAACCTGTTAAAAGTTATATTCACAGTTGTGCAGTCAATTTCAGAGAGTGCATTGTTTGAACAAAACGAAGCACTGTTAGGGTATATGACTTTTGGAATCAAAAGGGCTTTTAGTCACTCAAACTATAATAGCAACATGAAAAAAGGGTATGAAGTTAATTTTCATAGATATGCAGTACATTTTAGACAGCGCTTCATTTGAACAAAACAAAGATGTTGGATTTCGTCTTTTGCAATGAAAGTCTGATTAGTAGATGAGACAACTAAAGTAATTAAACAATTCTTTCCAAAAGTCATTTTAAAACATTTGGAAATGTTAGATTTGTGAGGTAATCCAATGTGAGTCCCACTTACTGTAAGAAAGCTTTTAAAGGTTTTTTTCAGAAAACTGCCTTTAGTTTTAAACAGCCAATAGTTCACACAAGTGAGAACTGTAAGTTTATTCTTTTGCAAAGAAACGTGCTTTTAGTTACGCAGAGCATAACAGAATGCTGTAAAATGTTTCTAAAAGTTATTTTCAGAATAGTATAGTTAGTCTGAGCAAGCACTTCGTTTGAAAACACGGAAACATTAGAAACGTGTGATTTGCAATTACACTTGCTTTTATTCAATCAGACCATGATAGCAAGATGTAAAACCTGTCCAAAAGTAGATTTTGGACTGGTGCTGTTAGTTTGAGGAAACAGTTCTTTTGAATACTCCGAACTTTAAGAATGTAGCTATTTGCAAAGAAACGTGCTTTTAGTAATTCAGACAATAACACCGAGTTTAAAATGTTTCTTAAAGTAATGGTTAGAACGTTTGTAGTGAAACATGCTACAATTTACTCAGACTAAGACAGTAGGATGAATGAACCTGTTAAAAGTTATATTCACAGTTGTGCAGTTAATTTCAGAGAGTGCTTCGTTTGAACAAAACGAAACTGTTTGGGTATATGACTTTTGGAATCAAATGGGCTTTTAGTCACTCAAACTATAATAGCAACATGAGAAAAGGGTCTGAAGTTCATTTTAATAGTAATGCATTTAATTTTAGACAGCGCTTCATTCGAACAAAACAAAGATGTTGGATTTCGTCTTTTGCAATGAAAGTCTGATTAGTAGATGAAACAACTAAAGATATTTAACAATTCTTTCCAAAAGTCATTTTAAAACTTTTGGAAATGTTAGATTTGTGAGGAAATCCAATGTGAGTCCCACATACTATAAGAAAGCTTTTAAAGATTTTTTTCAGAAAACTGCCTTTAGTTTTAAACAGCCAATAGTTCATTTGTATGGACAGGTCATCAAAGGTAAAACTTTAAAAGTTTTTTTTCTGTTACGTCAGTTTGCCAGTGAGATTAGGTGATATAGGAGTATGAGTCTGGCAAAGCAAAGCCTAATTTTTTGGGCCTCATTTTATCAGACAGGTCATCACAGCAACAAAGTGCAATTTACTTTACTTTACTGACAGGCCCTTACATCAATTTAAAATGATTTCTAAAGTGTGCTTTGCTTTATGACCTCAGTTTGACAGTGAAATAAGATAACTCTAAAGGACATGTGTTTGGCTACAAATAGCCTCATTTGCCCAATCATTTGTAAGAATCTAGCTATTTGTAATGAATCAATCAATCAATCTTTTATTTGTCACAGACACTGTTACATGCCGTGAAATGGCACCCCTCGGACCATAAACACATATCACATTCAAGGGAAGACAGATCCGAGAGGTAGTACAGAGAAAAAGGAACAACATGATACACAAGGAAAGTTGGCTTAAAAAAAAGAACCCCTCTCCGACTGTCCTTCAGTAGGGCAGTGTGAGACCCGGGAGACAAAAAAGCCCTTGCATTAAGCACATAAATTGAACATAACCTGGCAATGGGGAGGGGGACAGGGAATTGAGGTGTCCAATGTGGGCAACAGCCATCTGCCCCTGCAGCTATGGACAGCACTGGATCCAGACCCGCCTGCCCACACCATGCGAAGGCGTGGGATGGGGGTAGAGGTAAAGTCCTTGGAATGGGTACAGGAAATCAGAGAGTCTCGTTATCTTGTTCTCGTGGGGGTTGCTTATCTTCAGCACAGGCCTTGGCCCAGACTGACTGAAAGGGTTGTCGCCGAAAACAAATTCTTCTTCTTAAAATTTGGGACGATATCTGCTAGTTTTCACAGTTATCTAATGTCCATCACTGGTCGCCATTTCAGCCAAATTCCTTTGCAAAGTTGTTAGTCTCTCCAAGATGTATTCATTTTGCAGTCGATGTTTTCCATTCTCCGGTCCATAGCCACCCCGTTGTTATCCATTTTGCGGTCTATGGCCACTATAGCCGCTCCGTTGTTTTCCAGTTTTCGGTCTATGACCACCGTGATGTTTTCCAATTTCCGATCCATTGCCGCAGCATGAGTACGAGCAGCTTTGCCCACCTCAGTCTCAATCATGACCTCCATAACAGACAAAAAGCTGCTCAGAGCTCCTGAAGCTCTGCATGCGTTCCAGGCTGAAGCGTAACGCTCGTACCGGACACAACATTGAAGGAGTTGGGTCTTCCTCCCCCGTGGGGAGCGCCTGTAGCCGGGTCGTGGTTTCAGGACGATGTGAGAGTAATTCGGTCCAAACTGTAGGCACTTGTTGGACGTGGAGAGTGCTTGTAGGTCCCCTACCCTCTTGATAGAGGCAAGCACTACTAGGAATGCTGTCTTCCCCATGAGATGAGGAAGGTCAGACTCTACTAGGGGCTCAAAGGGGGTCTTGGAAAGGCCCGCTAGGACCACGTCGAGAACCCAAGAGGGTATGGGGCATGGATGAGGGGGATCGCGCCCCTGAGGAACCTGGTGACCAGTCTATGCTGTCCGAGGGACTTACCTTCCACCAGCTCATGGTGTGCAGCAATAGCGGCAACATATACCTTGAGCGTAGATGGTGATAGGTTGTCCTCGAGTTTCTATTAGAGAAAGGACAGCACTGCACTGATCGTACATACTCCGGGCTCTTCACCATGTTAGGAGCACCAGGACGAGAAGATGCGCCACTTTGCGGCGTACAAACGCCTTATGGCTGGTGCTCTTGCCTGAACGATGGCATCCGCCACCGCCGGAGGTAACTCGTTCAGGATCTTCTCGTCCCGTCCAGGGACCGGACATGGAGATCCCAGAGGTCTGGTCGTGAGTGCCACACCGTACCCTTCCCCTGAGACAGAAGGTCCTTCCGCAGGGGAATGGGCCAGGGGGGAGCTATTGCCAGAGGTATTAGCTCTGCGAACAAAGCCTTATTGGGCCAGTATGGCACAATTAAGAGGACCTGGTTTTCCTCGTCCCTGACCTCGCACAGGACCTGTGCAAGTAGGCTCACTGGGGGGAAGGCGTACTTCCACTTGTCCCGGGGCCAGCTGTGCGCTAGGGTATCCGTGCCGAGGGGATCCTCAATCAAGTGTACCAAAGGGGGCAATGGATGTTTTCTGGCGAGGCAAACAGTTCCACCTGTGCCTGGCCAAACTGTTCCCATATCAGCCGGATCGTCCTAGGATGGAGTCGCCATTCTCCGCGATGCGGCATCTGAAGAGAGAGCGCGTGTCGGCTGTCTGATTCAAGTAGCCTGGGAGAAATATGACCCGCAGGGATCTTATCCTCTGCTGACTCCAGAGGAGGAGGCGTC
Source organism: Triplophysa yarkandensis (assembly GCA_033220385.1). Taxonomy (NCBI): domain Eukaryota; kingdom Metazoa; phylum Chordata; class Actinopteri; order Cypriniformes; family Nemacheilidae; genus Triplophysa; species Triplophysa yarkandensis. The sequence goes on along the minus strand of CM065667.1, from coordinate 1,304,251 downwards.
GGGCAAGTTGTGACATTCGGCGCGAACGTAACCCGCCTTGGCGGTTGACGTACATTACAGCTGCCGTGCTGTCGGAGCAGATCAGCACCTGCTTGCCCATCACTAGAGGTAGAAACCTCCTCAGGGCGAGCATGACCGCCAACAACTCCAGGCAATTGATATTCCAGTACAGTTGGAATTTACAGTACAATCAACCCGAAACTGTATGCCTGTTGCACCCTGCTCCCCAGCCCAACAGGGAGGCATCTGTTGTCCCCACAACGCGCCTCGAAACCTGTCCGAGGGACACTGCCACTCGATAAAATATCTTGAAGGACCATGGGGCTAGGGTGCTCCGACACTGAGGTGTGATGGCAATCCGACTGGTGCCTGTGTGCCACGCACTCCTCGGAACCCCACTCTGAAGCCAATGCTGAAGTGGTTACATGTGCATCAACCCAAGTGGGATCACCCCAGTCGTGGATGCCATATGCCCCAGGAGCCTCTAAAAATAATTCAGGGGGAACACTGCTCCGCTTGCTCAGGCATCGCAGCAAGGCTTCGGGCACGCTCGTACGTGGGCCGTGCAAACATGGTGTCAGAGTCTAATTCCATACCGAGATAAGAGATGCTCTTCAAGGAGAGCTTGCTCTTTCCTTGGTTGACCTTTAAACCCAGTTGGCTTAGGTTATGGAGCACCAGGTCCCTCTGTGTACATTTTTGTTACACGCATGCCCGCTCTCTGAGGGGGGATAGTGTGGCTTCCGCAACTTTCGTTAAGATGCGGGGAAAGAGGGACAGACTGGTCGATTGTCACGAACCAATACTTGTATCTGACAGACTCGAGGATGCGCTTCTGTGTTAGCATTCTGAATGGTAGTCCGTGAAGACACCACTTCAGTGTACGCAGATCCAGAAGTGGGCGCAGCCCTCCCCCTCTCTTGGGGATGATGAAGACATCTCGGCTATGGGGACGGGTTCGATTGCTTCTTTTGCCAAAAGAGTCTTCACCTCTGCCCGAATGATGGTGGAATCTTTCCCTCGTACCAAGGTGTAAAGGATTCCCCGAACCGTCTTGTAACCACACACCGCCGCTAGGAGAGTGATAACCGTTGTATTTTAAGACCAGGGGAGGAAACAGTCTTTGTGAGAGAGTGGGCACCACAAGTTGGAACGTGGCAGGACCGTCCTGCTCCGGCCACTTTGGAGATAGAATGTCCAGGGCGGGAATGGTGGTGTCTCCTCCACTGGTTGCCTCCCGTCAGGACCGCTTCCCACGCTTCCTGCGGGTGGGTTGCTGACCAGGAGGAGTCGCTGAATATGCACAACCGCTGCAAACGCGTCGTGACACCAGCAGGAAAGAGACGATCGCCAGAAGTCGATTTGCATTAGACTTGAAGTCATCAATTCTCAGAACTGACACATTGTTTGCCTGATGCCTTGTCCCTGGAGGTGAATTACCTATTCAAAACTTTTGTGACAGGCTTTCAACTAAGGGGATTAGGTGGGGCCCTGTGCTTAATGCTCAAACCCCACTAATCTGACCGGTGGGCAGAGCTGTTAGTTATCAGACTGTGGTTATGAACCGCAAATAGGAAAACATTGTTGAGAAACCAGCGAATATGCAATGGATTTTGGACAGACCTTGTGATCAATGATGGACATCAGATATCTGCCGAAACTGACAGAAATCGTCCTAAAATGTGAAATATTCTTTTTGTGCCAAGGCCAGTCCTGGAGAAAAAAAAACTTCCTAGGAGAACATGATAAGGAGACTCTTTGATTTCCTCCTACCCGTTTCAAGGACACCTATTTTGGACTGGCTTTACAGACCTCATACGCACACAGACATAGATCGACAATCATTGCCCCTCCCCGTATCCCACCACTTCTTGTGCCTTTAACACCTTGTTGTGGGCAGGAATGTCAGCGACCAGGGCCTTTTGGCTTCAGGACCGGTTGGCTGGTACCTACATTGCACCTGTTTATCATTCCCTGTCCCCCTCTCCCGTTGCAACATTATTGCTTTTTTCTTCTCTCCTGATTTACGCTGCCCTACTTAAAAGATATTCTTATCCACCATATTTTCCAATATGTATCATATTTTTCTAGTGCCTTTGTTCCCTTTGCTATCTCTTGTCTGACCTGTCTGACCTATGTTCCCCCGAAATGTGGTATGTGTTAATGGTCGGTGGGGTCGAAATTCATTCTATAATAAATTCACAGGGTTAAAATTACTTTCAACGTTTCAGATATATACAACCTCAGGTGCATGGAGAGGTCAGATTTCTATAATGAAAAGCTTGGCCACTGAAAGTCCCATTTGGTTGGACAGGTCATCAGTGAAAAAGAAATGACTTTTAATAACAGATTTGCCTCTGACATCATTTTGCCAGTGAGATTATGTATGGAACTTTTAAATTGTGATTTGCTTTTGATCTCAGTTTACTAATCTGATAACTTTTAGAGAAATCTGTTTGGACATGGAAAGCCTTATATGGTTAAATATGTCCTTAAAGCAATATCACTGGTGTTGAAAATATAATTTAGTCTAAGTCTCGCTGTAAAAGTAGATTGCTGCAGAGCCTTAAACACTCAACCTTAAGCTGAGGAGTCAAACTCTTAGAAAAACTGGTTATGACAGGTACATAAATGACTTTGGCTGTGACATTAGTTTGTCGGTGAGATCAAATAACTGTCATATACATAGGGTTGCTAATACAGAGCCTCTGTTGGTCAGACAGGTAAATTAAAGATTTGCTTGTGACCTCCAATGAGATAAGATTATGGTAAGGGACATACATTTTCCTAAAAAGCATCATTTGGTCAGAAAAATTGTCACAGAAAAAAGATATGCATATTTAAAGGTTACGAAAAGCTTTAATGGTCTGACAGGCCCTTACATCAATTTAAAATGATTTCTAAAATGTGATTTGCTTCATGACCTCAGTTTGACAGTGAAATAATATAACTCTAAAGGACATGTGTTTGTCTACAAATAGCCTCATTTGTCAACTGACCCCAGTTTTTCAGTAAAATCAGATTACTGTGTAAGAATCTAGCTATTTGTAATGAAACGTGCTTTTACGTTTCAGACATGAATTTGTAATTTAAGGGAGATCTGTTTGGCTAGGAACATTCTAAATCCATCAGATAGACAGATCATCTCAGAAAAAGCATTAGTTTTAAAGGATGTTTGCTTGTCAGCTTTATTGCCCACAGAGCTTAGATTTCCGTGAGAAAATGTTTATTTATGTTATGAAAAGCATACTTTGATGAGAAACATTCAAACAGAATCATGAAATGACTTTTAAAAATTGATTTGCTTATTTTAAAATATCCTTATTGATATCAGATTGCAATGAAACGTGCTTTTAGTCATCCATAGCACAACAGCACAAAGTAATTTTTCTACCTTTCTATCAGCATTTTGAGGGGATGAGCAGTCACTTTTAGACAACCCGTCGAATTTAGGCAATTTACAAGAATTCTAACGATATGCTTTTTTAGATAATACCAACTAGTTTAAAGAATTAAAATAATTAGTTTACACAATGAACATTTAGGGTGTGACTCTTTCAATAAATCGTGCTTTAAGTCAATCAAACCATGACAGCAAGATGAAAAAGGGGTCTGAGAGTTCTTTTCACAGTGGTCACTTACTTTCATACAGTTTCATCCTTTGAACAAAACAGGACTGTTAGGGTACTTCATTTGAATACTAGTTAATGTACATATTTAGCTATTTGCAATGAAACCTGCTTTCTGTCACTCAGACTAGCAAGATGTAACTTTTGGAGTGGTGCAGATATTTTGGAAAGCACATTGTTTGAATACTCATAACTGTACTAATCTAGCTATTTGAAATAAAACATGCTGTAGCAATTCAGTGTAAAATGTCTAAAAGCCATTTCAGAGTGATGCGTTAGTTTGAGGAAGCACTTCATTTGAAGACTCAGAACTGCAAGAATGTAGCTATTTGCAATGAACCGTGCTTTTAGTATTTCAGACAACAACACCAAGATTACAATTGTGTCTTAAGTAATGGCACAACTTTTGTAGTGAAATATGCTATGAATTACTCATACAAAGACATCAGGATGAATGAAACTTTAAAAAAGTTATTTGTCTTTTGCGATGAATAGTGCTTTTAGTTAATCAGACAACAATAGCAATTTGATAATTCTGTCCAAAAGTCCCTTTCAGACCTGTTGGAATTGTTGGATATTTAAAGAAATCTGATTTGGGTCTACTATACTATGACAAAGTTTTTTAATGTCTTTTTCTGAAAGGCGACTTTAGTTAAAAAAATCTAGTTTGAACATAGGAGAAAGGTAATCTTATGTCTTACGCAAAGGAACGGGCTTATAGTGACTCGGAGCATAACAGGTTGGTGTCAAATGTTTCTAAAAGTTTTTTTAAGATTGATATAGTAAGTGTGAGCAAGCACTTCGTTTTAAAACACGGAAATTTAAAATACGTTTATTGTGCGGTTAACTGGAAGTTCTAAAAGAACATTCGGCAGCGGTGCAGCTGGTTTGAGGAATCACTTAATTTGAACACTCAGAACTGTAAGAATGCACTTATTTGCAACGAAAAGTACTTTTAGTTATTCAGACAATAAAACCGAGTTTACAATTGTTCCTTAAAGTAATGGTATAACGTTTGTATAACATGCTTCAAATTAATCAGACCAAGACAGCAGGATGAATGAAACTTTTAAAAAGTAATTTTCACAGTGGTGCAGTTCATTTCAGACAGTGCTTCGTTTTAACGAAAAAAAACTGTTAGGGTAGGATTTTGGAATCAAAAGTGCTTTTACCCACTTAATATTCATTTAGCAAAATAAGAAAAAGTGTCTAAAGTTGTTTTTCATAGTGAATGCTGTTAAGTTAAGACAGCGCTTAATTTGAAAAAAAAAGACTTAGTCAATTTCAGAACTGTTGGCATTGTTTGATATGTAAGGAAATCTGTTTTGAGTCTCATATAGCTTTTAAATGTCTTTTTCTGAAAGGTGCATTTAGTTTTAAACAGCTAATAATTCACACCTATGAGAACTGTAAGCTTATTCTTTTGCAAAGAAACGTGCTTGTAGTCGTGCTTGTAGTCACTCATAGCAATACAGGTTGGTGTAAAATGTTTCTAAAAGTTATTTTCAGAATAGTATAGTTAGTCTGAGCAAGCACTTCGTTTGAAAACACGGAAACATTAGAAACGTGTGATTTGCAATTACACTTGCTTTTATTCACTCAGATCATGATAGCAAGATGTAAAACCTGTCTAAAAGTAGATTTTGGACTGGTGCAGTTAGTTTAAGGAAACAGTTCTTTTGAATAATCAGAACTGTAAGAATGTAGCTATTTGCAAAGAAACGTGCTTTTAGTAATTCAGACAATAACACCGAGTTTAAAATGTTTCTTGAAGTATTGGTATAACGTTTGTAGTGGATGAATAAACCTGTTATAAGTTATATTCACAGTTGCGCAGTTCATTTCACAGAATGCTTCGTTTGAACAAAACGAAACTGTAAGGGTATTTGATTTTCTGGATCAAAAGTGATTTTGTCTCTCAAACTATAATAGCAACATGACAAAAGGGTCTGCAGTTCATTTTCATAGTTATACAGTTAATTTTAGACAGCGCTTCATTTGAACAAAACAAAGATGTTGGATTTCATCTTTTGCAATGAAAGTACGATTAGTCAATGAGACAACTAAAGTAATTTAACAATTCTTTTCAAAAGTCACTTTAAAACATTTGGAAATGTTAGATTTGTGAGGTGATTCAATATGAGTCCCACATACTATTAGAACGCTTTTAAAGTTTTTTTTTTTTTTTTTTCAGAAAACTGCCTTTAGTTTTAAACAGCCAATAGTTCACACAAATGAGAACTGTAAGTTTATTCTTTTGCAAAGAAACGTGCTTTTAGTTACTCTGAGCATAACAGTTTGGTGTAAAATGTTTCTAAAAGTTATTTTCAGAATAGTATAGTTAGTCTGAGCAAGCACTTCGTTTGAAAACACGGAAACGTTAGAAACGTGTGATTTGCAATTACACTCGCTTTTATTCACTCAGATCATGATAGCAAGATGTAAAACCTGTCTAAAAGTAGATTTTGGACTGGTGCTGTTAGTTTGAGGAAAAAGTTCTTTTGAATACTCAGAACTGTAAGAATGTAGCTATTTGCAAAGAAACGTGCTTTTAGTAATTCAGACAATAACACCAAATTTAAAATGCTTCTTAAAGTAATGGTATAACGTTTGTAGTGAAACATGCTACAATTTACTCAGACTAAGACAGTAGGATGAATGAACCTGTTAAAAGTTATATTCACAGTTGTGCAGTCAATTTCAGAGAGTGCATTGTTTGAACAAAACGAAGCACTGTTAGGGTATATGACTTTTGGAATCAAAAGGGCTTTTAGTCACTCAAACTATAATAGCAACATGAAAAAAGGGTATGAAGTTAATTTTCATAGATATGCAGTACATTTTAGACAGCGCTTCATTTGAACAAAACAAAGATGTTGGATTTCGTCTTTTGCAATGAAAGTCTGATTAGTAGATGAGACAACTAAAGTAATTAAACAATTCTTTCCAAAAGTCATTTTAAAACATTTGGAAATGTTAGATTTGTGAGGTAATCCAATGTGAGTCCCACTTACTGTAAGAAAGCTTTTAAAGGTTTTTTTCAGAAAACTGCCTTTAGTTTTAAACAGCCAATAGTTCACACAAGTGAGAACTGTAAGTTTATTCTTTTGCAAAGAAACGTGCTTTTAGTTACGCAGAGCATAACAGAATGCTGTAAAATGTTTCTAAAAGTTATTTTCAGAATAGTATAGTTAGTCTGAGCAAGCACTTCGTTTGAAAACACGGAAACATTAGAAACGTGTGATTTGCAATTACACTTGCTTTTATTCAATCAGACCATGATAGCAAGATGTAAAACCTGTCCAAAAGTAGATTTTGGACTGGTGCTGTTAGTTTGAGGAAACAGTTCTTTTGAATACTCCGAACTTTAAGAATGTAGCTATTTGCAAAGAAACGTGCTTTTAGTAATTCAGACAATAACACCGAGTTTAAAATGTTTCTTAAAGTAATGGTTAGAACGTTTGTAGTGAAACATGCTACAATTTACTCAGACTAAGACAGTAGGATGAATGAACCTGTTAAAAGTTATATTCACAGTTGTGCAGTTAATTTCAGAGAGTGCTTCGTTTGAACAAAACGAAACTGTTTGGGTATATGACTTTTGGAATCAAATGGGCTTTTAGTCACTCAAACTATAATAGCAACATGAGAAAAGGGTCTGAAGTTCATTTTAATAGTAATGCAGTTAATTTTAGACAGCGCTTCATTCGAACAAAACAAAGATGTTGGATTTCGTCTTTTGCAATGAAAGTCTGATTAGTAGATGAAACAACTAAAGATATTTAACAATTCTTTCCAAAAGTCATTTTAAAACTTTTGGAAATGTTAGATTTGTTAGGAAATCCAATGTGAGTCCCACATACTATAAGAAAGCTTTTAAAGATTTTTTTCAGAAAACTGCCTTTAGTTTTAAACAGCCAATAGTTCATTTGTATGGACAGGTCATCAAAGGTAAAACTTTAAAAGTTTTTTTTCTGTTACGTCAGTTTGCCAGTGAGATTAGGTGATATAGGAGTATGAGTCTGGCAAAGCAAAGCCTAATTTTTTGGGCCTCATTTTATCAGACAGGTCATCACAGCAACAAAGTGCAATTTACTTTACTTTACTGACAGGCCCTTACATCAATTTAAAATGATTTCTAAAGTGTGCTTTGCTTTATGACCTCAGTTTGACAGTGAAATAAGATAACTCTAAAGGACATGTGTTTGGCTACAAATAGCCTCATTTGCCCAATCATTTGTAAGAATCTAGCTATTTGTAATGAATCAATCAATCAATCTTTTATTTGTCACAGACACTGTTACATGCCGTGAAATGGCACCCCTCGGACCATAAACACATATCACATTCAAGGGAAGACAGATCCGAGAGGTAGTACAGAGAAAAAGGAACAACATGATACACAAGGAAAGTTGGCTTAAAAAAAAGAACCCCTCTCCGACTGTCCTTCAGTAGGGCAGTGTGAGACCCGGGAGACAAAAAAGCCCTTGCATTAAGCACATAAATTGAACATAACCTGGCAATGGGGAGGGGGACAGGGAATTGAGGTGTCCAATGTGGGCAACAGCCATCTGCCCCTGCAGCTATGGACAGCACTGGATCCAGACCCGCCTGCCCACACCATGCGAAGGCGTGGGATGGGGGTAGAGGTAAAGTCCTTGGAATGGGTACAGGAAATCAGAGAGTCTCGTTATCTTGTTCTCGTGGGGGTTGCTTATCTTCAGCACAGGCCTTGGCCCAGACTGACTGAAAGGGTTGTCGCCGAAAACAAATTCTTCTTCTTAAAATTTGGGACGATATCTGCTAGTTTTCACAGTTATCTAATGTCCATCACTGGTCGCCATTTCAGCCAAATTCCTTTGCAAAGTTGTTAGTCTCTCCAAGATGTTTTCCATTTTGCAGTCGATGTTTTCCATTCTCCGGTCCATAGCCACCCCGTTGTTATCCATTTTGCGGTCTATGGCCACTATAGCCGCTCCGTTGTTTTCCAGTTTTCGGTCTATGACCACCGTGATGTTTTCCAATTTCCGATCCATTGCCGCAGCATGAGTACGAGCAGCTTTGCCCACCTCAGTCTCAATCATGACCTCCATAACAGACAAAAAGCTGCTCAGAGCTCCTGAAGCTCTGCATGCGTTCCAGGCTGAAGCGTAACGCTCGTACCGGACACAACATTGAAGGAGTTGGGTCTTCCTCCCCCGTGGGGAGCGCCTGTAGCCGGGTCGTGGTTTCAGGACGATGTGAGAGTAATTCGGTCCAAACTGTAGGCACTTGTTGGACGTGGAGAGTGCTTGTAGGTCCCCTACCCTCTTGATAGAGGCAAGCACTACTAGGAATGCTGTCTTCCCCATGAGATGAGGAAGGTCAGACTCTACTAGGGGCTCAAAGGGGGTCTTGGAAAGGCCCGCTAGGACCACGTCGAGAACCCAAGAGGGTATGGGGCATGGATGAGGGGGATTAACCCGCCTCGCGCCCCTGAGGAACCTGGTGACCAGTCTATGCTGTCCGAGGGACTTACCTTCCACCAGCTCATGGTGTGCAGCAATAGCGGCAACATATACCTTGAGCGTAGATGGTGATAGGTTGTCCTCGAGTTTCTATTAGAGAAAGGACAGCACTGCACTGATCGTACATACTCCGGGCTCTTCACCATGTTAGGAGCACCAGGACGAGAAGATGCGCCACTTTGCGGCGTACAAACGCCTTATGGCTGGTGCTCTTGCCTGAACGATGGCATCCGCCACCGCCGGAGGTAACTCGTTCAGGATCTTCTCGTCCCGTCCAGGGACCGGACATGGAGATCCCAGAGGTCTGGTCGTGAGTGCCACACCGTACCCTTCCCCTGAGACAGAAGGTCCTTCCGCAGGGGAATGGGCCAGGGGGGAGCTATTGCCAGAGGTATTAGCTCTGCGAACAAAGCCTTATTGGGCCAGTATGGCACAATTAAGAGGACCTGGTTTTCCTCGTCCCTGACCTCGCACAGGACCTGTGCAAGTAGGCTCACTGGGGGGAAGGCGTACTTCCACTTGTCCCGGGGCCAGCTGTGCGCTAGGGTATCCGTGCCGAGGGGATCCTCAATCAAGTGTACCAAAGGGGGCAATGGATGTTTTCTGGCGAGGCAAACAGTTCCACCTGTGCCTGGCCAAACTGTTCCCATATCAGCCGGATCGTCCTAGGATGGAGTCGCCATTCTCCGCGATGCGGCATCTGAAGAGAGAGCGCGTGTCGGCTGTCTGATTCAAGTAGCCTGGGAGAAATATGACCCGCAGGGATCTTATCCTCTGCTGACTCCAGAGGAGGAGGCGTCGGGCAAGTTGTGACATTCGGCGCGAACGTAACCCGCCTTGGCGGTTGACGTACATTACAGCTGCCGTGCTGTCGGAGCAGATCAGCACCTGCTTGCCCATCACTAGAGGTAGAAACCTCCTCAGGGCGAGCATGACCGCCAACAACTCCAGGCAATTGATATTCCAGTACAGTTGGAATTTACAGTACAATCAACCCGAAACTGTATGCCTGTTGCACCCTGCTCCCCAGCCCAACAGGGAGGCATCTGTTGTCCCCACAACGCGCCTCGAAACCTGTCCGAGGGACACTGCCACTCGATAAAATATCTTGAAGGACCATGGGGCTAGGGTGCTCCGACACTGAGGTGTGATGGCAATCCGACTGGTGCCTGTGTGCCACGCACTCCTCGGAACCCCACTCTGAAGCCAATGCTGAAGTGGTTACATGTGCATCAACCCAAGTGGGATCACCCCAGTCGTGGATGCCATATGCCCCAGGAGCCTCTAAAAATAATTCAGGGGGAACACTGCTCCGCTTGCTCAGGCATCGCAGCAAGGCTTCGGGCACGCTCGTACGTGGGCCGTGCAAACATGGTGTCAGAGTCTAATTCCATACCGAGATAAGAGATGCTCTTCAAGGAGAGCTTGCTCTTTCCTTGGTTGACCTTTAAACCCAGTTGGCTTAGGTTATGGAGCACCAGGTCCCTCTGTGTACATTTTTGTTACACGCATGCCCGCTCTCTGAGGGGGGATAGTGTGGCTTCCGCAACTTTCGTTAAGATGCGGGGAAAGAGGGACAGACTGGTCGATTGTCACGAACCAATACTTGTATCTGACAGACTCGAGGATGCGCTTCTGTGTTAGCATTCTGAATGGTAGTCCGTGAAGACACCACTTCAGTGTACGCAGATCCAGAAGTGGGCGCAGCCCTCCCCCTCTCTTGGGGATGATGAAGACATCTCGGCTATGGGGACGGGTTCGATTGCTTCTTTTGCCAAAAGAGTCTTCACCTCTGCCCGAATGATGGTGGAATCTTTCCCTCGTACCAAGGTGTAAAGGATTCCCCGAACCGTCTTGTAACCACACACCGCCGCTAGGAGAGTGATAACCGTTGTATTTTAAGACCAGGGGAGGAAACAGTCTTTGTGAGAGAGTGGGCACCACAAGTTGGAACGTGGCAGGACCGTCCTGCTCCGGCCACTTTGGAGATAGAATGTCCAGGGCCGGGAATGGTGGTGTCTCCTCCACTGGTTGCCTCCCGTCAGGACCGCTTCCCACGCTTCCTGCGGGTGGGTTGCTGACCAGGAGGAGTCGCTGAATATGCACAACCGCTGCAAACGCGTCGTGACACCAGCAGGAAAGAGACGATCGCCAGAAGTCGATTTGCATTAGACTTGAAGTCATCAATTCTCAGAACTGACACATTGTTTGCCTGATGCCTTGTCCCTGGAGGTGAATTACCTATTCAAAACTTTTGTGACAGGCTTTCAACTAAGGGGATTAGGTGGGGCCCTGTGCTTAATGCTCAAACCCCACTAATCTGACCGGTGGGCAGAGCTGTTAGTTATCAGACTGTGGTTATGAACCGCAAATAGGAAAACATTGTTTAGAAACCAGCGAATATGCAATGGATTTTGGACAGACCTTGTGATCAATGATGGACATCAGATATCTGCCGAAACTGACAGAAATCGTCCTAAAATGTGAAATATTCTTTTTGTGCCAAGGCCAGTCCTGGAGAAAAAAAAACTTCCTAGGAGAACATGATAAGGAGACTCTTTGATTTCCTCCTACCCGTTTCAAGGACACCTATTTTGGACTGGCTTTACAGACCTCATACGCACACAGACATAGATCGACAATCATTGCCCCTCCCCGTATCCCACCACTTCTTGTGCCTTTAACACCTTGTTGTGGGCAGGAATGTCAGCGACCAGGGCCTTTTGGCTTCAGGACCGGCTGGCTGGTACCTACATTGCACCTGTTTATCATTCCCTGTCCCCCTCTCCCGTTGCAACATTATTGCTTTTTTCTTCTCTCCTGATTTACACTGCCCTACTTAAAAGATATTCTTATCCACCATATTTTCCAATATGTATCATATTTTTCTAGTGCCTTTGTTCCCTTTGCTATCTCTTGTCTGACCTGTCTGACCTATGTTCCCCCGAAATGTGGTATGTGTTAATGGTCGGTGGGGTCGAAATTCATTCTATAATAAATTCACAGGGTTAAAATTACTTTCAACGTTTCAGATATATACAACCTCAGGTGCATGGAGAGGTCAGATTTCTATAATGAAAAGCTTGGCCACTGAAAGTCCCATTTGGTTGGACAGGTCATCAGTGAAAAAGAAATGACTTTTAATAACAGATTTGCCTCTGACATCATTTTGCCAGTGAGATTATGTATGGAACTTTTAAATTGTGATTTGCTTTTGATCTCAGTTTACTAATCTGATAACTTTTAGAGAAATCTGTTTGGACATGGAAAGCCTTATATGGTTAAATATGTCCTTAAAGCAATATCACTGGTGTTGAAAATATAATTTAGTCTAAGTCTCGCTGTAAAAGTAGATTGCTGCAGAGCCTTAAACACTCAACCTTAAGGTGAGGAGTCAAACTCTTAGAAAAACTGGTTATGACAGGTACATAAATGACTTTGGCTGTGACATTAGTTTGTCGGTGGGATCAAATAACTGTCATATACATAGGGTTGCTAATACAGAGCCTCTGTTGGTCAGACAGGTAAATTAAAGATTTGCTTGTGACCTCCAATGAGATAAGATTATGGTAAGGGACATACATTTTCCTAAAAAGCATCATTTGGTCAGAAAAATTGTCACAGAAAAAAGATATGCATATTTAAAGGTTACGAAAAGCTTTAATGGTCTGACAGGCCCTTACATCAATTTAAAATGATTTCTAAAATGTGATTTGCTTCATGACCTCAGTTTGACAGTGAAATAATATAACTCTAAAGGACATGTGTTTGTCTACAAATAGCCTCATTTGTCAACTGACCCCAGTTTTTCAGTAAAACCAGATTACTGTGTAAGAATCTAGCTATTTGTAATGAAACGTGCTTTTACGTTTCAGACATGAATTTGTAATTTAAGGGAGATCTGTTTGGCTAGGAACATTCTAAATCCATCAGATAGACAGATCATCTCAGAAAAAGCATTAGTTTTAAAGGATGTTTGCTTGTCAGCTTTATTGCCCACAGAGCTTAGATTTCCGTGAGAAAATGTTTATTTATGTTATGAAAAGCATACTTTGATGAGAAACATTCAAACAGAATCATGAAATGACTTTTAAAAATTGATTTGCTTATTTTAAAATATCCTTATTGATATCAGATTGCAATGAAACGTGCTTTTAGTCATCCATAGCACAACAGCACAAAGTAATTTTTCTACCTTTCTATCAGCATTTTGAGGGGATGAGCAGTCACTTTTAGACAACCCGTCGAATTTAGGCAATTTACAAGAATTCTAACGATATGCTTTTTTAGATAATACCAACTAGTTTAAAGAATTAAAATAATTAGTTTACACAATGAACATTTAGGGTGTGACTCTTTCAATAAATCGTGCTTTAAGTCAATCAAACCATGACAGCAAGATGAAAAAGGGGTCTGAGAGTTCTTTTCACAGTGGTCACTTACTTTCATACAGTTTCATCCTTTGAACAAAACAGGACTGTTAGGGTACTTCATTTGAATACTAGTTAATGTACATATTTAGCTATTTGCAATGAAACCTGCTTTCTGTCACTCAGACTAGCAAGATGTTACTTTTGGAGTGGTGCAGATATTTTGGAAAGCACATTGTTTGAATACTCATAACTGTACTAATCTAGCTATTTGAAATAAAACATGCTGTAGCAATTCAGTGTAAAATGTCTAAAAGCCATTTCAGAGTGATGCGTTAGTTTGAGGAAGCACTTCATTTGAAGACTCAGAACTGCAAGAATGTAGCTATTTGCAATGAACCGTGCTTTTAGTATTTCAGACAACAACACCAAGATTACAATTGTGTCTTAAGTAATGGCACAACTTTTGTAGTGAAATATGCTATGAATTACTCATACAAAGACATCAGGATGAATGAAACTTTAAAAAAGTTATTTGTCTTTTGCGATGAATAGTGCTTTTAGTTAATCAGACAACAATAGCAATTTGATAATTCTGTCCAAAAGTCCCTTTCAGACCTGTTGGAATTGTTGGATATTTAAAGAAATCTGATTTGGGTCTACTATACTATGACAAAGTTTTTTAATGTCTTTTTCTGAAAGGCGACTTTAGTTAAAAAAATCTAGTTTGAACATAGGAGAAAGGTAATCTTATGTCTTACGCAAAGGAACGGGCTTATAGTGACTCGGAGCATAACAGGTTGGTGTCAAATGTTTCTAAAAGTTTTTTAAGATTGATATAGTAAGTGTGAGCAAGCACTTCGTTTTAAAACACGGAAATTTAAAATACGTTTATTGTGCGGTTAACTGGAAGAAAAATGTTTCTAAAAGAACATTCGGCAGCGGTGCAGCTGGTTTGAGGAATCACTTAATTTGAACACTCAGAACTGTAAGAATGCACTTATTTGCAACGAAAAGTACTTTTAGTTATTCAGACAATAAAACCGAGTTTACAAGTGTTCCTTAAAGTAATGGTATAACGTTTGTATAACATGTTTCAAATTAATCAGACCAAGACAGCAGGATGAATGAAACTTTTAAAAAGTAATTTTCACAGTGGTGCAGTTCATTTCAGACAGTGCTTCGTTTTAACGAAAAAAAACTGTTAGGGTAGGATTTTGGAATCAAAAGTGCTTTTACCCACTTAATATTCATTTAGCAAAATAAGAAAAAGTGTCTAAAGTTGTTTTTCATAGTGAATGCTGTTAAGTTAAGACAGCGCTTAATTTGAAAAAAAAAGACTTCGTCACTTTCAGAACTGTTGGCATTGTTTGATATGTAAGGAAATCTGTTTTGAGTCTCATATAGCTTTTCAATGTCTTTTTCTGAAAGGTGCATTTAGTTTTAAACAGCTAATAATTCACACATATGAGAACTGTAAGCTTATTCTTTTGCAAAGAAACGTGCTTGTAGTCGTGCTTGTAGTCACTCATAGCAATACAGGTTGGTGTAAAATGTTTCTAAAAGTTATTTTCAGAAGAGTATAGTTAGTCTGAGCAAGCACTTCGTTTGAAAACACGGAAACATTAGAAACGTGTGATTTGCAATTACACTTGCTTTTATTCACTCAGATCATGATAACAAGATGTAAAACCTGTCTAAAAGTAGATTTTGGACTGGTGCAGTTAGTTTAAGGAAACAGTTCTTTTGAATAATCAGAACTGTAAGAATGTAGCTATTTGCAAAGAAACGTGCTTTTAGTAATTCAGACAATAACACCGAGTTTAAAATGTTTCTTGAAGTATTGGTATAACGTTTGTAGTGGATGAATAAACCTGTTATAAGTTATATTCACAGTTGCGCAGTTCATTTCACAGAATGCTTCGTTTGAACAAAACGAAACTGTAAGGGTATTTGATTTTCTGGATCAAAAGTGATTTTGTCTCTCAAACTATAATAGCAACATGACAAAAGGGTCTGCAGTTCATTTTCATAGTTATACAGTTAATTTTAGACAGCGCTTCATTTGAACAAAACAAAGATGTTGGATTTCTTCTTTTGCAATGAAATTATGATTAGTCAATGAGACAACTAAATCAATTTAACAATTCTTTCCAAAAGTCACTTTAAAACATTTGGAAATGTTACATTTGTGAAGTGATTCAATGTGAGTCCCACATACTATTAGAACGCTTTTAAAGTATTTTTTTTTTTTTTTCAGAAAACTGCCTTTAGTTTTAAACAGCCAATAGTTCACACAAATGAGAACTGTAAGTTTATTCTTTTGCAAAGAAACGTGCTTTTAGTTACTCTGAGCATAACAGTTTGGTGTAAAATGTTTCTAAAAGTTATTTTCAGAATAGTATAGTTAGTCTGAGCAAGCACTTCGTTTGAAAACACGGAAACGTTAGAAACGTGTGATTTGCAATTACACTCGCTTTTATTCACTCAGATCATGATAGCAAGATGTAAAACCTGTCTAAAAGTAGATTTTGGACTGGTGCTGTTAGTTTGAGGAAAAAGTTCTTTTGAATACTCAGAACTGTAAGAATGTAGCTATTTGCAAAGAAACGTGCTTTTAGTAATTCAGACAATAACACCAAGTTTAAAATGCTTCTTAAAGTAATGGTATAACGTTTGTAGTGAAACATGCTACAATTTACTCAGACTAAGACAGTAGGATGAATGAACCTGTTAAAAGTTATATTCACAGTTGTGCAGTCAATTTCAGAGAGTGCTTTGTTTGAACAAAACGAAGCACTGTTAGGGTATATGACTTTTGGAATCAAAAGGGCTTTTAGTCACTCAAACTATAATAGCAACATGAAAAAAGGGTATGAAGTTAATTTTCATAGATATGCAGTACATTTTAGACAGCGCTTCATTTGAACAAAACAAAGATGTTGTATTTCGTCTTTTGCAATGAAAGTCTGATTAGTAGATGAGACAACTAAAGTAATTAAACAATTCTTTCCAAAAGTCATTTTAAAACATTTGGAAATGTTAGATTTGTGAGGTAATCCAATGTGAGTCCCACTTACTGTAAGAAAGCTTTTAAAGGTTTTTTTCAGAAAACTGCCTTTAGTTTTAAACAGCCAATAGTTCACACAAGTGAGAACTGTAAGTTTATTCTTTTGCAAAGAAACGTGCTTTTAGTTACGCAGAGCATAACAGAATGCTGTAAAATGTTTCTAAAAGTTATTTTCAGAATTGTATAGTTAGTCTGAGCAAGCACTTCGTTTGAAAACACGGAAACATTAGAAACGTGTGATTTGCAATTACACTTGCTTTTATTCAATCAGACCATGATAGCAAGATGTAAAACCTGTCCAAAAGTAGATTTTGGACTGGTGCTGTTAGTTTGAGGAAACAGTTCTTTTGAATACTCCGAACTTTAAGAATGTAGCTATTTGCAAAGAAACGTGCTTTTAGTAATTCAGACAATAACACCGAGTTTAAAATGTTTCTTAAAGTAATGGTTAGAA
The DNA here is from genome assembly GCA_033220385.1 of Triplophysa yarkandensis. Taxonomy (NCBI): domain Eukaryota; kingdom Metazoa; phylum Chordata; class Actinopteri; order Cypriniformes; family Nemacheilidae; genus Triplophysa; species Triplophysa yarkandensis. The sequence continues at coordinate 1,287,221 of CM065667.1, read as the reverse complement.
CGTTTGTAGTGAAACATGCTACAATTTACTCAGACTAAGACAGTAGGATGAATGAACCTGTTAAAAGTTATATTCACAGTTGTGCAGTTAATTTCAGAGAGTGCTTCGTTTGAACAAAACGAAACTGTTTGGGTATATGACTTTTGGAATCAAATGGGCTTTTAGTCACTCAAACTATAATAGCAACATGAGAAAAGGGTCTGAAGTTCATTTTAATAGTAATGCAGTTAATTTTAGACATTGCTTCATTCGAACAAAACAAAGATGTTGGATTTCGTCTTTTGCAATGAAAGTCTGATTAGTAGATGAAACAACTAAAGATATTTAACAATTCTTTCCAAAAGTCATTTTAAAACTTTTGGAAATGTTAGATTTGTTAGGAAATCCAATGTGAGTCCCACATACTATAAGAAAGCTTTTAAAGATTTTTTTCAGAAAACTGCCTTTAGTTTTAAACAGCCAATAGTTCATTTGTATGGACAGGTCATCAAAGGTAAAACTTTAAAAGTTTTTTTTCTGTTACGTCAGTTTGCCAGTGAGATTAGGTGATATAGGAGTATGAGTCTGGCAAAGCAAAGCCTAATTTTTTGGGCCTCATTTTATCAGACAGGTCATCACAGCAACAAAGTGCAATTTACTTTACTTTACTGACAGGCCCTTACATCAATTTAAAATGATTTCTAAAGTGTGCTTTGCTTTATGACCTCAGTTTGACAGTGAAATAAGATAACTCTAAAGGACATGTGTTTGGCTACAAATAGCCTCATTTGCCCAATCATTTGTAAGAATCTAGCTATTTGTAATGAATCAATCAATCAATCTTTTATTTGTCACAGACACTGTTACATGCCGTGAAATGGCACCCCTCGGACCATAAACACATATCACATTCAAGGGAAGACAGATCCGAGAGGTAGTACAGAGAAAAAGGAACAACATGATACACAAGGAAAGTTGGCTTTAAAAAAAGAACCCCTCTCCGACTGTCCTTCAGTAGGGCAGTGTGAGACCCGGGAGACAAAAAAGCCCTTGCATTAAGCACATAAATTGAACATAACCTGGCAATGGGGAGGGGGACAGGGAATTGAGGTGTCCAATGTGGGCAACAGCCATCTGCCCCTGCAGCTATGGACAGCACTGGATCCAGACCCGCCTGCCCACACCATGCGAAGGCGTGGGATGGGGGTAGAGGTAAAGTCCTTGGAATGGGTACAGGAAATCAGAGAGTCTCGTTATCTTGTTCTCGTGGGGGTTGCTTATCTTCAGCACAGGCCTTGGCCCAGACTGACTGAAAGGGTTGTCGCCGAAAACAAATTCTTTTTCTTAAAATTTGGGACGATATCTGCTAGTTTTCACAGTTATCTAATGTCCATCACTGGTCGCCATTTCAGCCAAATTCCTTTGCAAAGTTGTTAGTCTCTCCAAGATGTTTTCCATTTTGCAGTCGATGTTTTCCATTCTCCGGTCCATAGCCACCCCGTTGTTATCCATTTTGCGGTCTATGGCCACTATAGCCGCTCCGTTGTTTTCCAGTTTTCGGTCTATGACCACCGTGATGTTTTCCAATTTCCGATCCATTGCCGCAGCATGAGTACGAGCAGCTTTGCCCACCTCAGTCTCAATCATGACCTCCATAACAGACAAAAAGCTGCTCAGAGCTCCTGAAGCTCTGCATGCGTTCCAGGCTGAAGCGTAACGCTCGTACCGGACACAACATTGAAGGAGTTGGGTCTTCCTCCCCCGTGGGGAGCGCCTGTAGCCGGGTCGTGGTTTCAGGACGATGTGAGAGTAATTCGGTCCAAACTGTAGGCACTTGTTGGACGTGGAGAGTGCTTGTAGGTCCCCTACCCTCTTGATAGAGGCAAGCACTACTAGGAATGCTGTCTTCCCCATGAGATGAGGAAGGTCAGACTCTACTAGGGGCTCAAAGGGGGTCTTGGAAAGGCCCGCTAGGACCACGTCGAGAACCCAAGAGGGTATGGGGCATGGATGAGGGGGATTAACCCGCCTCGCGCCCCTGAGGAACCTGGTGACCAGTCTATGCTGTCCGAGGGACTTACCTTCCACCAGCTCATGGTGTGCAGCAATAGCGGCAACATATACCTTGAGCGTAGATGGTGATAGGTTGTCCTCGAGTTTCTATTAGAGAAAGGACAGCACTGCACTGATCGTACATACTCCGGGCTCTTCACCATGTTAGGAGCACCAGGACGAGAAGATGCGCCACTTTGCGGCGTACAAACGCCTTATGGCTGGTGCTCTTGCCTGAACGATGGCATCCGCCACCGCCGGAGGTAACTCGTTCAGGATCTTCTCGTCCCGTCCAGGGACCGGACATGGAGATCCCAGAGGTCTGGTCGTGAGTGCCACACCGTACCCTTCCCCTGAGACAGAAGGTCCTTCCGCAGGGGAATGGGCCAGGGGGGAGCTATTGCCAGAGGTATTAGCTCTGCGAACAAAGCCTTATTGGGCCAGTATGGCACAATTAAGAGGACCTGGTTTTCCTCGTCCCTGACCTCGCACAGGACCTGTGCAAGTAGGCTCACTGGGGGGAAGGCGTACTTCCACTTGTCCCGGGGCCAGCTGTGCGCTAGGGTATCCGTGCCGAGGGGATCCTCAATCAAGTGTACCAAAGGGGGCAATGGATGTTTTCTGGCGAGGCAAACAGTTCCACCTGTGCCTGGCCAAACTGTTCCCATATCAGCCGGATCGTCCTAGGATGGAGTCGCCATTCTCCGCGATGCGGCATCTGAAGAGAGAGCGCGTGTCGGCTGTCTGATTCAAGTAGCCTGGGAGAAATATGACCCGCAGGGATCTTATCCTCTGCTGACTCCAGAGGAGGAGGCGTCGGGCAAGTTGTGACATTCGGCGCGAACGTAACCCGCCTTGGCGGTTGACGTACATTACAGCTGCCGTGCTGTCGGAGCAGATCAGCACCTGCTTGCCCATCACTAGAGGTAGAAACCTCCTCAGGGCGAGCATGACCGCCAACAACTCCAGGCAATTGATATTCCAGTACAGTTGGAATTTACAGTACAATCAACCCGAAACTGTATGCCTGTTGCACCCTGCTCCCCAGCCCAACAGGGAGGCATCTGTTGTCCCCACAACGCGCCTCGAAACCTGTCCGAGGGACACTGCCACTCGATAAAATATCTTGAAGGACCATGGGGCTAGGGTGCTCCGACACTGAGGTGTGATGGCAATCCGACTGGTGCCTGTGTGCCACGCACTCCTCGGAACCCCACTCTGAAGCCAATGCTGAAGTGGTTACATGTGCATCAACCCAAGTGGGATCACCCCAGTCGTGGATGCCATATGCCCCAGGAGCCTCTAAAAATAATTCAGGGGGAACACTGCTCCGCTTGCTCAGGCATCGCAGCAAGGCTTCGGGCACGCTCGTACGTGGGCCGTGCAAACATGGTGTCAGAGTCTAATTCCATACCGAGATAAGAGATGCTCTTCAAGGAGAGCTTGCTCTTTCCTTGGTTGACCTTTAAACCCAGTTGGCTTAGGTTATGGAGCACCAGGTCCCTCTGTGTACATTTTTGTTACACGCATGCCCGCTCTCTGAGGGGGGATAGTGTGGCTTCCGCAACTTTCGTTAAGATGCGGGGAAAGAGGGACAGACTGGTCGATTGTCACGAACCAATACTTGTATCTGACAGACTCGAGGATGCGCTTCTGTGTTAGCATTCTGAATGGTAGTCCGTGAAGACACCACTTCAGTGTACGCAGATCCAGAAGTGGGCGCAGCCCTCCCCCTCTCTTGGGGATGATGAAGACATCTCGGCTATGGGGACGGGTTCGATTGCTTCTTTTGCCAAAAGAGTCTTCACCTCTGCCCGAATGATGGTGGAATCTTTCCCTCGTACCAAGGTGTAAAGGATTCCCCGAACCGTCTTGTAACCACACACCACCGCTAGGAGAGTGATAACCGTTGTATTTTAAGACCAGGGGAGGAAACAGTCTTTGTGAGAGAGTGGGCACCACAAGTTGGAACGTGGCAGGACCGTCCTGCTCCGGCCACTTTGGAGATAGAATGTCCAGGGCCGGGAATGGTGGTGTCTCCTCCACTGGTTGCCTCCCGTCAGGACCGCTTCCCACGCTTCCTGCGGGTGGGTTGCTGACCAGGAGGAGTCGCTGAATATGCACAACCGCTGCAAACGCGTCGTGACACCAGCAGGAAAGAGACGATCGCCAGAAGTCGATTTGCATTAGACTTGAAGTCATCAATTCTCAGAACTGACACATTGTTTGCCTGATGCCTTGTCCCTGGAGGTGAATTACCTATTCAAAACTTTTGTGACAGGCTTTCAACTAAGGGGATTAGGTGGGGCCCTGTGCTTAATGCTCAAACCCCACTAATCTGACCGGTGGGCAGAGCTGTTAGTTATCAGACTGTGGTTATGAACCGCAAATAGGAAAACATTGTTGAGAAACCAGCGAATATGCAATGGATTTTGGACAGACCTTGTGATCAATGATGGACATCAGATATCTGCCGAAACTGACAGAAATCGTCCTAAAATGTGAAATATTCTTTTTGTGCCAAGGCCAGTCCTGGAGAAAAAAAAACTTCCTAGGAGAACATGATAAGGAGACTCTTTGATTTCCTCCTACCCGTTTCAAGGACACCTATTTTGGACTGGCTTTACAGACCTCATACGCACACAGACATAGATCGACAATCATTGCCCCTCCCCGTATCCCACCACTTCTTGTGCCTTTAACACCTTGTTGTGGGCAGGAATGTCAGCGACCAGGGCCTTTTGGCTTCAGGACCGGCTGGCTGGTACCTACATTGCACCTGTTTATCATTCCCTGTCCCCCTCTCCCGTTGCAACATTATTGCTTTTTTCTTCTCTCCTGATTTACACTGCCCTACTTAAAAGATATTCTTATCCACCATATTTTCCAATATGTATCATATTTTTCTAGTGCCTTTGTTCCCTTTGCTATCTCTTGTCTGACCTGTCTGACCTATGTTCCCCCGAAATGTGGTATGTGTTAATGGTCGGTGGGGTCGAAATTCATTCTATAATAAATTCACAGGGTTAAAATTACTTTCAACGTTTCAGATATATACAACCCCAGGTGCATGGAGAGGTCAGATTTCTATAATGAAAAGCTTGGCCACTGAAAGTCCCATTTGGTTGGACAGGTCATCAGTGAAAAAGAAATGACTTTTAATAACAGATTTGCCTCTGACATCATTTTGCCAGTGAGATTATGTATGGAACTTTTAAATTGTGATTTGCTTTTGATCTCAGTTTACTAATCTGATAACTTTTAAGGAAATCTGTTTGGACATGGAAAGCCTTATATGGTTAAATATGTCCTTAAAGCAATATCACTGGTGTTGAAAATATAATTTAGTCTAAGTCTCGCTGTAAAAGTAGATTGCTGCAGAGCCTTAAACACTCAACCTTAAGGTGAGGAGTCAAACTCTTAGAAAAACTGGTTATGACAGGTACATAAATGACTTTGGCTGTGACATTAGTTTGTCGGTGAGATCAAATAACTGTCATATACATAGGGTTGCTAATACAGAGCCTCTGTTGGTCAGACAGGTAAATTAAAGATTTGCTTGTGACCTCCAATGAGATAAGATTATGGTAAGGGACATACATTTTCCTAAAAAGCATCATTTGGTCAGAAAAATTGTCACAGAAAAAAGATATGCATATTTAAAGGTTACGAAAAGCTTTAATGGTCTGACAGGCCCTTACATCAATTTAAAATGATTTCTAAAATGTGATTTGCTTCATGACCTCAGTTTGACAGTGAAATAATATAACTCTAAAGGACATGTGTTTGTCTACAAATAGCCTCATTTGTCAACTGACCCCAGTTTTTCAGTAAAACCAGATTACTGTGTAAGAATCTAGCTATTTGTAATGAAACGTGCTTTTACGTTTCAGACATGAATTTGTAATTTAAGGGAGATCTGTTTGGCTAGGAACATTCTAAATCCATCAGATAGACAGATCATCTCAGAAAAAGCATTAGTTTTAAAGGATGTTTGCTTGTCAGCTTTATTGCCCACAGAGCTTAGATTTCCGTGAGAAAATGTTTATTTATGTTATGAAAAGCATACTTTGATGAGAAACATTCAAACAGAATCATGAAATGACTTTTAAAAATTGATTTGCTTATTTTAAAATATCCTTATTGATATCAGATTGCAATGAAACGTGCTTTTAGTCATCCATAGCACAACAGCACAAAGTAATTTTTCTACCTTTCTATCAGCATTTTGAGGGGATGAGCAGTCACTTTTAGACAACCCGTCGAATTTAGGCAATTTACAAGAATTCTAACGATATGCTTTTTTAGATAATACCAACTAGTTTAAAGAATTAAAATAATTAGTTTACACAATGAACATTTAGGGTGTGACTCTTTCAATAAATCGTGCTTTAAGTCAATCAAACCATGACAGCAAGATGAAAAAGGGGTCTGAGAGTTCTTTTCACAGTGGTCACTTACTTTCATACAGTTTCATCCTTTGAACAAAACAGGACTGTTAGGGTACTTCATTTGAATACTAGTTAATGTACATATTTAGCTATTTGCAATGAAACCTGCTTTCTGTCACTCAGACTAGCAAGATGTTACTTTTGGAGTGGTGCAGATATTTTGGAAAGCACATTGTTTGAATACTCATAACTGTACTAATCTAGCTATTTGAAATAAAACATGCTGTAGCAATTCAGTGTAAAATGTCTAAAAGCCATTTCAGAGTGATGCGTTAGTTTGAGGAAGCACTTCATTTGAAGACTCAGAACTGCAAGAATGTAGCTATTTGCAATGAACCGTGCTTTTAGTATTTCAGACAACAACACCAAGATTACAATTGTGTCTTAAGTAATGGCACAACTTTTGTAGTGAAATATGCTATGAATTACTCATACAAAGACATCAGGATGAATGAAACTTTAAAAAAGTTATTTGTCTTTTGCGATGAATAGTGCTTTTAGTTAATCAGACAACAATAGCAATTTGATAATTCTGTCCAAAAGTCCCTTTCAGACCTGTTGGAATTGTTGGATATTTAAAGAAATCTGATTTGGGTCTACTATACTATGACAAAGTTTTTTAATGTTTTTTTCTGAAAGGCGACTTTAGTTAAAAAAATCTAGTTTGAACATAGGAGAAAGGTAATCTTATGTCTTACGCAAAGGAACGGGCTTATAGTGACTCGGAGCATAACAGGTTGGTGTCAAATGTTTCTAAAAGTTTTTTTAAGATTGATATAGTAAGTGTGAGCAAGCACTTCGTTTTAAAACACGGAAATTTAAAATACGTTTATTGTGCGGTTAACTGGAAGAAAAATGTTTCTAAAAGAACATTCGGCAGCGGTGCAGCTGGTTTGAGGAATCACTTAATTTGAACACTCAGAACTGTAAGAATGCACTTATTTGCAACGAAAAGTACTTTTAGTTATTCAGACAATAAAACCGAGTTTACAATTGTTCCTTAAAGTAATGGTATAACGTTTGTATAACATGCTTCAAATTAATCAGACCAAGACAGCAGGATGAATGAAACTTTTAAAAAGTAATTTTCACAGTGGTGCAGTTCATTTCAGACAGTGCTTCGTTTTAACGAAAAAAAACTGTTAGGGTAGGATTTTGGAATCAAAAGTGCTTTTACCCACTTAATATTCATTTAGCAAAATAAGAAAAAGTGTCTAAAGTTGTTTTTCATAGTGAATGCTGTTAAGTTAAGACAGCGCTTAATTTGAAAAAAAAAGACTTAGTCAATTTCAGAACTGTTGGCATTGTTTGATATGTAAGGAAATCTGTTTTGAGTCTCATATAGCTTTTAAATGTCTTTTTCTGAAAGGTGCATTTAGTTTTAAACAGCTAATAATTCACACCTATGAGAACTGTAAGCTTATTCTTTTGCAAAGAAACGTGCTTGTAGTCGTGCTTGTAGTCACTCATAGCAATACAGGTTGGTGTAAAATGTTTCTAAAAGTTATTTTCAGAATAGTATAGTTAGTCTGAGCAAGCACTTCGTTTGAAAACACGGAAACATTAGAAACGTGTGATTTGCAATTACACTTGCTTTTATTCACTCAGATCATGATAGCAAGATGTAAAACCTGTCTAAAAGTAGATTTTGGACTGGTGCAGTTAGTTTAAGGAAACAGTTCTTTTGAATAATCAGAACTGTAAGAATGTAGCTATTTGCAAAGAAACGTGCTTTTAGTAATTCAGACAATAACACCGAGTTTAAAATGTTTCTTGAAGTATTGGTATAACGTTTGTAGTGGATGAATAAACCTGTTATAAGTTATATTCACAGTTGCGCAGTTCATTTCACAGAATGCTTCGTTTGAACAAAACGAAACTGTAAGGGTATTTGATTTTCTGGATCAAAAGTGATTTTGTCTCTCAAACTATAATAGCAACATGACAAAAGGGTCTGCAGTTCATTTTCATAGTTATACAGTTAATTTTAGACAGCGCTTCATTTGAACAAAACAAAGATGTTGGATTTCATCTTTTGCAATGAAAGTACGATTAGTCAATGAGACAACTAAAGTAATTTAACAATTCTTTTCAAAAGTCACTTTAAAACATTTGGAAATGTTAGATTTGTGAGGTGATTCAATATGAGTCCCACATACTATTAGAACGCTTTTAAAGTTTTTTTTTTTTTTTTTTCAGAAAACTGCCTTTAGTTTTAAACAGCCAATAGTTCACACAAATGAGAACTGTAAGTTTATTCTTTTGCAAAGAAACGTGCTTTTAGTTACTCTGAGCATAACAGTTTGGTGTAAAATGTTTCTAAAAGTTATTTTCAGAATAGTATAGTTAGTCTGAGCAAGCACTTCGTTTGAAAACACGGAAACGTTAGAAACGTGTGATTTGCAATTACACTCGCTTTTATTCACTCAGATCATGATAGCAAGATGTAAAACCTGTCTAAAAGTAGATTTTGGACTGGTGCTGTTAGTTTGAGGAAAAAGTTCTTTTGAATACTCAGAACTGTAAGAATGTAGCTATTTGCAAAGAAACGTGCTTTTAGTAATTCAGACAATAACACCAAGTTTAAAATGCTTCTTAAAGTAATGGTATAACGTTTGTAGTGAAACATGCTACAATTTACTCAGACTAAGACAGTAGGATGAATGAACCTGTTAAAAGTTATATTCACAGTTGTGCAGTCAATTTCAGAGAGTGCATTGTTTGAACAAAACGAAGCACTGTTAGGGTATATGACTTTTGGAATCAAAAGGGCTTTTAGTCACTCAAACTATAATAGCAACATGAAAAAAGGGTATGAAGTTAATTTTCATAGATATGCAGTACATTTTAGACAGCGCTTCATTTGAACAAAACAAAGATGTTGGATTTCGTCTTTTGCAATGAAAGTCTGATTAGTAGATGAGACAACTAAAGTAATTAAACAATTCTTTCCAAAAGTCATTTTAAAACATTTGGAAATGTTAGATTTGTGAGGTAATCCAATGTGAGTCCCACTTACTGTAAGAAAGCTTTTAAAGGTTTTTTTCAGAAAACTGCCTTTAGTTTTAAACAGCCAATAGTTCACACAAGTGAGAACTGTAAGTTTATTCTTTTGCAAAGAAACGTGCTTTTAGTTACGCAGAGCATAACAGAATGCTGTAAAATGTTTCTAAAAGTTATTTTCAGAATAGTATAGTTAGTCTGAGCAAGCACTTCGTTTGAAAACACGGAAACATTAGAAACGTGTGATTTGCAATTACACTTGCTTTTATTCAATCAGACCATGATAGCAAGATGTAAAACCTGTCCAAAAGTAGATTTTGGACTGGTGCTGTTAGTTTGAGGAAACAGTTCTTTTGAATACTCCGAACTTTAAGAATGTAGCTATTTGCAAAGAAACGTGCTTTTAGTAATTCAGACAATAACACCGAGTTTAAAATGTTTCTTAAAGTAATGGTTAGAACGTTTGTAGTGAAACATGCTACAATTTACTCAGACTAAGACAGTAGGATGAATGAACCTGTTAAAAGTTATATTCACAGTTGTGCAGTTAATTTCAGAGAGTGCTTCGTTTGAACAAAACGAAACTGTTTGGGTATATGACTTTTGGAATCAAATGGGCTTTTAGTCACTCAAACTATAATAGCAACATGAGAAAAGGGTCTGAAGTTCATTTTAATAGTAATGCATTTAATTTTAGACAGCGCTTCATTCGAACAAAACAAAGATGTTGGATTTCGTCTTTTGCAATGAAAGTCTGATTAGTAGATGAAACAACTAAAGATATTTAACAATTCTTTCCAAAAGTCATTTTAAAACTTTTGGAAATGTTAGATTTGTGAGGAAATCCAATGTGAGTCCCACATACTATAAGAAAGCTTTTAAAGATTTTTTTCAGAAAACTGCCTTTAGTTTTAAACAGCCAATAGTTCATTTGTATGGACAGGTCATCAAAGGTAAAACTTTAAAAGTTTTTTTTCTGTTACGTCAGTTTGCCAGTGAGATTAGGTGATATAGGAGTATGAGTCTGGCAAAGCAAAGCCTAATTTTTTGGGCCTCATTTTATCAGACAGGTCATCACAGCAACAAAGTGCAATTTACTTTACTTTACTGACAGGCCCTTACATCAATTTAAAATGATTTCTAAAGTGTGCTTTGCTTTATGACCTCAGTTTGACAGTGAAATAAGATAACTCTAAAGGACATGTGTTTGGCTACAAATAGCCTCATTTGCCCAATCATTTGTAAGAATCTAGCTATTTGTAATGAATCAATCAATCAATCTTTTATTTGTCACAGACACTGTTACATGCCGTGAAATGGCACCCCTCGGACCATAAACACATATCACATTCAAGGGAAGACAGATCCGAGAGGTAGTACAGAGAAAAAGGAACAACATGATACACAAGGAAAGTTGGCTTAAAAAAAAGAACCCCTCTCCGACTGTCCTTCAGTAGGGCAGTGTGAGACCCGGGAGACAAAAAAGCCCTTGCATTAAGCACATAAATTGAACATAACCTGGCAATGGGGAGGGGGACAGGGAATTGAGGTGTCCAATGTGGGCAACAGCCATCTGCCCCTGCAGCTATGGACAGCACTGGATCCAGACCCGCCTGCCCACACCATGCGAAGGCGTGGGATGGGGGTAGAGGTAAAGTCCTTGGAATGGGTACAGGAAATCAGAGAGTCTCGTTATCTTGTTCTCGTGGGGGTTGCTTATCTTCAGCACAGGCCTTGGCCCAGACTGACTGAAAGGGTTGTCGCCGAAAACAAATTCTTCTTCTTAAAATTTGGGACGATATCTGCTAGTTTTCACAGTTATCTAATGTCCATCACTGGTCGCCATTTCAGCCAAATTCCTTTGCAAAGTTGTTAGTCTCTCCAAGATGTATTCATTTTGCAGTCGATGTTTTCCATTCTCCGGTCCATAGCCACCCCGTTGTTATCCATTTTGCGGTCTATGGCCACTATAGCCGCTCCGTTGTTTTCCAGTTTTCGGTCTATGACCACCGTGATGTTTTCCAATTTCCGATCCATTGCCGCAGCATGAGTACGAGCAGCTTTGCCCACCTCAGTCTCAATCATGACCTCCATAACAGACAAAAAGCTGCTCAGAGCTCCTGAAGCTCTGCATGCGTTCCAGGCTGAAGCGTAACGCTCGTACCGGACACAACATTGAAGGAGTTGGGTCTTCCTCCCCCGTGGGGAGCGCCTGTAGCCGGGTCGTGGTTTCAGGACGATGTGAGAGTAATTCGGTCCAAACTGTAGGCACTTGTTGGACGTGGAGAGTGCTTGTAGGTCCCCTACCCTCTTGATAGAGGCAAGCACTACTAGGAATGCTGTCTTCCCCATGAGATGAGGAAGGTCAGACTCTACTAGGGGCTCAAAGGGGGTCTTGGAAAGGCCCGCTAGGACCACGTCGAGAACCCAAGAGGGTATGGGGCATGGATGAGGGGGATCGTGCCCCTGAGGAACCTGGTGACCAGTCTATGCTGTCCGAGGGACTTACCTTCCACCAGCTCATGGTGTGCAGCAATAGCGGCAACATATACCTTGAGCGTAGATGGTGATAGGTTGTCCTCGAGTTTCTATTAGAGAAAGGACAGCACTGCACTGATCGTACATACTCCGGGCTCTTCACCATGTTAGGAGCACCAGGACGAGAAGATGCGCCACTTTGCGGCGTACAAACGCCTTATGGCTGGTGCTCTTGCCTGAACGATGGCATCCGCCACCGCCGGAGGTAACTCGTTCAGGATCTTCTCGTCCCGTCCAGGGACCGGACATGGAGATCCCAGAGGTCTGGTCGTGAGTGCCACACCGTACCCTTCCCCTGAGACAGAAGGTCCTTCCGCAGGGGAATGGGCCAGGGGGGAGCTATTGCCAGAGGTATTAGCTCTGCGAACAAAGCCTTATTGGGCCAGTATGGCACAATTAAGAGGACCTGGTTTTCCTCGTCCCTGACCTCGCACAGGACCTGTGCAAGTAGGCTCACTGGGGGGAAGGCGTACTTCCACTTGTCCCGGGGCCAGCTGTGCGCTAGGGTATCCGTGCCGAGGGGATCCTCAATCAAGTGTACCAAAGGGGGCAATGGATGTTTTCTGGCGAGGCAAACAGTTCCACCTGTGCCTGGCCAAACTGTTCCCATATCAGCCGGATCGTCCTAGGATGGAGTCGCCATTCTCCGCGATGCGGCATCTGAAGAGAGAGCGCGTGTCGGCTGTCTGATTCAAGTAGCCTGGGAGAAATATGACCCGCAGGGATCTTATCCTCTGCTGACTCCAGAGGAGGAGGCGTCGGGCAAGTTGTGACATTCGGCGCGAACGTAACCCGCCTTGGCGGTTGACGTACATTACAGCTGCCGTGCTGTCGGAGCAGATCAGCACCTGCTTGCCCATCACTAGAGGTAGAAACCTCCTCAGGGCGAGCATGACCGCCAACAACTCCAGGCAATTGATATTCCAGTACAGTTGGAATTTACAGTACAATCAACCCGAAACTGTATGCCTGTTGCACCCTGCTCCCCAGCCCAACAGGGAGGCATCTGTTGTCCCCACAACGCGCCTCGAAACCTGTCCGAGGGACACTGCCACTCGATAAAATATCTTGAAGGACCATGGGGCTAGGGTGCTCCGACACTGAGGTGTGATGGCAATCCGACTGGTGCCTGTGTGCCACGCACTCCTCGGAACCCCACTCTGAAGCCAATGCTGAAGTGGTTACATGTGCATCAACCCAAGTGGGATCACCCCAGTCGTGGATGCCATATGCCCCAGGAGCCTCTAAAAATAATTCAGGGGGAACACTGCTCCGCTTGCTCAGGCATCGCAGCAAGGCTTCGGGCACGCTCGTACGTGGGCCGTGCAAACATGGTGTCAGAGTCTAATTCCATACCGAGATAAGAGATGCTCTTCAAGGAGAGCTTGCTCTTTCCTTGGTTGACCTTTAAACCCAGTTGGCTTAGGTTATGGAGCACCAGGTCCCTCTGTGTACATTTTTGTTACACGCATGCCCGCTCTCTGAGGGGGGATAGTGTGGCTTCCGCAACTTTCGTTAAGATGCGGGGAAAGAGGGACAGACTGGTCGATTGTCACGAACCAATACTTGTATCTGACAGACTCGAGGATGCGCTTCTGTGTTAGCATTCTGAATGGTAGTCCGTGAAGACACCACTTCAGTGTACGCAGATCCAGAAGTGGGCGCAGCCCTCCCCCTCTCTTGGGGATGATGAAGACATCTCGGCTATGGGGACGGGTTCGATTGCTTCTTTTGCCAAAAGAGTCTTCACCTCTGCCCGAATGATGGTGGAATCTTTCCCTCGTACCAAGGTGTAAAGGATTCCCCGAACCGTCTTGTAACCACACACCGCCGCTAGGAGAGTGATAACCGTTGTATTTTAAGACCAGGGGAGGAAACAGTCTTTGTGAGAGAGTGGGCACCACAAGTTGGAACGTGGCAGGACCGTCCTGCTCCGGCCACTTTGGAGATAGAATGTCCAGGGCGGGAATGGTGGTGTCTCCTCCACTGGTTGCCTCCCGTCAGGACCGCTTCCCACGCTTCCTGCGGGTGGGTTGCTGACCAGGAGGAGTCGCTGAATATGCACAACCGCTGCAAACGCGTCGTGACACCAGCAGGAAAGAGACGATCGCCAGAAGTCGATTTGCATTAGACTTGAAGTCATCAATTCTCAGAACTGACACATTGTTTGCCTGATGCCTTGTCCCTGGAGGTGAATTACCTATTCAAAACTTTTGTGACAGGCTTTCAACTAAGGGGATTAGGTGGGGCCCTGTGCTTAATGCTCAAACCCCACTAATCTGACCGGTGGGCAGAGCTGTTAGTTATCAGACTGTGGTTATGAACCGCAAATAGGAAAACATTGTTGAGAAACCAGCGAATATGCAATGGATTTTGGACAGACCTTGTGATCAATGATGGACATCAGATATCTGCCGAAACTGACAGAAAACGTCCTAAAATGTGAAATATTCTTTTTGTGCCAAGGCCAGTCCTGGAGAAAAAAAAACTTCCTAGGAGAACATGATAAGGAGACTCTTTGATTTCCTCCTACCCGTTTCAAGGACACCTATTTTGGACTGGCTTTACAGACCTCATACGCACACAGACATAGATCGACAATCATTGCCCCTCCCCGTATCCCACCACTTCTTGTGCCTTTAACACCTTGTTGTGGGCAGGAATGTCAGCGACCAGGGCCTTTTGGCTTCAGGACCGGCTGGCTGGTACCTACATTGCACCTGTTTATCATTCCCTGTCCCCCTCTCCCGTTGCAACATTATTGCTTTTTTCTTCTCTCCTGATTTACACTGCCCTACTTAAAAGATATTCTTATCCACCATATTTTCCAATATGTATCATATTTTTCTAGTGCCTTTGTTCCCTTTGCTATCTCTTGTCTGACCTGTCTGACCTATGTTCCCCCGAAATGTGGTATGTGTTAATGGTCGGTGGGGTCGAAATTCATTCTATAATAAATTCACAGGGTTAAAATTACTTTCAACGTTTCAGATATATACAACCTCAGGTGCATGGAGAGGTCAGATTTCTATAATGAGAAGCTTGGCCACTGAAAGTCCCATTTGGTTGGACAGGTCATCAGTGAAAAAGAAATGACTTTTAATAACAGATTTGCCTCTGACATCATTTTGCCAGTGAGATTATGTATGGAACTTTTAAATTGTGATTTGCTTTTGATCTCAGTTTACTAATCTGATAACTTTTAGAGAAATCTGTTTGGACATGGAAAGCCTTATATGGTTAAATATGTCCTTAAAGCAATATCACTGGTGTTGAAAATATAATTTAGTCTAAGTCTCGCTGTAAAAGTAGATTGCTGCAGAGCCTTAAACACTCAACCTTAAGGTGAGGAGTCAAACTCTTAGAAAAACTGGTTATGACAGGTACATAAATGACTTTGGCTGTGACATTAGTTTGTCGGTGGGATCAAATAACTGTCATATACATAGGGTTGCTAATACAGAGCCTCTGTTGGTCAGACAGGTAAATTAAAGATTTGCTTGTGACCTCCAATGAGATAAGATTATGGTAAGGGACATACATTTTCCTAAAAAGCATCATTTGGTCAGAAAAATTGTCACAGAAAAAAGATATGCATATTTAAAGGTTACGAAAAGCTTTAATGGTCTGACAGGCCCTTACATCAATTTAAAATGATTTCTAAAATGTGATTTGCTTCATGACCTCAGTTTGACAGTGAAATAATATAACTCTAAAGGACATGTGTTTGTCTACAAATAGCCTCATTTGTCAACTGACCCCAGTTTTTCAGTAAAACCAGATTACTGTGTAAGAATCTAGCTATTTGTAATGAAACGTGCTTTTACGTTTCAGACATGAATTTGTAATTTAAGGGAGATCTGTTTGGCTAGGAACATTCTAAATCCATCAGATAGACAGATCATCTCAGAAAAAGCATTAGTTTTAAAGGATGTTTGCTTGTCAGCTTTATTGCCCACAGAGCTTAGATTTCCGTGAGAAAATGTTTATTTATGTTATGAAAAGCATACTTTGATGAGAAACATTCAAACAGAATCATGAAATGACTTTTAAAAATTGATTTGCTTATTTTAAAATATCCTTATTGATATCAGATTGCAATGAAACGTGCTTTTAGTCATCCATAGCACAACAGCACAAAGTAATTTTTCTACCTTTCTATCAGCATTTTGAGGGGATGAGCAGTCACTTTTAGACAACCCGTCGAATTTAGGCAATTTACAAGAATTCTAACGATATGCTTTTTTAGATAATACCAACTAGTTTAAAGAATTAAAATAATTAGTTTACACAATGAACATTTAGGGTGTGACTCTTTCAATAAATCGTGCTTTAAGTCAATCAAACCATGACAGCAAGATGAAAAAGGGGTCTGAGAGTTCTTTTCACAGTGGTCACTTACTTTCATACAGTTTCATCCTTTGAACAAAACAGGACTGTTAGGGTACTTCATTTGAATACTAGTTAATGTACATATTTAGCTATTTGCAATGAAACCTGCTTTCTGTCACTCAGACTAGCAAGATGTTACTTTTGGAGTGGTGCAGATATTTTGGAAAGCACATTGTTTGAATACTCATAACTGTACTAATCTAGCTATTTGAAATAAAACATGCTGTAGCAATTCAGTGTAAAATGTCTAAAAGCCATTTCAGAGTGATGCGTTAGTTTGAGGAAGCACTTCATTTGAAGACTCAGAACTGCAAGAATGTAGCTATTTGCAATGAACCGTGCTTTTAGTATTTCAGACAACAACACCAAGATTACAATTGTGTCTTAAGTAATGGCACAACTTTTGTAGTGAAATATGCTATGAATTACTCATACAAAGACATCAGGATGAATGAAACTTTAAAAAAGTTATTTGTCTTTTGCGATGAATAGTGCTTTTAGTTAATCAGACAACAATAGCAATTTGATAATTCTGTCCAAAAGTCCCTTTCAGACCTGTTGGAATTGTTGGATATTTAAAGAAATCTGATTTGGGTCTACTATACTATGACAAAGTTTTTTAATGTCTTTTTCTGAAAGGCGACTTTAGTTAAAAAAATCTAGTTTGAACATAGGAGAAAGGTAATCTTATGTCTTACGCAAAGGAACGGGCTTATAGTGACTCGGAGCATAACAGGTTGGTGTCAAATGTTTCTAAAAGTTTTTTAAGATTGATATAGTAAGTGTGAGCAAGCACTTCGTTTTAAAACACGGAAATTTAAAATACGTTTATTGTGCGGTTAACTGGAAGAAAAATGTTTCTAAAAGAACATTCGGCAGCGGTGCAGCTGGTTTGAGGAATCACTTAATTTGAACACTCAGAACTGTAAGAATGCACTTATTTGCAACGAAAAGTACTTTTAGTTATTCAGACAATAAAACCGAGTTTACAAGTGTTCCTTAAAGTAATGGTATAACGTTTGTATAACATGTTTCAAATTAATCAGACCAAGACAGCAGGATGAATGAAACTTTTAAAAAGTAATTTTCACAGTGGTGCAGTTCATTTCAGACAGTGCTTCGTTTTAACGAAAAAAAACTGTTAGGGTAGGATTTTGGAATCAAAAGTGCTTTTACCCACTTAATATTCATTTAGCAAAATAAGAAAAAGTGTCTAAAGTTGTTTTTCATAGTGAATGCTGTTAAGTTAAGACAGCGCTTAATTTGAAAAAAAAAGACTTCGTCACTTTCAGAACTGTTGGCATTGTTTGATATGTAAGGAAATCTGTTTTGAGTCTCATATAGCTTTTCAATGTCTTTTTCTGAAAGGTGCATTTAGTTTTAAACAGCTAATAATTCACACATATGAGAACTGTAAGCTTATTCTTTTGCAAAGAAACGTGCTTGTAGTCGTGCTTGTAGTCACTCATAGCAATACAGGTTGGTGTAAAATGTTTCTAAAAGTTATTTTCAGAAGAGTATAGTTAGTCTGAGCAAGCACTTCGTTTGAAAACACGGAAACATTAGAAACGTGTGATTTGCAATTACACTTGCTTTTATTCACTCAGATCATGATAACAAGATGTAAAACCTGTCTAAAAGTAGATTTTGGACTGGTGCAGTTAGTTTAAGGAAACAGTTCTTTTGAATAATCAGAACTGTAAGAATGTAGCTATTTGCAAAGAAACGTGCTTTTAGTAATTCAGACAATAACACCGAGTTTAAAATGTTTCTTGAAGTATTGGTATAACGTTTGTAGTGGATGAATAAACCTGTTATAAGTTATATTCACAGTTGCGCAGTTCATTTCACAGAATGCTTCGTTTGAACAAAACGAAACTGTAAGGGTATTTGATTTTCTGGATCAAAAGTGATTTTGTCTCTCAAACTATAATAGCAACATGACAAAAGGGTCTGCAGTTCATTTTCATAGTTATACAGTTAATTTTAGACAGCGCTTCATTTGAACAAAACAAAGATGTTGGATTTCATCTTTTGCAATGAAAGTACGATTAGTCAATGAGACAACTAAAGTAATTTAAAAATTCTTTTCAAAAGTCACTTTAAAACATTTGGAAATGTTACATTTGTGAGGTGATTCAATGTGAGTCCCACATACTATTAGAATGCTTTTAAAGTTTTTTTTTTTTTTTTTTCAGAAAACTGCCTTTAGTTTTAAACAGCCAATAGTTCACACAAATGAGAACTGTAAGTTTATTCTTTTGCAAAGAAACGTGCTTTTAGTTACTCTGAGCATAACAGTTTGGTGTAAAATGTTTCTAAAAGTTATTTTCAGAATAGTATAGTTAGTCTGAGCAAGCACTTCGTTTGAAAACACGGAAACGTTAGAAACGTGTGATTTGCAATTACACTCGCTTTTATTCACTCAGATCATGATAGCAAGATGTAAAACCTGTCTAAAAGTAGATTTTGGACTGGTGCTGTTAGTTTGAGGAAAAAGTTCTTTTGAATACTCAGAACTGTAAGAATGTAGCTATTTGCAAAGAAACGTGCTTTTAGTAATTCAGACAATAACACCAAGTTTAAAATGCTTCTTAAAGTAATGGTATAACGTTTGTAGTGAAACATGCTACAATTTACTCAGACTAAGACAGTAGGATGAATGAACCTGTTAAAAGTTATATTCACAGTTGTGCAGTCAATTTCAGAGAGTGCTTTGTTTGAACAAAACGAAGCACTGTTAGGGTATATGACTTTTGGAATCAAAAGGGCTTTTAGTCACTCAAACTATAATAGCAACATGAAAAAAGGGTATGAAGTTAATTTTCATAGATATGCAGTACATTTTAGACAGCGCTTCATTTGAACAAAACAAAGATGTTGTATTTCGTCTTTTGCAATGAAAGTCTGATTAGTAGATGAGACAACTAAAGTAATTAAACAATTCTTTCCAAAAGTCATTTTAAAACATTTGGAAATGTTAGATTTGTGAGGTAATCCAATGTGAGTCCCACTTACTGTAAGAAAGCTTTTAAAGGTTTTTTTCAGAAAACTGCCTTTAGTTTTAAACAGCCAATAGTTCACACAAGTGAGAACTGTAAGTTTATTCTTTTGCAAAGAAACGTGCTTTTAGTTACGCAGAGCATAACAGAATGCTGTAAAATGTTTCTAAAAGTTATTTTCAGAATTGTATAGTTAGTCTGAGCAAGCACTTCGTTTGAAAACACGGAAACATTAGAAACGTGTGATTTGCAATTACACTTGCTTTTATTCAATCAGACCATGATAGCAAGATGTAAAACCTGTCCAAAAGTAGATTTTGGACTGGTGCTGTTAGTTTGAGGAAACAGTTCTTTTGAATACTCCGAACTTTAAGAATGTAGCTATTTGCAAAGAAACGTGCTTTTAGTAATTCAGACAATAACACCGAGTTTAAAATGTTTCTTAAAGTAATGGTTAGAACGTTTGTAGTGAAACATGCTACAATTTACTCAGACTAAGACAGTAGGATGAATGAACCTGTTAAAAGTTATATTCACAGTTGTGCAGTTAATTTCAGAGAGTGCTTCGTTTGAACAAAACGAAACTGTTTGGGTATATGACTTTTGGAATCAAATGGGCTTTTAGTCACTCAAACTATAATAGCAACATGAGAAAAGGGTCTGAAGTTCATTTTAATAGTAATGCAGTTAATTTTAGACAGCGCTTCATTCGAACAAAACAAAGATGTTGGATTTCGTCTTTTGCAATGAAAGTCTGATTAGTAGATGAAACAACTAAAGATATTTAACAATTCTTTCCAAAAGTCATTTTAAAACTTTTGGAAATGTTAGATTTGTTAGGAAATCCAATGTGAGTCCCACATACTATAAGAAAGCTTTTAAAGATTTTTTTCAGAAAACTGCCTTTAGTTTTAAACAGCCAATAGTTCATTTGTATGGACAGGTCATCAAAGGTAAAACTTTAAAAGTTTTTTTTCTGTTACGTCAGTTTGCCAGTGAGATTAGGTGATATAGGAGTATGAGTCTGGCAAAGCAAAGCCTAATTTTTTGGGCCTCATTTTATCAGACAGGTCATCACAGCAACAAAGTGCAATTTACTTTACTTTACTGACAGGCCCTTACATCAATTTAAAATGATTTCTAAAGTGTGCTTTGCTTTATGACCTCAGTTTGACAGTGAAATAAGATAACTCTAAAGGACATGTGTTTGGCTACAAATAGCCTCATTTGCCCAATCATTTGTAAGAATCTAGCTATTTGTAATGAATCAATCAATCAATCTTTTATTTGTCACAGACACTGTTACATGCCGTGAAATGGCACCCCTCGGACCATAAACACATATCACATTCAAGGGAAGACAGATCCGAGAGGTAGTACAGAGAAAAAGGAACAACATGATACACAAGGAAAGTTGGCTTAAAAAAAATAACCCCTCTCCGACTGTCCTTCAGTAGGGCAGTGTGAGACCCGGGAGACAAAAAAGCCCTTGCATTAAGCACATAAATTGAACATAACCTGGCAATGGGGAGGGGGACAAGGAATTGAGGTGTCCAATGTGGGCAACAGCCATCTGCCCCTGCAGCTATGGACAGCACTGGATCCAGACCCGCCTGCCCACACCATGCGAAGGCGTGGGATGGGGGTAGAGGTAAAGTCCTTGGAATGGGTACAGGAAATCAGAGAGTCTCGTTATCTTGTTCTCGTGGGGGTTGCTTATCTTCAGCACAGGCCTTGGCCCAGACTGACTGAAAGGGTTGTCGCCGAAAACAAATTCTTCTTCTTAAAATTTGGGACGATATCTGCTAGTTTTCACAGTTATCTAATGTCCATCACTGGTCGCCATTTCAGCCAAATTCCTTTGCAAAGTTGTTAGTCTCTCCAAGATGTTTTCCATTTTGCAGTCGATGTTTTCCATTCTCCGGTCCATAGCCACCCCGTTGTTATCCATTTTGCGGTCTATGGCCACTATAGCCGCTCCGTTGTTTTCCAGTTTTCGGTCTATGACCACCGTGATGTTTTCCAATTTCCGATCCATTGCCGCAGCATGAGTACGAGCAGCTTTGCCCACCTCAGTCTCAATCATGACCTCCATAACAGACAAAAAGCTGCTCAGAGCTCCTGAAGCTCTGCATGCGTTCCAGGCTGAAGCGTAACGCTCGTACCGGACACAACATTGAAGGAGTTGGGTCTTCCTCCCCCGTGGGGAGCGCCTGTAGCCGGGTCGTGGTTTCAGGACGATGTGAGAGTAATTCGGTCCAAACTGTAGGCACTTGTTGGACGTGGAGAGTGCTTGTAGGTCCCCTACCCTCTTGATAGAGGCAAGCACTACTAGGAATGCTGTCTTCCCCATGAGATGAGGAAGGTCAGACTCTACTAGGGGCTCAAAGGGGGTCTTGGAAAGGCCCGCTAGGACCACGTCGAGAACCCAAGAGGGTATGGGGCATGGATGAGGGGGATTAACCCGCCTCGCGCCCCTGAGGAACCTGGTGACCAGTCTATGCTGTCCGAGGGACTTACCTTCCACCAGCTCATGGTGTGCAGCAATAGCGGCAACATATACCTTGAGCGTAGATGGTGATAGGTTGTCCTCGAGTTTCTATTAGAGAAAGGACAGCACTGCACTGATCGTACATACTCCGGGCTCTTCACCATGTTAGGAGCACCAGGACGAGAAGATGCGCCACTTTGCGGCGTACAAACGCCTTATGGCTGGTGCTCTTGCCTGAACGATGGCATCCGCCACCGCCGGAGGTAACTCGTTCAGGATCTTCTCGTCCCGTCCAGGGACCGGACATGGAGATCCCAGAGGTCTGGTCGTGAGTGCCACACCGTACCCTTCCCCTGAGACAGAAGGTCCTTCCGCAGGGGAATGGGCCAGGGGGGAGCTATTGCCAGAGGTATTAGCTCTGCGAACAAAGCCTTATTGGGCCAGTATGGCACAATTAAGAGGACCTGGTTTTCCTCGTCCCTGACCTCGCACAGGACCTGTGCAAGTAGGCTCACTGGGGGGAAGGCGTACTTCCACTTGTCCCGGGGCCAGCTGTGCGCTAGGGTATCCGTGCCGAGGGGATCCTCAATCAAGTGTACCAAAGGGGGCAATGGATGTTTTCTGGCGAGGCAAACAGTTCCACCTGTGCCTGGCCAAACTGTTCCCATATCAGCCGGATCGTCCTAGGATGGAGTCGCCATTCTCCGCGATGCGGCATCTGAAGAGAGAGCGCGTGTCGGCTGTCTGATTCAAGTAGCCTGGGAGAAATATGACCCGCAGGGATCTTATCCTCTGCTGACTCCAGAGGAGGAGGCGTCGGGCAAGTTGTGACATTCGGCGCGAACGTAACCCGCCTTGGCGGTTGACGTACATTACAGCTGCCGTGCTGTCGGAGCAGATCAGCACCTGCTTGCCCATCACTAGAGGTAGAAACCTCCTCAGGGCGAGCATGACCGCCAACAACTCCAGGCAATTGATATTCCAGTACAGTTGGAATTTACAGTACAATCAACCCGAAACTGTATGCCTGTTGCACCCTGCTCCCCAGCCCAACAGGGAGGCATCTGTTGTCCCCACAACGCGCCTCGAAACCTGTCCGAGGGACACTGCCACTCGATAAAATATCTTGAAGGACCATGGGGCTAGGGTGCTCCGACACTGAGGTGTGATGGCAATCCGACTGGTGCCTGTGTGCCACGCACTCCTCGGAACCCCACTCTGAAGCCAATGCTGAAGTGGTTACATGTGCATCAACCCAAGTGGGATCACCCCAGTCGTGGATGCCATATGCCCCAGGAGCCTCTAAAAATAATTCAGGGGGAACACTGCTCCGCTTGCTCAGGCATCGCAGCAAGGCTTCGGGCACGCTCGTACGTGGGCCGTGCAAACATGGTGTCAGAGTCTAATTCCATACCGAGATAAGAGATGCTCTTCAAGGAGAGCTTGCTCTTTCCTTGGTTGACCTTTAAACCCAGTTGGCTTAGGTTATGGAGCACCAGGTCCCTCTGTGTACATTTTTGTTACACACATGCCCGCTCTCTGAGGGGGGATAGTGTGGCTTCCGCAACTTTCGTTAAGATGCGGGGAAAGAGGGACAGACTGGTCGATTGTCACGAACCAATACTTGTATCTGACAGACTCGAGGATGCGCTTCTGTGTTAGCATTCTGAATGGTAGTCCGTGAAGACACCACTTCAGTGTACGCAGATCCAGAAGTGGGCGCAGCCCTCCCCCTCTCTTGGGGATGATGAAGACATCTCGGCTATGGGGACGGGTTCGATTGCTTCTTTTGCCAAAAGAGTCTTCACCTCTGCCCGAATGATGGTGGAATCTTTCCCTCGTACCAAGGTGTAAAGGATTCCCCGAACCGTCTTGTAACCACACACCGCCGCTAGGAGAGTGATAACCGTTGTATTTTAAGACCAGGGGAGGAAACAGTCTTTGTGAGAGAGTGGGCACCACAAGTTGGAACGTGGCAGGACCGTCCTGCTCCGGCCACTTTGGAGATAGAATGTCCAGGGCCGGGAATGGTGGTGTCTCCTCCACTGGTTGCCTCCCGTCAGGACCGCTTCCCACGCTTCCTGCGGGTGGGTTGCTGACCAGGAGGAGTCGCTGAATATGCACAACCGCTGCAAACGCGTTGTGACACCAGCAGGAAAGAGACGATCGCCAGAAGTCGATTTGCATTAGACTTGAAGTCATCAATTCTCAGAACTGACACATTGTTTGCCTGATGCCTTGTCCCTGGAGGTGAATTACCTATTCAAAACTTTTGTGACAGGCTTTCAACTAAGGGGATTAGGTGGGGCCCTGTGCTTAATGCTCAAACCCCACTAATCTGACCGGTGGGCAGAGCTGTTAGTTATCAGACTGTGGTTATGAACCGCAAATAGGAAAACATTGTTGAGAAACCAGCAAATATGCAATGGATTTTGGACAGACCTTGTGATCAATGATGGACATCAGATATCTGCCGAAACTGACAGAAATCGTCCTAAAATGTGAAATATTCTTTTTGTGCCAAGGCCAGTCCTGGAGAAAAAAAAACTTCCTAGGAGAACATGATAAGGAGACTCTTTGATTTCCTCCTACCCGTTTCAAGGACACCTATTTTGGACTGGCTTTACAGACCTCATACGCACACAGACATAGATCGACAATCATTGCCCCTCCCCGTATCCCACCACTTCTTGTGCCTTTAACACCTTGTTGTGGGCAGGAATGTCAGCGACCAGGGCCTTTTGGCTTCAGGACCGGCTGGCTGGTACCTACATTGCACCTGTTTATCATTCCCTGTCCCCCTCTCCCGTTGCAACATTATTGCTTTTTTCTTCTCTCCTGATTTACACTGCCCTACTTAAAAGATATTCTTATCCACCATATTTTCCAATATGTATCATATTTTTCTAGTGCCTTTGTTCCCTTTGCTATCTCTTGTCTGACCTGTCTGACCTATGTTCCCCCGAAATGTGGTATGTGTTAATGGTCGGTGGGGTCGAAATTCATTCTATAATAAATTCACAGGGTTAAAATTACTTTCAACGTTTCAGATATATACAACCTCAGGTGCATGGAGAGGTCAGATTTCTATAATGAAAAGCTTGGCCACTGAAAGTCCCATTTGGTTGGACAGGTCATCAGTGAAAAAGAAATGACTTTTAATAACAGATTTGCCTCTGACATCATTTTGCCAGTGAGATTATGTATGGAACTTTTAAATTGTGATTTGCTTTTGATCTCAGTTTACTAATCTGATAACTTTTAAGGAAATCTGTTTGGACATGGAAAGCCTTATATGGTTAAATATGTCCTTAAAGCAATATCACTGGTGTTGAAAATATAATTTAGTCTAAGTCTCGCTGTAAAAGTAGATTGCTGCAGAGCCTTAAACACTCAACCTTAAGGTGAGGAGTCAAACTCTTAGAAAAACTGGTTATGACAGGTACATAAATGACTTTGGCTGTGACATTAGTTTGTCGGTGAGATCAAATAACTGTCATATACATAGGGTTGCTAATACAGAGCCTCTGTTGGTCAGACAGGTAAATTAAAGATTTGCTTGTGACCTCCAATGAGATAAGATTATGGTAAGGGACATACATTTTCCTAAAAAGCATCATTTGGTCAGAAAAATTGTCACAGAAAAAAGATATGCATATTTAAAGGTTACGAAAAGCTTTAATGGTCTGACAGGCCCTTACATCAATTTAAAATGATTTCTAAAATGTGATTTGCTTCATGACCTCAGTTTGACAGTGAAATAATATAACTCTAAAGGACATGTGTTTGTCTACAAATAGCCTCATTTGTCAACTGACCCCAGTTTTTCAGTAAAACCAGATTACTGTGTAAGAATCTAGCTATTTGTAATGAAACGTGCTTTTACGTTTCAGACATGAATTTGTAATTTAAGGGAGATCTGTTTGGCTAGGAACATTCTAAATCCATCAGATAGACAGATCATCTCAGAAAAAGCATTAGTTTTAAAGGATGTTTGCTTGTCAGCTTTATTGCCCACAGAGCTTAGATTTCCGTGAGAAAATGTTTATTTATGTTATGAAAAGCATACTTTGATGAGAAACATTCAAACAGAATCATGAAATGACTTTTAAAAATTGATTTGCTTATTTTAAAATATCCTTATTGATATCAGATTGCAATGAAACGTGCTTTTAGTCATCCATAGCACAACAGCACAAAGTAATTTTTCTACCTTTCTATCAGCATTTTGAGGGGATGAGCAGTCACTTTTAGACAACCCGTCGAATTTAGGCAATTTACAAGAATTCTAACGATATGCTTTTTTAGATAATACCAACTAGTTTAAAGAATTAAAATAATTAGTTTACACAATGAACATTTAGGGTGTGACTCTTTCAATAAATCGTGCTTTAAGTCAATCAAACCATGACAGCAAGATGAAAAAGGGGTCTGAGAGTTCTTTTCACAGTGGTCACTTACTTTCATACAGTTTCATCCTTTGAACAAAACAGGACTGTTAGGGTACTTCATTTGAATACTAGTAAATGTACATATTTAGCTATTTGCAATGAAACCTGCTTTCTGTCACTCAGACTAGCAAGATGTTACTTTTGGAGTGGTGCAGATATTTTGGAAAGCACATTGTTTGAATACTCATAACTGTACTAATCTAGCTATTTGAAATAAAACATGCTGTAGCAATTCAGTGTAAAATGTCTAAAAGCCATTTCAGAGTGATGCGTTAGTTTGAGGAAGCACTTCATTTGAAGACTCAGAACTGCAAGAATGTAGCTATTTGCAATGAACCGTGCTTTTAGTATTTCAGACAACAACACCAAGATTACAATTGTGTCTTAAGTAATGGCACAACTTTTGTAGTGAAATATGCTATGAATTACTCATACAAAGACATCAGGATGAATGAAACTTTAAAAAAGTTATTTGTCTTTTGCGATGAATAGTGCTTTTAGTTAATCAGACAACAATAGCAATTTGATAATTCTGTCCAAAAGTCCCTTTCAGACCTGTTGGAATTGTTGGATATTTAAAGAAATCTGATTTGGGTCTACTATACTATGACAAAGTTTTTTAATGTCTTTTTCTGAAAGGCGACTTTAGTTAAAAAAATCTAGTTTGAACATAGGAGAAAGGTAATCTTATGTCTTACGCAAAGGAACGGGCTTATAGTGACTCGGAGCATAACAGGTTGGTGTCAAATGTTTCTAAAAGTTTTTTTAAGATTGATATAGTAAGTGTGAGCAAGCACTTCGTTTTAAAACACGGAAATTTAAAATACGTTTATTGTGCGGTTAACTGGAAGAAAAATGTTTCTAAAAGAACATTCGGCAGCGGTGCAGCTGGTTTGAGGAATCACTTAATTTGAACACTCAGAACTGTAAGAATGCACTTATTTGCAACGAAAAGTACTTTTAGTTATTCAGACAATAAAACCGAGTTTACAATTGTTCCTTAAAGTAATGGTATAACGTTTGTATAACATGCTTCAAATTAATCAGACCAAGACAGCAGGATGAATGAAACTTTTAAAAAGTAATTTTCACAGTGGTGCAGTTCATTTCAGACAGTGCTTCGTTTTAACGAAAAAAAACTGTTAGGGTAGGATTTTGGAATCAAAAGTGCTTTTACCCACTTAATATTCATTTAGCAAAATAAGAAAAAGTGTCTAAAGTTGTTTTTCATAGTGAATGCTGTTAAGTTAAGACAGCGCTTAATTTGAAAAAAAAAGACTTAGTCAATTTCAGAACTGTTGGCATTGTTTGATATGTAAGGAAATCTGTTTTGAGTCTCATATAGCTTTTAAATGTCTTTTTCTGAAAGGTGCATTTAGTTTTAAACAGCTAATAATTCACACCTATGAGAACTGTAAGCTTATTCTTTTGCAAAGAAACGTGCTTGTAGTCGTGCTTGTAGTCACTCATAGCAATACAGGTTGGTGTAAAATGTTTCTAAAAGTTATTTTCAGAATAGTATAGTTAGTCTGAGCAAGCACTTCGTTTGAAAACACGGAAACATTAGAAACGTGTGATTTGCAATTACACTTGCTTTTATTCACTCAGATCATGATAGCAAGATGTAAAACCTGTCTAAAAGTAGATTTTGGACTGGTGCAGTTAGTTTAAGGAAACAGTTCTTTTGAATAATCAGAACTGTAAGAATGTAGCTATTTGCAAAGAAACGTGCTTTTAGTAATTCAGACAATAACACCGAGTTTAAAATGTTTCTTGAAGTATTGGTATAACGTTTGTAGTGGATGAATAAACCTGTTATAAGTTATATTCACAGTTGCGCAGTTCATTTCACAGAATGCTTCGTTTGAACAAAACGAAACTGTAAGGGTATTTGATTTTCTGGATCAAAAGTGATTTTGTCTCTCAAACTATAATAGCAACATGACAAAAGGGTCTGCAGTTCATTTTCATAGTTATACAGTTAATTTTAGACAGCGCTTCATTTGAACAAAACAAAGATGTTGGATTTCATCTTTTGCAATGAAAGTACGATTAGTCAATGAGACAACTAAAGTAATTTAACAATTCTTTTCAAAAGTCACTTTAAAACATTTGGAAATGTTAGATTTGTGAGGTGATTCAATATGAGTCCCACATACTATTAGAACGCTTTTAAAGTTTTTTTTTTTTTTTTTTTCAGAAAACTGCCTTTAGTTTTAAACAGCCAATAGTTCACACAAATGAGAACTGTAAGTTTATTCTTTTGCAAAGAAACGTGCTTTTAGTTACTCTGAGCATAACAGTTTGGTGTAAAATGTTTCTAAAAGTTATTTTCAGAATAGTATAGTTAGTCTGAGCAAGCACTTCGTTTGAAAACACGGAAACGTTAGAAACGTGTGATTTGCAATTACACTCGCTTTTATTCACTCAGATCATGATAGCAAGATGTAAAACCTGTCTAAAAGTAGATTTTGGACTGGTGCTGTTAGTTTGAGGAAAAAGTTCTTTTGAATACTCAGAACTGTAAGAATGTAGCTATTTGCAAAGAAACGTGCTTTTAGTAATTCAGACAATAACACCAAGTTTAAAATGCTTCTTAAAGTAATGGTATAACGTTTGTAGTGAAACATGCTACAATTTACTCAGACTAAGACAGTAGGATGAATGAACCTGTTAAAAGTTATATTCACAGTTGTGCAGTCAATTTCAGAGAGTGCATTGTTTGAACAAAACGAAGCACTGTTAGGGTATATGACTTTTGGAATCAAAAGGGCTTTTAGTCACTCAAACTATAATAGCAACATGAAAAAAGGGTATGAAGTTAATTTTCATAGATATGCAGTACATTTTAGACAGCGCTTCATTTGAACAAAACAAAGATGTTGGATTTCGTCTTTTGCAATGAAAGTCTGATTAGTAGATGAGACAACTAAAGTAATTAAACAATTCTTTCCAAAAGTCATTTTAAAACATTTGGAAATGTTAGATTTGTGAGGTAATCCAATGTGAGTCCCACTTACTGTAAGAAAGCTTTTAAAGGTTTTTTTCAGAAAACTGCCTTTAGTTTTAAACAGCCAATAGTTCACACAAGTGAGAACTGTAAGTTTATTCTTTTGCAAAGAAACGTGCTTTTAGTTACGCAGAGCATAACAGAATGCTGTAAAATGTTTCTAAAATTTATTTTCAGAATAGTATAGTTAGTCTGAGCAAGCACTTCGTTTGAAAACACGGAAACATTAGAAACGTGTGATTTGCAATTACACTTGCTTTTATTCAATCAGACCATGATAGCAAGATGTAAAACCTGTCCAAAAGTAGATTTTGGACTGGTGCTGTTAGTTTGAGGAAACAGTTCTTTTGAATACTCCGAACTTTAAGAATGTAGCTATTTGCAAAGAAACGTGCTTTTAGTAATTCAGACAATAACACCGAGTTTAAAATGTTTCTTAAAGTAATGGTTAGAACGTTTGTAGTGAAACATGCTACAATTTACTCAGACTAAGACAGTAGGATGAATGAACCTGTTAAAAGTTATATTCACAGTTGTGCAGTTAATTTCAGAGAGTGCTTCGTTTGAACAAAACGAAACTGTTTGGGTATATGACTTTTGGAATCAAATGGGCTTTTAGTCACTCAAACTATAATAGCAACATGAGAAAAGGGTCTGAAGTTCATTTTAATAGTAATGCATTTAATTTTAGACAGCGCTTCATTCGAACAAAACAAAGATGTTGGATTTCGTCTTTTGCAATGAAAGTCTGATTAGTAGATGAAACAACTAAAGATATTTAACAATTCTTTCCAAAAGTCATTTTAAAACTTTTGGAAATGTTAGATTTGTGAGGAAATCCAATGTGAGTCCCACATACTATAAGAAAGCTTTTAAAGATTTTTTTCAGAAAACTGCCTTTAGTTTTAAACAGCCAATAGTTCATTTGTATGGACAGGTCATCAAAGGTAAAACTTTAAAAGTTTTTTTTCTGTTACGTCAGTTTGCCAGTGAGATTAGGTGATATAGGAGTATGAGTCTGGCAAAGCAAAGCCTAATTTTTTGGGCCTCATTTTATCAGACAGGTCATCACAGCAACAAAGTGCAATTTACTTTACTTTACTGACAGGCCCTTACATCAATTTAAAATGATTTCTAAAGTGTGCTTTGCTTTATGACCTCAGTTTGACAGTGAAATAAGATAACTCTAAAGGACATGTGTTTGGCTACAAATAGCCTCATTTGCCCAATCATTTGTAAGAATCTAGCTATTTGTAATGAATCAATCAATCAATCTTTTATTTGTCACAGACACTGTTACATGCCGTGAAATGGCACCCCTCGGACCATAAACACATATCACATTCAAGGGAAGACAGATCCGAGAGGTAGTACAGAGAAAAAGGAACAACATGATACACAAGGAAAGTTGGCTTAAAAAAAAGAACCCCTCTCCGACTGTCCTTCAGTAGGGCAGTGTGAGACCCGGGAGACAAAAAAGCCCTTGCATTAAGCACATAAATTGAACATAACCTGGCAATGGGGAGGGGGACAGGGAATTGAGGTGTCCAATGTGGGCAACAGCCATCTGCCCCTGCAGCTATGGACAGCACTGGATCCAGACCCGCCTGCCCACACCATGCGAAGGCGTGGGATGGGGGTAGAGGTAAAGTCCTTGGAATGGGTACAGGAAATCAGAGAGTCTCGTTATCTTGTTCTCGTGGGGGTTGCTTATCTTCAGCACAGGCCTTGGCCCAGACTGACTGAAAGGGTTGTCGCCGAAAACAAATTCTTCTTCTTAAAATTTGGGACGATATCTGCTAGTTTTCACAGTTATCTAATGTCCATCACTGGTCGCCATTTCAGCCAAATTCCTTTGCAAAGTTGTTAGTCTCTCCAAGATGTTTTCCATTTTGCAGTCGATGTTTTCCATTCTCCGGTCCATAGCCACCCCGTTGTTATCCATTTTGCGGTCTATGGCCACTATAGCCGCTCCGTTGTTTTCCAGTTTTCGGTCTATGACCACCGTGATGTTTTCCAATTTCCGATCCATTGCCGCAGCATGAGTACGAGCAGCTTTGCCCACCTCAGTCTCAATCATGACCTCCATAACAGACAAAAAGCTGCTCAGAGCTCCTGAAGCTCTGCATGCGTTCCAGGCTGAAGCGTAACGCTCGTACCGGACACAACATTGAAGGAGTTGGGTCTTCCTCCCCCGTGGGGATCGCCTGTAGCCGGGTCGTGGTTTCAGGACGATGTGAGAGTAATTCGGTCCAAACTGTAGGCACTTGTTGGACGTGGAGAGTGCTTGTAGGTCCCCTACCCTCTTGATAGAGGCAAGCACTACTAGGAATGCAGTCTTCCCCATGAGATGAGGAAGGTCAGACTCTACTAGGGGCTCAAAGGGGGTCTTGGAAAGGCCCGCTAGGACCACGTCGAGAACCCAAGAGGGTATGGGGCATGGATGAGGGGGATTAACCCGCCTCGCGCCCCTGAGGAACCTGGTGACCAGTCTATGCTGTCCGAGGGACTTACCTTCCACCAGCTCATGGTGTGCAGCAATAGCGGCAACATATACCTTGAGCGTAGATGGTGATAGGTTGTCCTCGAGTTTCTATTAGAGAAAGGACAGCACTGCACTGATCGTACATACTCCGGGCTCTTCACCATGTTAGGAGCACCAGGACGAGAAGATGCGCCACTTTGCGGCGTACAAACGCCTTATGGCTGGTGCTCTTGCCTGAACGATGGCATCCGCCACCGCCGGAGGTAACTCGTTCAGGATCTTCTCGTCCCGTCCAGGGACCGGACATGGAGATCCCAGAGGTCTGGTCGTGAGTGCCACACCGTACCCTTCCCCTGAGACAGAAGGTCCTTCCGCAGGGGAATGGGCCAGGGGGGAGCTATTGCCAGAGGTATTAGCTCTGCGAACAAAGCCTTATTGGGCCAGTATGGCACAATTAAGAGGACCTGGTTTTCCTCGTCCCTGACCTCGCACAGGACCTGTGCAAGTAGGCTCACTGGGGGGAAGGCGTACTTCCACTTGTCCCGGGGCCAGCTGTGCGCTAGGGTATCCGTGCCGAGGGGATCCTCAATCAAGTGTACCAAAGGGGGCAATGGATGTTTTCTGGCGAGGCAAACAGTTCCACCTGTGCCTGGCCAAACTGTTCCCATATCAGCCGGATCGTCCTAGGATGGAGTCGCCATTCTCCGCGATGCGGCATCTGAAGAGAGAGCGCGTGTCGGCTGTCTGATTCAAGTAGCCTGGGAGAAATATGACCCGCAGGGATCTTATCCTCTGCTGACTCCAGAGGAGGAGGCGTCGGGCAAGTTGTGACATTCGGCGCGAACGTAACCCGCCTTGGCGGTTGACGTACATTACAGCTGCCGTGCTGTCGGAGCAGATCAGCACCTGCTTGCCCATCACTAGAGGTAGAAACCTCCTCAGGGCGAGCATGACCGCCAACAACTCCAGGCAATTGATATTCCAGTACAGTTGGAATTTACAGTACAATCAACCCGAAACTGTATGCCTGTTGCACCCTGCTCCCCAGCCCAACAGGGAGGCATCTGTTGTCCCCACAACGCGCCTCGAAACCTGTCCGAGGGACACTGCCACTCGATAAAATATCTTGAAGGACCATGGGGCTAGGGTGCTCCGACACTGAGGTGTGATGGCAATCCGACTGGTGCCTGTGTGCCACGCACTCCTCGGAACCCCACTCTGAAGCCAATGCTGAAGTGGTTACATGTGCATCAACCCAAGTGGGATCACCCCAGTCGTGGATGCCATATGCCCCAGGAGCCTCTAAAAATAATTCAGGGGGAACACTGCTCCGCTTGCTCAGGCATCGCAGCAAGGCTTCGGGCACGCTCGTACGTGGGCCGTGCAAACATGGTGTCAGAGTCTAATTCCATACCGAGATAAGAGATGCTCTTCAAGGAGAGCTTGCTCTTTCCTTGGTTGACCTTTAAACCCAGTTGGCTTAGGTTATGGAGCACCAGGTCCCTCTGTGTACATTTTTGTTACACGCATGCCCGCTCTCTGAGGGGGGATAGTGTGGCTTCCGCAACTTTCGTTAAGATGCGGGGAAAGAGGGACAGACTGGTCGATTGTCACGAACCAATACTTGTATCTGACAGACTCGAGGATGCGCTTCTGTGTTAGCATTCTGAATGGTAGTCCGTGAAGACACCACTTCAGTGTACGCAGATCCAGAAGTGGGCGCAGCCCTCCCCCTCTCTTGGGGATGATGAAGACATCTCGGCTATGGGGACGGGTTCGATTGCTTCTTTTGCCAAAAGAGTCTTCACCTCTGCCCGAATGATGGTGGAATCTTTCCCTCGTACCAAGGTGTAAAGGATTCCCCGAACCGTCTTGTAACCACACACCGCCGCTAGGAGAGTGATAACCGTTGTATTTTAAGACCAGGGGAGGAAACAGTCTTTGTGAGAGAGTGGGCACCACAAGTTGGAACGTGGCAGGACCGTCCTGCTCCGGCCACTTTGGAGATAGAATGTCCAGGGCCGGGAATGGTGGTGTCTCCTCCACTGGTTGCCTCCCGTCAGGACCGCTTCCCACGCTTCCTGCGGGTGGGTTGCTGACCAGGAGGAGTCGCTGAATATGCACAACCGCTGCAAACGCGTCGTGACACCAGCAGGAAAGAGACGATCGCCAGAAGTCGATTTGCATTAGACTTGAAGTCATCAATTCTCAGAACTGACACATTGTTTGCCTGATGCCTTGTCCCTGGAGGTGAATTACCTATTCAAAACTTTTGTGACAGGCTTTCAACTAAGGGGATTAGGTGGGGCCCTGTGCTTAATGCTCAAACCCCACTAATCTGACCGGTGGGCAGAGCTGTTAGTTATCAGACTGTGGTTATGAACCGCAAATAGGAAAACATTGTTGAGAAACCAGCGAATATGCAATGGATTTTGGACAGACCTTGTGATCAATGATGGACATCAGATATCTGCCGAAACTGACAGAAATCGTCCTAAAATGTGAAATATTCTTTTTGTGCCAAGGCCAGTCCTGGAGAAAAAAAAACTTCCTAGGAGAACATGATAAGGAGACTCTTTGATTTCCTCCTACCCGTTTCAAGGACACCTATTTTGGACTGGCTTTACAGACCTCATACGCACACAGACATAGATCGACAATCATTGCCCCTCCCCGTATCCCACCACTTCTTGTGCCTTTAACACCTTGTTGTGGGCAGGAATGTCAGCGACCAGGGCCTTTTGGCTTCAGGACCGGCTGGCTGGTACCTACATTGCACCTGTTTATCATTCCCTGTCCCCCTCTCCCGTTGCAACATTATTGCTTTTTTCTTCTCTCCTGATTTACACTGCCCTACTTAAAAGATATTCTTATCCACCATATTTTCCAATATGTATCATATTTTTCTAGTGCCTTTGTTCCCTTTGCTATCTCTTGTCTGACCTGTCTGACCTATGTTCCCCCGAAATGTGGTATGTGTTAATGGTCGGTGGGGTCGAAATTCATTCTATAATAAATTCACAGGGTTAAAATTACTTTCAACATTTCAGATATATACAACCTCAGGTGCATGGAGAGGTCAGATTTCTATAATGAAAAGCTTGGCCACTGAAAGTCCCATTTGGTTGGACAGGTCATCAGTGAAAAAGAAATGACTTTTAATAACAGATTTGCCTCTGACATCATTTTGCCAGTGAGATTATGTATGGAACTTTTAAATTGTGATTTGCTTTTGATCTCAGTTTACTAATCTGATAACTTTTAAGGAAATCTGTTTGGACATGGAAAGCCTTATATGGTTAAATATGTCCTTAAAGCAATATCACTGGTGTTGAAAATATAATTTAGTCTAAGTCTCGCTGTAAAAGTAGATTGCTGCAGAGCCTTAAACACTCAACCTTAAGGTGAGGAGTCAAACTCTTAGAAAAACTGGTTATGACAGGTACATAAATGACTTTGGCTGTGACATTAGTTTGTCGGTGAGATCAAATAACTGTCATATACATAGGGTTGCTAATACAGAGCCTCTGTTGGTCAGACAGGTAAATTAAAGATTTGCTTGTGACCTCCAATGAGATAAGATTATGGTAAGGGACATACATTTTCCTAAAAAGCATCATTTGGTCAGAAAAATTGTCACAGAAAAAAGATATGCATATTTAAAGGTTACGAAAAGCTTTAATGGTCTGACAGGCCCTTACATCAATTTAAAATGATTTCTAAAATGTGATTTGCTTCATGACCTCAGTTTGACAGTGAAATAATATAACTCTAAAGGACATGTGTTTGTCTACAAATAGCCTCATTTGTCAACTGACCCCAGTTTTTCAGTAAAACCAGATTACTGTGTAAGAATCTAGCTATTTGTAATGAAACGTGCTTTTACGTTTCAGACATGAATTTGTAATTTAAGGGAGATCTGTTTGGCTAGGAACATTCTAAATCCATCAGATAGACAGATCATCTCAGAAAAAGCATTAGTTTTAAAGGATGTTTGCTTGTCAGCTTTATTGCCCACAGAGCTTAGATTTCCGTGAGAAAATGTTTATTTATGTTATGAAAAGCATACTTTGATGAGAAACATTCAAACAGAATCATGAAATGACTTTTAAAAATTGATTTGCTTATTTTAAAATATCCTTATTGATATCAGATTGCAATGAAACGTGCTTTTAGTCATCCATAGCACAACAGCACAAAGTAATTTTTCTACCTTTCTATCAGCATTTTGAGGGGATGAGCAGTCACTTTTAGACAACCCGTCGAATTTAGGCAATTTACAAGAATTCTAACGATATGCTTTTTTAGATAATACCAACTAGTTTAAAGAATTAAAATAATTAGTTTACACAATGAACATTTAGGGTGTGACTCTTTCAATAAATCGTGCTTTAAGTCAATCAAACCATGACAGCAAGATGAAAAAGGGGTCTGAGAGTTCTTTTCACAGTGGTCACTTACTTTCATACAGTTTCATCCTTTGAACAAAACAGGACTGTTAGGGTACTTCATTTGAATACTAGTAAATGTACATATTTAGCTATTTGCAATGAAACCTGCTTTCTGTCACTCAGACTAGCAAGATGTTACTTTTGGAGTGGTGCAGATATTTTGGAAAGCACATTGTTTGAATACTCATAACTGTACTAATCTAGCTATTTGAAATAAAACATGCTGTAGCAATTCAGTGTAAAATGTCTAAAAGCCATTTCAGAGTGATGCGTTAGTTTGAGGAAGCACTTCATTTGAAGACTCAGAACTGCAAGAATGTAGCTATTTGCAATGAACCGTGCTTTTAGTATTTCAGACAACAACACCAAGATTACAATTGTGTCTTAAGTAATGGCACAACTTTTGTAGTGAAATATGCTATGAATTACTCATACAAAGACATCAGGATGAATGAAACTTTAAAAAAGTTATTTGTCTTTTGCGATGAATAGTGCTTTTAGTTAATCAGACAACAATAGCAATTTGATAATTCTGTCCAAAAGTCCCTTTCAGACCTGTTGGAATTGTTGGATATTTAAAGAAATCTGATTTGGGTCTACTATACTATGACAAAGTTTTTTAATGTCTTTTTCTGAAAGGCGACTTTAGTTAAAAAAATCTAGTTTGAACATAGGAGAAAGGTAATCTTATGTCTTACGCAAAGGAACGGGCTTATAGTGACTCGGAGCATAACAGGTTGGTGTCAAATGTTTCTAAAAGTTTTTTTAAGATTGATATAGTAAGTGTGAGCAAGCACTTCGTTTTAAAACACGGAAATTTAAAATACGTTTATTGTGCGGTTAACTGGAAGAAAAATGTTTCTAAAAGAACATTCGGCAGCGGTGCAGCTGGTTTGAGGAATCACTTAATTTGAACACTCAGAACTGTAAGAATGCACTTATTTGCAACGAAAAGTACTTTTAGTTATTCAGACAATAAAACCGAGTTTACAATTGTTCCTTAAAGTAATGGTATAACGTTTGTATAACATGCTTCAAATTAATCAGACCAAGACAGCAGGATGAATGAAACTTTTAAAAAGTAATTTTCACAGTGGTGCAGTTCATTTCAGACAGTGCTTCGTTTTAACGAAAAAAAACTGTTAGGGTAGGATTTTGGAATCAAAAGTGCTTTTACCCACTTAATATTCATTTAGCAAAATAAGAAAAAGTGTCTAAAGTTGTTTTTCATAGTGAATGCTGTTAAGTTAAGACAGCGCTTAATTTGAAAAAAAAAGACTTAGTCAATTTCAGAACTGTTGGCATTGTTTGATATGTAAGGAAATCTGTTTTGAGTCTCATATAGCTTTTAAATGTCTTTTTCTGAAAGGTGCATTTAGTTTTAAACAGCTAATAATTCACACCTATGAGAACTGTAAGCTTATTCTTTTGCAAAGAAACGTGCTTGTAGTCGTGCTTGTAGTCACTCATAGCAATACAGGTTGGTGTAAAATGTTTCTAAAAGTTATTTTCAGAATAGTATAGTTAGTCTGAGCAAGCACTTCGTTTGAAAACACGGAAACATTAGAAACGTGTGATTTGCAATTACACTTGCTTTTATTCACTCAGATCATGATAGCAAGATGTAAAACCTGTCTAAAAGTAGATTTTGGACTGGTGCAGTTAGTTTAAGGAAACAGTTCTTTTGAATAATCAGAACTGTAAGAATGTAGCTATTTGCAAAGAAACGTGCTTTTAGTAATTCAGACAATAACACCGAGTTTAAAATGTTTCTTGAAGTATTGGTATAACGTTTGTAGTGGATGAATAAACCTGTTATAAGTTATATTCACAGTTGCGCAGTTCATT
Source organism: Triplophysa yarkandensis (assembly GCA_033220385.1). Taxonomy (NCBI): domain Eukaryota; kingdom Metazoa; phylum Chordata; class Actinopteri; order Cypriniformes; family Nemacheilidae; genus Triplophysa; species Triplophysa yarkandensis. The sequence continues at coordinate 1,249,068 of CM065667.1, read as the reverse complement.
TCACAGAATGCTTCGTTTGAACAAAACGAAACTGTAAGGGTATTTGATTTTCTGGATCAAAAGTGATTTTGTCTCTCAAACTATAATAGCAACATGACAAAAGGGTCTGCAGTTCATTTTCATAGTTATACAGTTAATTTTAGACAGCGCTTCATTTGAACAAAACAAAGATGTTGGATTTCATCTTTTGCAATGAAAGTACGATTAGTCAATGAGACAACTAAAGTAATTTAACAATTCTTTTCAAAAGTCACTTTAAAACATTTGGAAATGTTAGATTTGTGAGGTGATTCAATATGAGTCCCACATACTATTAGAACGCTTTTAAAGTTTTTTTTTTTTTTTTTTTCAGAAAACTGCCTTTAGTTTTAAACAGCCAATAGTTCACACAAATGAGAACTGTAAGTTTATTCTTTTGCAAAGAAACGTGCTTTTAGTTACTCTGAGCATAACAGTTTGGTGTAAAATGTTTCTAAAAGTTATTTTCAGAATAGTATAGTTAGTCTGAGCAAGCACTTCGTTTGAAAACACGGAAACGTTAGAAACGTGTGATTTGCAATTACACTCGCTTTTATTCACTCAGATCATGATAGCAAGATGTAAAACCTGTCTAAAAGTAGATTTTGGACTGGTGCTGTTAGTTTGAGGAAAAAGTTCTTTTGAATACTCAGAACTGTAAGAATGTAGCTATTTGCAAAGAAACGTGCTTTTAGTAATTCAGACAATAACACCAAGTTTAAAATGCTTCTTAAAGTAATGGTATAACGTTTGTAGTGAAACATGCTACAATTTACTCAGACTAAGACAGTAGGATGAATGAACCTGTTAAAAGTTATATTCACAGTTGTGCAGTCAATTTCAGAGAGTGCATTGTTTGAACAAAACGAAGCACTGTTAGGGTATATGACTTTTGGAATCAAAAGGGCTTTTAGTCACTCAAACTATAATAGCAACATGAAAAAAGGGTATGAAGTTAATTTTCATAGATATGCAGTACATTTTAGACAGCGCTTCATTTGAACAAAACAAAGATGTTGGATTTCGTCTTTTGCAATGAAAGTCTGATTAGTAGATGAGACAACTAAAGTAATTAAACAATTCTTTCCAAAAGTCATTTTAAAACATTTGGAAATGTTAGATTTGTGAGGTAATCCAATGTGAGTCCCACTTACTGTAAGAAAGCTTTTAAAGGTTTTTTTCAGAAAACTGCCTTTAGTTTTAAACAGCCAATAGTTCACACAAGTGAGAACTGTAAGTTTATTCTTTTGCAAAGAAACGTGCTTTTAGTTACGCAGAGCATAACAGAATGCTGTAAAATGTTTCTAAAAGTTATTTTCAGAATAGTATAGTTAGTCTGAGCAAGCACTTCGTTTGAAAACACGGAAACATTAGAAACGTGTGATTTGCAATTACACTTGCTTTTATTCACTCAGATCATGATAGCAAGATGTAAAACCTGTCTAAAAGTAGATTTTGGACTGGTGCAGTTAGTTTAAGGAAACAGTTCTTTTGAATAATCAGAACTGTAAGAATGTAGCTATTTGCAAAGAAACGTGCTTTTAGTAATTCAGACAATAACACCGAGTTTAAAATGTTTCTTGAAGTATTGGTATAACGTTTGTAGTGGATGAATAAACCTGTTATAAGTTATATTCACAGTTGCGCAGTTCATTTCACAGAATGCTTCGTTTGAACAAAACGAAACTGTAAGGGTATTTGATTTTCTGGATCAAAAGTGATTTTGTCTCTCAAACTATAATAGCAACATGACAAAAGGGTCTGCAGTTCATTTTCATAGTTATACAGTTAATTTTAGACAGCGCTTCATTTGAACAAAACAAAGATGTTGGATTTCATCTTTTGCAATGAAAGTACGATTAGTCAATGAGACAACTAAAGTAATTTAACAATTCTTTTCAAAAGTCACTTTAAAACATTTGGAAATGTTAGATTTGTGAGGTGATTCAATATGAGTCCCACATACTATTAGAACGCTTTTAAAGTTTTTTTTTTTTTTTTTTTCAGAAAACTGCCTTTAGTTTTAAACAGCCAATAGTTCACACAAATGAGAACTGTAAGTTTATTCTTTTGCAAAGAAACGTGCTTTTAGTTACTCTGAGCATAACAGTTTGGTGTAAAATGTTTCTAAAAGTTATTTTCAGAATAGTATAGTTAGTCTGAGCAAGCACTTCGTTTGAAAACACGGAAACGTTAGAAACGTGTGATTTGCAATTACACTCGCTTTTATTCACTCAGATCATGATAGCAAGATGTAAAACCTGTCTAAAAGTAGATTTTGGACTGGTGCTGTTAGTTTGAGGAAAAAGTTCTTTTGAATACTCAGAACTGTAAGAATGTAGCTATTTGCAAAGAAACGTGCTTTTAGTAATTCAGACAATAACACCAAGTTTAAAATGCTTCTTAAAGTAATGGTATAACGTTTGTAGTGAAACATGCTACAATTTACTCAGACTAAGACAGTAGGATGAATGAACCTGTTAAAAGTTATATTCACAGTTGTGCAGTCAATTTCAGAGAGTGCATTGTTTGAACAAAACGAAGCACTGTTAGGGTATATGACTTTTGGAATCAAAAGGGCTTTTAGTCACTCAAACTATAATAGCAACATGAAAAAAGGGTATGAAGTTAATTTTCATAGATATGCAGTACATTTTAGACAGCGCTTCATTTGAACAAAACAAAGATGTTGGATTTCGTCTTTTGCAATGAAAGTCTGATTAGTAGATGAGACAACTAAAGTAATTAAACAATTCTTTCCAAAAGTCATTTTAAAACATTTGGAAATGTTAGATTTGTGAGGTAATCCAATGTGAGTCCCACTTACTGTAAGAAAGCTTTTAAAGGTTTTTTTCAGAAAACTGCCTTTAGTTTTAAACAGCCAATAGTTCACACAAGTGAGAACTGTAAGTTTATTCTTTTGCAAAGAAACGTGCTTTTAGTTACGCAGAGCATAACAGAATGCTGTAAAATGTTTCTAAAATTTATTTTCAGAATAGTATAGTTAGTCTGAGCAAGCACTTCGTTTGAAAACACGGAAACATTAGAAACGTGTGATTTGCAATTACACTTGCTTTTATTCAATCAGACCATGATAGCAAGATGTAAAACCTGTCCAAAAGTAGATTTTGGACTGGTGCTGTTAGTTTGAGGAAACAGTTCTTTTGAATACTCCGAACTTTAAGAATGTAGCTATTTGCAAAGAAACGTGCTTTTAGTAATTCAGACAATAACACCGAGTTTAAAATGTTTCTTAAAGTAATGGTTAGAACGTTTGTAGTGAAACATGCTACAATTTACTCAGACTAAGACAGTAGGATGAATGAACCTGTTAAAAGTTATATTCACAGTTGTGCAGTTAATTTCAGAGAGTGCTTCGTTTGAACAAAACGAAACTGTTTGGGTATATGACTTTTGGAATCAAATGGGCTTTTAGTCACTCAAACTATAATAGCAACATGAGAAAAGGGTCTGAAGTTCATTTTAATAGTAATGCATTTAATTTTAGACAGCGCTTCATTCGAACAAAACAAAGATGTTGGATTTCGTCTTTTGCAATGAAAGTCTGATTAGTAGATGAAACAACTAAAGATATTTAACAATTCTTTCCAAAAGTCATTTTAAAACTTTTGGAAATGTTAGATTTGTGAGGAAATCCAATGTGAGTCCCACATACTATAAGAAAGCTTTTAAAGATTTTTTTCAGAAAACTGCCTTTAGTTTTAAACAGCCAATAGTTCATTTGTATGGACAGGTCATCAAAGGTAAAACTTTAAAAGTTTTTTTTCTGTTACGTCAGTTTGCCAGTGAGATTAGGTGATATAGGAGTATGAGTCTGGCAAAGCAAAGCCTAATTTTTTGGGCCTCATTTTATCAGACAGGTCATCACAGCAACAAAGTGCAATTTACTTTACTTTACTGACAGGCCCTTACATCAATTTAAAATGATTTCTAAAGTGTGCTTTGCTTTATGACCTCAGTTTGACAGTGAAATAAGATAACTCTAAAGGACATGTGTTTGGCTACAAATAGCCTCATTTGCCCAATCATTTGTAAGAATCTAGCTATTTGTAATGAATCAATCAATCAATCTTTTATTTGTCACAGACACTGTTACATGCCGTGAAATGGCACCCCTCGGACCATAAACACATATCACATTCAAGGGAAGACAGATCCGAGAGGTAGTACAGAGAAAAAGGAACAACATGATACACAAGGAAAGTTGGCTTAAAAAAAAGAACCCCTCTCCGACTGTCCTTCAGTAGGGCAGTGTGAGACCCGGGAGACAAAAAAGCCCTTGCATTAAGCACATAAATTGAACATAACCTGGCAATGGGGAGGGGGACAGGGAATTGAGGTGTCCAATGTGGGCAACAGCCATCTGCCCCTGCAGCTATGGACAGCACTGGATCCAGACCCGCCTGCCCACACCATGCGAAGGCGTGGGATGGGGGTAGAGGTAAAGTCCTTGGAATGGGTACAGGAAATCAGAGAGTCTCGTTATCTTGTTCTCGTGGGGGTTGCTTATCTTCAGCACAGGCCTTGGCCCAGACTGACTGAAAGGGTTGTCGCCGAAAACAAATTCTTCTTCTTAAAATTTGGGACGATATCTGCTAGTTTTCACAGTTATCTAATGTCCATCACTGGTCGCCATTTCAGCCAAATTCCTTTGCAAAGTTGTTAGTCTCTCCAAGATGTTTTCCATTTTGCAGTCGATGTTTTCCATTCTCCGGTCCATAGCCACCCCGTTGTTATCCATTTTGCGGTCTATGGCCACTATAGCCGCTCCGTTGTTTTCCAGTTTTCGGTCTATGACCACCGTGATGTTTTCCAATTTCCGATCCATTGCCGCAGCATGAGTACGAGCAGCTTTGCCCACCTCAGTCTCAATCATGACCTCCATAACAGACAAAAAGCTGCTCAGAGCTCCTGAAGCTCTGCATGCGTTCCAGGCTGAAGCGTAACGCTCGTACCGGACACAACATTGAAGGAGTTGGGTCTTCCTCCCCCGTGGGGATCGCCTGTAGCCGGGTCGTGGTTTCAGGACGATGTGAGAGTAATTCGGTCCAAACTGTAGGCACTTGTTGGACGTGGAGAGTGCTTGTAGGTCCCCTACCCTCTTGATAGAGGCAAGCACTACTAGGAATGCAGTCTTCCCCATGAGATGAGGAAGGTCAGACTCTACTAGGGGCTCAAAGGGGGTCTTGGAAAGGCCCGCTAGGACCACGTCGAGAACCCAAGAGGGTATGGGGCATGGATGAGGGGGATTAACCCGCCTCGCGCCCCTGAGGAACCTGGTGACCAGTCTATGCTGTCCGAGGGACTTACCTTCCACCAGCTCATGGTGTGCAGCAATAGCGGCAACATATACCTTGAGCGTAGATGGTGATAGGTTGTCCTCGAGTTTCTATTAGAGAAAGGACAGCACTGCACTGATCGTACATACTCCGGGCTCTTCACCATGTTAGGAGCACCAGGACGAGAAGATGCGCCACTTTGCGGCGTACAAACGCCTTATGGCTGGTGCTCTTGCCTGAACGATGGCATCCGCCACCGCCGGAGGTAACTCGTTCAGGATCTTCTCGTCCCGTCCAGGGACCGGACATGGAGATCCCAGAGGTCTGGTCGTGAGTGCCACACCGTACCCTTCCCCTGAGACAGAAGGTCCTTCCGCAGGGGAATGGGCCAGGGGGGAGCTATTGCCAGAGGTATTAGCTCTGCGAACAAAGCCTTATTGGGCCAGTATGGCACAATTAAGAGGACCTGGTTTTCCTCGTCCCTGACCTCGCACAGGACCTGTGCAAGTAGGCTCACTGGGGGGAAGGCGTACTTCCACTTGTCCCGGGGCCAGCTGTGCGCTAGGGTATCCGTGCCGAGGGGATCCTCAATCAAGTGTACCAAAGGGGGCAATGGATGTTTTCTGGCGAGGCAAACAGTTCCACCTGTGCCTGGCCAAACTGTTCCCATATCAGCCGGATCGTCCTAGGATGGAGTCGCCATTCTCCGCGATGCGGCATCTGAAGAGAGAGCGCGTGTCGGCTGTCTGATTCAAGTAGCCTGGGAGAAATATGACCCGCAGGGATCTTATCCTCTGCTGACTCCAGAGGAGGAGGCGTCGGGCAAGTTGTGACATTCGGCGCGAACGTAACCCGCCTTGGCGGTTGACGTACATTACAGCTGCCGTGCTGTCGGAGCAGATCAGCACCTGCTTGCCCATCACTAGAGGTAGAAACCTCCTCAGGGCGAGCATGACCGCCAACAACTCCAGGCAATTGATATTCCAGTACAGTTGGAATTTACAGTACAATCAACCCGAAACTGTATGCCTGTTGCACCCTGCTCCCCAGCCCAACAGGGAGGCATCTGTTGTCCCCACAACGCGCCTCGAAACCTGTCCGAGGGACACTGCCACTCGATAAAATATCTTGAAGGACCATGGGGCTAGGGTGCTCCGACACTGAGGTGTGATGGCAATCCGACTGGTGCCTGTGTGCCACGCACTCCTCGGAACCCCACTCTGAAGCCAATGCTGAAGTGGTTACATGTGCATCAACCCAAGTGGGATCACCCCAGTCGTGGATGCCATATGCCCCAGGAGCCTCTAAAAATAATTCAGGGGGAACACTGCTCCGCTTGCTCAGGCATCGCAGCAAGGCTTCGGGCACGCTCGTACGTGGGCCGTGCAAACATGGTGTCAGAGTCTAATTCCATACCGAGATAAGAGATGCTCTTCAAGGAGAGCTTGCTCTTTCCTTGGTTGACCTTTAAACCCAGTTGGCTTAGGTTATGGAGCACCAGGTCCCTCTGTGTACATTTTTGTTACACACATGCCCGCTCTCTGAGGGGGGATAGTGTGGCTTCCGCAACTTTCGTTAAGATGCGGGGAAAGAGGGACAGACTGGTCGATTGTCACGAACCAATACTTGTATCTGACAGACTCGAGGATGCGCTTCTGTGTTAGCATTCTGAATGGTAGTCCGTGAAGACACCACTTCAGTGTACGCAGATCCAGAAGTGGGCGCAGCCCTCCCCCTCTCTTGGGGATGATGAAGACATCTCGGCTATGGGGACGGGTTCGATTGCTTCTTTTGCCAAAAGAGTCTTCACCTCTGCCCGAATGATGGTGGAATCTTTCCCTCGTACCAAGGTGTAAAGGATTCCCCGAACCGTCTTGTAACCACACACCGCCGCTAGGAGAGTGATAACCGTTGTATTTTAAGACCAGGGGAGGAAACAGTCTTTGTGAGAGAGTGGGCACCACAAGTTGGAACGTGGCAGGACCGTCCTGCTCCGGCCACTTTGGAGATAGAATGTCCAGGGCCGGGAATGGTGGTGTCTCCTCCACTGGTTGCCTCCCGTCAGGACCGCTTCCCACGCTTCCTGCGGGTGGGTTGCTGACCAGGAGGAGTCGCTGAATATGCACAACCGCTGCAAACGCGTCGTGACACCAGCAGGAAAGAGACGATCGCCAGAAGTCGATTTGCATTAGACTTGAAGTCATCAATTCTCAGAACTGACACATTGTTTGCCTGATGCCTTGTCCCTGGAGGTGAATTACCTATTCAAAACTTTTGTGACAGGCTTTCAACTAAGGGGATTAGGTGGGGCCCTGTGCTTAATGCTCAAACCCCACTAATCTGACCGGTGGGCAGAGCTGTTAGTTATCAGACTGTGGTTATGAACCGCAAATAGGAAAACATTGTTGAGAAACCAGCGAATATGCAATGGATTTTGGACAGACCTTGTGATCAATGATGGACATCAGATATCTGCCGAAACTGACAGAAATCGTCCTAAAATGTGAAATATTCTTTTTGTGCCAAGGCCAGTCCTGGAGAAAAAAAAACTTCCTAGGAGAACATGATAAGGAGACTCTTTGATTTCCTCCTACCCGTTTCAAGGACACCTATTTTGGACTGGCTTTACAGACCTCATACGCACACAGACATAGATCGACAATCATTGCCCCTCCCCGTATCCCACCACTTCTTGTGCCTTTAACACCTTGTTGTGGGCAGGAATGTCAGCGACCAGGGCCTTTTGGCTTCAGGACCGGCTGGCTGGTACCTACATTGCACCTGTTTATCATTCCCTGTCCCCCTCTCCCGTTGCAACATTATTGCTTTTTTCTTCTCTCCTGATTTACACTGCCCTACTTAAAAGATATTCTTATCCACCATATTTTCCAATATGTATCATATTTTTCTAGTGCCTTTGTTCCCTTTGCTATCTCTTGTCTGACCTGTCTGACCTATGTTCCCCCGAAATGTGGTATGTGTTAATGGTCGGTGGGGTCGAAATTCATTCTATAATAAATTCACAGGGTTAAAATTACTTTCAACGTTTCAGATATATACAACCTCAGGTGCATGGAGAGGTCAGATTTCTATAATGAAAAGCTTGGCCACTGAAAGTCCCATTTGGTTGGACAGGTCATCAGTGAAAAAGAAATGACTTTTAATAACAGATTTGCCTCTGACATCATTTTGCCAGTGAGATTATGTATGGAACTTTTAAATTGTGATTTGCTTTTGATCTCAGTTTACTAATCTGATAACTTTTAAGGAAATCTGTTTGGACATGGAAAGCCTTATATGGTTAAATATGTCCTTAAAGCAATATCACTGGTGTTGAAAATATAATTTAGTCTAAGTCTCGCTGTAAAAGTAGATTGCTGCAGAGCCTTAAACACTCAACCTTAAGGTGAGGAGTCAAACTCTTAGAAAAACTGGTTATGACAGGTACATAAATGACTTTGGCTGTGACATTAGTTTGTCGGTGAGATCAAATAACTGTCATATACATAGGGTTGCTAATACAGAGCCTCTGTTGGTCAGACAGGTAAATTAAAGATTTGCTTGTGACCTCCAATGAGATAAGATTATGGTAAGGGACATACATTTTCCTAAAAAGCATCATTTGGTCAGAAAAATTGTCACAGAAAAAAGATATGCATATTTAAAGGTTACGAAAAGCTTTAATGGTCTGACAGGCCCTTACATCAATTTAAAATGATTTCTAAAATGTGATTTGCTTCATGACCTCAGTTTGACAGTGAAATAATATAACTCTAAAGGACATGTGTTTGTCTACAAATAGCCTCATTTGTCAACTGACCCCAGTTTTTCAGTAAAACCAGATTACTGTGTAAGAATCTAGCTATTTGTAATGAAACGTGCTTTTACGTTTCAGACATGAATTTGTAATTTAAGGGAGATCTGTTTGGCTAGGAACATTCTAAATCCATCAGATAGACAGATCATCTCAGAAAAAGCATTAGTTTTAAAGGATGTTTGCTTGTCAGCTTTATTGCCCACAGAGCTTAGATTTCCGTGAGAAAATGTTTATTTATGTTATGAAAAGCATACTTTGATGAGAAACATTCAAACAGAATCATGAAATGACTTTTAAAAATTGATTTGCTTATTTTAAAATATCCTTATTGATATCAGATTGCAATGAAACGTGCTTTTAGTCATCCATAGCACAACAGCACAAAGTAATTTTTCTACCTTTCTATCAGCATTTTGAGGGGATGAGCAGTCACTTTTAGACAACCCGTCGAATTTAGGCAATTTACAAGAATTCTAACGATATGCTTTTTTAGATAATACCAACTAGTTTAAAGAATTAAAATATTTAGTTTACACAATGAACATTTAGGGTGTGACTCTTTCAATAAATCGTGCTTTAAGTCAATCAAACCATGACAGCAAGATGAAAAAGGGGTCTGAGAGTTCTTTTCACAGTGGTCACTTACTTTCATACAGTTTCATCCTTTGAACAAAACAGGACTGTTAGGGTACTTCATTTGAATACTAGTAAATGTACATATTTAGCTATTTGCAATGAAACCTGCTTTCTGTCACTCAGACTAGCAAGATGTTACTTTTGGAGTGGTGCAGATATTTTGGAAAGCACATTGTTTGAATACTCATAACTGTACTAATCTAGCTATTTGAAATAAAACATGCTGTAGCAATTCAGTGTAAAATGTCTAAAAGCCATTTCAGAGTGATGCGTTAGTTTGAGGAAGCACTTCATTTGAAGACTCAGAACTGCAAGAATGTAGCTATTTGCAATGAACCGTGCTTTTAGTATTTCAGACAACAACACCAAGATTACAATTGTGTCTTAAGTAATGGCACAACTTTTGTAGTGAAATATGCTATGAATTACTCATACAAAGACATCAGGATGAATGAAACTTTAAAAAAGTTATTTGTCTTTTGCGATGAATAGTGCTTTTAGTTAATCAGACAACAATAGCAATTTGATAATTCTGTCCAAAAGTCCCTTTCAGACCTGTTGGAATTGTTGGATATTTAAAGAAATCTGATTTGGGTCTACTATACTATGACAAAGTTTTTTAATGTCTTTTTCTGAAAGGCGACTTTAGTTAAAAAAATCTAGTTTGAACATAGGAGAAAGGTAATCTTATGTCTTACGCAAAGGAACGGGCTTATAGTGACTCGGAGCATAACAGGTTGGTGTCAAATGTTTCTAAAAGTTTTTTTAAGATTGATATAGTAAGTGTGAGCAAGCACTTCGTTTTAAAACACGGAAATTTAAAATACGTTTATTGTGCGGTTAACTGGAAGAAAAATGTTTCTAAAAGAACATTCGGCAGCGGTGCAGCTGGTTTGAGGAATCACTTAATTTGAACACTCAGAACTGTAAGAATGCACTTATTTGCAACGAAAAGTACTTTTAGTTATTCAGACAATAAAACCGAGTTTACAATTGTTCCTTAAAGTAATGGTATAACGTTTGTATAACATGCTTCAAATTAATCAGACCAAGACAGCAGGATGAATGAAACTTTTAAAAAGTAATTTTCACAGTGGTGCAGTTCATTTCAGACAGTGCTTCGTTTTAACGAAAAAAAACTGTTAGGGTAGGATTTTGGAATCAAAAGTGCTTTTACCCACTTAATATTCATTTAGCAAAATAAGAAAAAGTGTCTAAAGTTGTTTTTCATAGTGAATGCTGTTAAGTTAAGACAGCGCTTAATTTGAAAAAAAAAGACTTAGTCAATTTCAGAACTGTTGGCATTGTTTGATATGTAAGGAAATCTGTTTTGAGTCTCATATAGCTTTTAAATGTCTTTTTCTGAAAGGTGCATTTAGTTTTAAACAGCTAATAATTCACACCTATGAGAACTGTAAGCTTATTCTTTTGCAAAGAAACGTGCTTGTAGTCGTGCTTGTAGTCACTCATAGCAATACAGGTTGGTGTAAAATGTTTCTAAAAGTTATTTTCAGAATAGTATAGTTAGTCTGAGCAAGCACTTCGTTTGAAAACACGGAAACATTAGAAACGTGTGATTTGCAATTACACTTGCTTTTATTCACTCAGATCATGATAGCAAGATGTAAAACCTGTCTAAAAGTAGATTTTGGACTGGTGCAGTTAGTTTAAGGAAACAGTTCTTTTGAATAATCAGAACTGTAAGAATGTAGCTATTTGCAAAGAAACGTGCTTTTAGTAATTCAGACAATAACACCGAGTTTAAAATGTTTCTTGAAGTATTGGTATAACGTTTGTAGTGGATGAATAAACCTGTTATAAGTTATATTCACAGTTGCGCAGTTCATTTCACAGAATGCTTCGTTTGAACAAAACGAAACTGTAAGGGTATTTGATTTTCTGGATCAAAAGTGATTTTGTCTCTCAAACTATAATAGCAACATGACAAAAGGGTCTGCAGTTCATTTTCATAGTTATACAGTTAATTTTAGACAGCGCTTCATTTGAACAAAACAAAGATGTTGGATTTCATCTTTTGCAATGAAAGTACGATTAGTCAATGAGACAACTAAAGTAATTTAACAATTCTTTTCAAAAGTCACTTTAAAACATTTGGAAATGTTAGATTTGTGAGGTGATTCAATATGAGTCCCACATACTATTAGAACGCTTTTAAAGTTTTTTTTTTTTTTTTTTTCAGAAAACTGCCTTTAGTTTTAAACAGCCAATAGTTCACACAAATGAGAACTGTAAGTTTATTCTTTTGCAAAGAAACGTGCTTTTAGTTACTCTGAGCATAACAGTTTGGTGTAAAATGTTTCTAAAAGTTATTTTCAGAATAGTATAGTTAGTCTGAGCAAGCACTTCGTTTGAAAACACGGAAACGTTAGAAACGTGTGATTTGCAATTACACTCGCTTTTATTCACTCAGATCATGATAGCAAGATGTAAAACCTGTCTAAAAGTAGATTTTGGACTGGTGCTGTTAGTTTGAGGAAAAAGTTCTTTTGAATACTCAGAACTGTAAGAATGTAGCTATTTGCAAAGAAACGTGCTTTTAGTAATTCAGACAATAACACCAAGTTTAAAATGCTTCTTAAAGTAATGGTATAACGTTTGTAGTGAAACATGCTACAATTTACTCAGACTAAGACAGTAGGATGAATGAACCTGTTAAAAGTTATATTCACAGTTGTGCAGTCAATTTCAGAGAGTGCATTGTTTGAACAAAACGAAGCACTGTTAGGGTATATGACTTTTGGAATCAAAAGGGCTTTTAGTCACTCAAACTATAATAGCAACATGAAAAAAGGGTATGAAGTTAATTTTCATAGATATGCAGTACATTTTAGACAGCGCTTCATTTGAACAAAACAAAGATGTTGGATTTCGTCTTTTGCAATGAAAGTCTGATTAGTAGATGAGACAACTAAAGTAATTAAACAATTCTTTCCAAAAGTCATTTTAAAACATTTGGAAATGTTAGATTTGTGAGGTAATCCAATGTGAGTCCCACTTACTGTAAGAAAGCTTTTAAAGGTTTTTTTCAGAAAACTGCCTTTAGTTTTAAACAGCCAATAGTTCACACAAGTGAGAACTGTAAGTTTATTCTTTTGCAAAGAAACGTGCTTTTAGTTACGCAGAGCATAACAGAATGCTGTAAAATGTTTCTAAAAGTTATTTTCAGAATAGTATAGTTAGTCTGAGCAAGCACTTCGTTTGAAAACACGGAAACATTAGAAACGTGTGATTTGCAATTACACTTGCTTTTATTCAATCAGACCATGATAGCAAGATGTAAAACCTGTCCAAAAGTAGATTTTGGACTGGTGCTGTTAGTTTGAGGAAACAGTTCTTTTGAATACTCCGAACTTTAAGAATGTAGCTATTTGCAAAGAAACGTGCTTTTAGTAATTCAGACAATAACACCGAGTTTAAAATGTTTCTTAAAGTAATGGTTAGAACGTTTGTAGTGAAACATGCTACAATTTACTCAGACTAAGACAGTAGGATGAATGAACCTGTTAAAAGTTATATTCACAGTTGTGCAGTTAATTTCAGAGAGTGCTTCGTTTGAACAAAACGAAACTGTTTGGGTATATGACTTTTGGAATCAAATGGGCTTTTAGTCACTCAAACTATAATAGCAACATGAGAAAAGGGTCTGAAGTTCATTTTAATAGTAATGCATTTAATTTTAGACAGCGCTTCATTCGAACAAAACAAAGATGTTGGATTTCGTCTTTTGCAATGAAAGTCTGATTAGTAGATGAAACAACTAAAGATATTTAACAATTCTTTCCAAAAGTCATTTTAAAACTTTTGGAAATGTTAGATTTGTGAGGAAATCCAATGTGAGTCCCACATACTATAAGAAAGCTTTTAAAGATTTTTTTCAGAAAACTGCCTTTAGTTTTAAACAGCCAATAGTTCATTTGTATGGACAGGTCATCAAAGGTAAAACTTTAAAAGTTTTTTTTCTGTTACGTCAGTTTGCCAGTGAGATTAGGTGATATAGGAGTATGAGTCTGGCAAAGCAAAGCCTAATTTTTTGGGCCTCATTTTATCAGACAGGTCATCACAGCAACAAAGTGCAATTTACTTTACTTTACTGACAGGCCCTTACATCAATTTAAAATGATTTCTAAAGTGTGCTTTGCTTTATGACCTCAGTTTGACAGTGAAATAAGATAACTCTAAAGGACATGTGTTTGGCTACAAATAGCCTCATTTGCCCAATCATTTGTAAGAATCTAGCTATTTGTAATGAATCAATCAATCAATCTTTTATTTGTCACAGACACTGTTACATGCCGTGAAATGGCACCCCTCGGACCATAAACACATATCACATTCAAGGGAAGACAGATCCGAGAGGTAGTACAGAGAAAAAGGAACAACATGATACACAAGGAAAGTTGGCTTAAAAAAAAGAACCCCTCTCCGACTGTCCTTCAGTAGGGCAGTGTGAGACCCGGGAGACAAAAAAGCCCTTGCATTAAGCACATAAATTGAACATAACCTGGCAATGGGGAGGGGGACAGGGAATTGAGGTGTCCAATGTGGGCAACAGCCATCTGCCCCTGCAGCTATGGACAGCACTGGATCCAGACCCGCCTGCCCACACCATGCGAAGGCGTGGGATGGGGGTAGAGGTAAAGTCCTTGGAATGGGTACAGGAAATCAGAGAGTCTCGTTATCTTGTTCTCGTGGGGGTTGCTTATCTTCAGCACAGGCCTTGGCCCAGACTGACTGAAAGGGTTGTCGCCGAAAACAAATTCTTCTTCTTAAAATTTGGGACGATATCTGCTAGTTTTCACAGTTATCTAATGTCCATCACTGGTCGCCATTTCAGCCAAATTCCTTTGCAAAGTTGTTAGTCTCTCCAAGATGTTTTCCATTTTGCAGTCGATGTTTTCCATTCTCCGGTCCATAGCCACCCCGTTGTTATCCATTTTGCGGTCTATGGCCACTATAGCCGCTCCGTTGTTTTCCAGTTTTCGGTCTATGACCACCGTGATGTTTTCCAATTTCCGATCCATTGCTGCAGCATGAGTACGAGCAGCTTTGCCCACCTCAGTCTCAATCATGACCTCCATAACAGACAAAAAGCTGCTCAGAGCTCCTGAAGCTCTGCATGCGTTCCAGGCTGAAGCGTAACGCTCGTACCGGACACAACATTGAAGGAGTTGGGTCTTCCTCCCCCGTGGGGATCGCCTGTAGCCGGGTCGTGGTTTCAGGACGATGTGAGAGTAATTCGGTCCAAACTGTAGGCACTTGTTGGACGTGGAGAGTGCTTGTAGGTCCCCTACCCTCTTGATAGAGGCAAGCACTACTAGGAATGCAGTCTTCCCCATGAGATGAGGAAGGTCAGACTCTACTAGGGGCTCAAAGGGGGTCTTGGAAAGGCCCGCTAGGACCACGTCGAGAACCCAAGAGGGTATGGGGCATGGATGAGGGGGATTAACCCGCCTCGCGCCCCTGAGGAACCTGGTGACCAGTCTATGCTGTCCGAGGGACTTACCTTCCACCAGCTCATGGTGTGCAGCAATAGCGGCAACATATACCTTGAGCGTAGATGGTGATAGGTTGTCCTCGAGTTTCTATTAGAGAAAGGACAGCACTGCACTGATCGTACATACTCCGGGCTCTTCACCATGTTAGGAGCACCAGGACGAGAAGATGCGCCACTTTGCGGCGTACAAACGCCTTATGGCTGGTGCTCTTGCCTGAACGATGGCATCCGCCACCGCCGGAGGTAACTCGTTCAGGATCTTCTCGTCCCGTCCAGGGACCGGACATGGAGATCCCAGAGGTCTGGTCGTGAGTGCCACACCGTACCCTTCCCCTGAGACAGAAGGTCCTTCCGCAGGGGAATGGGCCAGGGGGGAGCTATTGCCAGAGGTATTAGCTCTGTGAACAAAGCCTTATTGGGCCAGTATGGCACAATTAAGAGGACCTGGTTTTCCTCGTCCCTGACCTCGCACAGGACCTGTGCAAGTAGGCTCACTGGGGGGAAGGCGTACTTCCACTTGTCCCGGGGCCAGCTGTGCGCTAGGGTATCCGTGCCGAGGGGATCCTCAATCAAGTGTACCAAAGGGGGCAATGGATGTTTTCTGGCGAGGCAAACAGTTCCACCTGTGCCTGGCCAAACTGTTCCCATATCAGCCGGATCGTCCTAGGATGGAGTCGCCATTCTCCGCGATGCGGCATCTGAAGAGAGAGCGCGTGTCGGCTGTCTGATTCAAGTAGCCTGGGAGAAATATGACCCGCAGGGATCTTATCCTCTGCTGACTCCAGAGGAGGAGGCGTCGGGCAAGTTGTGACATTCGGCGCGAACGTAACCCGCCTTGGCGGTTGACGTACATTACAGCTGCCGTGCTGTCGGAGCAGATCAGCACCTGCTTGCCCATCACTAGAGGTAGAAACCTCCTCAGGGCGAGCATGACCGCCAACAACTCCAGGCAATTGATATTCCAGTACAGTTGGAATTTACAGTACAATCAACCCGAAACTGTATGCCTGTTGCACCCTGCTCCCCAGCCCAACAGGGAGGCATCTGTTGTCCCCACAACGCGCCTCGAAACCTGTCCGAGGGACACTGCCACTCGATAAAATATCTTGAAGGACCATGGGGCTAGGGTGCTCCGACACTGAGGTGTGATGGCAATCCGACTGGTGCCTGTGTGCCACGCACTCCTCGGAACCCCACTCTGAAGCCAATGCTGAAGTGGTTACATGTGCATCAACCCAAGTGGGATCACCCCAGTCGTGGATGCCATATGCCCCAGGAGCCTCTAAAAATAATTCAGGGGGAACACTGCTCCGCTTGCTCAGGCATCGCAGCAAGGCTTCGGGCACGCTCGTACGTGGGCCGTGCAAACATGGTGTCAGAGTCTAATTCCATACCGAGATAAGAGATGCTCTTCAAGGAGAGCTTGCTCTTTCCTTGGTTGACCTTTAAACCCAGTTGGCTTAGGTTATGGAGCACCAGGTCCCTCTGTGTACATTTTTGTTACACACATGCCCGCTCTCTGAGGGGGGATAGTGTGGCTTCCGCAACTTTCGTTAAGATGCGGGGAAAGAGGGACAGACTGGTCGATTGTCACGAACCAATACTTGTATCTGACAGACTCGAGGATGCGCTTCTGTGTTAGCATTCTGAATGGTAGTCCGTGAAGACACCACTTCAGTGTACGCAGATCCAGAAGTGGGCGCAGCCCTCCCCCTCTCTTGGGGATGATGAAGACATCTCGGCTATGGGGACGGGTTCGATTGCTTCTTTTGCCAAAAGAGTCTTCACCTCTGCCCGAATGATGGTGGAATCTTTCCCTCGTACCAAGGTGTAAAGGATTCCCCGAACCGTCTTGTAACCACACACCGCCGCTAGGAGAGTGATAACCGTTGTATTTTAAGACCAGGGGAGGAAACAGTCTTTGTGAGAGAGTGGGCACCACAAGTTGGAACGTGGCAGGACCGTCCTGCTCCGGCCACTTTGGAGATAGAATGTCCAGGGCCGGGAATGGTGGTGTCTCCTCCACTGGTTGCCTCCCGTCAGGACCGCTTCCCACGCTTCCTGCGGGTGGGTTGCTGACCAGGAGGAGTCGCTGAATATGCACAACCGCTGCAAACGCGTCGTGACACCAGCAGGAAAGAGACGATCGCCAGAAGTCGATTTGCATTAGACTTGAAGTCATCAATTCTCAGAACTGACACATTGTTTGCCTGATGCCTTGTCCCTGGAGGTGAATTACCTATTCAAAACTTTTGTGACAGGCTTTCAACTAAGGGGATTAGGTGGGGCCCTGTGCTTAATGCTCAAACCCCACTAATCTGACCGGTGGGCAGAGCTGTTAGTTATCAGACTGTGGTTATGAACCGCAAATAGGAAAACATTGTTGAGAAACCAGCGAATATGCAATGGATTTTGGACAGACCTTGTGATCAATGATGGACATCAGATATCTGCTGAAACTGACAGAAATCGTCCTAAAATGTGAAATATTCTTTTTGTGCCAAGGCCAGTCCTGGAGAAAAAAAAACTTCCTAGGAGAACATGATAAGGAGACTCTTTGATTTCCTCCTACCCGTTTCAAGGACACCTATTTTGGACTGGCTTTACAGACCTCATACGCACACAGACATAGATCGACAATCATTGCCCCTCCCCGTATCCCACCACTTCTTGTGCCTTTAACACCTTGTTGTGGGCAGGAATGTCAGCGACCAGGGCCTTTTGGCTTCAGGACCGGCTGGCTGGTACCTACATTGCACCTGTTTATCATTCCCTGTCCCCCTCTCCCGTTGCAACATTATTGCTTTTTTCTTCTCTCCTGATTTACACTGCCCTACTTAAAAGATATTCTTATCCACCATATTTTCCAATATGTATCATATTTTTCTAGTGCCTTTGTTCCCTTTGCTATCTCTTGTCTGACCTGTCTGACCTATGTTCCCCCGAAATGTGGTATGTGTTAATGGTCGGTGGGGTCGAAATTCATTCTATAATAAATTCACAGGGTTAAAATTACTTTCAACGTTTCAGATATATACAACCTCAGGTGCATGGAGAGGTCAGATTTCTATAATGAAAAGCTTGGCCACTGAAAGTCCCATTTGGTTGGACAGGTCATCAGTGAAAAAGAAATGACTTTTAATAACAGATTTGCCTCTGACATCATTTTGCCAGTGAGATTATGTATGGAACTTTTAAATTGTGATTTGCTTTTGATCTCAGTTTACTAATCTGATAACTTTTAAGGAAATCTGTTTGGACATGGAAAGCCTTATATGGTTAAATATGTCCTTAAAGCAATATCACTGGTGTTGAAAATATAATTTAGTCTAAGTCTCGCTGTAAAAGTAGATTGCTGCAGAGCCTTAAACACTCAACCTTAAGGTGAGGAGTCAAACTCTTAGAAAAACTGGTTATGACAGGTACATAAATGACTTTGGCTGTGACATTAGTTTGTCGGTGAGATCAAATAACTGTCATATACATAGGGTTGCTAATACAGAGCCTCTGTTGGTCAGACAGGTAAATTAAAGATTTGCTTGTGACCTCCAATGAGATAAGATTATGGTAAGGGACATACATTTTCCTAAAAAGCATCATTTGGTCAGAAAAATTGTCACAGAAAAAAGATATGCATATTTAAAGGTTACGAAAAGCTTTAATGGTCTGACAGGCCCTTACATCAATTTAAAATGATTTCTAAAATGTGATTTGCTTCATGACCTCAGTTTGACAGTGAAATAATATAACTCTAAAGGACATGTGTTTGTCTACAAATAGCCTCATTTGTCAACTGACCCCAGTTTTTCAGTAAAACCAGATTACTGTGTAAGAATCTAGCTATTTGTAATGAAACGTGCTTTTACGTTTCAGACATGAATTTGTAATTTAAGGGAGATCTGTTTGGCTAGGAACATTCTAAATCCATCAGATAGACAGATCATCTCAGAAAAAGCATTAGTTTTAAAGGATGTTTGCTTGTCAGCTTTATTGCCCACAGAGCTTAGATTTCCGTGAGAAAATGTTTATTTATGTTATGAAAAGCATACTTTGATGAGAAACATTCAAACAGAATCATGAAATGACTTTTAAAAATTGATTTGCTTATTTTAAAATATCCTTATTGATATCAGATTGCAATGAAACGTGCTTTTAGTCATCCATAGCACAACAGCACAAAGTAATTTTTCTACCTTTCTATCAGCATTTTGAGGGGATGAGCAGTCACTTTTAGACAACCCGTCGAATTTAGGCAATTTACAAGAATTCTAACGATATGCTTTTTTAGATAATACCAACTAGTTTAAAGAATTAAAATAATTAGTTTACACAATGAACATTTAGGGTGTGACTCTTTCAATAAATCGTGCTTTAAGTCAATCAAACCATGACAGCAAGATGAAAAAGGGGTCTGAGAGTTCTTTTCACAGTGGTCACTTACTTTCATACAGTTTCATCCTTTGAACAAAACAGGACTGTTAGGGTACTTCATTTGAATACTAGTAAATGTACATATTTAGCTATTTGCAATGAAACCTGCTTTCTGTCACTCAGACTAGCAAGATGTTACTTTTGGAGTGGTGCAGATATTTTGGAAAGCACATTGTTTGAATACTCATAACTGTACTAATCTAGCTATTTGAAATAAAACATGCTGTAGCAATTCAGTGTAAAATGTCTAAAAGCCATTTCAGAGTGATGCGTTAGTTTGAGGAAGCACTTCATTTGAAGACTCAGAACTGCAAGAATGTAGCTATTTGCAATGAACCGTGCTTTTAGTATTTCAGACAACAACACCAAGATTACAATTGTGTCTTAAGTAATGGCACAACTTTTGTAGTGAAATATGCTATGAATTACTCATACAAAGACATCAGGATGAATGAAACTTTTAAAAAAGTTATTTGTCTTTTGCGATGAATAGTGCTTTTAGTTAATCAGACAACAATAGCAATTTGATAATTCTGTCCAAAAGTCCCTTTCAGACCTGTTGGAATTGTTGGATATTTAAAGAAATCTGATTTGGGTCTACTATACTATGACAAAGTTTTTTAATGTCTTTTTCTGAAAGGGGACTTTAGTTAAAAAAATCCTCTAGTTTGAACATAGGAGAAAGGTAATCTTATGTCTTACGCAAAGGAACGGGCTTGTAGTGACTCAGAGCATAACAGGTTGGTGTCAAATGTTTCTAAAAGTTTTTTTAAGATTGATATAGTAAGTGTGAGCAAGCACTTCGTTTTAAAACACGGAAATTTAAAATACGTTTATTGTGCGGTTAACTGGAAGAAAAATGTTTCTGAAAGAACATTCGTCAGCGGTGCAGCTAGTTTGAGGAATCACTTAATTTGAACACTCAGAACTGTAAGAATGCACTTATTTGCAACGAAAAGTACTTTTAGTAATTCAGACAATAAAACTGAGTTTACAATTGTTCCTTAAAGTAATGGTATAACGTTTGTATAACATGCTTCAAATTAATCAGACCAAGACGAATGAAACTTTTAAAAAGTAATTTTCACAGTGGTGCAGTTCATTTCAGACAGTGCTTCGTTTTAACGAAAAAAAACTGTTAGGGTAGGATTTTGGAATCAAAAGTGCTTTTACCCACTTAATATTCATTTAGCAAAATAAGAAAAAGTGTCTAAAGTTGTTTTTCATAGTGAATGCTGTTAAGTTAAGACAGCGCTTAATTTGAAAAAAAAAGACTTCGTCACTTTCAGAACTGTTGGCATTGTTTGATATGCAAGGAAATCTGTTTTGAGTCTCATATAGCTTTTAAATGTCTTTTTCTGAAAGGTGCATTTAGTTTTAAACAGCTAATAATTCACACCTATGAGAACTGTAAGCTTATTCTTTTGCAAAGAAACGTGCTTGTAGTCGTGCTTGTAGTCATTCATAGCAATACAGGTTGGTGTAAAATGTTTCTAAAAGTTATTTTCAGAATAGTATAGTTAGTCTGAGCAAGCATTTCGTTTGAAAACACGGAAACATTAGAAACGTGTGATTTGCAATTACACTTGCTTTTATTCACTCAGATCATGATAGCAAGATGTAAAACCTGTCTAAAAGTAGATTTTGGACTGGTGCAGTTAGTTTAAGGAAACAGTTCTTTTGAATAATCAGAACTGTAAGAATGTAGCTATTTGCAAAGAAACGTGCTTTTAGTAATTCAGACAATAACACCGAGTTTAAAATGTTTCTTGAAGTATTAGTATAACGTTTGTAGTGGATGAATAAACCTGTTATAAGTTATATTCACAGTTGCGCAGTTCATTTCACAGAATGCTTCGTTTGAACAAAACGAAACTGTAAGGGTATTTGATTTTCTGGATCAAAAGTGATTTTGTCTCTCAAACTATAATAGCAACATGACAAAAGGGTCTGCAGTTCATTTTCATAGTTATGCAGTTAATTTTAGACAGCGCTTCATTTGAACAAAACAAAGATGTTGGATTTCATCTTTTGCAATGAAAGTACGATTAGTCAATGAGACAACTAAAGTAATTTAACAATTCTTTCCAAAAGTCACTTTAAAACATTTGGAAATGTTACATTTGTGAGGTGATTCAATGTGAGTCCCACATACTATTAGAACGCTTTTAAAGTTTTTTTTTTTTTTTTTCAGAAGACTGCCTTTAGTTTTAAACAGCCAATAGTTCACACAAATGAGAACTGTAAGTTTATTCTTTTGCAAAGAAACGTGCTTTTAGTTACTCAGAGCATAACAGTTTGGTGTAAAATGTTTCTAAAAGTTATTTTCAGAATAGTATAGTTAGTCTGAGCAAGCACTTCGTTTGAAAACACGGAAACGTTAGAAACGTGTGATTTGCAATTACACTCGCTTTTATTCACTCAGATCATGATAGCAAGATGTAAAACCTGTCTAAAAGTAGATTTTGGACTGGTGCTGTTAGTTTGAGGAAAAAGTTCTTTTGAATACTCAGAACTGTAAGAATGTAACTATTTGCAAAGAAACGTGCTTTTAGTAATTCAGACAATAACACCAAGTTTAAAATGCTTCTTAAAGTAATGGTATAACGTTTGTAGTGAAACATGCTACAATTTACTCAGACTAAGACAGTAGGATGAATGAACCTGTTAAAAGTTATATTCACAGTTGTGCAGTTAATTTCAGAGAGTGCTTTGTTTGAACAAAACGAAGCACTGTTAGGGTATATGACTTTTGGAATCAAAAGGGCTTTTAGTCACTCAAACTATAATAGCAACATGAAAAAAGGGTATGAAGTTAATTTTCATAGATATGCAGTACATTTTAGACAGCGCTTCATTTGAACAAAACAAAGATGTTGGATTTCGTCTTTTGCAATGAAAGTCTGATTAGTAGATGAGACAACTAAAGTAATTAAACAATTATTTCCAAAAGTCATTTTAAAACATTTGGAAATGTTAGATTTGTGAGGTAATCCAATGTGAGTCCCACTTACTGTAAGAAAGCTTTTAAAGGTTTTTTTCAGAAAACTGCCTTTAGTTTTAAACAGCCAATAGTTCACACAAGTGAGAACTGTAAGTTTATTCTTTTGCAAAGAAACGTGCTTTTAGTTACGCAGAGCATAACAGAATGCTGTAAAATGTTTCTAAAAGTTATTTTCAGAATAGTATAGTTAGTCTGAGCAAGCACTTCGTTTGAAAACACGGAAACATTAGAAACGTGTGATTTGCAATTACACTTGCTTTTATTCAATCAGACCATGATAGCAAGATGTAAAACCTGTCCAAAAGTAGATTTTGGACTGGTGCTGTTAGTTTGAGGAAACAGTTCTTTTGAATACTCCGAACTTTAAGAATGTAGCTATTTGCAAAGAAACGTGCTTTTAGTAATTCAGACAATAACACCGAGTTTAAAATGTTTCTTAAAGTAATGGTTAGAACGTTTGTAGTGAAACATGCTACAATTTACTCAGACTAAGACAGTAGGATGAATGAACCTGTTAAAAGTTATATTCACAGTTGTGCAGTTAATTTCAGAGAGTGCTTCGTTTGAACAAAACGAAACTGTTTGGGTATATGACTTTTGGAATCAAATGGGCTTTTAGTCACTCAAACTATAATAGCAACATGAGAAAAGGGTCTGAAGTTCATTTTAATAGTAATGCAGTTAATTTTAGACAGCGCTTCATTCGAACAAAACAAAGATGTTGGATTTCGTCTTTTGCAATGAAAGTCTGATTAGTAGATGAAACAACTAACGATATTTAACAATTATTTCCAAAAGTCATTTTAAAACTTTTGGAAATGTTAGATTTGTGAGGAAATCCAATGTGAGTCCCACATACTATAAGAAAGCTTTTAAAGATTTTTTTCAGAAAACTGCCTTTAGTTTTAAACAGCCAATAGTTCATTTGTATGGACAGGTCATCAAAGGTAAAACTTTAAAAGTTTTTTTTCTGTTACGTCAGTTTGCCAGTGAGATTAGGTGATATAGGAGTATGAGTCTGGCAAAGCAAAGCCTAATTTTTTGGGCCTCATTTTATCAGACAGGTCATCACAGCAACAAAGTGCAATTTACTTTACTTTACTGACAGGCCCTTACATCAATTTAAAATGATTTCTAAAGTGTGCTTTGCTTTATGACCTCAGTTTGACAGTGAAATAAGATAACTCTAAAGGACATGTGTTTGGCTACAAATAGCCTCATTTGCCCAATCATTTGTAAGAATCTAGCTATTTGTAATGAATCAATCAATCAATCTTTTATTTGTCACAGACACTGTTACATGCCGTGAAATGGCACCCCTCGGACCATAAACACATATCACATTCAAGGGAAGACAGATCCGAGAGGTAGTACAGAGAAAAAGGAACAACATGATACACAAGGAAAGTTGGCTTAAAAAAAAGAACCCCTCTCCGACTGTCCTTCAGTAGGGCAGTGTGAGACCCGGGAGACAAAAAAGCCCTTGCATTAAGCACATAAATTGAACATAACATGGCAATGGGGAGGGGGACAGGGAATTGAGGTGTCCAATGTGGGCAACAGCCATCTGTCCCTGCAGCTATGGACAGCACTGGATCCAGACCCGCCTGCCCACACCATGCGAAGGCGTGGGATGGGGGTAGAGGTAAAGTCCTTGGAATGGGTACAGGAAATCAGAGAGTCTCGTTATCTTGTTCTCGTGGGGGTTGCTTATCTTCAGCACAGGCCTTGGCCAAGACTGACTGAAAGGGTTGTCGCCGAAAACAGATTCTTCTTCTTAAAATTTGGGACGATATCTGCTAGTTTTCACAGTTATCTAATGTCCATCACTGGTCGCCATTTCAGCCAAATTCCTTTGCAAAGTTGTTAGTCTCTCCAAGATGTTTTCCATTTTGCAGTCGATGTTTTCCATTCTCCGGTCCATAGCCACCCCGTTGTTATCCATTTTGCGGTCTATGGCCAATATAGCCGCTCCGTTGTTTTCCAGTTTTCGGTCTATGACCACCGTGATGTTTTCCAATTTCCGATCCATTGCCGCAGCATGAGTACGAGCAGCTTTGCCCACCTCAGTCTCAATCATGACCTCCATAACAGACAAAAAGCTGCTCAGAGCTCCTGAAGCTCTGCATGCGTTCCAGGCTGAAGCGTAACGCTCGTACCGGACACAACATTGAAGGAGTTGGGTCTTCCTCCCCCGTGGGGAGCGCCTGTAGCCGGGTCGTGGTTTCAGGACGATGTGAGAGTAATTCGGTCCAAACTGTAGGCACTTGTTGGACGTGGAGAGTGCTTGTAGGTCCCCTACCCTCTTGATAGAGGCAAGCACTACTAGGAATGCTGTCTTCCCCATTAGATGAGGAAGGTCAGACTCTACTAGGGGCTCAAAGGGGGTCTTGGAAAGGCCCGCTAGGACCACGTCAAGAACCCAAGAGGGTATGGGGCATGGATAAGGGGGATTAACCCGCCTCGCGCCCCTGAGGAACCTGGTGACCAGTCTATGCTGTCCGAGGGACTTACCTTCCACCAGCTCATGGTGTGCAGCAATAGCGGCAACATATACCTTGAGCGTAGATGGTGATAGGTTGTCCTCGAGTTTCTATTAGAGAAAGGACAGCACTGCACTGATCGTACATACTCCGGGCTCTTCACCATGTTAGGAGCACCAGGACGAGAAGATGCGCCACTTTGCGGCGTACAAACGCCTTATGGCTGGTGCTCTTGCCTGAACGATTGCATCCGCCACCGCCGGAGGTAACTCGTTCAGGATCTTCTCGTCCCGTCCAGGGACCGGACATGGAGATCCCAGAGGTCTGGTCGTGAGTGCCACACCGTACCCTTCCCCTGAGACAGAAGGTCCTTCTGCAGGGGAATGGGCCAGGGGGGAGCTATCGCCAGAGGTATTAGCTCTGCGAACAAAGCCTTATTGGGCCAGTATGGCACAATTAAGAGGACCTGGTTTTCCTCGTCCCTGACCTCGCACAGGACCTGTGCAAGTAGGCTCACTGGGGGGAAGGCGTACTTCCACTTGTCCCGGGGCCAGCTGTGCACTAGGGTATCCGTGCCGAGGGGATCCTCAATCAAGTGTACCAAAGGGGGCAATGGATGTTTTCTGGCGAGGCAAACAGTTCCACCTGTGCCTGGCCAAACTGTTCCCATATCAGCCGGATCGTCCTAGGATGGAGTCGCCATTCTCCGCGATGCGGCATCTGAAGAGAGAGCGCGTGTCGGCTGTCTGATTCAAGTAGCCTGGGAGAAATATGACCCGCAGGGATCTTATCCTCTGCTGACTCCAGAGGAGGAGGCGTCGGGCAAGTTGTGACATTCGGCGCGAACGTAACCCGCCTTGGCGGTTGACGTACATTACAGCTGCCGTGCTGTCGGAGCAGATCAGCACCTGCTTGCCCATCACTAGAGGTAGAAACCTCCTCAGGGCGAGCATGACCGCCAACAACTCCAGGCAATTGATATTCCAGTACAGTTGGAATTTACAGTACAATCAACCCGAAACTGTATGCCTGTTGCACCCTGCTCCCCAGCCCAACAGGGAGGCATCTGTTGTCCCCACAACGCGCCTCGAAACCTGTCCGAGGGACACTGCCACTCGATAAAATATCTTGAAGGACCATGGGGCTAGGGTGCTCCGACACTGAGGTGTGATGGCAATCCGACTGGTGCCTGTGTGCCACGCACTCCTCGGAACCCCACTCTGAAGCCAATGCTGAAGTGGTTACATGTGCATCAACCCAAGTGGGATCACCCCAGTCGTGGATGCCATATGCCCCAGGAGCCTCTAAAAATAATTCAGGGGGAACACTGCTCCGCTTGCTCAGGCATCGCAGCAAGGCTTCGGGCACGCTCGTACGTGGGCCGTGCAAACATGGTGTCAGAGTCTAATTCCATACCGAGATAAGAGATGCTCTTCAAGGAGAGCTTGCTCTTTCCTTGGTTGACCTTTAAACCCAGTTGGCTTAGGTTATGGAGCACCAGGTCCCTCTGTGTACATTTTTGTTACACGCATGCCCGCTCTCTGAGGGGGGATAGTGTGGCTTCCGCAACTTTCGTTAAGATGCGGGGAAAGAGGGAAAGACTGGTCGATTGTCACGAACCAATACTTGTATCTGACAGACTCGAGGATGCGCTTCTGTGTTAGCATTCTGAATGGTAGTCCGTGAAGACACCACTTCAGTGTACGCAGATCCAGAAGTGGGCGCAGCCCTCCCCCTCTCTTGGGGATGATGAAGACATCTCGGCTATGGGGACGGGTTCGATTGCTTCTTTTGCCAAAAGAGTCTTCACCTCTGCCCGAATGATGGTGGAATCTTTCCCTCGTACCAAGGTGTAAAGGATTCCCCGAACCGTCTTGTAACCACACACCGCCGCTAGGAGAGTGATAACCGTTGTATTTTAAGACCAGGGGAGGAAACAGTCTTTGTGAGAGAGTGGGCACCACAAGTTGGAACGTGGCAGGACCGTCCTGCTCCGGCCACTTTGGAGATAGAATGTCCAGGGCCGGGAATGGTGGTGTCTCCTCCACTGGTTGCCTCCCATCAGGACCGCTTCCCACGCTTCCTGCGGGTGGGTTGCTGACCAGGAGGAGTCGCTGAATATGCACAACCGCTGCAAACGCGTCGTGACACCAGCAGGAAAGAGACGATCGCCAGAAGTCGATTTGCATTAGACTTGAAGTCATCAATTCTCAGAACTGACACATTGTTTGCCTGATGCCTTGTCCCTGGAGGTGAATTACCTATTCAAAACTTTTATGACAGGCTTTCAACTAAGGGGATTAGGTGGGGCCCTGTGCTTAATGCTCAAACCCCACTAATCTGACCGGTGGGCAGAGCTGTTAGTTATCAGACTGTGGTTATGAACCGCAAATAGGAAAACATTGTTGAGAAACCAGCGAATATGCAATGGATTTTGGACAGACCTTGTGATCAATGATGGACATCAGATATCTGCCGAAACTGACAGAAATCGTCCTAAAATGTGAAATATTCTTTTTGTGCCAAGGTCAGTCCTGGAGAAAAAAAAACTTCCTAGGAGAACATGATAAGGAGACTCTTTGATTTCCTCCTACCCGTTTCAAGGACACCTATTTTGGACTGGCTTTACAGACCTCATACGCACACAGACATAGATCGACAATCATTGCCCCTCCCCGTATCCCACCACTTCTTGTGCCTTTAACACCTTGTTGTGGGCAGGAATGTCAGCGACCAGGGCCTTTTGGCTTCAGGACCGGTTGGCTGGTACCTACATTGCACCTGTTTATCATTCCCTGTCCCCCTCTCCCGTTGCAACATTATTGCTTTTTTCTTCTCTCCTGATTTACACTGCCCTACTTAAAAGATATTCTTATCCACCATATTTTCCAATATGTATCATATTTTTCTAGTGCCTTTGTTCCCTTTGCTATCTCTTGTCTGACCTGTCTGACCTATGTTCCCCCGAAATGTGGTATGTGTTAATGGTCGGTGGGGTCGAAATTCATTCTATAATAAATTCACAGGGTTAAAATTACTTTCAACGTTTCAGATATATACAACCTCAGGTGCATGGAGAGGTCAGATTTCTATAATGAAAAGCTTGGCCACTGAAAGTCCCATTTGGTTGGACAGGTCATCAGTGAAAAAGAAATGACTTTTAATAACAGATTTGCCTCTGACATCATTTTGCCAGTGAGATTATGTATGGAACTTTTAGATTGTGATTTGCTTTTGATCTCAGTTTACTAATCTGATAACTTTTAGGGAAATCTGTTTGGACATGGAAAGCCTTATATGGTTAAATATGTCCTTAAAGCAATATCACTGGTGTTGAAAATATAATTTAGTCTAAGTCTCGCTGTAAAAGTAGATTGCTGCAGAGCCTTAAACACTCAACCTTAAGGTGAGGAGTCAAACTCTTAGAAAAACTGGTTATGACAGGTACATAAATGACTTTGGCTGTGACATTAGTTTGTCGGTGAGATCAAATAACTGTCATATACATAGGGTTGCTAATACAGAGCCTCTGTTGGTCAGACAGGTAAATTAAAGATTTGCTTGTGACCTCCAATGAGATAAGATTATGGTAAGGGACATACATTTTCCTAAAAAGCATCATTTGGTATGCAAAAGATATGCATATTTAAAGGTTACGAAAAGCTTTAATGGTCTGACAGGCCCTTACATCAATTTAAAATGATTTCTAAAATGTGATTTGCTTCATGACCTCAGTTTGACAGTGAAATAATATAACTCTAAAGGACATGTGTTTGTCTACAAATAGCCTCATTTGTCAACTGACCCCAGTTTTTCAGTAAAATCAGATTACTGTGTAAGAATCTAGCTATTTGTAATGAAACGTGCTTTTACGTTTCAGACATGAATTTGTAATTTAAGGGAGATCTGTTTGGCTAGGAACATTATAAATCCATCAGATAGACAGATCATCTCAGAAAAAGCATTAGTTTTAAAGGATGTTTGCTTGTCAGCTTTATTGCCCACAGAGCTTAGATTTCCGTGAGAAAATGTTTATTTATGTTATGAAAAGCATACTTTGATGAGAAACATTCAAACAGAATCATGAAATGACTTTTAAAAATTGATTTGCTTATTTTAAAATATCCTTATTGATATCAGATTGCAATGAAACGTGCTTTTAGTCATCCATAGCACAACAGCACAAAGTAATTTTTCTACCTTTCTATCAGCATTTTGAGGGGATGAGCAGTCACTTTTAGACAACCCGTCGAATTTAGGCAATTTACAAGAATTCTAACGATATGCTTTTTTAGATAATACCAACTAGTTTAAAGAATTAAAATAATTAGTTTACACAATGAACATTTAGGGTGTGACTCTTTCAATAAATCGTGCTTTAAGTCAATCAAACCATGACAGCAAGATGAAAAAGGGGTCTGAGAGTTCTTTTCACAGTGGTCACTTACTTTCATACAGTTTCATCCTTTGAACAAAACAGGACTGTTAGGGTACTTCATTTGAATACTAGTTAATGTACATATTTAGCTATTTGCAATGAAACCTGCTTTCTGTCACTCAGACTAGCAAGATGTAACTTTTGGAGTGGTGCAGATATTTTGGAAAGCACATTGTTTGAATACTCATAACTGTACTAATCTAGCTATTTGAAATAAAACATGCTGTAGCAATTCAGTGTAAAATGTCTAAAAGCCATTTCAGAGTGATGCGTTAGTTTGAGGAAGCACTTCATTTGAAGACTCAGAACTGCAAGAATGTAGCTATTTGCAATGAACCGTGCTTTTAGTATTTCAGACAACAACACCAAGATTACAATTAAGTAATGGCACAACTTTTGTAGTGAAATATGCTATGAATTACTCATACAAAGACATCAGGATGAATGAAACTTTAAAAAAGTTATTTGTCTTTTGCGATGAATAGTGCTTTTAGTTAATCAGACAACAATAGCAATTTGATAATTCTGTCCAAAAGTCCCTTTCAGACCTGTTGGAATTGTTGGATATTTAAAGAAATCTGATTTGGGTCTACTATACTATGACAAAGTTTTTTAATGTCTTTTTCTGAAAGGGGACTTTAGTTAAAAAAATCCTCTAGTTTGAACATAGGAGAAAGGTAATCTTATGTCTTACGCAAAGGAACGGGCTTGTAGTGACTCAGAGCATAACAGGTTGGTGTCCTGTTATGTTTCTAAAAGTTTTTTTAAGATTGATATAGTAAGTGTGAGCAAGCACTTCGTTTTAAAACACGGAAATTTAAAATACGTTTATTGTGCGGTTAACTGGAAAAAAAATGTTTCTGAAAGAACATTCGTCAGCGGTGCAGCTAGTTTGAGGAATCACTTAATTTGAACACTCAGAACTGTAAGAATGCACTTATTTGCAACGAAAAGTACTTTTAGTAATTCAGACAATAAAACTGAGTTTACAATTGTTCCTTAAAGTAATTGTATAACGTTTGTATAACATGCTTCAAATTAATCAGACCAAGACAGCAGGATGAATGAAATTTTTAAGAAGTAATTTTCACAGTGGTGCAGTTCATTTCAGACAGTGCTTCGTTTTAACGAAAAAAAACTGTTAGGGTAGGATTTTGGAATCAAAAGTGCTTTTACCAACTTAATATTCATTTAGCAAAATAAGAAAAAGTGTCTAAAGTTGTTTTTCATAGTGAATGCTGTTAAGTTAAGACAGCGCTTAATTTGAAAAAAAAAGACTTCGTCACTTTCAGAACTGTTGGCATTGTTTGATATGTAAGGAAATCTGTTTTGAGTCTCATATAGCTTTTAAATGTCTTTTTCTGAAAGGTGCATTTAGTTTTAAACAGCTAATAATTCACACCTATGAGAACTGTAAGCTTATTCTTTTGCAAAGAAACGTGCTTGTAGTCGTGCTTGTAGTCATTCATAGCAATACAGGTTGGTGTAAAATGTTTCTAAAAGTTATTTTCAGAATAGTATAGTTAGTCTGAGCAAGCACTTCGTTTGAAAACACGGAAACATTAGAAACGTGTGATTTGCAATTACACTTGCTTTTATTCACTCAGATCATGATAGCAAGATGTAAAACCTGTCTAAAAGTAGATTTTGGACTGGTGCAGTTAGTTTAAGGAAACAGTTCTTTTGAATAATCAGAACTGTAAGAATGTAGCTATTTGCAAAGAAACGTGCTTTTAGTAATTCAGACAATAACACCGAGTTTAAAATGTTTCTTGAAGTATTGGTATAACGTTTGTAGTGGATGAATAAACCTGTTATAAGTTATATTCACAGTTGCGCAGTTCATTTCACAGAATGCTTCGTTTGAACAAAACGAAACTGTAAGGGTATTTGATTTTCTGGATCAAAAGTGATTTTGTCTCTCAAACTATAATAGCAACATGACAAAAGGGTCTGCAGTTCATTTTCATAGTTATGCAGTTAATTTTAGACAGCGCTTCATTTGAACAAAACAAAGATGTTGGATTTCATCTTTTGCAATGAAAGTACGATTAGTCAATGAGACAACTAAAGTAATTTAACAATTCTTTCCAAAAGTCACTTTAAAACATTTGGAAATGTTACATTTGTGAGGTGATTCAATGTGAGTCCCACATACTATTAGAACGCTTTTAAAGTTTTTTTTTTCTTTTTTTCAGAAAACTGCCTTTAGTTTTAAACAGCCAATAGTTCACACAAAGGAGAACTGTAAGTTTATTCTTTTGCAAAGAAACGTGCTTTTAGTTACTCAGAGCATAACAGTTTGGTGTAAAATGTTTCTAAAAGTTATTTTCAGAATAGTATAGTTAGTCTGAGCAAGCACTTCGTTTGAAAACACGGAAACGTTAGAAACGTGTGATTTGCAATTACACTCGCTTTTATTCACTCAGATCATGATAGCAAGATGTAAAACCTGTCTAAAAGTAGATTTTGGACTGGTGCTGTTAGTTTGAGGAAAAAGTTCTTTTGAATACTCAGAACTGTAAGAATGTAGCTATTTGCAAAGAAACGTGCTTTTAGTAATTCAGACAATAACACCAAGTTTAAAATGCTTCTTAAAGTAATGGTATAACGTTTGTAGTGAAACATGCTACAATTTACTCAGACTAAGACAGTAGGATGAATGAACCTGTTAAAAGTTATATTCACAGTTGTGCAGTTAATTTCAGAGAGTGCTTTGTTTGAACAAAACGAAGCACTGTTAGGGTATATGACTTTTGGAATCAAAAGGGCTTTTAGTCACTCAAACTATAATAGCAACATGAAAAAAGGGTATGAAGTTAATTTTCATAGATATGCAGTACATTTTAGACAGCGCTTCATTTGAACAAAACAAAGATGTTGTATTTCGTCTTTTGCAATGAAAGTCTGATTAGTAGATGAAACAACTAAAGATATTTAACAATTCTTTCCAAAAGTCATTTTAAAACTTTTGGAAATGTTAGATTTGTGAGGAAATCCAATGTGAGTCCCACATACTATAAGAAAGCTTTTAAAGATTTTTTTCAGAAAACTGCCTTTAGTTTTAAACAGCCAATAGTTCATTTGTATGGACAGGTCATCAAAGGTAAAACTTTAAAAGTTTTTTTTCTGTTACGTCAGTTTGCCAGTGAGATTAGGTGATATAGGAGTATGAGTCTGGCAAAGCAAAGCCTAATTTTTTGGGCCTCATTTTATCAGACAGGTCATCACAGCAACAAAGTGCAATTTACTTTACTTTACTGACAGGCCCTTACATCAATTTAAAATGATTTCTAAAGTGTGCTTTGCTTTATGACCTCAGTTTGACAGTGAAATAAGATAACTCTAAAGGACATGGGTTTGGCTACAAATAGCCTCATTTGCCCAATCATTTGTAAGAATCTAGCTATTTGTAATGAATCAATCAATCAATCTTTTATTTGTCACAGACACTGTTACATGCCGTGAAATGGCACCCCTCGGACCATAAACACATATCACATTCAAGGGAAGACAGATCCGAGAGGTAGTACAGAGAAAAAGGAACAACATGATACACAAGGAAAGTTGGCTTAAAAAAAAGAACCCCTCTCCGACTGTCCTTCAGTAGGGCAGTGTGAGACCCGGGAGACAAAAAAGCCCTTGCATTAAGCACATAAATTGAACATAACATGGCAATGGGGAGGGGGACAGGGAATTGAGGTGTCCAATGTGGGCAACAGCCAACTGCCCCTGCAGCTATGGACAGCACTGGATCCAGACCCGCCTGCCCACACCATGCGAAGGCGTGGGATGGGGGTAGAGGTAAAGTCCTTGGAATGGGTACAGGAAATCAGAGAGTCTCGTTATCTTGTTCTCGTGGGGGTTGCTTATCTTCAGCACAGGCCTTGGCCAAGACTGACTGAAAGGGTTGTCGCCGAAAACAAGTTCTTCTTCTTAAAATTTGGGACGATATCTGCTAGTTTTCACAGTTATCTAATGTCCATCACTGGTCGCCATTTCAGCCAAATTCCTTTGCAAAGTTGTTAGTCTCTCCAAGATGTTTTCCATTTTGCAGTCGATGTTTTCCATTCTCCGGTCCATAGCCACCCCGTTGTTATCCATTTTGCGGTCTATGGCCACTATAGCCGCTCCGTTGTTTTCCAGTTTTCGGTCTATGACCACCGTGATGTTTTCCAATTTCCGATCCATTGCCGCAGCATGAGTACTAGCAGCTTTGCCCACCTCAGTCTCAATCATGACCTCCATAACAGACAAAAAGCTGCTCAGAGCTCCTGAAGCTCTGCATGCGTTCCAGGCTGAAGCGTAACGCTCGTACCGGACACAACATTGAAGGAGTTGGGTCTTCCTCCCCCGTGGGGAGCGCCTGTAGCCGGGTCGTGGTTTCAGGACGATGTGAGAGTAATTCGGTCCAAACTGTAGGCACTTGTTGGACGTGGAGAGTGCTTGTAGGTCCCCTACCCTCTTGATAGAGGCAAGCACTACTAGGAATGCTGTCTTCCCCATGAGATGAGGAAGGTCAGACTCTACAAGGGGCTCAAAGGGGGTCTTAGAAAGGCCCGCTAGGACCACGTCGAGAACCCAAGAGGGTATGGGGCATGGATGAGGGGGATTAACCCGCCTCGCGCCCCTGAGGAACCTGGTGACCAGTCTATGCTGTCCGAGGGACTTACCTTCCACCAGCTCATGGTGTGCAGCAGTAGCGGCAACATATACCTTGAGCGTAGATGGTGATAGGTTGTCCTCGAGTTTCTATTAGAGAAAGGACAGCACTGCACTGATCGTACATACTCCGGGCTCTTCACCATGTTAGGAGCACCAGGACGAGAAGATGCGCCACTTTGCGGCGTACAAACGCCTTATGGCTGGTGCTCTTGCCTGAACGATTGCATCCGCCACCGCCGGAGGTAACTCGTTCAGGATCTTCTCGTCCCGTCCAGGGACCGGACATGGAGATCCCAGAGGTCTGGTCGTGAGTGCCACACCGTACCCTTCCCCTGAGACAGAAGGTCCTTCCGCAGGGGAATGGGCCAGGGGGGAGCTATCGCCAGAGGTATTAGCTCTGCGAACAAAGCCTTATTGGGCCAGTATGGCACAATTAAGAGGACCTGGTTTTCCTCGTACCTGACCTCGCACAGGACCTGTGCAAGTAGGCTCACTGGGGGGAAGGCGTACTTCCACTTGTCCCGGGGCCAGCTGTGCACTAGGGTATCCGTGCCGAGGGGATCCTCAATCAAGTGTACCAAAGGGGGCAATGGATGTTTTCTGGCAAGGCAAACAGTTCCACCTGTGCCTGGCCAAACTGTTCCCATATCAGCCGGATCGTCCTAGGATGGAGTCGCCATTCTCCGCGATGCGGCATCTGAAGAGAGAGCGCGTGTCGGCTGTCTGATTCAAGTAGCCTGGGAGAAATATGACCCGCAGGGATCTTATCCTCTGCTGACTCCAGAGGAGGAGGCGTCGGGCAAGTTGTGACATTCGGCGCGAACGTAACCCGCCTTGGCGGTTGACGTACATTACAGCTGCCGTGCTGTCGGAGCAGATCAGCACCTGCTTGCCCATCACTAGAGGTAGAAACCTCCTCAGGGCGAGCATGACCGCCAACAACTCCAGGCAATTGATATTCCAGTACAGTTGGAATTTACAGTACAATCAACCCGAAACTGTATGCCTGTTGCACCCTGCTCCCCAGCCCAACAGGGAGGCATCTGTTGTCCCCACAACGCGCCTCGAAACCTGTCCGAGGGACACTGCCACTCGATACAATATCTTGAAGGACCATGGGGCTAGGGTGCTCCGACACTGAGGTGTGATGGCAATCCGACTGGTGCCTGTGTGCCACGCACTCCTCGGAACCCCACTCTGAAGCCAATGCTGAAGTGGTTACATGTGCATAAACCCAAGTGGGATCACCCCAGTCGTGGATGCCATATGCCCCAGGAGCCTCTAAAAATAATTCAGGGGGAACACTGCTCCGCTTGCTCAGGCATCGCAGCAAGGCTTCGGGCACGCTCGTACGTGGGCCGTGCAAACATGGTGTCAGAGTCTAATTCCATACCGAGATAAGAGATGCTCTTCAAGGAGAGCTTGCTCTTTCCTTGGTTGACCTTTAAACCCAGTTGGCTTAGGTTATGGAGCACCAGGTCCCTCTGTGTACATTTTTGTTACACGCATGCCCGCTCTCTGAGGGGGGATAGTGTGGCTTCCGCAACTTTCGTTAAGATGCGGGGAAAGAGGGACAGACTGGTCGATTGTCACGAACCAATACTTGTATCTGACAGACTCGAGGATGCGCTTCTGTGTTAGCATTCTGAATGGTAGTCCGTGAAGACACCACTTCAGTGTACGCAGATCCAGAAGTGGGCGCAGCCCTCCCCCTCTCTTGGGGATGATGAAGACATCTCGGCTATGGGGACGGGTTCGATTGCTTCTTTTGCCAAAAGAGTCTTCACCTCTGCCCGAATGATGGTGGAATCTTTCCCTCGTACCAAGGTGTAAAGGATTCCCCGAACCGTCTTGTAACCACACACCGCCGCTAGGAGAGTGATAACCATTGTATTTTAAGACCAGGGGAGGAAACAGTCTTTGTGAGAGAGTGGGCACCACAAGTTGGAACGTGGCAGGACCGTCCTGCTCCGGCCACTTTGGAGATAGAATGTCCAGGGCCGGGAATGGTGGTGTCTCCTCCACTGGTTGCCTCCCGTCAGGACCGCTTCCCACGCTTCCTGCGGGTGGGTTGCTGACCAGGAGGAGTCGCTGAATATGCACAACCGCTGCAAACGCGTCGTGACACCAGCAGGAAAGAGACGATCGCCAGAAGTCGATTTGCATTAGACTTGAAGTCATCAATTCTCAGAACTGACACATTGTTTGCCTGATGCCTTGTCTCTGGAGGTGAATTACCTATTCAAAACTTTTGTGACAGGCTTTCAACTAAGGGGATTAGGTGGGGCCCTGTGCTTAATGCTCAAACCCCACTAATCTGACCGGTGGGCAGAGCTGTTAGTTATCAGACTGTGGTTATGAACCGCAAATAGGAAAACATTGTTGAGAAACCAGCGAATATGCAATGGATTTTGGACAGACCTTGTGATCAATGATGGACATCAGATATCTGCCGAAACTGACAGAAATCGTCCTAAAATGTGAAATATTCTTTTTGTGCCAAGGCCAGTCCTGGAGAAAAAAAAACTTCCTAGGAGAACATGATAAGGAGACTCTTTGATTTCCTCCTACCCGTTTCAAGGACACCTATTTTGGACTGGCTTTACAGACCTCATACGCACACAGACATAGATCGACAATCATTGCCCCTCCCCGTATCCCACCACTTCTTGTGCCTTTAACACCTTGTTGTGGGCAGGAATGTCAGCGACCAGGGCCTTTTGGCTTCAGGACCGGTTGGCTGGTACCTACATTGCACCTGTTTATCATTCCCTGTCCCCCTCTCCCGTTGCAACATTATTGCTTTTTTCTTCTCTCCTGATTTACACTGCCCTACTTAAAAGATATTCTTATCCACCATATTTTCCAATATGTATCATATTTTTCTAGTGCCTTTGTTCCCTTTGCTATCTCTTGTCTGACCTGTCTGACCTATGTTCCCCCGAAATGTGGTATGTGTTAATGGTCGGTGGGGTCGAAATTCATTCTATAATAAATTCACAGGGTTAAAATTACTTTCAAAGTTTCAGATATATACAACCTCAGGTGCATGGAGAGGTCAGATTTCTATAATGAAAAGCTTGGCCACTGAAAGTCCCATTTGGTTGGACAGGTCATCAGTGAAAAAGAAATGACTTTTAATAACAGATTTGCCTCTGACATCATTTTGCCAGTGAGATTATGTATGGAACTTTTAAATTGTGATTTGCTTTTGATCTCAGTTTACTAATCTGATAACTTTTAGGGAAATCTGTTTGGACATGGAAAGCCTTATATGGTAAAATATGTCCTTAAAGCAATATCACTGGTGTTGAAAATATAATTTAGTCTAAGTCTCGCTGTAAAAGTAGATTGCTGCAGAGCCTTAAACACTCAACCTTAAGGTGAGGAGTCAAACTCTTAGAAAAACTGGTTATGACAGGTACATAAATGACTTTGGCTGTGACATTAGTTTGTCGGTGAGATCAAATAACTGTCATATACATAGGGTTGCTAATACAGAGCCTCTGTTGGTCAGACAGGTAAATTAAAGATTTGCTTGTGACCTCCAATGAGATAAGATTATGGTAAGGGACATACATTTTCCTAAAAAGCATCATTTGGTCAGAAAAATTGTCACAGAAAAAAGATATGCATATTTAAAGGTTACGAAAAGCTTTAATGGTCTGACAGGCCCTTACATCAATTTAGAATGATTTCTAAAATGTGATTTGCTTCATGACCTCAGTTTGACAGTGAAATAATATAACTCTAAAGGACATGTGTTTGTCTACAAATAGCCTCATTTGTCAACTGACCCCAGTTTTTCAGTAAAATCAGATTACTGTGTAAGAATCTAGCTATTTGTAATGAAACATGCTTTTACGTTTCAGACATGAATTTGTAATTTAAGGGAGATCTGTTTGGCTAGGAACATTCTAAATCCATCAGATAGACAGATCATCTCAGAAAAAGCATTAGTTTTAAAGGATGTTTGCTTGTCAGCTTTATTGCCCACAGAGCTTAGATTTCCGTGAGAAAATGTTTATTTATGTTATGAAAAGCATACTTTGATGAGAAACATTCAAACAGAATCATGAAATGACTTTTAAAAATTGATTTGCTTATTTTAAAATATCCTTATTGATATCAGATTGCAATGAAACGTGCTTTTAGTCATCCATAGCACAACAGCACAAAGTAATTTTTCTACCTTTCTATCAGCATTTTGAGGGGATGAGCAGTCACTTTTAGACAACCCGTCGAATTTAGGCAATTTACAAGAATTCTAACGATATGCTTTTTTAGATAATACCAACTAGTTTAAAGAATTAAAATAATTAGTTTACACAATGAACATTTAGGGTGTGACTCTTTCAATAAATCGTGCTTTAAGTCAATCAAACCATGACAGCAAGATGAAAAAGGGGTCTGAGAGTTCTTTTCACAGTGGTCACTTACTTTCATACAGTTTCATCCTTTGAACAAAACAGGACTGTTAGGGTACTTCATTTGAATACTAGTTAATGTACATATTTAGCTATTTGCAATGAAACCTGCTTTCTGTCACTCAGACTAGCAAGATGTAACTTTTGGAGTGGTGCAGATATTTTGGAAAGCACATTGTTTGAATACTCATAACTGTACTAATCTAGCTATTTGAAATAAAACATGCTGTAGCAATTCAGTGTAAAATGTCTAAAAGCCATTTCAGAGTGATGCGTTAGTTTGAGGAAGCACTTCATTTGAAGACTCAGAACTGCAAGAATTTGCAATGAACCGTGCTTTTAATATTTCAGACAACAACACCAAGATTACAATTGTGTCTTAAGTAATGGCACAACTTTTGTAGTGAAATATGCTATGAATTACTCATACAAAGACATCAGGATGAATGAAACTTTAAAAAAGTTATTTGTCTTTTGCGATGAATAGTGCTTTTAGTTAATCAGACAACAATAGCAATTTGATAATTCTGTCCAAAAGTCCCTTTCAGACCTGTTGGAATTGTTGGATATTTAAAGAAATCTGATTTGGGTCTACTATACTATGACAAAGTTTTTTAATGTCTTTTTCTGAAAGGGGACTTTAGTTAAAAAAATCCTCTAGTTTGAACATAGGAGAAAGGTAATCTTATGTCTTACGCAAAGGAACGGGCTTGTAGTGACTCAGAGCATAACAGGTTGGTGTCAAATGTTTCTAAAAGTTTTTTTAAGATTGATATAGTAAGTGTGAGCAAGCACTTCGTTTTAAAACACGGAAATTTAAAATACGTTTATTGTGCGGTTAACTGGAAGAAAAATGTTTCTAAAAGAACATTCGGCAGCGGTGCAGCTGGTTTGAGGAATCACTTAATTTGAACACTCAGAACTGTAAGAATGCACTTATTTGCAACGAAAAGTACTTTTAGTTATTCAGACAATAAAACCGAGTTTACAATTGTTCCTTAAAGTAATGGTATAACGTTTGTATAACATGCTTCAAATTAATCAGACCAAGACAGCAGGATGAATGAAACTTTTAAAAAGTAATTTTCACAGTGGTGCAGTTCATTTCAGACAGTGCTTCGTTTTAACGAAAAAAAACTGTTAGGGTAGGATTTTGGAATCAAAAGTGCTTTTACCCACTTAATATTCATTTAGCAAAATAAGAAAAAGTGTCTAAAGTTGTTTTTCATAGTGAATGCTGTTAAGTTAAGACAGCGCTTAATTTGAAAAAAAAAGACTTCGTCAATTTCAGAACTGTTGGCATTGTTTGATATGTAAAGAAATCTGTTTTGAGTCTCATATAGCTTTTAAATGTCTTTTTCTGAAAGGTGCATTTAGTTTTAAACAGCTAATAATTCACACCTATGAGAACTGTAAGCTTATTCTTTTGCAAAGAAACGTGCTTGTAGTCGTGCTTGTAGTCACTCATAGCAATACAGGTTGGTGTAAAATGTTTCTAAAAGTTATTTTCAGAATAGTATAGTTAGTCTGAGCAAGCACTTCGTTTGAAAACACGGAAACATTAGAAACGTGTGATTTGCAATTACACTTGCTTTAATTCACTCAGATCATGATAGCAAGATGTAAAACCTGTCTAAAAGTAGATTTTGGACTGGTGCAGTTAGTTTAAGGAAACAGTTCTTTTGAATAATCAGAACTGTAAGAATGTAGCTATTTGCAAAGAAACGTGCTTTTAGTAATTCAGACAATAACACCGAGTTTAAAATGTTTCTTGAAGTATTGGTATAACGTTTGTAGTGGATGAATAAACCTGTTATAAGTTATATTCACAGTTGCGCAGTTCATTTCACAGAATGCTTCGTTTGAACAAAACGAAACTGTAAGGGTATTTGATTTTCTGGATCAAAAGTGATTTTGTCTCTCAAACTATAATAGCAACATGACAAAAGGGTCTGCAGTTCATTTTCATAGTTATGCAGTTAATTTTAGACAGCGCTTCATTTGAACAAAACAAAGATGTTGGATTTCATCTTTTGCAATGAAAGTACGATTAGTCAATGAGACAACTAAAGTAATTTAACAATTCTTTCCAAAAGTCACTTTAAAACATTTGGAAATGTTACATTTGTGAGGTGATTCAATGTGAGTCCCACATACTATTAGAACGCTTTTAAAGTTTTTTTTTTTTTTTTTTAAAGAAAACTGCCTTTAGTTTTAAACAGCCAATAGTTCAAACAAATGAGAACTGTAAGTTTATTCTTTTTCAAAGAAACGTGCTTTTACTTACTCACAGCATAACAGTTTGGTGTAAAATGTTTCTAAAAGTTATTTTCAGAATAGTATAGTTAGTCTGAGCAAGCACTTCGTTTGAAAAGACGGAAACGTTAGAAACGTGTGATTTGCAATTACACTCGCTTTTATTCACTCAGATCATGATAGCAAGATGTAAAACCTGTCTAAAAGTAGATTTTGGACTGGTGCTGTTAGTTTGAGAAAACAGTTACTTTCGAATACTCAGAACAGTAAGAATGTAGCTATTTGCAAAGAAACGTGCTTTTAGTAATTCAGACAATGACACCAAGTTTAAAATGCTTCTTAAAGTAATGGTATAACGTTTGTAGTGAAACATGCTACAATTTACTCAGACTAAGACAGTAGGATGAATGAACCTGTTAAAAGTTATATTCACAGTTGTGCAGTTAATTTCAGAGAGTGCTTTGTTTGAACAAAACGAAGCACTGTTAGGGTATATGACTTTTGGAATCAAAAGGGCTTTTAGTCACTCAAACTATAATAGCAACATGAAAAAAGGGTATGAAGTTAATTTTCATAGATATGCAGTACATTTTAGACAGCGCTTCATTTGAACAAAACAAAGATGTTGTATTTCGTCTTTTGCAATGAAAGTCTGATTAGTAGATGAGACAACTAAAGTAATTAAACAATTATTTCCAAAAGTCATTTTAAAACATTTGGAAATGTTAGATTTGTGAGGTAATCCAATGTGAGTCCCACTTACTGTAAGAAAGCTTTTAAAGGTTTTTTTCAGAAAACTGCCTTTAGTTTTAAACAGCCAATAGTTCACACAAGTGAGAACTGTAAGTTTATTCTTTTTGCAAAGAAACGTGCTTTTAGTTACGCAGAGCATAACAGAATGCTGTAAAATGTTTCTAAAAGTTATTTTCAGAATAGTATAGTTAGTCTGAGCAAGCACTTCGTTTGAAAACACGGAAACATTAGAAACGTGTGATTTGCAATTACACTTGCTTTTATTCAATCAGACCATGATAGCAAGATGTAAAACCTGTCTAAAAGTAGATTTTGGACTGGTGCTGTTAGTTTGAGGAAACAGTTCTTTTGAATACTCCGAACTTTAAGAATGTAGCTATTTGCAAAGAAACGTGCTTTTAGTAATTCAGACAATAACACCGAGTTTAAAATGTTTCTTAAAGTAATGGTTAGAACGTTTGTAGTGAAACATGCTACAATTTACTCAGACTAAGACAGTAGGATGAATGAACCTGTTAAAAGTTATATTCACAGTTGTGCAGTTAATTTCAGAGAGTGCTTCGTTTGAACAAAACGAAACTGTTTGGGTATATGACTTTTGGAATCAAATGGGCTTTTAGTCACTCAAACTATAATAGCAACATGAGAAAAGGGTCTGAAGTTCATTTTAATAGTAATGCAGTTAATTTTAGACAGCGCTTCATTCGAGCAAAACAAAGATGTTGGATTTCGTCTTTTGTAATGAAAGTCTGATTAGTAGATGAAACAACTAAAGATATTTAACAATTCTTTCCAAAAGTCATTTTAAAACTTTTGGAAATGTTAGATTTGTGAGGAAATCCAATGTGAGTCCCACATACTATAAGAAAGCTTTTAAAGATTTTTTTCAGAAAACTGCCTTTAGTTTTAAACAGCCAATAGTTCATTTGTATGGACAGGTCATCAAAGGTAAAACTTTAAAAGTTTTTTTTCTGTTACGTCAGTTTGCCAGTGAGATTAGGTGATATAGGAGTATGAGTCTGGCAAAGCAAAGCCTAATTTTTTGGGCCTCATTTTATCAGACAGGTCATCACAGCAACAAAGTGCAATTTACTTTACTTTACTGACAGGCCCTTACATCAATTTAAAATGATTTCTAAAGTGTGCTTTGCTTTATGACCTCAGTTTGACAGTGAAATAAGATAACTCTAAAGGACATGTGTTTGGCTACAAATAGCCTCATTTGCCCAATCATTTGTAAGAATCTAGCTATTTGTAATGAATCAATCAATCAATCTTTTATTTGTCACAGACACTGTTTCATGCCGTGAAATGGCACCCCTCGGACCATAAACACATATCACATTCAAGGGAAGACAGATCCGAGAGGTAGTACAGAGAAAAAGGAACAACATGATACACAAGGAAAGTTGGCTTAAAAAAAAGAACCCCTCTCCGACTGTCCTTCAGTAGGGCAGTGTGAGACCCGGGAGACAAAAAAGCCCTTACATTAAGCACATAAATTGAACATAACATGGCAATGGGGAGGGGGACAGGGAATTGAGGTGTCCAATGTGGGCAACAGCCATCTGCCCCTGCAGCTATGGACAGCACTGGATCCAGACCCGCCTGCCCACACCATGCGAAGGCGTGGGATGGGGGTAGAGGTAGAGTCCTTGGAATGGGTACAGGAAATCAGAGAGTCTCGTTATCTTGTTCTCGTGGGGGTTGCTTATCTTCAGCACAGGCCTTGGCCAAGACTGACTGAAAGGGTTGTCGCCGGAAACAGATTCTTCTTCTTAAAATTTGGGACGATATCTGCTAGTTTTCACAGTTATCTAATGTCCATCACTGGTCGCCATTTCAGCCAAATTCCTTTGCAAAGTTGTTAGTCTCTCCAAGATGTTTTCCATTTTGCAGTCGATGTTTTCCATTCTCCGGTCCATAGCCACCCCGTTGTTATCCATTTTGCGGTCTATGGCCACTATAGCCGCTCCGTTGTTTTCCAGTTTTCGGTCTATGACCACCGTGATGTTTTCCAATTTCCGATCCATTGCCGCAGCATGAGTACGAGCAGCTTTGCCCACCTCAGTCTCAATCATGACCTCCATAACAGACAAAAAGCTGCTCAGAGCTCCTGAAGCTCTGCATGCGTTCCAGGCTGAAGCGTAACGCTCGTACCGGACACAACATTGAAGGAGTTGGGTCTTCCTCCCCCGTGGGGAGCGCCTGTAGCCGGGTCGTGGTTTCAGGACGATGTGAGAGTAATTCGGTCCAAACTGTAGGCACTTGTTGGACGTGGAGAGTGCTTGTAGGTCCCCTACCCTCTTGATAGAGGCAAGCACTACTAGGAATGCTGTCTTCCCCATGAGATGAGGAAGGTCAGACTCTACTAGGGGCTCAAAGGGGGTCTTGGAAAGGCCCGCTAGGACCACGTCGAGAACCCAAGAGGGTATGGGGCATGGATGAGGGGGATTAACCCGCCTCGCGCCCCTGAGGAACCTGGTGACCAGTCTATGCTGTCCGAGGGACTTACCTTCCACCAGCTCATGGTGTGCAGCAATAGCGGCAACATATACCTTGAGCGTAGATGGTGATAGGTTGTCCTCGAGTTTCTATTAGAGAAAGGACAGCACTGCACTGATCGTACATACTCCGGGCTCTTCACCATGTTAGGAGCACCAGGACGAGAAGATGCGCCCCTTTGCGGCGTACAAACGCCTTATGGCTGGTGCTCTTGCCTGAACGATTGCATCCGCCACCGCCGGAGGTAACTCGTTCAGGATCTTCTCGTCCCGTCCAGGGACCGGACATGGAGATCCCAGAGGTCTGGTCGTGAGTGCCACACCGTACCCTTCCCCTGAGACAGAAGGTCCTTCCGCAGGGGAATGGGCCAGGGGGGAATCGCCAGAGGAATTAGCTCTGCAAACAAAGCCTTATTGGGCCAGTATGGCACAATTAAGAGGACCTGGTTTTCCTCGTCCCTGACCTCGCACAGGACCTGTGCAAGTAGGCTCACTGGGGGGAAGGCGTACTTCCACTTGTCCTGGGGCCAGCTGTGCGCTAGGGTATCCGTGCCGAGGGGATCCTCAATCAAGTGTACCAAAGGGGGCAATGGATGTTTTCTGGCGAAGCAAACAGTTCCACCTGTGCCTGGCCAAACTGTTCCCATATCAGCCGGATCATCCTAGGATGGAGTCGCCATTCTCC
Organism: Triplophysa yarkandensis; assembly: GCA_033220385.1. Classification (NCBI taxonomy): domain Eukaryota; kingdom Metazoa; phylum Chordata; class Actinopteri; order Cypriniformes; family Nemacheilidae; genus Triplophysa; species Triplophysa yarkandensis. The sequence continues at coordinate 1,204,136 of CM065667.1, read as the reverse complement.
GCGATGCGGCATCTGAAGAGAGAGCGCGTGTCGGCTGTCTGATTCAAGTAGCCTGGGAGAAATATGACCCGCAGGGATCTTATCCTCTGCTGACTCAAGAGGAGGAGGCGTCCGGCAAGTTGTGACATTCGGCGCGAACGTAACCCGCCTTGGCGGTTGATGTACATTACAGCTGCCGTGCTGTCGGAGCAGATCAGCACCTGCTTGCCCATCACTAGAGGTAGAAACCTCCTCAGGGCGAGCATGACCGCCAATAACTCCAGGCAATTGATATTCCAGTACAGTTGGAATTTACAGTACAATCAACCCGAAACTGTATGCCTGTTGCACCCTGCTCCCCAGCCCAACAGGGAGGCATCTGTTGTCCCCACAACGCGCCTCGAAACCTGTCCGAGGGACACTGCCACTCGATAAAATATCTTGAAGGACCATGGGGCTAGGGTGCTCCGACACTGAGGTGTGATGGCAATCCGACTGGTGCCTGTGTGCCACGCACTCCTCGGAACCCCACTCTGAAGCCAATGCTGAAGTGGTTACATGTGCATCAACCCAAGTGGGATCACCCCAGTCGTGGATACCATATGCCCCAGGAGCCTCTAAAAATAATTCAGGGGGAACACTGCTCCGCTTGCTCAGGCATCGCAGCAAGGCTTCGGGCACGCTCGTACGTGGGCCGTGCAAACATGGTGTCAGAGTCTAATTCCATACCGAGATAAGAGATGCTCTTCAAGGAGAGCTTGCTCTTTCCTTGGTTGACCTTTAAACCCAGTTGGCTTAGGTTATGGAGCACCAGGTCCCTCTGTGTACATTTTTGTTACACGCATGCCCGCTCTCTGAGGGGGGATAGTGTGGCTTCCGCAACTTTCGTTAAGATGCGGGGAAAGAGGGACAGACTGGTCGATTGTCACGAACCAATACTTGTATCTGACAGACTCGAGGATGCGCTTCTGTGTTAGCATTCTGAATAGTAGTCCCTGAAGACACCACTTCAGTGTACGCAGATCCAGAAGTGGGCGCAGCCCTCCCCCTCTCTTGGGGATGATGAAGACATCTCGGCTATGGGGACGGGTTCGATTGCTTCTTTTGCCAAAAGAGTCTTCACCTCTGCCCGAATGATGGTGGAATCTTTCCCTCGTACCAAGGTGTAAAGGATTCCCCGAACCGTCTTGTAACCACACACCGCCGCTAGGAGAGTGATAACCGTTGTATTTTAAGACCAGGGGAGGAAACAGTCTTTGTGAGAGAGTGGGCACCACAAGTTGGAACGTGGCAGGACCGTCCTGCTCCGGCCACTTTGGAGATAGAATGTCCAGGGCCGGGAATGGTGGTGTCTCCTCCACTGGTTGCCTCCCGTCAGGACCGCTTCCCACGCTTCCTGCGGGTGGGTTGCTGACCAGGAGGAGTCGCTGAATATGCACAACCGCTGCAAACGCATCGTGACACCAGCAGGAAAGAGACGATCGCCAGAAGTCGATTTGCATTAGACTTGAAGTCATCAATTCTCAGAACTGACACATTGTTTGCCTGATGCCTTGTCCCTGGAGGTGAATTACCTATTCAAAACTTTTGTGACAGGCTTTCAACTAAGGGGATTAGGTGGGGCCCTGTGCTTAATGCTCAAACCCCACTAATCTGACCGGTGGGCAGAGCTGTTAGTTATCAGACTGTGGTTATGAACCGCAAATAGGAAAACATTGTTGAGAAACCAGCGAATATGCAATGGATTTTGGACAGACCTTGTGATCAATGATGGACATCAGATATCTGCCGAAACTGACAGAAATCGTCCTAAAATGTGAAATATTCTTTTTGTGCCAAGGCCAGTCCTGGAGAAAAAATAACTTCCTAGGAGAACATGATAAGGAGACTCTTTGATTTCCTCCTACCCGTTTCAAGGACACCTATTTTGGACTGGCTTTACAGACCTCATACGCACACAGACATAGATCGACAATCATTGCCCCTCCCCGTATCCCACCACTTCTTGTGCCTTTAACACCTTGTTGTGGGCAGGAATGTCAGCGACCAGGGCCTTTTGGCTTCAGGACCGGCTGGCTGGTACCTACATTGCACCTGTTTATCATTCCCTGTCCCCCTCTCCCGTTGCAACATTATTGCTTTTTTCTTCTCTCCTGATTTACACTGCCCTACTTAAAAGATATTCTTATCCACCATATTTTCCAATATGTATCATATTTTTCTAGTGCCTTTGTTCCCTTTGCTATCTCTTGTCTGACCTGTCTGACCTATGTTCCCCCGAAATGTGGTATGTGTTAATGGTCGGTGGGGTCGAAATTCATTCTATAATAAATTCACAGGGTTAAAATTACTTTCAACGTTTCAGATATATACAACCTCAGGTGCATGGAGAGGTCAGATTTCTATAATGAAAAGCTTGGCCACTGAAAGTCCCATTTGGTTGGACAGGTCATCAGTGAAAAAGAAATGACTTTTAATAACAGATTTGCCTCTGACATCATTTTGCCAGTGAGATTATGTATGGAACTTTTAAATTGTGATTTGCTTTTGATCTCAGTTTACTAATCTGATAACTTTTAGGGAAATCTGTTTGGACATGGAAAGCCTTATATGGTAAAATATGTCCTTAAAGCAATATCACTGGTGTTGAAAATATAATTTAGTCTAAGTCTCGCTGTAAAAGTAGATTGCTGCAGAGCCTTAAACACTCAACCTTAAGGTGAGGAGTCAAACTCTTAGAAAAACTGGTTATGACAGGTACATAAATGACTTTGGCTGTGACATTAGTTTGTCGGTGAGATCAAATAACTGTCATATACATAGGGTTGCTAATACAGAGCCTCTGTTGGTCAGACAGGTAAATTAAAGATTTGCTTGTGACCTCCAATGAGATAAGATTATGGTAAGGGACATACATTTTCCTAAAAAGCATCATTTGGTCAGAAAAATTGTCACAGAAAAAAGATATGCATATTTAAAGGTTACGAAAAGCTTTAATGGTCTGACAGGCCCTTACATCAATTTAGAATGATTTCTAAAATGTGATTTGCTTCATGACCTCAGTTTGACAGTGAAATAATATAACTCTAAAGGACATGTGTTTGTCTACAAATAGCCTCATTTGTCAACTGACCCCAGTTTTTCAGTAAAATCAGATTACTGTGTAAGAATCTAGCTATTTGTAATGAAACGTGCTTTTACGTTTCAGACATGAATTTGTAATTTAAGGGAGATCTGTTTGGCTAGGAACATTCTAAATCCATCAGATAGACAGATCATCTCAGAAAAAGCATTAGTTTTAAAGGATGTTTGCTTGTCAGCTTTATTGCCCACAGAGCTTAGATTTCCGTGAGAAAATGTTTATTTATGTTATGAAAAGCATACTTTGATGAGAAACATTCAAACAGAATCATGAAATGACTTTTAAAAATTGATTTGCTTATTTTAAAATATCCTTATTGATATCAGATTGCAATGAAACGTGCTTTTAGTCATCCATAGCACAACAGCACAAAGTAATTTTTCTACCTTTCTATCAGCATTTTGAGGGGATGAGCAGTCACTTTTAGACAACCCGTCGAATTTAGGCAATTTACAAGAATTCTAACGATATGCTTTTTTAGATAATACCAACTAGTTTAAAGAATTAAAATAATTAGTTTACACAATGAACATTTAGGGTGTGACTCTTTCAATAAATCGTGCTTTAAGTCAATCAAACCATGACAGCAAGATGAAAAAGGGGTCTGAGAGTTCTTTTCACAGTGGTCACTTACTTTCATACAGTTTCATCCTTTGAACAAAACAGGACTGTTAGGGTACTTCATTTGAATACTAGTTAATGTACATATTTAGCTATTTGCAATGAAACCTGCTTTCTGTCACTCAGACTAGCAAGATGTAACTTTTGGAGTGGTGCAGATATTTTGGAAAGCACATTGTTTGAATACTCATAACTGTACTAATCTAGCTATTTGAAATAAAACATGCTGTAGCAATTCAGTGTAAAATGTCTAAAAGCCATTTCAGAGTGATGCGTTAGTTTGAGGAAGCACTTCATTTGAAGACTCAGAACTGCAAGAATTTGCAATGAACCGTGCTTTTAATATTTCAGACAACAACACCAAGATTACAATTGTGTCTTAAGTAATGGCACAACTTTTGTAGTGAAATATGCTATGAATTACTCATACAAAGACATCAGGATGAATGAAACTTTAAAAAAGTTATTTGTCTTTTGCGATGAATAGTGCTTTTAGTTAATCAGACAACAATAGCAATTTGATAATTCTGTCCAAAAGTCCCTTTCAGACCTGTTGGAATTGTTGGATATTTAAAGAAATCTGATTTGGGTCTACTATACTATGACAAAGTTTTTTAATGTCTTTTTCTGAAAGGGGACTTTAGTTAAAAAAATCCTCTAGTTTGAACATAGGAGAAAGGTAATCTTATGTCTTACGCAAAGGAACGGGCTTGTAGTGACTCAGAGCATAACAGGTTGGTGTCAAATGTTTCTAAAAGTTTTTTTAAGATTGATATAGTAAGTGTGAGCAAGCACTTCGTTTTAAAACACGGAAATTTAAAATACGTTTATTGTGCGGTTAACTGGAAGAAAAATGTTTCTAAAAGAACATTCGGCAGCGGTGCAGCTGGTTTGAGGAATCACTTAATTTGAACACTCAGAACTGTAAGAATGCACTTATTTGCAACGAAAAGTACTTTTAGTTATTCAGACAATAAAACCGAGTTTACAATTGTTCCTTAAAGTAATGGTATAACGTTTGTATAACATGCTTCAAATTAATCAGACCAAGACAGCAGGATGAATGAAACTTTTAAAAAGTAATTTTCACAGTGGTGCAGTTCATTTCAGACAGTGCTTCGTTTTAACGAAAAAAAACTGTTAGGGTAGGATTTTGGAATCAAAAGTGCTTTTACCCACTTAATATTCATTTAGCAAAATAAGAAAAAGTGTCTAAAGTTGTTTTTCATAGTGAATGCTGTTAAGTTAAGACAGCGCTTAATTTGAAAAAAAAAGACTTAGTCAATTTCAGAACTGTTGGCATTGTTTGATATGTAAGGAAATCTGTTTTGAGTCTCATATAGCTTTTAAATGTCTTTTTCTGAAAGGTGCATTTAGTTTTAAACAGCTAATAATTCACACCTATGAGAACTGTAAGCTTATTCTTTTGCAAAGAAACGTGCTTGTAGTCGTGCTTGTAGTCACTCATAGCAATACAGGTTGGTGTAAAATGTTTCTAAAAGTTATTTTCAGAATAGTATAGTTAGTCTGAGCAAGCACTTCGTTTGAAAACACGGAAACATTAGAAACGTGTGATTTGCAATTACACTTGCTTTTATTCACTCAGATCATGATAGCAAGATGTAAAACCTGTCTAAAAGTAGATTTTGGACTGGTGCAGTTAGTTTAAGGAAACAGTTCTTTTGAATAATCAGAACTGTAAGAATGTAGCTATTTGCAAAGAAACGTGATTTTAGTAATTCAGACGGTAACACCGAGTTTAAAATGTTTCTTGAAGTATTGGTATAACGTTTGTAGTGGATGAATAAACCTGTTATAAGTTATATTCACAGTTGCGCAGTTCATTTCACAGAATGCTTCGTTTGAACAAAACGAAACTGTAAGGGTATTTGATTTTCTGGATCAAAAGTGATTTTGTCTCTCAAACTATAATAGCAACATGACAAAAGGGTCTGCAGTTCATTTTCATAGTTATGCAGTTAATTTTAGACAGCGCTTCATTTGAACAAAACAAAGATGTTGGATTTCATCTTTTGCAATGAAAGTACGATTAGTCAATGAGACAACTAAAGTAATTTAACAATTCTTTCCAAAAGTCACTTTAAAACATTTGGAAATGTTACATTTGTGAGGTGATTCAATGTGAGTCCCACATACTATTAGAACGCTTTTAAAGTTTTTTTTTTTTTTTTTAAAGAAAACTGCCTTTAGTTTTAAACAGCCAATAGTTCACACAAATGAGAACTGTAAGTTTATTCTTTTGCAAAGAAACGTGCTTTTACTTACTCACAGCATAACAGTTTGGTGTAAAATGTTTCTAAAAGTTATTTTCAGAATAGTATAGTTAGTCTGAGCAAGCACTTCGTTTGAAAAGACGGAAACGTTAGAAACGTGTGATTTGCAATTACACTCGCTTTTATTCACTCAGATCATGATAGCAAGATGTAAACCCTGTCTAAAAGTAGATTTTGGACTGGTGCTGTTAGTTTGAGAAAACAGTTACTTTCGAATACTCAGAACAGTAAGAATGTAGCTATTTGCAAAGAAACGTGCTTTTAGTAATTCAGACAATGACACCAAGTTTAAAATGCTTCTTAAAGTAATGGTATAACGTTTGTAGTGAAACATGCTACAATTTACTCAGACTAAGACAGTAGGATGAATGAACCTGTTAAAAGTTATATTCACAGTTGTGCAGTTAATTTCAGAGAGTGCTTTGTTTGAACAAAACGAAGCACTGTTAGGGTATATGACTTTTGGAATCAAAAGGGCTTTTAGTCACTCAAACTATAATAGCAACATGAAAAAAGGGTATGAAGTTAATTTTCATAGATATGCAGTACATTTTAGACAGCGCTTCATTTGAACAAAACAAAGATGTTGGATTTCGTCTTTTGCAATGAAAGTCTGATTAGTAGATGAGACAACTAAAGTAATTAAACAATTCTTTCCAAAAGTCATTTTAAAACATTTGGAAATGTTAGATTTGTGAGGTAATCCAATGTGAGTCCCACTTACTGTAAGAAAGCTTTTAAAGGTTTTTTTCAGAAAACTGCCTTTAGTTTTAAACAGCCAATAGTTCACACAAGTGAGAACTGTAAGTTTATTCTTTTGCAAAGAAACGTGCTTTTAGTTACGCAGAGCATAACAGAATGCTGTAAAATGTTTCTAAAAGTTATTTTCAGAATAGTATAGTTAGGCTGAGCAAGCACTTCGTTTGAAAACACGGAAACATTAGAAACGTGTGATTTGCAATTACACTTGCTTTTATTCAATCAGACCATGATAGCAAGATGTAAAACCTGTCTAAAAGTAGATTTTGGACTGGTGCTGTTAGTTTGAGGAAACAGTTCTTTTGAATACTCCGAACTTTAAGAATGTAGCTATTTGCAAAGAAACGTGCTTTTAGTAATTCAGACAATAACACCGAGTTTAAAATGTTTCTTAAAGTAATGGTTAGAACGTTTGTAGTGAAACATGCTACAATTTACTCAGACTAAGACAGTAGGATGAATGAACCTGTTAAAAGTTATATTCACAGTTGTGCAGTTAATTTCAGAGAGTGCTTCGTTTGAACAAAACGAAACTGTTTGGGTATATGACTTTTGGAATCAAATGGGCTTTTAGTCACTCAAACTATAATAGCAACATGAGAAGGGTCTGAAGTTCATTTTAATAGTAATGCAGTTAATTTTAGACAGCGCTTCATTCGAGCAAAACAAAGATGTTGGATTTCGTCTTTTGCAATGAAAGTCTGATTAGTAGATGAAACAACTAAAGATATTTAACAATTCTTTCCAAAAGTCATTTTAAAACTTTTGGAAATGTTAGATTTGTGAGGAAATCCAATGTGAGTCCCACATACTATAAGAAAGCTTTTAAAGATTTTTTTCAGAAAACTGCCTTTAGTTTTAAACAGCCAGTAGTTCATTTGTATGGACAGGTCATCAAAGGTAAAACTTTAAAAGTTTTTTTTCTGTTACGTCAGTTTGCCAGTGAGATTAGGTGATATAGGAGTATGAGTCTGGCAAAGCAAAGCCTAATTTTTTGGGCCTCATTTTATCAGACAGGTCATCACAGCAACAAAGTGCAATTTACTTTACTTTACTGACAGGCCCTTACATCAATTTAAAATGATTTCTAAAGTGTGCTTTGCTTTATGACCTCAGTTTGACAGTGAAATAAGATAACTCTAAAGGACATGTGTTTGGCTACAAATAGCCTCATTTGCCCAATCATTTGTAAGAATCTAGCTATTTGTAATGAATCAATCAATCAATCTTTTATTTGTCACAGACACTGTTACATGCCGTGAAATGGCACCCCTCGGACCATAAACACATATCACATTCAAGGGAAGACAGATCCGAGAGGTAGTACAGAGAAAAAGGAACAACATGATACACAAGGAAAGTTGGCTTAAAAAAAAGAACCCCTCTCCGACTGTCCTTCAGTAGGGCAGTGTGAGACCCGGGAGACAAAAAAGCCCTTGCATTAAGCACATAAATTGAACATAACATGGCAATGGGGAGGGGGACAGGGAATTGAGGTGTCCAATGTGGGCAACAGCCATCTGCCCCTGCAGCTATGGACAGCACTGGATCCAGACCCGCCTGCCCACACCATGCGAAGGCGTGGGATGGGGGTAGAGGTAAAGTCCTTGGAATGGGTACAGGAAATCAGAGAGTCTCGTTATCTTGTTCTCGTGGGGGTTGCTTATCTTCAGCACAGGCCTTGGCCAAGACTGACTGAAAGGGTTGTCGCCGAAAACAGATTCTTCTTCTTAAAATTTGGGACGATATCTGCTAGTTTTCACAGTTATCTAATGTCCATCACTGGTCGCCATTTCAGCCAAATTCCTTTGCAAAGTTGTTAGTCTCTCCAAGATGTTTTCCATTTTGCAGTCGATGTTTTCCATTCTCCGGTCCATAGCCACCCCGTTGTTATCCATTTTGCGGTCTATGGCCACTATAGCCGCTCCGTTGTTTTCCAGTTTTCGGTCTATGACCACCGTGATGTTTTCCAATTTCCGATCCATTGCCGCAGCATGAGTACGAGCAGCTTTGCCCACCTCAGTCTCAATCATGACCTCCATAACAGACAAAAAGCTGCTCAGAGCTCCTGAAGCTCTGCATGCGTTCCAGGCTGAAGCGTAACGCTCGTACCGGACACAACATTGAAGGAGTTGGGTCTTCCTCCCCCGTGGGGAGCGCCTGTAGCCGGGTCGTGGTTTCAGGACGATGTGAGAGTAATTCGGTCCAAACTGTAGGCACTTGTTGGACGTGGAGAGTGCTTGTAGGTCCCCTACCCTCTTGATAGAGGCAAGCACTACTAGGAATGCTGTCTTCCCCATGAGATGAGGAAGGTCAGACTCTACTAGGGGCTCAAAGGGGGTCTTGGAAAGGCCCGCTAGGACCACGTCGAGAACCCAAGAGGGTATGGGGCATGGATGAGGGGGATTAACCCGCCTCGCGCCCCTGAGGAACCTGGTGACCAGTCTATGCTGTCCGAGGGACTTACCTTCCACCAGCTCATGGTGTGCAGCAATAGCGGCAACATATACCTTGAGCGTAGATGGTGATAGGTTGTCCTCGAGTTTCTATTAGAGAAAGGACAGCACTGCACTGATCGTACATACTCCGGGCTCTTCACCATGTTAGGAGCACCAGGACGAGAAGATGCGCCACTTTGCGGCGTACAAACGCCTTATGGCTGGTGCTCTTGCCTGAACGATTGCATCCGCCACCGCCGGAGGTAACTCGTTCAGGATCTTCTCGTCCCGTCCAGGGACCGGACATGGAGATCCCAGAGGTCTGGTCGTGAGTGCCACACCGTACCCTTCCCCTGAGACAGAAGGTCCTTCCGCAGGGGAATGGGCCAGGGGGGAGCTATTGCCAGAGGTATTAGCTCTGCGAACAAATTCTTATTGGGCCAGTATGGCACAATTAAGAGAACCTGGTTTTCCTCGTCCCTGACCTCGCACAGGACCTGTGCAAGTAGGCTCACTGGGGGGAAGGCGTACTTCCACTTGTCCCGGGGCCAGCTGTGCGCTAGGGTATCCGTGCCAAGGGGATCCTCAATCAAGTGTACCAAAGGGGGCAATGGATGTTTTCTGGCGAGGCAAACAGTTCCACCTGTGCCTGGCCAAACTGTTCCCATATCAGCCGGATCGTCCTAGGATGGAGTCGCCATTCTCCGCGATGCGGCATCTGAAGAGAGAGCGCGTGTCGGCTGTCTGATTCAAGTAGCCTGGGAGAAATATGACCCGCAGGGATCTTATCCTCTGCTGACTCCAGAGGAGGAGGCGTCGGGCAAGTTGTGACATTCGGCGCGAACGTAACCCGCCTTGGCGGTTGACGTACATTACAGCTGCCGTGCTGTCGGAGCAGATCAGCACCTGCTTGCCCATCACTAGAGGTAGAAACCTCCTCAGGGCGAGCATGACCGCCAACAACTCCAGGCAATTGATATTCCAGTACAGTTGGAATTTACAGTACAATCAACCCGAAACTGTATGCCTGTTGCACCCTGCTCCCCAGCCCAACAGGGAGGCATCTGTTGTCCCCACAACGCGCCTCGAAACCTGTCCGAGGGACACTGCCACTCGATACAATATCTTGAAGGACCATGGGGCTAGGGTGCTCCGACACTGAGGTGTGATGGCAATCCGACTGGTGCCTGTGTGCCACGCACTCCTCGGAACCCCACTCTGAAGCCAATGCTGAAGTGGTTACATGTGCATCAACCCAAGTGGGATCACCCCAGTCGTGGATGCCATATGCCCCAGGAGCCTCTAAAAATAATTCAGGGGGACCACTGCTCCGCTTGCTCAGGCATCGCAGCAAGGCTTCGGGCACGCTCGTACGTGGGCCGTGCAAACATGGTGTCAGAGTCTAATTCCATACCGAGATAAGAGATGCTCTTCAAGGAGAGCTTGCTCTTTCCTTGGTTGACCTTTAAACCCAGTTGGCTTAGGTTATGGAGCACCAGGTCCCTCTGTGTACATTTTTGTTACACGCATGCCCGCTCTCTGAGGGGGGATAGTGTGGCTTCCGCAACTTTCGTTAAGATGCGGGGAAAGAGGGACAGACTGGTCGATTGTCACGAACCAATACTTGTATCTGACAGACTCGAGGATGCGCTTCTGTGTTAGCATTCTGAATGGTAGTCCCTGAAGACACCACTTCAGTGTACGCAGATCCAGAAGTGGGCGCAGCCCTCCCCCTCTCTTGGGGATGATGAAGACATCTCGGCTATGGGGACGGGTTCGATTGCTTCTTTTGCCAAAAGAGTCTTCACCTCTGCCCGAATGATGGTGGAATCTTTCCCTCGTACCAAGGTGTAAAGGATTCCCCGAACCGTCTTGTAACCACACACCGCCGCTAGGAGAGTGATAACCGTTGTATTTTAAGACCAGGGGAGGAAACAGTCTTTGTGAGAGAGTGGGCACCACAAGTTGGAACGTGGCAGGACCGTCCTGCTCCGGCCACTTTGGAGATAGAATGTCCAGGGCCGGGAATGGTGGTGTCTCCTCCACTGGTTGCCTCCCGTCAGGACCGCTTCCCACGCTTCCTGCGGGTGGGTTGCTGACCAGGAGGAGTCGCTGAATATGCACAACCGCTGCAAACGCGTCGTGACACCAGCAGGAAAGAGACGATCGCCAGAAGTCGATTTGCATTAGACTTGAAGTCATCAATTCTCAGAACTGACACATTGTTTGCCTGATGCCTTGTCCCTGGAGGTGAATTACCTATTCAAAACTTTTGTGACAGGCTTTCAACTAAGGGGATTAGGTGGGGCCCTGTGCTTAATGCTCAAACCCCACTAATCTGACCGGTGGGCAGAGCTGTTAGTTATCAGACTGTGGTTATGAACCGCAAATAGGAAAACATTGTTGAGAAACCAGCGAATATGCAATGGATTTTGGACAGACCTTGTGATCAATGATGGACATCAGATATCTGCGGAAACTGACAGAAATCGTCCTAAAATGTGAAATATTCTTTTTGTGCCAAGGCCAGTCCTGGAGAAAAAAAAACTTCCTAGGAGAACATGATAAGGAGACTCTTTGATTTCCTCCTACCCATTTCAAGGACACCTATTTTGGACTGGCTTTACAGACCTCATACGCACACAGACATAGATCGACAATCATTGCCCCTCCCCGTATCCCACCACTTCTTGTGCCTTTAACACCTTGTTGTGGGCAGGAATGTCAGCGACCAGGGCCTTTTGGCTTCAGGACCGGTTGGCTGGTACCTACATTGCACCTGTTTATCATTCCCTGTCCCCCTCTCCCGTTGCAACATTATTGCTTTTTTCTTCTCTCCTGATTTACACTGCCCTACTTAAAAGATATTCTTATCCACCATATTTTCCAATATGTATCATATTTTTCTAGTGCCTTTGTTCCCTTTGCTATCTCTTGTCTGACCTGTCTGACCTATGTTCCCCCGAAATGTGGTATGTGTTAATGGTCGGTGGGGTCGAAATTCATTCTATAATAAATTCACAGGGTTAAAATTACTTTCAACGTTTCAGATATATACAACCTCAGGTGCATGGAGAGGTCAGATTTCTATAATGAAAAGCTTGGCCACTGAAAGTCCCATTTGGTTGGACAGGTCATCAGTGAAAAAGAAATGACTTTTAATAACAGATTTGCCTCTGACATCATTTTGCCAGTGAGATTATGTATGGAACTTTTAAATTGTGATTTGCTTTTGATCTCAGTTTACTAATCTGATAACTTTTAGGGAAATCTGTTTGGACATGGAAAGCCTTATATGGTTAAATATGTCCTTAAAGCAATATCACTGGTGTTGAAAATATAATTTAGTCTAAGTCTCGCTGTAAAAGTAGATTGCTGCAGAGCCTTAAACACTCAACCTTAAGGTGAGGAGTCAAACTCTTAGAAAAACTGGTTATGACAGGTACATAAATGACTTTGGCTGTGACATTAGTTTGTCGGTGAGATCAAATAACTGTCATATACATAGGGTTGCTAATACAGAGCCTCTGTTGGTCAGACAGGTAAATTAAAGATTTGCTTGTGACCTCCAATGAGATAAGATTATGGTAAGGGACATACATTTTCCTAAAAAGCATCATTTGGTCAGAAAAATTGTCACAGAAAAAAGATATGCATATTTAAAGGTTACGAAAAGCTTTAATGGTCTGACAGGCCCTTACATCAATTTAAAATGATTTCTAAAATGTGATTTGCTTCATGACCTCAGTTTGACAGTGAAATAATATAACTCTAAAGGACATGTGTTTGTCTACAAATAGCCTCATTTGTCAACTGACCCCAGTTTTTCAGTAAAATCAGATTAGCTATTTGTAATGAAACGTGCTTTTACGTTTCAGACATGAATTTGTAATTTAAGGGAGATCTGTTTGGCTAGGAACATTCTAAATCCATCAGATAGACAGATCATCTCAGAAAAAGCATTAGTTTTAAAGGATGTTTGCTTGTCAGCTTTATTGCCCACAGAGCTTAGATTTCAGTGAGAAAATGTTTATTTATGTTATGAAAAGCATACTTTGATGAGAAACATTCAAACAGAATCATGAAATGACTTTTAAAAATTGATTTGCTTATTTTAAAATATCCTTATTGATATCAGATTGCAATGAAACGTGCTTTTAGTCATCCATAGCACAACAGCACAAAGTAATTTTTCTACCTTTCTATCAGCATTTTGAGGGGATGAGCAGTCACTTTTAGACAACCCGTCGAATTTAGGCAATTTACAAGAATTCTAACGATATGCTTTTTTAGATAATACCAACTAGTTTAAAGAATTAAAATAATTAGTTTACACAATGAACATTTAGGGTGTGACTCTTTCAATAAATCGTGCTTTAAGTCAATCAAACCATGACAGCAAGATGAAAAAGGGGTCTGAGAGTTCTTTTCACAGTGGTCACTTACTTTCATACAGTTTCATCCTTTGAACAAAACAGGACTGTTAGGGTACTTCATTTGAATACTAGTTAATGTACATATTTAGCTATTTGCAATGAAACCTGCTTTCTGTCACTCAGACTAGCAAGATGTAACTTTTGGAGTGGTGCAGATATTTTGGAAAGCACATTGTTTGAATACTCATAACTGTACTAATCTAGCTATTTGAAATAAAACATGCTGTAGCAATTCAGTGTAAAATGTCTAAAAGCCATTTCAGAGTGATGCGTTAGTTTGAGGAAGCACTTCATTTGAAGACTCAGAACTGCAAGAATGTAGCTATTTGCAATGAACCGTGCTTTTAGTATTTCAGACAACAACACCAAGATTACAATTGTGTCTTAAGTAATGGCACAACTTTTGTAGTGAAATATGCTATGAATTACTCATACAAAGACATCAGGATGAATGAAACTTTAAAAAAGTTATTTGTCTTTTGCGATGAATAGTGCTTTTAGTTAATCAGACAACAATAGCAATTTGATAATTCTGTCCAAAAGTCCCTTTCAGACCTGTTGGAATTGTTGGATATTTAAAGAAATCTGATTTGGGTCTACTATACTATGACAAAGTTTTTTAATGTCTTTTTCTGAAAGGGGACTTTAGTTAAAAAAATCCTCTAGTTTGAACATAGGAGAAAGGTAATCTTATGTCTTACGCAAAGGAACGGGCTTGTAGTGACTCAGAGCATAACAGGTTGGTGTCAAATGTTTCTAAAAGTTTTTTTAAGATTGATATAGTAAGTGTGAGCAAGCACTTCGTTTTAAAACACGGAAATTTAAAATACGTTTATTGTGCGGTTAACTGGAAGAAAAATGTTTCTAAAAGAACATTCGTCAGCGGTGCAGCTGGTTTGAGGAATCACTTAATTTGAACACTCAGAACTGTAAGAATGCACTTATTTGCAACAAAAAGTACTTTTAGTTATTCAGACAATAAAACCGAGTTTACAATTGTTCCTTAAAGTAATGGTATAACGTTTGTATAACATGCTTCAAATTAATCAGACCAAGACAGCAGGATGAATGAAACTTTTAAAAAGTAATTTTCACAGTGGTGCAGTTCATTTTAGACAGTGCTTCGTTTTAACGAAAAAAAAGTTAGTATAGTTAGTCTGAGCAAGCACTTCGTTTGAAAACACGGAAACGTTAGAAACGTGTGATTTGCAATAACACTCGCTTTTATTCACTCAGATCATGATAGCAAGATGTAAAACCTGTCTAAAAGTAGATTTTGGACTGGTGCTGTTAGTTTGAGGAAAAAGTTCTTTTGAATACTCAGAACTGTAAGAATGTAGCTATTTGCAAAGAAACGTGCTTTTAGTAATTCAGACAATAACACCAAGTTTAAAATGCTTCTTAAAGTAATGGTATAACGTTTGTAGTGAAACATGCTACAATTTACTCAGACTAAGACAGTAGGATGAATGAACCTGTTAAAAGTTATATTCACAGTTGTGCAGTTAATTTCAGAGAGTGCTTTGTTTGAACAAAACGAAGCACTGTTAGGGTATATGACTTTTGGAATCAAAAGGGCTTTTAGTCACTCAAACTATAATAGCAACATGAAAAAAGGGTATGAAGTTAATTTTCATAGATATGCAGTACATTTTAGACAGCGCTTCATTTGAACAAAACAAAGATGTTGGATTTCGTCTTTTGCAATGAAAGTCTGATTAGTAGATGAGACAACTAAAGTAATTAAACAATTCTTTCCAAAAGTCATTTTAAAACATTTGGAAATGTTAGATTTGTGAGGTAATCCAATGTGAGTCCCACTTACTGTAAGAAAGCTTTTAAAGGTTTTTTTCAGAAAACTGCCTTTAGTTTTAAACAGCCAATAGTTCACACAAATGAGAACTGTAAGTTTATTCTTTTGCAAAGAATCGTGCTTTTAGTTACTCAGATCATAACAGGTTGCTGTAAAATGTTTCTAAAAGTTATTTTCAGAATAGTATAGTTAGTCTGAGCAAGCACTTCGTTTGAAAACACGGAAACGTTAGAAACGTGTGATTTGCAATTACACTCGCTTTTATTCACTCAGATCATGATAGCAAGATGTAAAACCTGTCTAAAAGTAGATTTTGGACTGGTGCTGTTTGTTTGAGGAAAAAGTTCTTTTGAATACTCAGAACTGTAAGAATGTAGCTATTTGCAAAGAAACGTGCTTTTAGTAATTCAGACAATAACACCAAGTTTAAAATGCTTCTTAAAGTAATGGTATAACGTTTGTAGTGAAACATGCTACAATTTACTCAGACTAAGACAGTAGGATGAATGAACCTGTTAAAAGTTATATTCACAGTTGTGCAGTTAATTTCAGAGAGTGCTTTGTTTGAACAAAACGAAGCACTGTTAGGGTATATGACTTTTGGAATCAAAAGGGCTTTTAGTCACTCAAACTATAATAGCAACATGAAAAAAGGGTATGAAGTTAATTTTCATAGATATGCAGTACATTTTAGACAGCGCTTCATTTGAACAAAACAAAGATGTTGTATTTCGTCTTTTGCAATGAAAGTCTGATTAGTAGATGAGACAACTAAAGTAATTAAACAATTCTTTCCAAAAGTCATTTTAAAACATTTGGAAATGTTAGATTTGTGAGGTAATCCAATGTGAGTCCCACTTACTGTAAGAAAGCTTTTAAAGGTTTTTTTCAGAAAACTGCCTTTAGTTTTAACCAGCCAATAGTTCACACAAATGAGAACTGTAAGTTTATTCTTTTGCAAAGAATCGTGCTTTTAGTTACTCAGAGCATAACAGGTTGCTGTAAAATGTTTCTAAAAGTTATTTTCAGAATAGTATAGTTAGTCTGTGCAAGCACTTCGTTTGAAAACACGGAAACGTTAGAAACGTGTGATTTGCAATTACACTCGCTTTTATTCACTCAGATCATGATAGCAAGATGTAAAACCTGTCTAAAAGTAGATTTTGGACTGGTGCTGTTTGTTTGAGGAAAAAGTTCTTTTGAATACTCAGAACTGTAAGAATGTAGCTATTTGCAAAGAAACGTGCTTTTAGTAATTCAGACAATAACACCAAGTTTAAAATGCTTCTTAAAGTAATGGTATAACGTTTGTAGTGAAACATGCTACAATTTACTCAGACTAAGACAGTAGGATGAATGAACCTGTTAAAAGTTATATTCACAGTTGTGCAGTTAATTTCAGAGAGTGCTTTGTTTGAACAAAACGAAGCACTGTTATGGTATATGACTTTTGGAATCAAAAGGGCTTTTAGTCACTCAAACTATAATAGCAACATGAAAAAAGGGTATGAAGTTAATTTTCATAGATATGCAGTACATTTTAGACAGCGCTTCATTTGAACAAAACAAAGATGTTGTATTTCGTCTTTTGCAATGAAAGTCTGATTAGTAGATGAGACAACTAAAGTAATTAAACAATTCTTTCCAAAAGTCATTTTAAAACATTTGGAAATGTTAGATTTGTGAGGTAATCCAATGTGAGTCCCACTTACTGTAAGAAAGCTTTTAAAGGTTTTTTTCAGAAAACTGCCTTTAGTTTTAAACAGCCAATAGTTCACACAAATGAGAACTGTAAGTTTATTCTTTTGCAAAGAAACGTGCTTTTACTTACTCACAGCATAACAGTTTGGTGTAAAATGTTTCTAAAAGTTATTTTCAGAATAGTATAGTTAGTCTGAGCAAGCACTTCGTTTGAAAAGACGGAAACGTTAGAAACGTGTGATTTGCAATTACACTCGCTTTTATTAACTCAGATCATGATAGCAAGATGTAAAACCTGTCTAAAAGTAGATTTCGGACTGGTGCTGTTAGTTTGAGAAAACAGTTACTTTCGAATACTCAGAACAGTAAGAATGTAGCTATTTGCAAAGAAACGTGCTTTTAGTAATTCAGACAATGACACCAAGTTTAAAATGCTTCTTAAAGTAATGGTATAACGTTTGTAGTGAAACATGCTACAATTTACTCAGACTAAGACAGTAGGATGAATGAACCTGTTAAAAGTTATATTCACAATTGTGCAGTTAATTTCAGAGAGTGCTTTGTTTGAACAAAACGAAGCACTGTTAGGGTATATGACTTTTGGAATCAAAAGGGCTTTTAGTCACTCAAACTATAATAGCAACATGAAAAAAGGGTATGAAGTTAATTTTCATAGATATGCAGTACATTTTAGACAGCGCTTCATTCGAACAAAACAAAGATGTTGGATTTCGTCTTTTGCAATGAAAGTCTGATTAGTAGATGAGACAACTAAAGTAATTAAACAATTCTTTCCAAAAGTCATTTTAAAACATTTGGAAATGTTAGATTTGTGAGGTAATCCAATGTGAGTCCCACTTACTGTAAGAAAGCTTTTAAAGGTTTTTTTCAGAAAACTGCCTTTAGTTTTAAACAGCCAATAGTTCACACAAGTGAGAACTGTAAGTTTATTATTTTGCAAAGAAACGTGCTTTTAGTTACGCAGAGCATAACAGAATGCTGTAAAATGTTTCTAAAAGTTATTTTCAGAATAGTATAGTTAGTCTGAGCAAGCACTTCGTTTGAAAACACGGAAACATTAGAAACGTGTGATTTGCAATTACACTTGCTTTTATTCAATCAGACCATGATAGCAAGATGTAAAACCTGTCTAAAAGTAGATTTTGGACTGGTGCTGTTAGTTTGAGGAAACAGTTCTTTTGAATACTCCGAACTTTAAGAATGTAGCTATTTGCAAAGAAACGTGCTTTTAGTAATTCAGACAATAACACCGAGTTTAAAATGTTTCTTAAAGTAATGGTTAGAACGTTTGTAGTGAAACATGCTACAATTTACTCAGACTAAGACAGTAGGATGAATGAACCTGTTAAAAGTTATATTCACAGTTGTGCAGTTAATTTCAGAGAGTGCTTCGTTTGAACAAAACGAAACTGTTTGGGTATATGACTTTTGGAATCAAATGGGCTTTTAGTCACTCAAACTATAATAGCAACATGAGAAAAGGGTCTGAAGTTCATTTTAATAGTAATGCAGTTAATTTTAGACAGCGCTTCATTCGAACAAAACAAAGATGTTGGATTTCGTCTTTTGCAATGAAAGTCTGATTAGTAGATGAAACAACTAAAGATATTTAACAATTCTTTCCAAAAGTCATTTTAAAACTTTTGGAAATGTTAGATTTGTGAGGAAATCCAATGTGAGTCCCACATACTATAAGAAAGCTTTTAAAGATTTTTTTCAGAAAACTGCCTTTAGTTTTAAACAGCCAATAGTTCATTTGTATGGACAGGTCATCAAAGGTAAAACTTTAAAAGTTTTTTTTCTGTTACGTCAGTTTGCCAGTGAGATTAGGTGATATAGGAGTATGAGTCTGGCAAAGCAAAGCCTAATATTTTGGGCCTCATTTTATCAGACAGGTCATCACAGCAACAAAGTGCAATTTACTTTAATTTACTGACAGGCCCTTACATCAATTTAAAATGATTTCTAAAGTGTGCTTTGCTTTATGACCTCAGTTTGACAGTGAAATAAGATAACTCTAAAGGACATGTGTTTGGCTACAAATAGCCTCATTTGCCCAATCATTTGTAAAAATCTAGCTATTTGTAATGAATCAATCAATCAATCTTTTATTTGTCACAGACACTGTTACATGCCGTGAAATGGCACCCCTCGGACCATAAACACATATCACATTCAAGGGAAGACAGATCCGAGAGGTAGTACAGAGAAAAAGGAACAACATGATACACAAGGAAAGTTGGCTTAAAAAAAAGAACCCCTCTCCGACTGTCCTTCAGTAGGGCAGTGTGAGACCCGGGAGACAAAAAAGCCCTTGCATTAAGCACATAAATTGAACATAACATGGCAATGGGGAGGGGGACAGGGAATTGAGGTGTCCAATGTGGGCAACAGCCATCTGCCCCTGCAGCTATGGACAGCACTGGATCCAGACCCGCCTGCCCACACCATGCGAAGGCATGGGATGGGGGTAGAGGTAAAGTCCTTGGAATGGGTACAGGAAATCAGAGAGTCTCGTTATCATGTTCTCGTGGGGGTTGCTTATCTTCAGCACAGGCCTTGGCCAAGACTGACTGAAAGGGTTGTCACCGAAAACAGATTCTTCTTCTTAAAATTTGGAACGATATCTGCTAGTTTTCACAGTTATCTAATGTCCATCACTGGTCGCCATTTCAGCCAAATTCCTTTGCAAAGTTGTTAGTCTCTCCAAGATGTTTTCCATTTTGCAGTCGATGTTTTCCATTCTCCGGTCCATAGCCACCCCGTTGTTATCCATTTTGCGGTCTATGGCCACTATAGCCGCTCCGTTGTTTTCCAGTTTTCGGTCTATGACCACCGTGATGTTTTCCAATTTCCGATCCATTGCCGCAGCATGAGTACGAGCAGCTTTGCCCACCTCAGTCTCAATCATGACCTCCATAACAGACAAAAAGCTGCTCAGAGCTCCTGAAGCTCTGCATGCGTTCCAGGCTGAAGCGTAACGCTCGTACCGGACACAACATTGAAGGAGTTGGGTCTTCCTCCCCCGTGGGGAGCGCCTGTAGCCGGGTCGTGGTTTCAGGACGATGTGAGAGTAATTCGGTCCAAACTGTAGGCACTTGTTGGACGTGGAGAGTGCTTGTAGGTCCCCTACCCTCTTGATAGAGGCAAGCACTACTAGGAATGCTGTCTTCCCCATGAGATGAGGAAGGTCAGACTCTACTAGGGGCTCAAAGGGGGTCTTGGAAAGGCCCGCTAGGACCACGTCGAGAACCCAAGAGGGTATGGGGCATGGATGAGGGGGATTAACCCGCCTCGCGCCCCTGAGGAACCTGGTGACCAGTCTATGCTGTCCGAGGGACTTACCTTCCACCAGCTCATGGTGTGCAGCAATAGCGGCAACATATACCTTGAGCGTAGATGGTGATAGGTTGTCCTCGAGTTTCTATTAGAGAAAGGACAGCACTGCACTGATCGTACATACTCCGGGCTCTTCACCATGTTAGGAGCACCAGGACGAGAAGATGCGCCACTCTGCGGCGTACAAACGCCTTATGGCTGGTGCTCTTGCCTGAACGATTGCATCCGCCACCGCCGGAGGTAACTCGTTCAGGATCTTCTCGTCCCGTCCAGGGACCGGACATGGAGATCCCAGAGGTCTGGTCGTGAGTGCCACACCGTACCCTTCCCCTGAGACAGAAGGTCCTTCCGCAGGGGAATGGGCCAGGGGGGAGCTATCGCCAGAGGTATTAGCTCTGCGAACAAAGCCTTATTGGGCCAGTATGGCACAATTAAGAGGACCTGGTTTTCCTCGCCCCTGACCTCGCACAGGACCTGTGCAAGTAGGCTCACTGGGGGGAAGGCGTACTTCCACTTGTCCCGGGGCCAGCTGTGCGCTAGGGTATCCGTGCCGAGGGGATCCTCAATCAAGTGTACCAAAGGGGGCAATGGATGTTTTCTGGCGAGGCAAACAGTTCCACCTGTGCCTGGCCAAACTGTTCCCATATCAGCCGGATCGTCCTAAGATGGAGTCGCCATTCTCCGCGATGCGGCATCTGAAGAGAGAACGCGTGTCGGCTGTCTGATTCAAGTAGCCTGGGAGAAATATGACCCGCAGGGATCTTATCCTCTGCTGACTCCAGAGGAGGAGGCGTCGGGCAAGTTGTGACATTCGGCGCGAACGTAACCCGCCTTGGCGGTTGACGTACATTACAGCTGCCGTGCTGTCGGAGCAGATCAGCACCTGCTTGCCCATCACTAGAGGTAGAAACCTCCTCAGGGCGAGCATGACCGCCAACAACTCCAGGCAATTGATATTCCAGTACAGTTGGAATTTACAGTACAATCAACCCGAAACTGTATGCCTGTTGCACCCTGCTCCCCAGCCCAACAGGGAGGCATCTGTTGTCCCCACAACGCGCCTCGAAACCTGTCTGAGGGACACTGCCACTCGATAAAATATCTTGAAGGACCATGGGGCTAGGGTGCTCCGACACTGAGGTGTGATGGCAATCCGACTGGTGCCTGTGTGCCACGCACTCCTCGGAACCCCACTCTGAAGCCAATGCTGAAGTAGTTACATGTGCATCAACCCAAGTGGGATCACCACAGTCGTGGATGCCATATGCCCCAGGAGCCTCTAAAAATAATTCAGGGGGAACACTGCTCCGCTTGCTCAGGCATCGCAGCAAGGCTTCGGGCACGCTCGTACGTGGGCCGTGCAAACATGGTGTCAGAGTCTAATTCCATACCGAGATAAGAGATGCTCTTCAAGGAGAGCTTGCTCTTTCCTTGGTTGACCTTTAAACCCAGTTGGCTTAGGTTATGGAGCACCAGGTCCCTCTGTGTACATTTTTGTTACACGCATGCCCGCTCTCTGAGGGGGGATAGTGTGGCTTCCGCAACTTTCGTTAAGATGCGGGGAAAGAGGGACAGACTGGTCGATTGTCACGAACCAATACTTGTATCTGACAGACTCGAGGATGCGCTTCTGTGTTAGCATTCTGAATGGTAGTCCCTGAAGACACCACTTCAGTGTACGCAGATCCAGAAGTGGGCGCAGCCCTCCCCCTCTCTTGGGGATGATGAAGACATCTCGGCTATGGGGACGGGTTCGATTGCTTCTTTTGCCAAAAGAGTCTTCACCTCTGCCCGAATGATGGTGGAATCTTTCCCTCGTACCAAGGTGTAAAGGATTCCCCGAACCGTCTTGTAACCACACACCGCCGCTAGGAGAGTGATAACCGTTGTATTTTAAGACCAGGGGAGGAAACAGTCTTTGTGAGAGAGTGGGCACCACAAGTTGGAACGTGGCAGGACCGTCCTGCTCCGGCCACTTTGGAGATAGAATGTCCAGGGCCGGGAATGGTGGTGTCTCCTCCACTGGTTGCCTCCCGTCAGGACCGCTTCCCACGCTTCCTGCGGGTGGGTTGCTGACCAGGAGGAGTCGCTGAATATGCACAACCGCTGCAAACGCGTCGTGACACCAGCAGGAAAGAGACGATCGCCAGAAGTCGATTTGCATTAGACTTGAAGTCATCAATTCTCAGAACTGACACATTGTTTGCCTGATGCCTTGTCCCTGGAGGTGAATTACCTATTCAAAACTTTTGTGACAGGCTTTCAACTAAGGGGATTAGGTGGGGCCCTGTGCTTAATGCTCAAACCCCACTAATCTGACCGGTGGGCAGAGCTGTTAGTTATCAGACTGTGGTTATGAACCGCAAATAGGAAAACATTGTTGAGAAACCAGCGAATATGCAATGGATTTTGGACAGACCTTGTGATCAATGATGGACATCAGATATCTGCCGAAACTGACAGAAATCGTCCTAAAATGTGAAATATTCTTTTTGTGCCAAGGCCAGTCCTGGAGAAAAAAAAACTTCCTAGGAGAACATGATAAGGAGACTCTTTGATTTCCTCCTACCCGTTTCAAGGACACCTATTTTGGACTGGCTTTACAGACCTCATACGCACACAGACATAGATCGACAATCATTGCCCCTCCCCGTATCCCACCACTTCTTGTGCCTTTAACACCTTGTTGTGGGCAGGAATGTCAGCGACCAGGGCCTTTTGGCTTCAGGACCGGTTGGCTGGTACCTACATTGCACCTGTTTATCATTCCCTGTCCCCCTCTCCCGTTGCAACATTATTGCTTTTTTCTTCTCTCCTGATTTACCCTGCCCTACTTAAAAGATATTCTTATCCACCATATTTTCCAATATGTATCATATTTTTCTAGTGCCTTTGTTCCCTTTGCTATCTCTTGTCTGACCTGTCTGACCTATGTTCCCCCGAAATGTGGTATGTGTTAATGGTCGGTGGGGTCGAAATTCATTCTATAATAAATTCACAGGGTTAAAATTACTTTCAACGTTTCAGATATATACAACCTCAGGTGCATGGAGAGGTCAGATTTCTATAATGAAAAGCTTGGCCACTGAAAGTCCCATTTGGTTGGACAGGTCATCAGTGAAAAAGAAATGACTTTTAATAACAGATTTGCCTCTGACATCATTTTGACAGTGAGATTATGTATGGAACTTTTAAATTGTGATTTGCTTTTGATCTCAGTTTACTAATCTGATAACTTTTAGGGAAATCTGTTTGGACATGGAAAGCCTTATATGGTTAAATATGTCCTTAAAGCAATATCACTGGTGTTGAAAATATAATTTAGTCTAAGTCTCGCTGTAAAAGTAGATTGCTGCAGAGCCTTAAACACTCAACCTTAAGGTGAGGAGTCAAACTCTTAGAAAAACTGGTTATGACAGGTACATAAATGACTTTGGCTGTGACATTAGTTTGTCGGTGAGATCAAATAACTGTCATATACATAGGGTTGCTAATACAGAGCCTCTGTTGGTCAGACAGGTAAATTAAAGATTTGCTTGTGACCTCCAATGAGATAAGATTATGGTAAGGGACATACATTTTCCTTAAAAGCATCATTTGGTCAGAAAAATTGTCACAGAAAAAAGATATGCATATTTAAAGGTTACGAAAAGCTTTAATGGTCTGACAGGCCCTTACATCAATTTAAAATGATTTCTAAAATGTGATTTGCTTCATGACCTCAGTTTGACAGTGAAATAATATAACTCTAAAGGACATGTGTTTGTCTACAAATAGCCTCATTTGTCAACTGACCCCAGTTTTTCAGTAAAATCAGATTACTGTGTAAGAATATGTGTAAGAATACTGTGTAAGCTATTTGTAATGAAACGTGCTTTTACGTTTCAGACATGAATTTGTAATTTAAGGGAGATCTGTTTGGCTAGGAACATTCTAAATCCATCAGATAGACAGATCATCTCAGAAAAAGCATTAGTTTTAAAGGATGTTTGCTTGTCAGCTTTATTGCCCACAGAGCTTAGATTTCCGTGAGAAAATGTTTATTTATGTTATGAAAAGCATACTTTGATGAGAAACATTCAAACAGAATCATGAAATGACTTTTAAAAATTGATTTGCTTATTTTAAAATATCCTTATTGATATCAGATTGCAGTGAAACGTGCTTTTAGTCATCCATAGCACAACAGCACAAAGTAATTTTTCTACCTTTCTATCAGCATTTTGAGGGGATGAGCAGTCACTTTTAGACAACCCGTCGAATTTAGGCAATTTACAAGAATTCTAACGATATGCTTTTTTAGATAATACCAACTAGTTTAAAGAATTAAAATAATTAGTTTACACAATGAACATTTAGGGTGTGACTCTTTCAATAAATCGTGCTTTAAGTCAATCAAACCATGACAGCAAGATGAAAAAGGGGTCTGAGAGTTCTTTTCACAGTGGTCACTTACTTTCATACAGTTTCATCCTTTGAACAAAACAGGACTGTTAGGGTACTTCATTTGAATACTAGTTAATGTACATATTTAGCTATTTGCAATGAAACCTGCTTTCTGTCACTCAGACTAGCAAGATGTAACTTTTGGAGTGGTGCAGATATTTTGGAAAGCACATTGTTTGAATACTCATAACTGTACTAATCTAGCTATTTGAAATGAAACATGCTGTAGCAATTCAGTGTAAAATGTCTAAAAGCCATTTCAGAGTGATGCATTAGTTTGAGGAAGCACTTCATTTGAAGACTCAGAACTGCAAGAATGTAGCTATTTGCAATGAACCGTGCTTTTAGTATTTCAGACAACAACACCAAGATTACAGTTGTGTCTTAAGTAATGGCACAACTTTTGTAGTGAAATATGCTATGAATTACTCATACAAAGACATCAGGATGAATGAAACTTTAAAAAAGTTATTTGTCTTTTGCGATGAATAGTGCTTTTAGTTAATCAGACAACAATAGCAATTTGATAATTCTGTCCAAAAGTCCCTTTCAGACCTGTTGGAATTGTTGGATATTTAAAGAAATCTGATTTGGGTCTACTATACTATGACAAAGTTTTTTAATGTCTTTTTCTGAAAGGGGACTTTAGTTAAAAAAATCCTCTAGTTTGAACATAGGAGAAAGGTAATCTTATGTCTTACGCAAAGGAACGGGCTTGTAGTGACTCAGAGCATAACAGGTTGGTGTCAAATGTTTCTAAAAGTTTTTTTAAGATTGATATAGTAAGTGTGAGCAAGCACTTCGTTTTAAAACACGGAAATTTAAAATACGTTTATTGTGCGGTTAACTGGAAGAAAAATGTTTCTAAAAGAACATTCGTCAGCGGTGCAGCTGGTTTGAGGAATCACTTAATTTGAACACTCAGAACTGTAAGAATGCACTTATTTGCAACGAAAAGTACTTTTAGTTATTCAGACAATAAAACCGAGTTTACAAGTGTTCCTTAAAGTAATGGTATAACGTTTGTATAACATGCTTCAAATTAATCAGACCAAGACAGCAGGATGAATGAAACTTTTAAAAAGTAATTTTCACAGTGGTGCAGTTCATTTCAGACAGTGCTTCGTTTTAACGAAAAAAAACTGTTAGGGTAGGATTTTGGAATCAAAAGTGCTTTTACCCACTTAATATTCATTTAGCAAAATAAGAAAAAGTGTCTAAAGTTGTTTTTCATAGTGAATGCTGTTAAGTTAAGACAGCGCTTAATTTGAAAAAAAAAAGACTTCGTCACTTTCAGAACTGTTTGCATTGTTTGATATGTAAGGAAATCTGTTTTGAGTCTCATATAGCTTTTAAATGTCTTTTTCTGAAAGGTGCATTAAGTTTTAAACAGCTAATAATTCACACATATGAGAACTGTAAGCTTATTCTTTTGCAAAGAAACGTGCTTGTAGTCGTGCTTGTAGTCACTCATAGCAATACAGGTTGGTGTAAAATGTTTCTAAAAGTTATTTTCAGAATAGTATAGTTAGTCTGAGCAAGCACTTCGTTTGAAAACACGGAAACATTAGAAACGTGTGATTTGCAATTACACTTGCTTTTATTCACTCAGATCATGATAGCAAGATGTAAAACCTGTCTAAAAGTAGATTTTGGACTGGTGCAGTTAGTTTAAGGAAACAGTTCTTTTGAATAATCAGAACTGTAAGAATGTACCTATTTGCAAAGAAACGTGCTTTTAGTAATTCAGACAATAACACCGAGTTTAAAATGTTTCTTGAAGTATTGGTATAACGTTTGTAGTGGATGAATAAACCTGTTATAAGTTATATTCACAGTTGCGCAGTTCATTTCACAGAATGCTTCGTTTGAACAAAACGAAACTGTAAGGGTATTTGATTTTCTGGATCAAAAGTGATTTGGTCTCTCAAACTATAATAGCAACATGACAAAAGGGTCTGCAGTTCATTTTCATAGTTATACAGTTAATTTTAGACAGCGCTTTATTTGAACAAAACAAAGATGTTGGATTTCATTTTTGCAATGAAAGTACGATTAGTCAATGAGACAACTAAAGTAATTTAACAATTCTTTTCAAAAGTCACTTTAAAACATTTGGAAATGTTACATTTGTGAGGTGATTCAATGTGAGTCCCATATACTATTAGAACGCTTTTAAAGTTTTTTTTTTTTTTTTTTTCAGAAAACTGCCTTTAGTTTTAAACAGCCAATAGTTCACACAAATGAGAACTTTAAGTTTATTCTTTTGCAAAGAAACGTGCTTTTAGTTACTCAGAGCATAACAGTTTGGTGTAAAATGTTTCTAAAAGTTATTTTCAGAATAGTATAGTTAGTCTGAGCAAGCACTTCGTTTGAAAACACGGAAACGTTAGAAACGTGTGATTTGCAATTACACTCGCTTTTATTCACTCATATCATGATAGCAAGATGTAAAACCTGTCTAAAAGTAGATTTTGGACTGGTGCTGTTAGTTTGAGGAAAAAGTTCTTTTGAATACTCAGAACTGTAAGAATGTAGCTATTTGCAAAGAAACGTGCTTTTAGTAATTCAGACAATAACACCAAGTTTAAAATGCGTCTTAAAGTAATTGTATAACGTTTGTAGTGAAACATGCTACAATTTACTCAGACTAAGACAGTAGGATGAATGAACCTGTTAAAAGTTATATTCACAGTTGTGCAGTTAATTTCAGAGAGTGCTTTGTTTGAACAAAACGAAGCACTGTTAGGGTATATGACTTTTGGAATCAAAAGGGCTTTTAGTCACTCAAACTATAATAGCAACATGAAAAAAGGGTATAAAGTTAATTTTCATAGATATGCAGTACATTTTAGACAGCGCTTCATTTGAACAAAACAAAGATGTTGTATTTCGTCTTTTGCAATGAAAGTCTGATTAGTAGATGAGACAACTAAAGTAATTAAACAATTCTTTCCAAAAGTCATTTTAAAACATTTGGAAATGTTAGATTTGTGAGGTAATCCAATGTGAGTCCCACTTACTGTAAGAAAGCTTTTAAAGGTTTTTTTCAGAAAACTGCCTTTAGTTTTAAACAGCCAATAGTTCACACAAATGAGAACTGTAAGTTTATTCTTTTGCAAAGAAACGTGCTTTTAGTTACTCAGAGCATAACAGGTTGCTGTAAAATGTTTCTAAAAGTTATTTTCAGAATAGTATAGTTAGTCTGAGCAAGCACTTCGTTTGAAAACACGGAAACATTAGAAACGTGTGATTTGCAATTACACTTGCCTTTATTCACTCAGACCATGATACCAAGATGTAAAACGTGTCTAAAAGTAGATTTTGGACTGGTGCTGTTAGTTTGAGGAAAAAGTTATTTTGAATACTCAAAACTGTAAGAATGTAGCTATTTGCAAAGAAACGTGCTTTTAGTAATTCAGACAATGACACCGAGTTTAAAATGTTTCTTAAAGTAATGGTATAACGTTTGTAGTGAAACATGCTACAATTTACTCAGACTAAGACAGTAGGATGAATGAACCTGTTAAAAGTTATATTCACAGTTGCGCAGTTCATTTCAGAGAATGCTTCGTTTGAACAAAACGAAACTGTAAGGGTATTTAATTTTCAGGATCAAAAGTGATTTTGTCTCTCAAACTATAAAAGCAACATGACAAAAGGGTCTGCAGTTCATTTTCATAGTTATGCAGTTAATTTTAGACAGCGCTTCATTTGAACAAAACAAAGATGTTGGATTTCTTCTTTTGCAATGAAAGTATGATTAGTCAATGAGACAACTAAATCAATTTAACAATTCTTTCCAAAAGTCACTTTAAAACATTTGGAAATGTTACATTTGTGAAGTGATTCAATGTGAGTCCCACATACTATTAGAACGCTTTTAAAGTTTTTTTTTTTTTTTTTCAGAAAACTGCCTTTAGTTTTAAATAGCCAATAGTTCACACAAATGAGAACTGTAAGTTTATTCTTTTGCAAAGAAACGTGCTTTTACTTACTCCCAGCATAACAGTTTGGTGTAAAATGTTTCTAAAAGTTATTTTCAGAATAGTATAGTTAGTCTGAGCAAGCACTTCGTTTGAAAAGACGGAAACGTTAGAAACGTGTGATTTGCAATTACACTCGCTTTTATTCACTCAGATCATGATAGCAAGATGTAAAACCTGTCTAAAAGTAGATTTTGGACTGGTGCTGTTAGTTTGAGAAAACAGTTACTTTCGAATACTCAGAACAGTAAGAATGTAGCTATTTGCAAAGAAACGTGCTTTTAGTAATTCAGACAATGACACCGAGTTTAAAATGCTTCTTAAAGTAATGGTATAACGTTTGTAGTGAAACATGCTACAATTTACTCAGACTAAGACAGTAGGATGAATGAACCTGTTAAAAGTTATATTCACAGTTGTGCAGTTAATTTCAGAGAGTGCTTTGTTTGAACAAAACGAAGCACTGTTAGGGTATATGACTTTTGGAATCAAAAGGGCTTTTAGTCACTCAAACTATAATAGCAACATGAAAAAAGGGTATGAAGTTAATTTTCATAGATATGCAGTACATTTTAGACAGCGCTTCATTCGAACAAAACAAAGATGTTGGATTTCGTCTTTTGCAATGAAAGTCTGATTAGTAGATGAGACAACTAAAGTAATTAAACAATTCTTTCCAAAAGTCATTTTAAAACATTTGGAAATGTTAGATTTGTGAGGTAATCCAATGTGAGTCCCACTTACTGTAAGAAAGCTTTTAAAGGTTTTTTTCAGAAAACTGCCTTTAGTTTTAAACAGCCAATAGTTCACACAAGTGAGAACTGTAAGTTTATTATTTTGCAAAGAAACGTGCTTTTAGTTACGCAGAGCATAACAGAATGCTGTAAAATGTTTCTAAAAGTTATTTTCAGAATAGTATAGTTAGTCTGAGCAAGCACTTCGTTTGAAAACACGGAAACATTAGAAACGTGTGATTTGCAATTACACTTGCTTTTATTCAATCAGACCATGATAGCAAGATGTAAAACCTGTCTAAAAGTAGATTTTGGACTGGTGCTGTTAGTTTGAGGAAACAGTTCTTTTGAATACTCCGAACTTTAAGAATGTAGCTATTTGCAAAGAAACGTGCTTTTAGTAATTCAGACAATAACACCGAGTTTAAAATGTTTCTTAAAGTAATGGTTAGAACGTTTGTAGTGAAACATGCTACAGTTTACTCAGACTAAGACAGTAGGATGAATGAACCTGTTAAAAGTTATATTCACAGTTGCGCAGTTCATTTCAGAGAATGCTTCGTTTGAACAAAACGAACCTGTAAGGGTATTTAATTTTCAGGATCAAAAGTGATTTTGTCTCTCAAACTATAAAAGCAACATGACAAAAGGGTCTGCAGTTCATTTTCATAGTTATGCAGTTAATTTTAGACAGCGCTTCATTTGAACAAAACAAAGATGTTGGATTTCTTCTTTTGCAATGAATGTATGAATAGTCAATGAGACAACTAAATCAATTTAACAATTCTTTCCAAAAGTCACTTTAAAACATTTGGAAATGTTACATTTGTGAAGTGATTCAATGTGAGTCCCACATACTATTAGAACGCTTTTAAAGTTTTTTTTTTTTTTTTCAGAAAACTGCCTTTAGTTTTAAACAGCCAATAGTTCACACAAATGAGAACTGTAAGTTTATTCTTTTGCAAAGAAACGTGCTTTTACTTACTCAGAGCATAACAGTTTGGTGTAAAATGTTTCTAAAAGTTATTTTCAGAATAGTATAGTTAGTCTGAGCAAGCACTTCGTTTGAAAAGACGGAAACGTTAGAAACGTGTGATTTGCAATTACACTCGCTTTTATTCACTCAGATCATGATAGCAAGATGTAAAACCTGTCTAAAAGTAGATTTTGGACTGGTGCTGTTAGTTTGAGGAAAAAGTTCTTTTGAATACTCCGAACTTTAAGAATGTAGCTATTTGCAAAGAAACGTGCTTTTAGTAATTCAGACAATGACACCAAGTTTAAAATGTTTCTTAAAGTAACGGTTAGAACGTTTGTAGTGAAACATGCTACAATTTACTCAGACTAAGACAGTAGGATGAATGAACCTGTTAAAAGTTATATTCACAGTTTTGCAGTTAATTTCAGAGAGTGCTTCGTTTGAACAAAACGAAACTGTTTGGGTATATGACTTTTGGAATCAAATGGGCTTTTAGTCACTCAAACTATAATAGCAACATGAGAAAAGCGTCTGAAGTTCATTTTAATAGTAATGCAGTTAATTTTAGACATCGCTTCATTCGAACAAAACAAAGATGTTGGATTTCGTCTTTTGCAATGAAAGTCTGATTAGTAGATGAAACAACTAAAGATATTTAACAATTCTTTCCAAAAGTCATTTTAAAACTTTTGGAAATGTTAGATTTGTGAGGAAATCCAATGTGAGTCCCACATACTATAAGAAAGCTTTTAAAGATTTTTTTCAGAAAACTGCCTTTAGTTTTAAACAGCCAATAGTTCATTTGTATGGACAGGTCATCAAAGGTTAAGAACTTTAAAAGTTCTTTTTCTGTTACGTCAGTTTGCCAGTGAGATTAGGTGACATAGGAGTATGAGTCTGGCAAAGCAAAGCCTAATTTTTTGGGCCTCATTTTATCAGACAGGTCATCACAGCAACAAAGTGCAATTTACTTTACTTTACTGACAGGCCCTTACATCAATTTAAAATGATTTCTAAAGTGTGCTTTGCTTTATGACCTCAGTTTGACAGTGAAATAAGATAACTCTAAAGGACATGTGTTTGGCTACAAATAGCCTCATTTGCCCAATCATTTGTAAGAATCTAGCTATTTGTAATGAATCAATCAATCAATCTTTTATTTGTCACAGACACTGTTACATGCCGTGAAATGGCACCCCTCGGACCATAAACACATATCACATTCAAGGGAAGACAGATCCGAGAGGTAGTACAGAGAAAAAGGAACAACATGATACACAAGGAAAGTTGGCTTAAAAAAAAGAACCCCTCTCTGACTGTCCTTCAGTAGGGCAGTGTGAGACCCGGGAGACAAAAAAGCCCTTGCATTAAGCACATAAATTGAACATAACATGGCAATGGGGAGGGGGACAGGGAATTGAGGTGTCCAATGTGGGCAACAGCCATCTGCCCCTGCAGCTATGGACAGCACTGGATCCAGACCCGCCTGCCCACACCATGCGAAGGCGTGGGATGGGGGTAGAGGTAAAGTCCTTGGAATGGGTACAGGAAATCAGAGAGTCTCGTTATCTTGTTCTCGTGGGGGTTGCTTATCTTCAGCACAGGCCTTGGCCAAGACTGACTGAAAGGGTTGTCGCCGAAAACAAATTCTTCTTCTTAAAATTTGGGACGATATCTGCTAGTTTTCACAGTTATCTAATGTCCATCACTGGTCGCCATTTCAGCCAAATTCCTTTGCAAAGTTGTTAGTCTCTCCAAGATGTTTTCCATTTTGCAGTCGATGTTTTCCATTCTCCGGTCCATAGCCGCTCCGTTGTTTTCCATTTTGCGGTCTATGACCACCGTGATGTTTTCCAATTTCCGATCCATTGCCGCAGCATGAGTACGAGCAGCTTTGCCCACCTCAGTCTCAATCATGACCTCCATAACAGACAAAAAGCTGCTCAGAGCTCCTGAAGCTCTGCATGCGTTCCAGGCTGAAGCGTAACGCTCGTACCGGACACAACATTGAAGGAGTTGGGTCTTCCTCCCCCGTGGGGAGCGCCTGTAGCCGGGTCGTGGTTTCAGGACGATGTGAGAGTAATTCGGTCCAAACTGTAGGCACTTGTTGGACGTGGAGAGTGCTTGTAGGTCCCCTACCCTCTTGATAGAGGCAAGCACTACTAGGAATGCTGTCTTCCCCATGAGATGAGGAAGGTCAGACTCTACTAGGGGCTCAAAGGGGGTCTTGGAAAGGCCCGCTAGGACCACGTCGAGAACCCAAGAGGGTATGGGGCATGGATGAGGGGGATTAACCCGCCTCGCGCCCCTGAGGATCCTGGTGACCAGTCTATGCTGTCCGAGGGACTTACCTTCCACCAGCTCATGGTGTGCAGCAATAGCGGCAACATATACCTTGAGCGTGGATGGTGATAGGTTGTCCTCGAGTTTCTATTAGAGAAAGGACAGCACTGCACTGATCGTACATACTCCGGGCTCTTCACCATGTTAGGAGCACCAGGACGAGAAGATGCGCCACTTTGCGGCGTACAAACGCCTTATGGCTGGTGCTCTTGCCTGAACGATTGCATCCGCCACCGCCGGAGGTAACTCGTTCAGGATCTTCTCGTCCCGTCCAGGGACCGGACATGGAGATCCCAGAGGTCTGGTCGTGAGTGCCACACCGTACCCTTCCCCTGAGACAGAAGGTCCTTCCGCAGGGGAATGGGCCAGGGGGGAGCTATCGCCAGAGGTATTAGCTCTGCGAACAAAGCCTTATTGGGCCAGTATGGCACAATTAAGAGGACCTGGTTTTCCTCGTCCCTGACCTCGCACAGGACCTGTGCAAGTAGGCTCACTGTGGGGAAGGCGTACTTCCACTTGTCCCGGGGCCAGCTGTGCGCTAGGGTATCCGTGCCGAGGGGATCCTCAATCAAGTGTACCAAAGGGGGCAATGGATGTTTTCTGGCGAGGCAAACAGTTCCACCTGTGCCTGGCCAAACTGTTCCCATATCAGCCGGATCGTCCTAGGATGGAGTCGCCATTCTCCGCGATGCGGCATCTGAAGAGAGAGAGCGCGTGTCGGCTGTCTGATTCAAGTAGCCTGGGAGAAATATGACCCGCAGGGATCTTATCCTCTGCTGACTCCAGAGGAGGAGGCGTCGGGCAAGTTGTGACATTCGGCGCGAACGTAACCCGCCTTGGCGGTTGACGTACATTACAGCTGCCGTGCTGTCGGAGCAGATCAGCACCTGCTTGCCCATCACTAGAGGTAGAAACCTCCTCAGGGCGAGCATGACCGCCAACAACTCCAGGCAATTGATACAATCAACCCGAAACTGTATGCCTGTTGCACCCTGCTCCCCAGCCCAACAGGGAGGCATCTGTTGTCCCCACAACGCGCCTCGAAACCTGTCCGAGGGACACTGCCACTCGATAAAATATCTTGAAGGACCATGGGGCTAGGGTGCTCCGACACTGAGGTGTGATGGCAATCCGACTGGTGCCTGTGTGCCACGCACTCCTCGGAACCCCACTCTGAAGCCAATGCTGAAGTAGTTACATGTGCATCAACCCAAGTGGGATCACCCCAGTCGTGGATGCCATATGCCCCAGGAGCCTCTAAAAATAATTCAGGGGGACCACTGCTCCACTTGCTCAGGCATCGCAGCAAGGCTTCGGGCACGCTCGTACGTGGGCCGTGCAAACATGGTGTCAGAGTCTAATTCCATACCGAGATAAGAGATGCTCTTCAAGGAGAGCTTGCTCTTTCCTTGGTTGACCTTTAAACCCAGTTGGCTTAGGTTATGGAGCACCAGGTCCCTCTGTGTACATTTTTGTTACACGCATGCCCGCTCTCTGAGGGGGGATAGTGTGGCTTCCGCAACTTTCGTTAAGATGCGGGGAAAGAGGGACAGACTGGTCGATTGTCACGAACCAATACTTGTATCTGACAGACTCGAGGATGCGCTTCTGTGTTAGCATTCTGAATGGTAGTCCCTGAAGACACCACTTCAGTGTACGCAGATCCAGAAGTGGGCGCAGCCCTCCCCCTCTCTTGGGGATGATGAAGACATCTCGGCTATGGGGACGGGTTCGATTGCTTCTTTTGCCAAAAGAGTCTTCACCTCTGCCCGAATGATGGTGGAATCTTTCCCTCGTACCAAGGTGTAAAGGATTCCCCGAACCGTCTTGTAACCACACACCGCCGCTAGGAGAGTGATAACCGTTGTATTTTAAGACCAGGGGAGGAAACAGTCTTTGTGAGAGAGTGGGCACCACAAGTTGGAACGTGGCAGGACCATCCTGCTCCGGCCACTTTGGAGATAGAATGTCCAGGGCCGGGAATGGTGGTGTCTCCTCCACTGGTTGCCTCCCGTCAGGACCGCTTCCCACGCTTCCTGCGGGTGGGTTGCTGACCAGGAGGAGTCGCTGAATATGCACAACCGCTGCAAACGCGTCGTGACACCAGCAGGAAAGAGACGATCGCCAGAAGTCGATTTGCATTAGACTTGAAGTCATCAATTCTCAGAACTGACACATTGTTTGCCTGATGCCTTGTCCCTGGAGGTGAATTACCTATTCAAAACTTTTGTGACAGGCTTTCAACTAAGGGGATTAGGTGGGGCCCTGTGCTTAATGCTCAAACCCCACTAATCTGACCGGTGGGCAGAGCTGTTAGTTATCAGACTGTGGTTATGAACCGCAAATAGGAAAACATTGTTGAGAAACCAGCGAATATGCAATGGATTTTGGACAGACCTTGTGATCAATGATGGACATCAGATATCTGCCGAAACTGACAGAAATCGTCCTAAAATGTGAAATATTCTTTTTGTGCCAAGGCCAGTCCTGGAGAAAAAAAAACTTCCTAGGAGAACATGATAAGGAGACTCTTTGATTTCCTCCTACCCGTTTCAAGGACACCTATTTTGGACTGGCTTTACAGACCTCATACGCACACAGACATAGATCGACAATCATTGCCCCTCCCCGTATCCCACCACTTCTTGTGCCTTTAACACCTTGTTGCGGGCAGGAATGTCAGCGACCAGGGCCTTTTGGCTTCAGGACCGGTTGGCTGGTACCTACATTGCACCTGTTTATCATTCCCTGTCCCCCTCTCCCGTTGCAACATTATTGCTTTTTTCTTCTCTCCTGATTTACACTGCCCTACTTAAAAGATATTCTTATCCACCATATTTTCCAATATGTATCATATTTTTCTAGTGCCTTTGTTCCCTTTGCTATCTCTTGTCTGACCTGTCTGACCTATGTTCCCCCGAAATGTGGTATGTGTTAATGGTCGGTGGGGTCGAAATTCATTCTATAATAAATTCACAGGGTTAAAATTACTTTCAACGTTTCAGATATATACAACCTCAGGTGCATGGAGAGGTCAGATTTCTATAATGAAAAGCTTGGCCACTGAAAGTCCCATTTGGTTGGACAGGTCATCAGTGAAAAAGAAATGACTTTTAATAACAGATTTGCCTCTGACATCATTTTGCCAGTGAGATTATGTATGGAACTTTTAAATTGTGATTTGCTTTTGATCTCAGTTTACTAATCTGATAACTTTTAGGGAAATCTGTTTGGACATGGAAAGCCTTATATGGTTAAATATGTCCTTAAAGCAATATCACTGGTGTTGAAAATATAATTTAGTCTAAGTCTCGCTGTAAAAGTAGATTGCTGCAGAGCCTTAAACACTCAACCTTAAGGTGAGGAGTCAAACTCTTAGAAAAACTGGTTATGACAGGTACATAAATGACTTTGGCTGTGACATTAGTTTGTCGGTGAGATCAAATAACTGTCATATACATAGGGTTGCTAATACAGAGCCTCTGTTGGTCAGACAGGTAAATTAAAGATTTGCTTGTGACCTCCAATGAGATAAGATTATGGTAAGGGACATACATTTTCCTAAAAAGCATCATTTGGTCAGAAAAATTGTCACAGAAAAAAGATATGCATATTTAAAGGTTACGAAAAGCTTTAATGGTCTGACAGGCCCTTACATCAATTTAAAATGATTTCTAAAATGTGATTTGCTTCATGACCTCAGTTTGACAGTGAAATAATATAACTCTAAAGGACATGTGTTTGTCTACAAATAGCCTCATTTGTCAACTGACCCCAGTTTTTCAGTAAAATCAGATTACTGTGTAAGAATCTAGCTATTTGTAATGAAACGTGCTTTTACGTTTCAGACATGAATTTGTAATTTAAGGGAGATCTGTTTGGCTAGGAACATTCTAAATCCATCAGATAGACAGATCATCTCAGAAAAAGCATTAGTTTTAAAGGATGTTTGCTTGTCAGCTTTATTGCCCACAGAGCTTAGATTTCCGTGAGAAAATGTTTATTTATGTTATGAAAAGCATACTTTGATGAGAAACATTCAAACAGAATCATGAAATGACTTTTAAAAATTGATTTGCTTATTTTAAAATATCCTTATTGATATCAGATTGCAATGAAACGTGCTTTTAGTCATCCATAGCACAACAGCACAAAGTAATTTTTCTACCTTTCTATCAGCATTTTGAGGGGATGAGCAGTCACTTTTAGACAACCCGTCGAATTTAGGCAATTTACAAGAATTCTAACGATATGCTTTTTTAGATAATACCAACTAGTTTAAAGAATTAAAATAATTAGTTTACACAATGAACATTTAGGGTGTGACTCTTTCAATAAATCGTGCTTTAAGTCAATCAAACCATGACAGCAAGATGAAAAAGGGGTCTGAGAGTTCTTTTCACAGTGGTCACTTACTTTCATACAGTTTCATCCTTTGAACAAAACAGGACTGTTAGGGTACTTCATTTGAATACTAGTTAATGTACATATTTAGCTATTTGCAATGAAACCTGCTTTCTGTCACTCAGACTAGCAAGATGTAACTTTTGGAGTGGTGCAGATATTTTGGAAAGCACATTGTTTGAATACTCATAACTGTACTAATCTAGCTATTTGAAATAAAACATGCTGTAGCAATTCAGTGTAAAATGTCTAAAAGCCATTTCAGAGTGATGCGTTAGTTTGAGGAAGCACTTCATTTGAAGACTCAGAACTGCAAGAATGTAGCTATTTGCAATGAACCGTGCTTTTAGTATTTCAGACAACAACACCAAGATTACAATTGTGTCTTAAGTAATGGCACAACTTTTGTAGTGAAATATGCTATGAATTACTCATACAAACCCATCAGGATGAATGAAACTTTAAAAAAGTTATTTGTCTTTTGCGATGAATAGTGCTTTTAGTTAATCAGACAACAATAGCAATTTGATAATTCTGTCCAAAAGTCCCTTTCAGACCTGTTGGAATTGTTGGATATTTAAAGAAATCTGATTTGGGTCTACTATACTATGACAAAGTTTTTTAATGTCTTTTTCTGAAAGGGGACTTTAGTTAAAAAAATCCTCTAGTTTGAACATAGGAGAAAGGTAATCTTATGTCTTACGCAAAGGAACGGGCTTGTAGTGACTCAGAGCATAACAGGTTGGTGTCAAATGTTTCTAAAAGTTTTTTTAAGATTGATATAGTAAGTGTGAGCAAGCACTTCGTTTTAAAACACGGAAATTTAAAATACGTTTATTGTGCGGTTAACTGGAAGAAAAATGTTTCTAAAAGAACATTCGTCAGCGGTGCAGCTGGTTTGAGGAATCACTTAATTTGAACACTCAGAACTGTAAGAATGCACTTATTTGCAACGAAAAGTACTTTTAGTTATTCAGACAATAAAACCGAGTTTACAAGTGTTCCTTAAAGTAATGGTATAACGTTTGTATAACATGCTTCAAATTAATCAGACCAAGACAGCAGGATGAATGAAACTTTTAAAAAGTAATTTTCACAGTGGTGCAGTTCATTTCAGACAGTGCTTCGTTTTAACGAAAAAAAACTGTTAGGGTAGGATTTTGGAATCAAAAGTGCTTTTACCCACTAAATATTCATTTAGCAAAATAAGAAAAAGTGTCTAAAGTTGTTTTTCATAGTGAATGCTGTTAAGTTAAGACAGCGCTTAATTTGAAAAAAAAAGACTTCGTCACTTTCAGAACTGTTTGCATTGTTTGATATGTAAGGAAATCTGTTTTGAGTCTCATATAGCTTTTAAATGTCTTTTTCTGAAAGGTGCTTTTAGTTTTAAACAGCTAATAATTCACACATATGAGAACTGTAAGCTTATTCTTTTGCAAAGAAACGTGCTTGTAATCGTGCTTGTAGTCACTCATAGCAATACAGGTTGGTGTAAAATGTTTCTAAAAGTTATTTTCAGAATAGTATAGTTAGTCTGAGCAAGCACTTCGTTTGAAAACACGGAAACATTATAAACGTGTGATTTGCAATTACACTTGCTTTTATTCACTCAGATCATGATAGCAAGATGTAAAACCTGTCTAAAAGTAGATTTTGGACTGGTGCAGTTAGTTTAAGGAAACAGTTCTTTTGAATAATCAGAACTGTAAGAATGTACCTATTTGCAAAGAAACGTGCTTTTAGTAATTCAGACAATAACACCGAGTTTAAAATGTTTCTTGAAGTATTGGTATAACGTTTGTAGTGGATGAATAAACCTGTTATAAGTTATATTCACAGTTGCGCAGTTCATTTCACAGAATGCTTCGTTTGAACAAAACGAAACTGTAAGGGTATTTGATTTTCTGGATCAAAAGTGATTTTGTCTCTCAAACTATAATAGCAACATGACAAAAGGGTCTGCAGTTCATTTTCATAGTTATACAGTTAATTTTAGACAGCGCTTCATTTGAACAAAACAAAGATGTTGGATTTCATCTTTTGCAATGAAAGTACGATTAGTCAATGAGACAACTAAAGTAATTTAACAATTCTTTTCAAAAGTCACTTTAAAACATTTGGAAATGTTACATTTGTGAGGTGATTCAATGTGAGTCCCACATACTATTAGAACGCTTTTAAAGTTTTTTTTTTTTTTTTTCAGAAAACTGCCTTTAGTTTTAAACAGCCAATAGTTCACACAAATGAGAACTGTAAGTTTATTCTTTTGCAAAGAAACGTGCTTTTAGTTACTCAGAGCATAACAGTTTGGTGTAAAATGTTTCTAAAAGTTATTTTCAGAATAGTATAGTTAGTCTGAGCAAGCACTTCGTTTGAAAACACGGAAACGTTAGAAACGTGTGATTTGCAATTACACTCGCTTTTATTCACTCAGATCATGATAGCAAGATGTAAAACCTGTCTAAAAGTAGATTTTGGACTGGTGCTGTTAGTTTGAGGAAAAAGTTCTTTTGAATACTCAGAACTGTAAGAATGTAGCTATTTGCAAAGAAACGTGCTTTTAGTAATTCAGACAATAACACCAAGTTTAAAATGCTTCTTAATGTAATGGTATAACGTTTGTAGTGAAACATGCTACAATTTACTCAGACTAAGACAGTAGGATGAATGAACCTGTTAAAAGTTATATTCACAGTTGTGCAGTTAATTTCAGAGAGTGCTTTGTTTGAACAAAACGAAGCACTGTTAGGGTATATGACTTTTGGAATCAAAAGGGCTTTTAGTCACTCAAACTATAATAGCAACATGAAAAAAGGGTATGAAGTTAATTTTCATAGATATGCAGTACATTTTAGA
Source organism: Triplophysa yarkandensis (assembly GCA_033220385.1). Taxonomy (NCBI): domain Eukaryota; kingdom Metazoa; phylum Chordata; class Actinopteri; order Cypriniformes; family Nemacheilidae; genus Triplophysa; species Triplophysa yarkandensis. Next base: position 1,163,845 of record CM065667.1, on the reverse strand, counting down.
CAGCGCTTCATTTGAACAAAACAAAGATGTTGGATTTCGTCTTTTGCAATGAAAGTCTGATTAGTAGATGAGACAACTAAAGTGATTAAACAATTCTTTCCAAAAGTCATTTTAAAACATTTGGAAATGTTAGATTTGTGAGGTAATCCAATGTGAGTCCCACTTACTGTAAGAAAGCTTTTAAAGGTTTTTTTCAGAAAACTGCCTTTAGTTTTAAACAGCCAATAGTTCACACAAATGAGAACTGTAAGTTTATTCTTTTGCAAAGAAACGTGCTTTTAGTTACTCAGAGCATAACAGGTTGCTGTAAAATGTTTCTAAAAGTTATTTTCAGAATAGTATAGTTAGTCTGAGCAAGCACTTCGTTTGAAAACACGGAAACATTAGAAACGTGTGATTTGCAATTACACTTGCCTTTATTCACTCAGACCATGATACCAAGATGTAAAACGTGTCTAAAAGTAGATTTTGGACTGGTGCTGTTAGTTTGAGGAAAAAGTTATTTTGAATACTCAAAACTGTAAGAATGTAGCTATTTGCAAAGAAACGTGCTTTTAGTAATTCAGACAATGACACCGAGTTTAAATGTTTCTTAAAGTAATGGTATAACGTTTGTAGTGAAACATGCTACAATTTACTCAGACTAAGACAGTAGGATGAATGAACCTGTTAAAAGTTATATTCACAGTTGCGCAGTTCATTTCAGAGAATGCTTCGTTTGAACAAAACGAAACTGTAAGGGTATTTAATTTTCAGGATCAAAAGTGATTTTGTCTCTCAAACTATAAAAGCAACATGACAAAAGGGTCTGCAGTTCATTTTCATAGTTATGCAGTTAATTTTAGACAGCGCTTCATTTGAACAAAACAAAGATGTTGGATTTCTTCTTTTGCAATGAAATTATGATTAGTCAATGAGACAACTAAATCAATTTAACAATTCTTTCCAAAAGTCACTTTAAAACATTTGGAAATGTTACATTTGTGAAGTGATTCAATGTGAGTCCCACATACTATTAGAACGCTTTTAAAGTATTTTTTTTTTTTTTTCAGAAAACTGCCTTTAGTTTTAAACAGCCAATAGTTCACACAAATGAGAACTGTAAGTTTATTCTTTTGCAAAGAAACGTGCTTTTACTTACTCCCAGCATAACAGTTTGGTGTAAAATGTTTCTAAAAGTTATTTTCAGAATAGTATAGTTAGTCTGAGCAAGCACTTCGTTTGAAAAGACGGAAACGTTAGAAACGTGTGATTTGCAATTACACTCGCTTTTATTCACTCAGATCATGATAGCAAGATGTAAAACCTGTCTAAAAGTAGATTTTGGACTGGTGCTGTTAGTTTGAGAAAACAGTTACTTTCGAATACTCAGAACTGTAAGAATGTAGCTATTTGCAAAGAAACGTGCTTTTAGTAATTCAGACAATGACACCAAGTTTAAAATGCTTCTTAAAGTAATGGTATAACGTTTGTAGTGAAACATGCTACAATTTACTCAGACTAAGACAGTAGGATGAATGAACCTGTTAAAAGTTATATTCACAGTTGTGCAGTTAATTTCAGAGAGTGCTTTGTTTGAACAAAACGAAGCACTGATAGGGTATATGACTTTTGGAATCAAAAGGGCTTTTAGTCACTCAAACTATAATAGCAACATGAAAAAAGGGTATGAAGTTAATTTTCATAGATATGCAGTACATTTTAGACAGCGCTTCATTCGAACAAAACAAAGATGTTGGATTTCGTCTTTTGCAATGAAAGTCTGATTAGTAGATGAGACAACTAAAGTAATTAAACAATTCTTTCCAAAAGTCATTTTAAAACATTTGGAAATGTTAGATTTGTGAGGTAATCCAATGTGAGTCCCACTTACTGTAAGAAAGCTTTTAAAGGTTTTTTTCAGAAAACTGCCTTTAGTTTTAAACAGCCAATAGTTCACACAAGTGAGAACTGTAAGTTTATTCTTTTGCAAAGAAACGTGCTTTTAGTTACGAAGAGCATAACAGAATGCTGTAAAATGTTTCTAAAAGTTATTTTCAGAATAGTATAGTTAGTCTGAGCAAGCACTTCGTTTGAAAACACGGAAACATTAGAAACGTGTGATTTGCAATTACACTTGCTTTTATTCAATCAGACCATGATAGCAAGATGTAAAACCTGTCTAAAAGTAGATTTTGGACTGGTGCTGTTAGTTTGAGGAAACAGTTGTTTTGAATACTCCGAACTTTAAGAATGTAGTACAGAGAAAAAGGAACAACATGATACACAAGGAAAGTTGGCTTAAAAAAAAGAACCCCTCTCCGACTGTCCTTCAGTAGGGCAGTGTGAGACCCGGGAGACAAAAAAGCCCTTGCATTAAGTACATAAATTGAACATAACATGGCAATGGGGAGGGGGACAGGGAATTGAGGTGTCCAATGTGGGCAACAGCCATCTGCCCCTGCAGCTATGGACAGCACTGGATCCAGACCCGCCTGCCCACACCATGCGAAGGCGTGGGATGGGAGTAGAGGTAAAGTCCTTGGAATGGGTACAGGAAATCAGAGAGTCTCGTTATCTTGTTCTTGTGGGGGTTGCTTATCTTCAGCACAGGCCTTGGCCAAGACTGACTGAAAGGGTTGTCGCCGAAAACAAATTCTTCTTCTTAAAATTTGGGACGATATCTGCTAGTTTTCACAGTTATCTAATGTCCATCACTGGTCGCCATTTCAGCCAAATTCCTTTGCAAAGTTGTTAGTCTCTCCAAGATGTTTTCCATTTTGCAGTCGATGTTTTCCATTCTCCGGTCCATAGCCACCCCGTTGTTATCCATTTTGCGGTCTATGGCCACTATAGCCGCTCCGTTGTTTTCCAGTTTTCGGTCTATGACCACCGTGATGTTTTCCAATTTCCGATCCATTGCCGCAGCATGAGTACGAGCAGCTTTGCCCACCTCAGTCTCAATCATGACCTCCATAACAGACAAAAAGCTGCTCAGAGCTCCTGAAGCTCTGCATGCGTTCCAGGCTGAAGCGTAACGCTCGTACCGGACACAACATTGAAGGAGTTGGGTCTTCCTCCCCCGTGGGGAGCGCCTGTAGCCGGGTCGTGGTTTCAGGACGATGTGAGAGTAATTCGGTCCAAACTGTAGGCACTTGTTGGACGTGGAGAGTGCTTGTAGGTCCCCTACCCTCTTGATAGAGGCAAGCACTACTAGGAATGCTGTCTTCCCCATGAGATGAGGAAGGTCAGACTCTACTAGGGGCTCAAAGGGGGTCTTGGAAAGGCCCGCTAGGACCACGTCGAGAACCCAAGAGGGTATGGGGCATGGATGAGGGGGATTAACCCGCCTCGCGCCCCTAAGGAACCTGGTGACCAGTCTATGCTGTCCGAGGGACTTACCTTCCACCAGCTCATGGTGTGCAGCAATAGCGGCAACATATACCTTGAGCGTAGATGGTGATAGGTTGTCCTCGAGTTTCTATTAGAGAAAGGACAGCACTGCACTGATCGTACATACTCCGGGCTCTTCACCATGTTAGGAGCACCAGGACGAGAAGATGCGCCACTTTGCGGCGTACAAACGCCTTATGGCTGGTGCTCTTGCCTGAACGATGGCATCCGCCACCGCCGGAGGTAACTCGTTCAGGATCTTCTCGTCCCGTCCAGGGACCGGACATGGAGATCCCAGAGGTCTGGTCGTGAGTGCCACACCGTACCCTTCCCCTGAGACAGAAGGTCCTTCCGCAGGGGAATGGGCCAGGGGGGAGCTATTGCCAGAGGTATTAGCTCTGCGAACAAAGCCTTATTGGGCCAGTATGGCACAATTAAGAGAACCTGGTTTTCCTCGTCCCTGACCTCGCACAGGACCTGTGCAAGTAGGCTCACTGGGGGGAAGGCGTACTTCCACTTGTCCCGGGGCCAGCTGTGCGCTAGGGTATCCGTGCCAAGGGGATCCTCAATCAAGTGTACCAAAGGGGGCAATGGATGTTTTCTGGCGAGGCAAACAGTTCCACCTGTGCCTGGCCAAACTGTTCCCATATCAGCCGGATCGTCCTAGGATGGAGTCGCCATTCTCCGCGATGCGGCATCTGAAGAGAGAGCGCGTGTCGGCTGTCTGATTCAAGTAGCCTGGGAGAAATATGACCCGCAGGGATCTTATCCTCTGCTGACTCCAGAGGAGGAGGCGTCGGGCAAGTTGTGACATTCGGCGCGAACGTAACCCGCCTTGGCGGTTGATGTACATTACAGCTGCCGTGCTGTCGGAGCAGATCAGCACCTGCTTGCCCATCACTAGAGGTAGAAACCTCCTCAGGGCGAGCATGACCGCCAACAACTCCAGGCAATTGATACAATCAACCCGAAACTGTATGCCTGTTGCACCCTGCTCCCCAGCCCAACAGGGAGGCATCTGTTGTCCCCACAACGCGCCTCGAAACCTGTCCGAGGGACACTGCCACTCGATAAAATATCTTGAAGGACCATGGGGCTAGGGTGCTCCGACACTGAGGTGTGATGGCAATCCGACTGGTGCCTGTGTGCCACGCACTCCTCGGAACCCCACTCTGAAGCCAATGCTGAAGTAGTTACATGTGCATCAACCCAAGTGGGATCACCCCAGTCGTGGATGCCATATGCCCCAGGAGCCTCTAAAAATAATTCAGGGGGACCACTGCTCCGCTTGCTCAGGCATCGCAGCAAGGCTTCGGGCACGCTCGTACGTGGGCCGTGCAAACATGGTGTCAGAGTCTAATTCCATACCGAGATAAGAGATGCTCTTCAAGGAGAGCTTGCTCTTTCCTTGGTTGACCTTTAAACCCAGTTGGCTTAGGTTATGGAGCACCAGGTCCCTCTGTGTACATTTTTGTTACACGCATGCCCGCTCTCTGAGGGGGGATAGTGTGGCTTCCGCAACTTTCGTTAAGATGCGGGGAAAGAGGGACAGACTGGTCGATTGTCACGAACCAATACTTGTATCTGACAGACTCGAGGATGCGCTTCTGTGTTAGCATTCTGAATGGTAGTCCCTGAAGACACCACTTCAGTGTACGCAGATCCAGAAGTGGGCGCAGCCCTCCCCCTCTCTTGGGGATGATGAAGACATCTCGGCTATGGGGACGGGTTCGATTGCTTCTTTTGCCAAAAGAGTCTTCACCTCTGCCCGAATGATGGTGGAATCTTTCCCTCGTACCAAGGTGTAAAGGATTCCCCGAACCGTCTTGTAACCACACACCGCCGCTAGGAGAGTGATAACCATTGTATTTTAAGACCAGGGGAGGAAACAGTCTTTGTGAGAGAGTGGGCACCACAAGTTGGAACGTGGCAGGACCGTCCTGCTCCGGCCACTTTGGAGATAGAATGTCCAGGGCCGGGAATGGTGGTGTCTCCTCCACTGGTTGCCTCCCGTCAGGACCGCTTCCCACGCTTCCTGCGGGTGGGTTGCTGACCAGGAGGAGTCGCTGAATATGCACAACCGCTGCAAACGCGTCGTGACACCAGCAGGAAAGAGACGATCGCCAGAAGTCGATTTGCATTAGACTTGAAGTCATCAATTCTCAGAACTGACACATTGTTTGCCTGATGCCTTGTCCCTGGAGGTGAATTACCTATTCAAAACTTTTGTGACAGGCTTTCAACTAAGGGGATTAGGTGGGGCCCTGTGCTTAATGCTCAAACCCCACTAATCTGACCGGTGGGCAGAGCTGTTAGTTATCAGACTGTGGTTATGAACCGCAAATAGGAAAACATTGTTGAGAAACCAGCGAATATGCAATGGATTTTGGACAGACCTTGTGATCAATGATGGACATCAGATATCTGCCGAAACTGACAGAAATCGTCCTAAAATGTGAAATATTCTTTTTGTGCCAAGGCCAGTCCTGGAGAAAAAAAAACTTCCTAGGAGAACATGATAAGGAGACTCTTTGATTTCCTCCTACCCGTTTCAAGGACACCTATTTTGGACTGGCTTTACAGACCTCATACGCACACAGACATAGATCGACAATCATTGCCCCTCCCCGTATCCCACCACTTCTTGTGCCTTTAACACCTTGTTGTGGGCAGGAATGTCAGCGACCAGGGCCTTTTGGCTTCAGGACCGGTTGGCTGGTACCTACATTGCACCTGTTTATCATTCCCTGTCCCCCTCTCCCGTTGCAACATTATTGCTTTTTTCTTCTCTCCTGATTTACACTGCCCTACTTAAAAGATATTCTTATCCACCATATTTTCCAATATGTATCATATTTTTCTAGTGCCTTTGTTCCCTTTGCTATCTCTTGTCTGACCTGTCTGACCTATGTTCCCCCGAAATGTGGTATGTGTTAATGGTCGGTGGGGTCGAAATTCATTCTATAATAAATTCACAGGGTTAAAATTACTTTCAACGTTTCAGATATATACAACCTCAGGTGCATGGAGAGGTCAGATTTCTATAATGAAAAGCTTGGCCACTGAAAGTCCCATTTGGTTGGACAGGTCATCAGTGAAAAAGAAATGACTTTAATAACAGATTTGCCTCTGACATCATTTTGCCAGTGAGATTATGTATGGAACTTTTAAATTGTGATTTGCTTTTGATCTCAGTTTACTAATCTGATAACTTTTAGGGAAATCTGTTTGGACATGGAAAGCCTTATATGGTTAAATATGTCCTTAAAGCAATATCACTGGTGTTGAAAATATAATTTAGTCTAAGTCTCGCTGTAAAAGTAGATTGCTGCAGAGCCTTAAACACTCAACCTTAAGGTGAGGAGTCAAACTCTTAGAAAAACTGGTTATGACAGGTACATAAATGACTTTGGCTGTGACATTAGTTTGTCGGTGAGATCAAATAACTGTCATATACATAGGGTTGCTAATACAGAGCCTCTGTTGGTCAGACAGGTAAATTAAAGATTTGCTTGTGACCTCCAATGATATAAGATTATGTTAAGGGACATACATTTTCCTAAAAAGCATCATTTGGTCAGAAAAATTGTCACAGAAAAAAGATATGCATATTTAAAGGTTACGAAAAGCTTTAATGGTCTGACAGGCCCTTACATCAATTTAAAATGATTTCTAAAATGTGATTTGCTTCATGACCTCAGTTTGACAGTGAAATAATATAACTCTAAAGGACATGTGTTTGTCTACAAATAGCCTCATTTGTCAACTGACCCCAGTTTTTCAGTAAAATCAGATTACTGTGTAAGAATCTAGCTATTTGTAATGAAACGTGCTTTTACGTTTCAGACATGAATTTGTAATTTAAGGGAGATCTGTTTGGCTAGGAACATTCTAAATCCATCAGATAGACAGATCATCTCAGAAAAAGCATTAGTTTTAAAGGATGTTTGCTTGTCAGCTTTATTGCCCACAGAGCTTAGATTTCCGTGAGAAAATGTTTATTTATGTTATGAAAAGCATACTTTGATTTGAACATTCAAACAGAATCATGAAATGACTTTTAAAAATTGATTTGCTTATTTTAAAATATCCTTATTGATATCAGATTGCAATGAAACGTGCTTTTAGTCATCCATAGCACAACAGCACAAAGTAATTTTTCTACCTTTCTATCAGCATTTTGAGGGGATGAGCAGTCACTTTTAGACAACCCGTCGAATTTAGGCAATTTACAAGAATTCTAACGATATGCTTTTTTAGATAATACCAACTAGTTTAAAGAATTAAAATAATTAGTTTACACAATGAACATTTAGGGTGTGACTCTTTCAATAAATCGTGCTTTAAGTCAATCAAACCATGACAGCAAGATGAAAAAGGGGTCTGAGAGTTCTTTTCACAGTGGTCACTTACTTTCATACAGTTTCATCCTTTGAACAAAACAGGACTGTTAGGGTACTTCATTTGAATACTAGTTAATGTACATATTTAGCTATTTGCAATGAAACCTGCTTTCTGTCACTCAGACTAGCAAGATGTAACTTTTGGAGTGGTGCAGATATTTTGGAAAGCACATTGTTTGAATACTCATAACTGTACTAATCTAGCTATTTGAAATAAAACATGCTGTAGCAATTCAGTGTAAAATGTCTAAAAGCCATTTCAGAGTGATGCGTTAGTTTGAGGAAGCACTTCATTTGAAGACTCAGAACTGCAAGAATGTAGCTATTTGCAATGAACCGTGCTTTTAGTATTTCAGACAACAACACCAAGATTACAATTGTGTCTTAAGTAATGGCACAACTTTTGTAGTGAAATATGCTATGAATTACTCATACAAAGACATCAGGATGAATGAAACTTTAAAAAAGTTATTTGTCTTTTGCGATGAATAGTGCTTTTAGTTAATCAGACAACAATAGCAATTTGATAATTCTGTCCAAAAGTCCCTTTCAGACCTGTTGGAATTGTTGGATATTTAAAGAAATCTGATTTGGGTCTACTATACTATGACAAAGTTTTTTAATGTCTTTTTCTGAAAGGGGACTTTAGTTAAAAAAATCCTCTAGTTTGAACATAGGAGAAAGGTAATCTTATGTCTTACGCAAAGGAACGGGCTTGTAGTGACTCAGAGCATAACAGGTTGGTGTCAAATGTTTCTAAAAGTTTTTTTAAGATTGATATAGTAAGTGTGAGCAAGCACTTCGTTTTAAAACACGGAAATTTAAAATACGTTTATTGTGCGGTTAACTGGAAGAAAAATGTTTCTGAAAGAACATTCGTCAGCGGTGCAGCTAGTTTGAGGAATCACTTAATTTGAACACTCAGAACTGTAAGAATGCACTTATTTGCAACGAAAAGTACTTTTAGTAATTCAGACAATAAAACCGAGTTTACAATTGTTCCTTAAAGTAATGGTATAACGTTTGTATAACATGCTTCAAATTAATCAGACCAAGACAGCAGGATGAATGAAACTTTTAAAAAGTAATTTTCACAGTGGTGCAGTTCATTTCAGACAGTGCTTCGTTTTAACGAAAAAAAAACTGTTAGGGTAGGATTTTGGAATCAAAAGTGCTTTTACCCACTTAATATTCATTTAGCAAAATAAGAAAAAGTGTCTAAAGTTGTTTTTCATAGTGAATGCTGTTAAGTTAAGACAGCGCTTAATTTGAAAAAAAAAGACTTCGTCACTTTCAGAACTGTTTGCATTGTTTGATATGTAAGGAAATCTGTTTTGAGTCTCATATAGCTTTTAAATGTCTTTTTCTGAAAGGTGCATTTAGTTTTAAACAGCTAATAATTCACACATATGAGAACTGTAAGCTTATTCTTTTGCAAAGAAACGTGCTTGTAGTCGTGCTTGTAGTCACTCATAGCAATACAGGTTGGTGTAAAATGTTTCTAAAAGTTATTTTCAGAATAGTATAGTTAGTCTGAGCAAGCACTTCGTTTGAAAACACGGAAACATTAGAAACGTGTGATTTGCAATTACACTTGCTTTTATTCACTCAGATCATGATAGCAAGATGTAAAACCTGTCTAAAAGTAGATTTTGGACTGGTGCAGTTAGTTTAAGGAAACAGTTCTTTTGAATAATCAGAACTGTAAGAATGTAGCTATTTGCAAAGAAACGTGCTTTTAGTAATTCAGACAATAACACCGAGTTTAAAATGTTTCTTGAAGTATTGGTATAACGTTTGTAGTGGATGAATAAACCTGTTATAAGTTATATTCACAGTTGCGCAGTTCATTTCACAGAATGCTTCGTTTGAACAAAACGAAACTGTAAGGGTATTTGATTTTCTGGATCAAAAGTGATTTTGTCTCTCAAACTATAATAGCAACATGACAAAAGGGTCTGCAGTTCATTTTCATAGTTATACAGTTAATTTTAGACAGCGCTTCATTTGAACAAAACAAAGATGTTGGATTTCATCTTTTGCAATGAAAGTACGATTAGTCAATGAGACAACTAAAGTAATTTAACAATTCTTTTCAAAAGTCACTTTAAAACATTTGGAAATGTTACATTTGTGAGGTGATTCAATGTGAGTCCCACATACTATTAGAACGCTTTGAAAGTTTTTTTTTTTTTTTTTTTTTTTTCAGAAAACTGCCTTTAGTTTTAAACAGCCAATAGTTCACACAAATGAGAACTGTAAGTTTATTCTTTTGAAAAGAAACGTGCTTTTAGTTACTCAGAGCATAACAGTTTGGTGTAAAATGTTTCTAAAAGTTATTTTCAGAATAGTATAGTTAGTCTGAGCAAGCACTTCGTTTGAAAACACGGAAACATTAGAAACGTGTGATTTGCAATTACACTTGCCTTTATTCACTCAGACCATGATACCAAGATGTAAAACGTGTCTAAAAGTAGATTTTGGACTGGTGCTGTTAGTTTGAGGAAAAAGTTATTTTGAATACTCAAAACTGTAAGAATGTAGCTATTTGCAAAGAAACGTGCTTTTAGTAATTCAGACAATAACACCAAGTTTAAAATGCTTCTTAAAGTAATTGTATAACGTTTGTAGTGAAACATGCTACAATTTACTCAGACTAAGACAGTAGGATGAATGAACCTGTTAAAAGTTATATTCACAGTTGTGCAGTTAATTTCAGAGAGTGCTTTGTTTGAACAAAACGAAGCACTGTTAGGGTATATGACTTTTGGAATCAAAAGGGCTTTTAGTCACTCAAACTATAATAGCAACATGAAAAAAGGGTATGAAGTTAATTTTCATAGATATGCAGTACATTTTAGACAGCGCTTCATTTGAACAAAACAAAGATGTTGGATTTCGTCTTTTGCAATGAAAGTCTGATTAGTAGATGAGACAACTAAAGTTATTAAACAATTCTTTCCAAAAGTTATTTTAAAACATTTGGAAATGTTAGATTTGTGAGGTAATCCAATGTGAGTCCCACTTACTGTAAGAAAGCTTTTAAAGGTTTTTTTCAGAAAACTGCCTTTAGTTTTAAACAGCCAATAGTTCACACAAATGAGAACTGTAAGTTTATTCTTTTGCAAAGAAACGTGCTTTTAGTTACTCAGAGCATAACAGGTTACTGTAAAATGTTTCTAAAAGTTATTTTCAGAATAGTACAGTTAGTCTGAGCAAGCACTTCGTTTGAAAACACAGAAACATTAGAAACGTGTGATTTGCAATTACACTTGCTTTTATTCACTCAGATCATGATAGCAAGATGTAAAACCTGTCTAAAAGTAAATTTTGGAGTGGTGCTGTTAGTTTGAGGAAAAAGTTCTTTTGAATACTCAGAACTGTAAGAATGTAGCTATTTGCAAAGAAACGTGCTTTTAGTAATTCAGACAATAACACCGAGTTTAAAATGCTTCTTAAAGTAATGGTATAACGTTTGTAGTGAAACATGCTACAATTTACTCAGACTAAGACAGTATAATGAATGAACCTGTTAAAAGTTATATTCACAGTTGTGCAGTTAATTTCAGAGAGTGCTTCATTTGAACAAAACGAAACTGTTTGGGTATATGACTTTTGGAATCAAATGGGCTTTTAGTCACTCAAACTATAATAGCAACATGAGAAAAGGGTCCGGAGTTCATTTTCATAGTTATGCAATTCATTCTAGACAGTACTTCATTTGAACAAAACAAAGATGTTTGATTTCGTCTTTTGCAATGAAAGTGCGATTAGTCAATGAGACAACTAAATTAATTTAACAATTCTTTCCAAAAGTCATTTTAAAACATTTGGAAATGTTAGATTTGTGAGGTAATCCAATGTGAGTCCCACTTACTGTAAGAAAGCTTTTAAAGGTTTTTTTCAGAAAACTGCCTTTAGTTTTAAACTGTCAATAGTTCACACAAATGAGAACTGTAAGTTTATTCTTTTGCAAAGAAATGTGCTTGTATTTATTCAAAGCATAACAGGTCGGTGTAAAATGTTTCTAAACGTTACTTTCACAATAGTATAGTTAGTCTGAGCAAGCACTTCGTTTGAAAACACGGAAACATTAGAAACGTGTTATTTGCAATTACACTTGCTTTTATTCACTCAGACCATGATAGCAAGATGTAAAACGTGTCTAAAAGTAGATTTTGGAGTGGTGCAGTTAGTTTGAGGAAACAGTTCTTTTGAATATTCAGAACTGTAAGAATATAGCTATTTGCAAAGAAACGTGCTTTTATTAATTCAGACAATAACACCAAGTTTAAAATGTTTCTAAAAGTAACGATATAACGTTTGTAGTGAAACATGCTACAATTTTCTCAGACCAAGACAGTATAATGAATGAACCTGTTAGAAGCTATATTCACAGTAGTGCAGTCCATTTCAGAGATTGCTTTTTTTGAACAAAACGAAACCGTTAGGATATATGACTTTCTTGATCAAACGTACTTTTACTCACTCAGACTACAATATTAACTTCATTTGAACAAAATAAAGATGTCGGATTTCGTCTTTTGCAATGAAAAGGCGATTAGTCAATGAGACAACTAAATTAATTTAACAATGCTTTCCAAAAGTCACTTTAAAACATTTGGAAATGTTAGATTTGTAAGGTAATCCAATGTGAGTCTCACATACTATAAGAAAGCATTTAAAGGTTTTTTTCAGAAAACTGCCTTTAGTTTTAAACTGTCAATAGTTCACACAAATGAGAACTGTAAGTTTAATATTTTGCAAAGAAATGTGCTTGTAGTTACTCAAAGCATAACAGATTGTTGTAAAATGTTTCTAAAAGTTATTTTCAGAATAGTATAGTTAGTCTGAGCAAGCACTTCGTTTGAAAACACGGAAACATTAGAAACGTGTGATTTGCAATTACACTTGCTTTTATTCACTCAGACCATAATAGCAAGATTTAAAACGTGTCTAAAAGTAGATTTTGGAGTGGTGCAGTTAGTTTCAGGAAACAGTTCTTTTGAATATTCAGAACTGTAAGAATATAGCTATTTGCAAAGAAACGTGCTTTTAGTAATTCAGACAATAACACCGAGTTTAAAATGTTTCTTAAGTAATGGCATAACGTTTGTAGTGAAACATGCTACAATTTACTCAGACTAAGACAGTAGGATGAATTAACCTGTTAAAAGTTATATTCAGAGTTGCGCAGTTCATTTCAGAGAGTGCTTTGTTTGAACAAAACGAAACTGTTTGTGTATATGACTTTAGGGATCAAAAGTGATTTTGTCACTCAAACTATAATAGCAAAATGAGAAAGGGGTCTGAAGTTCATTTTCATAGTTGTGCAATTAATTTTAGACAGCGCTTCATTTGAACAAAACAAAGATGTTGGGTTTCGTCTTTTGCAATGAAAAGGCGATTAGTCAATGAGACAACTAATGTAATTTAACAATTCTTTCCAAAAGTCACTTTAAAACTTTTGGAAATGTTACATTTGTAAGGTAATTCAATGTGAGTCTCACATACTATAAGAAAGCTTTTTAAGGTATATTTCAGAAAACTGCCTTTAGTTTTAAACAGCCAATAGTTCACACAAATGAGAACTGTAAGTTTATTATTTTGCAAAGAAATGTGCTTGTATTTATTCAAAGCATAACAGGTCGGTGTAAAATGTTTCTAAAAGTTATTTTCACAATAGTATAGTTAGTCTGAGCAAGCACTTCGTTTGAAAACACGGAAACATTAGAAACGTGTGATTTGCAATTACACTTGCTTTTATTCACTCAGACCATGATAGCAAGATGTAAAACGTGTCTAAAAGTAGATTTTGGAGTGGTGCAGTTAGTTTCAGGAAACAGTTCTTTTGAATACTCAGAACTGTAAGAATGTAGCTATTTGCAAAGTAACGTGCTTTTATTAATTCAGACAATAACACCAAGTTTAAAATGTTTCTAAAAGTAATGATATAACGTTTGTAGTGAAACATGCTACATTTTACTCAGACCAAGACAGTAGGATGAATGAACCTGTTAGTAGTGCAGTCCATTTCAGAGATTGCATTGTTAAACAAAACGAAACTGTTAGGATATATGACTTTCTTGATCAAAAGTACTTTTACTCACTCAGACTACAATATTAACAGGAGAAAAGGGTGTGAAGTTCATTTTCATAGTTATTCAGTTAATTTTAGACATCGCCTCATTTGAACAATACAAAGATGTTGGATTTCGCCTTTTGCAATGAAAAGGCGATTAAATCAATGAGACAACTAAAGCAATTTAACAATTCTTTCCAAAAGTCACTTTAAAACTTTTGGAAATGTTAGATTTGTAAGGTTATCCAATGTGATTCTCACATACTATAAGAAAGCTTTTAAAGGTTTTTTGTAGAAAACTGCCTTTAGTTTTAAACAGCCAATAGTTCACACAAATGAGAACTGTAAGTTTAATATTTTGCAAAGAAACGTGCTTGTTTCTTTGCAAAGCATAAAAGGTTGGTGTAAAATGTTTCTAAAAGTAATTTTCAGAATAGTATAGTTAGTCTGAGCAAGCACTTCGTTTGAAAACACGGAAACATTAGAAACGTGTGATTTGCAATTACACTTGCCTTTATTCACTCAGACCATGATAGCAAGATGTAAAACGTGTCTAAAAGTAGATTTTGGAGTGGTGCAGTTAGTTTGAGGAAACAGTTCTTTTGAATACGCAGAACTGTAAGAATATAGCTATTTGCAAAGAAACGTGCTTTAAGTAATTCAGACAATAACACCAAGTTTAAAATGTTTCTAAAAGTAATGATACAAAAACGTGTCTAAAAGAAGCTTTAGGGGTGGTGCAGTCACTTTGAGGAAGCACTTAGTTTGAATAGCATACATTCACAATTCTTTCGCTTTATAGATAATATTGTTCAAATGCAATGCTAGTTCTATCAACAAATATATAATATTGCTTTGGAACGAAGTGCAAATTGAGTTAGTTATATTGAGGGATAAAGGTCATAACCTGAACATGATATGACTTTTAAAGTTTAATTTAACTGTTTCCTCAGTGTTTCTATTTTCAAAAGTCTCACAGGCCAAGAAATGGCTTACAAATCAAAATGTATGTTGTTTTAACAAACAAGTCAATTTATCTGTAAATCAGTTTTTCCAGTGATACGTAATTACTCTCAGTTACCTCAGTCTGGCCATGGAAAATTTCAGTCACTCAGAAAGGTTAACATTTAAACAACATTTATTTTGTGATTTGCTTGTGACCTTAGTTTTCCACAGAAAGCCTCATTTAATCAGAGAGATCTTTAAAGAAATAAGAACTGAATTTGAAAGTGTATCTTGGTATATTGGATAATGAGATTAGATTAGATGATTAGATGATAGAGAAATCTGGCATACTCATTTGTTTGGACAGGTCATCAAAGGTAAATGTAATGACTTTAAAAGTATTTTTTCTGTTACGTCAGTTTGCCAGTGAGATTAGGTGACATTAGGAGTACGAGTCTGGCAAAGCAAAGCCAAATTTTTTGGGCCTCATTTTATCAGAAAGGTCATCACAGCAACAAAGTGCAATTTACTTTTTAACCTTAAAAATGACCAATTGCGATTATATGACTGTAAGAAAAATTAATTTGGCAAAGAAAGCCTAATTTTAGTCAGACAGGTCTTCACAGCAAGATGAAAGGATTTTTTAAGTGTAATTTGTCTGTAACCTTGGTGAGATCAGATTTTATGTAAGGGACAGTGCTTTGGTCACAGAAAGTCCAATTTGGTCAGATTGGTTGTCACCAAAATGAAAGGACCTTTAAAGTGTAAAATGCCTGTTACTTCAATTTTCCTATTGATCAGATTTCTCTGAAGGCCATCAGTTTGGCCATGGGAAGCCACATTTGGTCTGAACTGCCATCATAGATTGATGATTAATGATGATTAATCTCGTTTGGCTCTTGGTGAAGGCGGTCGCATCTTTTTCCTCTCCTCTTATCTCTCCTAACTGCTTGCTTTTGTCTTGTTACTCTGTTCTGAGACTCTCTTCGCCCTGCTCTCGAAACACAGAAGGAATTATGGATTTGATAAACTGGTCTCTGAGTGCAATTGACACCCTCTTCTCGACGAGAAGCCGGGGTTCGGAGGAACCCAGCTGTCCTCAGGGAACATTTGCAGCTGAAAACATGATGGACAGGTGGGAGAAGTGGCACATGGTGTGCCTGGCGATATTTTCCCTGGAGGATGTTGTATATATGGAGCTTTGGTAGCAGGGATTCTACTGATTGGATTAGGTGGGACCCTGTGGAATCGACGAGTGATAAAGGCGGTCAATGATCAAAGTCCCAACAAGTTGACTGGATGGATTGACACTGCGATGGGCAATGCTGTTAGTACTCAAGCTGTGGCTATGGATCGGAAATTGGAAAACTTCACGGTGGCAATAGATCGAAAACTGGAAAACAACGGAGTGGGTATAGTGGCCATAGACCGCAAAATGGAAAACAACGGAGCGACTATCGTGGCAATGGACCGAAAAATGGAAAACATGGACCACAAAATGGAAAACATCGTGGAGAGACTAGCAATTTTGCAACCAAATTTGGCTGAAATGGCGACCAGTGATGGACATTAGATAACTGCGAAAACTAGCAGATATCGTACTAAATTTTATGAAGAATCTTTTGTTTGGGCGTCAACCCTTTCAGACAGTCTTGGCCAAGGCTATTGCTGAAGATAAAAAAACCCCACGAGAACAAGATAATGAGACTATCTGATTTCCTGTACCCATTCAAAAGACATTACCTATACCCCCATTGCACGCCTTCGCATGCTTATCTCCTCTTGTGTGGGCAGGCGGGTCTCTGACCAGCGCTCCTAGCTGAGCTGCAGGTTTAGATGGCTGTTGCCTACATTAGACACCTAAACATTCCTTGTACCCCTCCCAATTGCATTGTTATGTCAAATTTATGTGCTTTTTTGCTGGGGCCTTTTTTGTCTCCTGGGTCTCACACTGTCCTAATCAACACAGTCTGAAAGGGGTTATTATTTTAAGCCAACTTTCCACTTGTATTTTTTCCTTTTTTCTCCTTATTACCTCCTTGACCTGTCAATGTCGGGGGGGGGGTCCCATTTCATTACACATTAATTTTCCAGTGAAATATGATTATTTTAGAGAAATGAATGGCTCATTTTTATCAGAATTATCTTTTTTTCTCATTTTCGCAGTGAAATTGTGCTATAGTGAGCGACATAATTTTAACCACTTGTGTTATGTTACCACCAAAGTGGTATTTTTATACTTTAAAGAACATGAGTTTAGCCACGAAAACCCTAATTTTGTCAGAAAATAAAAAACTGCAACACTAAATTTTAAAGTACAATTCGCTGTTGAACCTAATTTACCTGTAGGAAGTAAATCTGGCAAAGGAAAGTCTCATTTTTTCTTACAGGTTTCAAAGGAATATAGAAATTAATTAATACGTTTGCTCTTTTTATCAAAAATGTTTCAGTTTTCCAGTGAGTTAAGATGACTGTATGGGATATTAGTTTTCCTTGTGTAGCCTTATGTGGTATACAGGTCATACCATTATCATGAAATTTGCCTGTAACCCCAGTTTGCCAGTAAATCAGATATTTGCGTGGAACATGAGTTGGGCCATAGTCTCATATTCTCTTTTAGTGAGATTACTGATAAACCTCACAAGAACATGAAATTAATTTTAAAGTGTTATTTGTCTTTTACCTCTTTTTGCCAATGGGGTCAGATTATTTTAAGGGACAGAAAAAGGCAAACAGATCATCACAGGAACATGAAATCTCATTTGGCTGTCCGCAAAGACATTGGCATCTTTTTTTCCTTTTTTCTCCCCTATCTCTTCCTACTGGCTTGCCTTGTTTCATATTTCTATTTCTGACACTCTCTTTGCCCTGCTATCCAAATAGACAGGAATTGTGGATTTGCTGAACTGGTCCCTGAATGCGATTGACTCCATCTTCTCGACTACAAGCCTGGGTTCGGGGAAACCAACTGTCATGCTGGAACATTTGCAGCCTGTGATATGATTGGTGGTGGGAGAAGTGGCACATTATTTGCCTGATGCCTTGTCCCTGGAGGTGAATTACCTATTCAAAACTTTTGTGACAAGCTTTCAACTAAGGGGATTAGGTGGGGCCCTGTGCTTAATGCTCAAACCCCACTAATCTGACCGGTGTGCAGAGCTGTTAGTAATCAGACTCTGGTTATTAACCTCAAATAGGAAAACATTGTGGAGAAACCAGCAAATATTCAATGGATTTTGGACAGACCTTATGATCAGTGATGGACATTAGATATCTGCCGAAACTGACGGAAATCGTCCTAAAATGTGAAAGAAACTTTTTGTGCCAAGGCCAGTCCTGGAGAAAAAAAAAACTTCCACGGAGAACTTGATAACGAGACTCTCTGATTTCTTCCTACCCGTTCCAAGGACACCTGTTTTGAACTGGCTTTACAGACCTCATACGTACACAGACTTAGATAGACAATCATTGCCCCTCCCCGTATCCCACCATTTCGTGTGCCTTTAACCCCCTGTTGTGGGCAGGTATGTCAGCGACCAGGGCCTTTTGGCTTCAGGACCGGTTGGCTGTTGCCTACATTGTACCTGCATATCATTCCCTGTCCCCCTCCCCGTTGCAACGTTATTGCTTTTTTCTTCTCCCCTGATTTACACTGCCCTACTTGAAAGATATTCTTATCCACCATATTTTCCAATATGTATCATTTTTTTGCCTTTGTTCCCTTTGCTATCTCTTGTCTGACCTGTCTGACCTGTCTTCCCCCGAAATGTGGTATGTGTTAATGGTCGGTGGGGTCGAAATTCACTGTATGTCAATGTCAATGTCACCTTTATTTATATAGCGCTTTAGACAAAATACATTGCATCAAAGCAGCTTAACAAAAATAATTAGTAAACAGTGTGTCATACTGCTTAATGTTAAAAGTGAATACATTATTGAATTGGGGATGTTATCTCCGTTCAGTTTAATGGTGTCTGTGCATTCATATTCAATTCGTTGGTGTCTTTGTTCACTTTAAAAAATGTCTGTGCGTTCAAATTCAAAAAATCAACGATATCGTTGTTAATGATTCCAATGGTTCGTTATGGTTCGTATCCTACCTCTCGGGTAGATCCTGCAAGGTTTCGTGGGGAGGTGAAGTCTCAGAACCGCAACATCTTGACACCGGTGTACCTCAGGGCTCAGTTCTTGGACCGTTGCTCTTCTCGATCTACATGACATCACTGGGATCAGTCATTCGTAAGCATGGCTTCTCCTACCACTGTTATGCGGATGACACGCAACTCCACCTTGCGTTTCATCCTGAAGATCAGACGATTTCGACCCGAGTCTCAGCATGTCTGAGCGACATCTCCCTCTGGATGAAGCAACACCACCTACAACTTAACCTTGCGAAAACGGAACTTCTTGTCATCCCTGCGGACTCGAAGATTCGTCACGATCTCTCGATCCAACTAGGAGCATCAACCATTGTGCCCTCCAGGTCTGCGAGAAACTTGGGAGTAATCATCGATGATCAGCTCAACTTCACAGATCATGTTGCCGCGACTGTCAGATCCTGCAGATTCATGCTTTACAACATCAGGAAGATCAGACAGTTTCTCACAGAACACTCCACACAAATCCTGGTTCAAGCTTTGGTCCTGTCCAGGCTAGACTACTGCAATGCGCTGCTTGCTGGACTCCCGATGTGCAAAACTAAACCTCTGCAGATGATTCAAAATGCAGCGGCAAGAGTGGTGTTCAAGGAACCAAAAAGGACCCATGTAACACCTCTCTTCATAAAACTGCATTGGCTTCCTGTAGCAGCCCGCATTGAATTTAAATGTCTTCTCATTGCCTACAAGACCACCACCGGTTCAGCACCCACTTACCTTAACTCACTAATGCAAAGATATAGGCCCTCAAGATCTCTGCGCTCCGCAAATGAGCTGAGACTTGTGGTACCAGCTCAAAAGGGTAAGAAATCTCTCTCTCGAACGTTCTCTGCTTCAGTTCTTCGATGGTGGAACGATCTGCGTCTGGCTTCACGCTTGTCAGACTCGGTCTCTATCTTTAAAAAACTCCTAAAAACTCATCTTTTCCGGCTACACATAACTCACTAACTCACTTCTTTTCTAACTACTCACTCTATCAAATCAAAAAAATTAAAAAAATTAAAAAAAACATTCTTTTGTAACTTCGGTCTCTGTGTAACTCAGTAGCATTGTTGTAGCACTTGTTCACCTATTGTTGTATCGGCTATTTACCGCTTCATTGTCTCCTCGACTATTGTAAGTCGCTTTGGATAAAAGCATCTGCTAAATGGCTAAATGTAAATGTAATGTAAATGAGGGGACCCCAACTAAGCAAGCCAGAGGCGACAGTGGCAAGGAAACCATAACTCCAACGGTGATATAAATGGAGAAAAAAACCTTGGGAGAAGCCAGGCCCAGTTGGGGGGCCAGTTCTCCTCTGACCAGACGAATCCCTCAGTTCAATTCCATCCTGCAGCAGAATGAAGAAGACACATCTGTGTGCTGTGGTCGTATCCTGATGATTGTCAAGGACAAGGTCTTCGCAGGGGATTGGTATCCGTGGTGTTCTTGTACTGGACTTCGCTTTTTTCGAGGGCTGTAGAGGGATTTTCTAGTTCCGGACCCACCATCTGGTCCAGAGAAGAATCATCTGTCTCCTGTGGTCACATCCTGATGGTCATCTGAGGCACGGTCTTGCGAGGGATCTGCATCTGGTGTTCTGTTCGTCCTGGTCTCCGCTGTCCTTCCGGCCCTAGGGGTTCTTTCTCTAAAATCTGGTCTGGATACGCACTGGATCCTGTTGACTGCAATGCCATTTGAGCTGGATACGGGCTGGATCTGGTGGCTCCGAAGAGCTCGGAAGGAGAAACAGACCAATATTAGCGTAGATGCCATTCTACTAAAGTTATAGCAGATATATGGTGTAGTGTGGAGAGTGTTCTCGGTTCCGGATTTCTTAAATAAATGCAGCCTAAGAATCCTTTAACATATTTGAATATTAGAAGCATGTTAGTATTTATGTGTAAGCCAGGTTAAAGAGATAGGTTTTTAATCTAGCTTTAAACTGCAAGGGTGTATCTGCCTCCCGAACACTATTAGGTAAGTTATTCCATAGTTTAGGCGCCAAGTAGGATCTGCAGCCGGCAGTTGATTTTGAAATTTGAGGTATTATCAAATTTCCTGAGTTTTGAGAACGTAGCGAACGCATAGGATTATAATGTAACAGGAGCTCTTTCAAATATTGAGGTGCTAAACCATTCAAGACTTTGTAAGTAATAAGCAAGATTTTAAAACCTATACGATGTTTGATAGGGAGACAGTGCAATGTTGACAGGACTGGAGTAATGTGATCGTACTTCATGATTCTTGTAAGAACTCTTGCTGCAGCATTTTGGACTACCGCAGGGTTGGTATGTAACAAGGTTGTGGCTAATAAAGCTCTTCTATCTATGAATTGACCTTTAAAATCAGTCGTGAAGGGCAGTCGTGGCCTGGTGGTTCGAGTCTTGGACTCGTGATCCGAAGGTTGCTGGTTCGAGACTCAGAACCAGTGGGAATACCACGACTGAGGTGAGTCCCTTGAGCAAGGCACCATCCCCCCCACTGCTCCCTGGGCGCCGCGGCATGGCTGCCCACTGCTCCGGGTGTGTGTTCACAGTGTGTGTGTGTTCACTTACTGGATGGGTTAAATGCAGAGCACAAATTGCAAGTATGGAACACCATACTTGGTAATACGTCACTTCACTTCACTACAGTGTGTGCCTTGACCTTCACTAAAATCCACAACAAGCTTTCATTTGGTCGGACAGGTCATAAACACCACTTAAAAATTACTTTTAACGTGTCAGTTATATACAACCTCAGGTGCATGGTGAGGTCAGATTTCTATAATGAAAATCAGCCTGGCCACTGAAAGTCCCATTTGGTTGGACAGGTCATCAGTGAAAAAGAAATGACTTTTAATAACAGATTTGCCTCTGACATCAGTTTGCCAGTGAGATTATGTATGGAACTTTTAAACTGGGATTTGCCTGTGATCTCAGTTTGCTAATAAAATCTGATAACTTTGAGGGAAATCTCTTTGGACATGAAAAGCCTTATATGGTTAGATATGTCCTTATAGCAAC
Source organism: Triplophysa yarkandensis (assembly GCA_033220385.1). Taxonomy (NCBI): domain Eukaryota; kingdom Metazoa; phylum Chordata; class Actinopteri; order Cypriniformes; family Nemacheilidae; genus Triplophysa; species Triplophysa yarkandensis. Next base: position 1,141,899 of record CM065667.1, on the reverse strand, counting down.
ATCACCGGCGTTTAAAATATAATTTAGTCTAAGTCTAGCACTAAAAGCAGATTGCTGCCAAGCCTCAAACCCACAATCCTAAGACAAAGACTTTCCCAGGTCAAAAACAGGTTATGACAGGTACATAAAACTACTTTTAAAATTTAATTTGGCTGTGACATTAGTTTGTCAGTGAGATCAAATATATGTAATGGACGTCCGTCTGGACGTGCACTGCCTCAATTTTGTGATTTGCTTGTGAGTTTAGTTTCACAATGAGTTAAGATTATTGTAAGGGTTAATACATTTTGCACCAAAATAGCTCATTTGGTCAGTCAGATCCAGAATATTTTCCATACTACAGAGCGGGTTTGCAAGTGAGATCATGTTGTTGTGACGGAAAAACTAATTTGGTCAGACAGGTCATCACAAAAAAATGAAAGGTTAATGTGCCTGGGAAGTCAGGTTGCCAGTGAGATCAAATAACTGTCATATATATAGGGTTGCCCATACAGAGCCTCAGTTGGTCAGACAGGTCAATTAAAGATTTGCTTGTGATCTCCAATGAAATCAGATTATGGTAAGGGACATACATTTTCCTAAAAGGCATCATTTGGTCAGAAAAATTGTCACAGAAAAAAGATATGCATATTTTAAGGTTACGAAAAGCTTTAAAGGTCTGACAGGCCCTTACATCAATTTAAAATGATGTCTAAAGTGTGATTTGCTTTATGACCTCAGTTTGACAGTGAAATAAGATAACTCTATAGGACATGTGTTTAGGTACAAATAGCCTCATTTGCCCAAGCATTTCATCACAATAACCCTTTATTTTTGTTACTTTTGAAGTTTAATTTGCCTCTGACCCCAGTTTTTCAGTAAAATCTGATTACCTTGTAAGAATCAAGCTATTTGTAATGAAACGTACTTTTAGACAACCCGTCGACTTTAGGCAATTTACAAGAATTGTAGCCATATGCCTTTTAAGATCATACCAACTAGATCAAAGAATTAAAATAATTTGTTTACACAATGAACATTTAGGTGTGACTTTTCAATAAACGTGCTTTAAGTCACTCAAACCATGACAGCAAGATGAAAAAGGGGTCTGAGAGTTCTTTTCATAGTGTTTAACTTACTTTCATACAGTTTCATCCTTTGAACAAAACAGGACTGTTAGGGTACTTCGTTTGAATACTAATTACTGTACATATTTAGCTATTTGCAATGAAACTTGCTTTAAGTCACTCAGACTAGCAAGATAAAAACGTGTCTACAAGTTACTTTTGGAGTGGTGCAGATATTTTGGAAAGCACATTGTTTGAATACTCATAACTGTACTTTATTTGAAATAAAACATGTTTTAGCAATTCAGTGTAAAATGTATCTAAAAGCCATTTCAGAGTGATGTGTTAGTTTGAGGAAGCACTTCATTTGAAGACAGAACTTTAAGAATCTAGCTATCTGCAATGAACCGTGCTTTTAGTATTTCAGACAACAACACCGAGGTTACAATTCTGTCTTAAGTAATGGTATAACTTTTGTAGTGAAACATGCTATGAATTACTCAGAAAAAGACATCAGGATGAATTAAATTTTTAAAAATATATTTGTCTTTTGCGATGAATAGTGCTTTTAGTCAATCAGACAACAATAGGAATTTGACAATTCTGTCCAAAAGTCACTTTCAGACCTGTTGGAATTGTTGGATATGTAAAGAAATCTGATTTGAGTCTCATATACAATGACAAAGTTTTTTAATGTCTTTTTCTGAAAGGTTTCTTTAGTTTAAAAAATCCTCTAGTTTGAACATAGGATAAAGGTAATCTTATGTCTTTCGCAAAGAAACGTGCTTGTAGTGACTCAGAGCATAACTGGTTGGTGTCAAATGTTTCTAAGAGTTTTTTTTTAAGCTTGGGATAGTAGGTCTGAGCAAGCACTTCGTTTTAAAACATGGAAATATAAAATATGTTTATTTTGCGATTAAACTAGCTTTTATTCACTCAGAACATGATAGCAGGACGAAAAATGTTTCTTAAAGAACATTCGGGAGTGGTTCAGTTAGTTTGAGGAATCACTTAATTTGAATACTCAGAACTGTAAGAATGGAAATATTTGCAATGAAACGTACTTTTAGTAATTCAGACAATAACACCGAGTTTAAAATTGTTTCTTAATGTAATGCTATAACGTTTTTAGTGAAACCTGCTACAAATTACTCAGACCAAGAAATTAGGATGAATGAAATCGTTAAAACTTGATTTTCACAGTGTTGCATTTCATTTCATACAGTGCTTCGTTGTAACAAAACAAAAATGTTGGAGTATGACTTTTGCAGCAAAAAGTGCTTTTAGTCATTCAGACTTAGACAGCAACATGATAAAAAGTGTTAAAAGTTGTTTTCCATAGTGATGAAGTTCATTTTAAACCGCGCTTCATTGGAACAAAACAAAGATGTTAGAATTAATTTTTGTCAATGAAAGTGCGTTTCATCAATCAGACAACAACAGCAATTTGACAGTTCTTTCCAAAAGTCCCTTTCAGAACTGTTGGAATTGTTTGACATGTAATGAAATCTGATTTCAGTCTCATATACTATAACGAAGGTTTTGAGGGTCTTCTCAGAGAGCTTGCTTTAGTTTTATACAGCTTTAAAACGCTAATAGTTTACATATGAGAAATGCAAGCTTATGTCTTTTGCAAAGAAACGTGCTTGTAGTCACTAATAGCATAATAGGTTGGTTTAAAATGTTTCTAAAAGTTTAGCCAAATGAAAAAAAGTGTCTAAAGTTCTTTTTCATAGTGATGCAGTTAATTTTCAACAGCGCTTCATTTGAACAAAACAAAGATGATGGAATTCGTATTTTGCAATTAAAGTATGTTTAGTCAATCAGAATACTAAAGCAATTTGAATATTCGTTCCAAAAGTCATTTTTAGAACTGTTGGAATTGATTGATATTTAAGAAAATCTGATTTGAGTCTCATATACTATAACAAAGCTTTAAAAGATATTTTTCAGAAAGGTGCCTTTAGTTTTAAATAACCAATAGTTTATACTTATGAGAACTGTATCTTAAAGTAACTTTTGGACTTTTGCAGTTAGTTTGAGGAAGCACTTCTTTTGAATACTCAAAACTGTAAGACTAGCTATTTGCAATGAAACGTGCTTTTAGTAATTCAGAACACTAAAGCAATTTGACAATTCTGTCCAGAAGTGACTTTCAGAACTGTTGCAATTGTTTGATATGTAAAAAAAATCTGATTTCAGTCTCATACACTATAACGAAGTTTTTGAGGGTCTTCTCAGAAAGGTGCCTTTAGTTTTAAAGAGCTTTAAACAGCTCATAGTTTAAACATATGAGAAATGTAAGCTTATTAGCAAAGATACGTGCGTGTAGTCACTCAGAGCATAACAGGTTGGTGTAAAATGTTTCTAAAAGTTATTTTCAGATTGGTATTGTAAGTCTGAGCAAACACTTAGCTTGAAAACACGGAAACATTAGAAACGTGTAATTTACATTTACACTCGCTTTTATTCACACAAGACCATGATAGCAAGATGAAAAACGTGTCCAAAAGTAAATTTTGGAGTGGTTTAGTTAGTTTGAGGAAACACTTCATTTGAATACACAGAACTGTAAGAATGTAGCTATAAAAGTGCTTTTAGTAATTCAGACGATAACACCGAGATTGTATTGGGTCTGAAAGTAACATTATAACGTTTTTAGTGAAAACATGCTACAAATTATTCTGACCGAGACAGCATGAGGAAAAAAATGTTAAAAGTTATATTCACAGTGGTGCAGTTCACTTCAGACAGTGTTTCGTTAGAACAAAACTAAACTGTTAGGGTATGACTTTTGGGATCAAAAGGGCTTTTAGTCACTGAAACTACAACAGCAACATCAGAAAAAGTGTTTAAAGTTGTTTTTCATAGTGCAAAGAAATTGCAAAGTTATTTTTATACCGCGCTTCATTTGAACAAAACAAAGATCTTGGAATTCGTCTTTTGCAATGAAAGTGCGTTTAGTCAATCAGAACACTAAAGCAATTTGACAATTCATTCCAAAAGTCATTTTTAGAACTCTTGGAATTGATTGATATGTAAGGAAATCTGATTTGAGTCTTATATACTATAACAAAGCTTTAAAAGGTATTTTTTCAGAAAGGTGCCTTTAGTTTTAAACAGCCAATAGTTTACACTCATGAGAACTGTAAGCTTATGAATATTGAAAAGAAACGTGCTTGCGGTCACTCATAGCATAACAGGTTGGTGTAAAATGTTTCTAAAAGCTATTTTCAGAATTGTATAGTTAGTCAGAGCATGCTCCTCGTTTGAAAACACCGAAACATTAGAAACGTGTGATTTACAATTGCACTTGCTTTTATTCACTCAGACTAGATGATAGCAAGATGAAATCGTTACTAAAAGTAAATTTTGGAGTGGTTTAGTTAGTTTGAGGAAGCACTTCATTTGAATACACAGAACTGTAAGAATGGAGCTATAAAAGTGCTTTTAGTAATTCAGACAATAACACCGAGGTTATATTGGGTGTGAAAGTAACATTATAACGTTTTAAGTGAAAACATGCTACAAATTACTCACACCAAGACAGCATGATGAAATAAACTGTTAAAAGTTATATTCAAAGTGGTGCAGTTCATTTCAGACAGTGCTTCGTTTGAACAAAACGAAACTGTTAGGGTATTACTTTTGGGATCAAAAGGGCTTTTAGTCATTCAGACTACAACAGCATCATGATAAAAAGTGTTTAAAGTTGTTTTCATAGTGATGCAGTTATTTTTAAACCGCGCTTTATTTGAACAAAACAAAGATGTTGGAATTTGCCTTTCTCAATGAAAGTGCTTTAAGTCAATCAGAACACTAAAGCAATTTGACAATTCTGTCCAAAAGTCACTTTCAGAACTCTTGGAATTGTTTGATATGTAAGAAAATCTGATTTCAGTCTCATATACTATAAGGAAGTTTTTAAGTGTCTTCTCAGAAAGGTGCCTTTAGTTTTAAACAGCTTTAAACAGCTTATAGTTTCAACAAATATGTATTGTAAGCTTATGTATTAAGATAAGAAGATACGTACGTGTTGTCACTCAGAGCATAACAGGTTGGTGTAAAATGTTTCTAAAAGTTATTTTCAGATTGGTATTGTAAGTCTGAGCAAACATTTCACGGAACAATCACGGAAACATTAGAAACGTGTGATTTGCAATTACACTTGCTTTTATTCACTCAGTTTATGATAGCAAGATGTTTTTAAAAGTAATTTTTGGACTGGTGCAATTAGTTTGAGGAAGCACTTAATTTGAAATCTCAGAACTGTAAGACTTTAAATGAAACAATAGCCAATAACACCGAGATTAAAATTGAATCTAAAAGAACTTGTTTTATTTTTGGATTTAAACATCCTATAAATTACTCCAAATTAGACCAAGGCAATAAGATAACAGAAATTGTTTAAATGTACATTTCCCTTTGGTGCAGTCACTGCCAGAGAGTGCTTTGATTGAAAACAAAGAAACTTGAGAAATGTGTGATTTGCAAAGAAACTTACTTGTAGTCACTCACAACATAACAGTTTGGTGTAAAACGTTTCTAAAAGCCATTTTCAGAGTGCTGCAGTTAATTTTAGACAGCACTCTATTTGAACAAAACAAAAGTTAAAGGATATGTCTTTTGCAATAACAAAAGCTTTAAGTCACTAATATAACTTAAACAATATAACAATGTTGTTTAAATGTCATTTTAAGAACTGTTGGAAACTTTGATTAGCAGAGGGCCCCTCAAATCAAAGAATTTGAAGTCCCTCATACCATAAGAAACGTGTAGTCACTCAGATCATAATATTTTTGTGTTAATGTAGTCATTTCAGACTGGTGCAGTTAGTTATAGGATGAGCTTCTATTGAAAACAAAGAAATATAAGAAATGTGTGATTTGCAATGAAACTTGCTTTTAGTCTCAGACCATGAATGCAAGACAAAAAACTTGTCTAAAAGTAACTTTTAGAGTGATGCTGCTACATTTCGACAGTTTCCGTTTGAACAAAACAGAACTCTTAGGGTATGACTTTTAAGTGAAAAGTGCTTTTAGTCACTTAGACTAAACTGCTGTTAGTTTGAGGAAGTGCATTATTTTTAAAACACAAAAGGATTAAAAACATGTGATTTTCACTGAACTTGCTTTTAGTCTCCCAGGCAGGTTTAAAAAGGTGTCTAAATGTAATTTTCCGAGTGGTGTCGTGAGCTTGAAAAGCATTTCGTTTGAATACTCATAACTGTAAGGATCTTGCTATTTGCCATGAAACTTGATTTATAGTTACTCAGAAAATAACACACAGGGTTAGGGTTTAGACACTATTTTTCATCTGGGTTTTGTTGTCTGAGATAATGGTTTAATGTTTGTTATGAAACATGCTATAAATTAATCAGACCAAAGCAGCAAGATAAAAGAAAGTGTTAAAAAGTCAAAAAAAATTTAACAGCGGTACTGAGACAATCATACAGGACTCCCGATGTGCACAACTAAACCTCTGCAGATGATACAGAATGCAGCGGCAAAGTGGTGTTCAAGGAACCAAAAAGGACCTCTCTTCATTGGCTTCCCATAGCAGCTCGCATTGAATTCAAATCTCTTCTCATCGCCTACAGGACCCTCCAGATCTCTGCGCTCCGCAAACGAGCAACGACTAGTGGAGCCATCTCAAAAGGGTAAGAAATCTCTCTCTCGTACGTTCACTGCATCGGTTCCTCGATAGTGGAACGATCTGTCTCTTATTCACGCTTGGCAGACTCGGTCTATATCTTTAAAAACACCTACAAACTCATCTTTTCCGGCTACACCTAACCCACGAAGAGTAACTTCTTTTCTTACCTACTCACTCTATCTTAAAATAATAAATAAATTGTATAACTTTGTCTCTCAGCACACTACAAAGACTCAAAGGTAAACCTTTGCTACTGTTATACATTTCCTGTGTGTTTTCTTGCTTAAAGTAAGCCTCCTATAGTGTGAAAATAGCATGTGCTGTCCATGGTGGAGGTGCTGAATAGGTTGATATCGATACCTTGATGATCGATTGTTCACCCTCACTGCGTTATGGGCAAAGTAATATGGAAAATATGTTCTTTATCAAGACTCGTTTAGCAATGGTATAAATGGCCTTTAAATGGGCTCAGTGAAACAGTTAAATAAAGATAAACATATAATTTGGCGTTTGTAAAACCCCACACCCTCATGGATATAAGTTTTCTGCATTAAACAGCAACATTAAAAAGCTGTTTTGCTTCGCTTGCTGTTGAAAGGTAAATTTACATTCAAAAAGCCCTATAAAATCAAGGTCTGGTCAACCTATGATGGGTTGTGGATGGGAATAAGGCCAACTTTTAGTGTCCCACCCCCGATGCATGGAAGACTTCATTCCTTCACTTTGTGCATTGTAATCGGTGGAGTGGCTCCGTCGAGATTTTCTTGACAAGCTGGACCAACAAGATGTAGAGCTTTTATTTACTGTTTCTTGTAATAAGTCAGTGGACTAAAGTGTTATCTTATAGAATAGTTGACATACGCATAAAGTATCCACTTGTTACAATACTTGCAGACAGTGATGAAGCGTTAATAAGTTACTTACGCTTTTTAAGTAATGAGTAATCTAACGAGTTAATATTTTCAAACTAGTAATCAGATTAAAGTTATTTATTCAAGTAACTGTGCGTTATTTTTTAATTTTCCTTAGTAAAAACATGTATTTTGATTTCTTCTTGCGTCCTTAATACCACAGGTCACGTTTTCAGCAAGATGACAATTCACGTGTAAACGTGTAGTGACTTTTTTAATTTAAACATTAAGAAAAGTGCACTCTCTTAACATAATAGAGTAATTTTTGATTTTTTATGTATTATGTGTTTGTGCACGTGTCAGCATATGTATATGATATCAAAATACTTTTAACCAAAAACTTTTAACCTTTTCTTTCCTCCTACAGGTTTTATCTTGCCTTGTAAACTATTTGTGGTATTCATTTGTTCATTGCTCATTACTCAGCTAAATGCATAAATGTAAATGTTAAAAATAGAGCTTTCAACACTGCCGCGGACTCATGTGCTGATCGCCCTGCACATCACTGATGACCGATACGACTAATATTTGGAGTAGTTTGGGATGTGGTGACACAGTGCTAAGAGTATTCCTTATGTATGAATAATTGTTTTTATTCTTATGGTGAAATCTAAGGCTAAAATAGGAATTTAAACAAACACATTAGGTATTCAAAAATTATACTATTTTAATGACTGTAACTGTTAGCAGTTTAATTCACAATATGCATTTATATCAGCCTTTCAGCGCAGTTGCTACACTTAAACCACATACAAAGTGTTGTAAACAGTCTCTGTTTTTTCTAAATTATAGCAATAAAGAAACGAAATAAATAATAATAACAAACTTGACTTAAAAACAAACTTATACAAAAATTTGGTTAATTTAAAAACACACGGTATACTTCTGAGAAGAGTCTAAAATAAAACTACAAGCATTTTTCTAAATTCTATATTTCTAAATGATATATGATTAATTTGTCATTAAAAAAAACTGAATGATCATAATATCTGCAACGGTATCTGCAGAGCCTGTTTAAATTAGAGGTAAAATATTAATAATTTATTGTCATATAAAAACGAGATTCAGCTAGGCTCGGACAGAGAATTCTGATGAATTCTGGCTGTCGGAAAAGGGCCAGGCAATAAGGTTTAAGCATCTCAGGGGAGGACTAGGGCTATTATTTTAATGAATTTTTATAAAAAAAAGTATAAGAAAATATGAAAAAATATATACTTTTTTAAATCTTTAGATTCTCTGTAATGGTGGAAATAGTGTTCACTAATGTACATTTAGAAAGAAAATGACAGGATTATAAAACAAATCCACCTATTTTAGCAGAGGCACTCAATGATTCTGTATGAATTCGCTTATCATAACTGAGTGTGCATCTGAAGCGGTTGAATTCAGAGCACAAACGTCACTTCACGTCACTTCCATGACCTTTACTTTATCTATTTTTTCGCTATAGTTTTACGTCGACCGCACCACCCAAACGTATACGCAAAAATAGCCTAAATAATAAGCTTTATTTCACATTAAAATTGTTTTATGATTGTGAATTTTTAATTAACATTTAATTTTTTAGTTAACATTTACGAATTACATTAAACGTGATTAAAACCAAATTATCAAATTGTCTAGTTTTGCCAGTTGAGGAAGGAGGTTTTGCTTGGGTGCTGTTGAAGGCACATCCAATACATTCTGGGCAGACACGGACCCAACATAGAACAGCCTTAAATAAGCTGTTTTTATTTTTTTTATGCTTTTTGATTTTCACTGTCTCGCTGCCATAGCTATAAAGTAGTATGTCTAACCTCCTATTTCTTTATAGACTCCTAAGCATTTTCTGTCAAATGGTCTGCAAGCTGATGTGCCTTGGGATAATAGGCTATATTAAGAAAGCTAACAACATTTAGTGAATGGAAACTTTAAAGAAAAAACTTCAACACACTGGTTGTAGGCATTAACAAATTAAGTATTTAATTTGACATATCAAATGTATAATTTTAAGGCCAAAAAGTTGATTTTAAATTCCAGGCATCAACACATCTTAAAAAGTTGGGACAAGGGCATAATTTACCACTGTGTGGAATCACATCTTCTTTTTATAACAGTCTGCAAACGTCTGGGGAATGAGGAAATAAGTTGCTCAAGTTTAGAAATAGGAATGTTGTCTCATTCTAATCTAATACAGACTTCTAAATGCTCAACTGTCTTAATTCTTCTTTGTCGCATCTTTCTCTTTATGATGCACCAAATGTCCACCAGGTTTACTTATATTTAAAATTAACTTTTCCAGGCGTCTAATTGCAACCAATCCCAACTTTTTGGAATTCTAACTCTCATGAAATCCAAAATCAGCCAATATTTGGCATGACATTTCAAACTGCCTCACTTTCAACGTATGATATGCTATCTATATTCTATTTTGAATATAAGTTTATGTGATTTATAAATGATTTTAAATTTGTACAGTGATATTTGACAATTTGTACAGTTTCCCAACTTTTGGAATCAGCTTTGTAATTTCATTGAGAAAGATACTCTTTTTCCTGTAATCATGTTACTTTGTTGGTTTTGTGGACTTATCACCACATCATACTCCGCTACTTTTATATATATATTGATGTTTAATTCGTTTAATGTTTAGTATGGCTAAATAAAGAATATAATTAATTTAAGTATTTGTTTGTCAGTTATTACACTATTCCTTCATTTAACTTAATGAGTTGCATCTCGAGTGGATTAATATCAATCAAAACTTTGCTAGTATTAATGAAAAGTGATCTTGCATTTTGCAACATATTAAAAAAAACATGCATTCCGTTGATCGAGTTGGGCTGGGGGATTGGTTGGTGTGGCACGGGATGGGGGGGGGGTGGAGTCAAACGTCCCCACCAATGTCCAGAGCAAACCTACGCCCTTGCTGCAATTAAACTGCAATTTGAAAAAGCTTTCAGTATAGTTGTGCGCACTAGCGGAATGATCCATAAACAGCGAAAAGGCATAGCTCTCCAGACGAACCTATCGAAAGTTTGTGTTACAGAAGGTTACAGAATACTTAACTAAGAAGGTTAGGAAAACACTTATAACGCTAAGTTATTTCTTAAGATATAACTTTAGAACGACATAGCGTTATTAGGTTTCGGAAACCGCGGCCTAGGACTATTGAAACGAGTCATTTGTTATTTTAACTAATCATTTAGGTCTGGTCAATGTTATCATCAGAGAAAAATATGCTTACATTTAAAATATTATTCCTAAAAAGCATTTTCTTTTTGCAGATTGACTGCAGTGTAATATAACTTAAGACAGATGATCAGCTAAAGGATCATCTACCTACATAAGGTGACCAACTGGCTGTTCTAGGGCCTCATTTATAAAACTGTGCACAGGATCCTTACTAAAACTCCAGGTATGCACAAAAGCCAAAAATAGCGTACACAAGCTTTATAAATGAGGCCCCTGGTCTCCCACACATACAAGACAAAGCCATCTGATGACTGAGCCAGATAATATATACATAGGCAGCACAGCTGCAATTGCAACAGGAAGTTAAAAAAATTCATTTACTCCATAATTAAAATATCGGATGTGTAATTGAAATTGATGCGTCCATACAACTAGAAGTTTACAATTTGGATGATAGTGCCATTGTAACATTCTCCACAGGACACATCTCTGGGATGAAGGACAGCATGCTTGATGACACCTCTCCTTTGTTAGAGGATTTATATCCTGTGCCTTCTCCAATCGATAACCCTTGTTCAGAACCAAAAGGCAAAGACAATTTTTGTTGTTTAATGTGGGCAGGTCCTACAAGAACTTATTGACCATTTTTGTGATCAATGTGTGTTGTTGGATGATATATCCACGAAAGTAATTTTTCCTGATGGACGTGTAACCCATGTTAAATTTTGGGCTAAACAAATAATAAATAATATAATTGTATATTATAACAGTTAAACTTTTAATTCAAAAGTAATTAAAAAGTGAAAGGATCTATTTGTTAACATAGTGAATTAAATAGGTATAATTAAAAATAATATACATTATAATACCGCACCAGACATGTGATGTATATATATGCGCGAGATGCGTATGACGTCAGGGGAATGACGTACGGAAGTGCGAGAGGCGCGCTGAACACGAGATGAGCGTGACGCAGAAATAATGAATATGATGATTATGATCTCTCTTTAAGTGCAAATCCTAGCGATTGATAACTTTTATTTTGAACTTGAAGCGTGTATTTAAAAAGAAACTGTGAAATTCTGTTATTTTGATTGTTTATTGTTACACATGAAAAGTTTCTCTCATGGATTTGAGATGGCGAGCCACCAAGACTGAATGCTGATTTCTGAGCCTGGGAAAATATATATTTTTTGTGCAACAAGATTTTTGTTTTGTTGCTAGAGACATAAAATTTTTTTTTCCAGTCAAGAGGACTTTCTTTTCTCTTTGGACCATAAAACATCGAACTGGTAGGAATAAACTGATTGTGCACATACCCACTGGACCTATTAAGGAACTTTCTGGAAGATGTTCAAGAAACAATTCACACAAGGAATATAAACAAAGGGTATCGTTTATTGAACTTTATTGATTGCGATGCAAATATTGAAATTCCGCTTTACCATTTCAATGTTTAAAGGCATTTCATTTGGTCAAATTGTTGTTATATGCATTTTATTTTGTTAAGGTATTTGTTTTTTTTTGTTCTTTCTCCTAAAAGCGGTACAGGAAATTAATACACGAAAAGCATTATAGCAACATAACCCAAAACAATAAAAATAAGGATACAGAACGATCGAATAACATTCTTACTAAATTTATTTGTAAATCGAGACAATATCGATAACATTGATCAACGACTTACAAAGAAAGGAAAGGGAAATTTAAATCTAAAAAAATTATAAGATAAGTAAAGCAAAACAAAACAAAGAATTCCTAATTTGTGTATCATTTTATTGTTTTATTATTGTTGTTGTTTCAAATTCTGTTCCATTTTATGTATGTGACCGGTTATTTAAAGTCATAAATATTCTCTTCACTTGGTGTCTGTGATTTATTTACTGCCAATATTCTGTTCTCAACCAAACCTAGAAACTGGTCCATTGCTCCAACCTACGTTGCGGGCACTTGCTACATAAATCTTGGCGAGCCAGCCAGGAGAACAGTGGTAGTAAATATATCCTGAATGGGTTCCTGAAAAAAAAAAGAAATCAGATTACACAAATTTGAAATCGTGTTATTCCTTAGAAAACATGGATATCATTAAAACTGAGAATGTTAAAGTTGCGAACTCCGTTATAGTTCTTGGGTTGACAGATACGGAATGTGATGAAGATTTATTTGAGTTTCTAAATAAGCACGGACATGTTAATAGGCATCTGAGAATAGATGACCCAAAGTCGCCTTTTCACAGAGGCGTTATTGTAGAATATGAAAGCTGTTCTGCCCTTGTAACTCTTGAGCCACTGTTACCTTATACTTTTAGAAGCTCTAATAATGTCTCCTATGTCATATCACTTTTGTCAAGTGCCTACTTGCCAGCAGCAACTAAGCAAGCTACCGCCTGTTACTTTGCTGAGCTGCAGAAATTAGCTTCAATTAGTGGAAAGACTTTTGAGGAACTTCTGCAAGAACAGTTATCTCAAGCCACTGCATCATGTGCTGAAATCACAACCGATGAGAACGAACCAAAGCTTTCCTTGGGAACTGGTTCTCCCACACATGACACTCTTATCTCATTCACAGAAGGGAAAAATGCAGAAGGATGTAAAAGCCCAGAGACTGTACGTTCAGTAGTCTCTGAGAATAAGATGTCAGTTTTCGATGTGGCTGATATAAATCCACCCGAGATTCAGCGTGTAGTAGTCGAACATCTGATAAAGAATGAGGGAATTTCCCACATGCATGCACCTTTCAGACTTAGAGTGTTCTCTGGAAAAATTCCACGTCCAGCCAGTGAAGTTGATTATGATGCGTGGAGAGGGAGTGTTGAACTCATCCTCCAAGATCCTTCTCTTTCTGATTTGCACCGATCCAGAAAAATATTAGACAGTTTATTACCCCCAGCATCGGAAATTGTGAGGCATCTGGGTGCTACGGCTCTTCCTAATGCATACCTTGACATTCTGGATTCCGCATTTGATGCAGTTGAGGACGGAGATGATCTTTTTGCTAAATTCTTGAACACGTTGCAAAATACGGGTGAAAAGCCTTCGTTGTACCTACAGCGCTTGCAAGCAGCTCTCTTAAAAGCAATAAAAAGGGGTGCCGTTACCAACGCTGACGCTGATAAACAGCTCTTGAAACAGTTCTGTCGAGGCTGTTGGAATGACATGTTGATAACCAACCTACAGCTTGAGGCTAAAAGAGAGAGCCCACCTTCATTTTCTGAACTGCTTCTGCAATTGCGCAGCGAAGAAAATCGACATTTTGCTAAAGAGAGCCGTATGCGCCAGCATCTGAATACGCATCGAAATAAAGTCAGCTCCAGTGTTGTGACTGCAAGCTTTTTTGACCCGGATCAGGGTGTGGCATCAGAAGGGAGAGAGATTGAAGAACTAAGACGGCAAGTCACAAAACTTCAAAATCAGCTCAGTAAGCAGAAAGCCAAACAAACAGAGAGTGATGATGTGCTCCACTTGAAGAAACAAATTGCAGAGCTCCAGAGTCAGTTCACAAAGCTTGGATCCCAAAAGCCTCAAAAGTACAAAGGAGACCATGATGCCAAAACGGCATGCTTTAAACCCACTGTTTCAGCGGTTGTTCCAAAATCCCTAGACAGACCTAAGCCAGGTTATTGTTTCCGCTGTGGCGAAGATGGACATATCGTGTCTGGTTGCGAGGACGATCCAAACCCATCTTTAGTGAATGAAAAACGAAAGCAGCTGAAGGAACGGCAGAGTCTGTGGGACCGCCAACAGTGCCAAGGGGCCTCAGAGTCTTTAAACTGGAATTAGCCCCTGTAGAGAGACGTACAAGGGCTAATACGTGCAAAACCAGTCTCAAAGGATCCACAGGAAGAAGAGGTAGTTCAGAGTTTTACAACAGCAGAGGTCCGTTCGCCAGCCTTCCGAAGGGGTTGGTAGGAGCCAAGTGTACTGCTCAAGTATACATTGAAGGGAAACTATGTTCCTGTCTCCTGGACACAGGGTCACAAGTGACGACAATCACAAAATCTTATCATGAGCAAACTCTGCCTGAGCTGAGTATAATTCCTTTGGATAATCTGCTGGAGGTGGAGGCTGCGAATGGACAGGTAGTACCCTATTTGGGATATGTAGAAATGAGAGTCAAGTTCCCTGAGGATTTTCTAGGGAATACTGTAGAAGTGTCAACCCTAGCGCTGGTTATTCCTGATACAAGTGGTACTGTTCAGCCAAAGGTGCTCATAGGTACAAACACTTTAGACTTGGCATATGGACAGCATCTTGAAGCCAATAGCACTGTATGCAAATCCATTCCATTTGGTTATAAGGCAGTAGTAGTATAGGGCAGTCGTGGCCTGGTGGTTCGAGTCTTGGACTTGTGATCCGAAGGTTGCTGGTTCGAGACTCCGAACCAGCGGGAATACCACGACTGAGGTGAGTCCCTTGAGCAAGGCACCGTCCCCCCCACTGCTCCCCGGGCGCCGTGGCATGGCTGCCCACTGCTCCGGGTGTGTGTTCACAGTGTGTGTGTGTTCACTTACTGGATGGGTTAAATGCAGAGCACAAATTCCAAGTATGGAACACCATACTTGGTAATACGTCACGTCACTTCACTTCACTACAGTGTGTGCCTTGACCTTCACATTAGTAAGAACGATTGAGTATCGACGGAATCAGAGAGTAAACAGTAATGTAGGAGTTGTCAGACTCCCCACCACTGATGCAACTATTGTACCCGCAGGGCAGAATCTTGTCATGGAGGGAGTTGTGAGTATAAAAGGACAAGTGACGGATAGGTGGGTGGTGATGGAACCCCCCTCTCACTCTTTTGCTACTGGAGGACTTTTAGTTGCAAGCTGTCTTATTGTTTTACCTAAGCATCCATCTCGTAAAGTCTCTGTAGTGCTAAAAAATGAGACTGAGCATGATATTACCATTCCTGGAAAGAGTGTTATTGCGGAACTCCATGCCATACAGAGTGTAATTTCAAGTAAGAGCACTCAGAAGGGTGACTTGCACTCTAATGGAGAAGAGAAACCTCCTAAAGAACTCTGTTTTGATTTCGGCGACTCTCCACTAACTGAAGAATGGAAGGAGAGGATTTCCCAGAAGTTAAGAGACATGTCAGAAGTTTTCGCTATGCATGAATTAGATGTTGGGCGAACCAACAAGGTGAAGCACAGCATCAAGCTACATGACAACACCCCTTTCAAGCACAGGGCTCGACCCATACATCCTGATGACCTTGAAGCAGTTCGTCGACATCTGGAAGAGTTGCTTGAGGCTGGAATCATCCGAGAATCAGAATCATCCTTTTCATCACCCATTGTGGTTGTCAAAAAGAAGAATGGCGATGTGAGGCTGTGTATCGACTTCCGTAAATTGAACACACAGACCATAAAGGATGCTTATGCACTGCCGAATCTCGAGGAAGCCTTTTCGGCACTCCGTGGATCTAAGTGGTTTTCAGTGCTCGACCTTAAATCCGGCTATTACCAGATTGAAGTTGAGGAAAAAGATAAACCCAAAACTGCTTTTGTTTGTCCTCTTGGGTTCTGGGAGTTTAATCGAATGCCTCAGGGGATAACAAAAGCTCCTAGTACTTTTCAGCGCCTTATGGAGAAGTGTATGGGCGATATTAACCTCACTGAGGTTTTGGTGTTCTTGGATGATTTAATCATATTTTCTGAGACACTAGAAGAACATGAAATCCGTCTGTTGAACGTCCTAAATCGCTTGAAAGAGTATGGATTGAAGCTTTCAGTAGAGAAGTGTAAATTTCTCCAGACATCTGTTAGATATTTAGGACATATTGTATCACAGAATGGCGTGGAAACCGATCCTCAAAAAATAGAGACTATTAAAACCTGGCCATGTCCTAAAACTCTTAAAGAATTACGTTCCTTCTTGGGGTTTTCTGGCTATTATCGCCGTTTCATTCGAGATTACTCCAAGATCGCAAAACCACTAAATGACTTGACTGCTGGATATCCACCTCTCCGCAAGAACTGTAAAGGCAAGAGCAAGGTTACATCATACCTGAGTCCTAGAGTGCCTTTTGGAGGAAGATGGACAGAAAGTTGTCAACAGGCTTTTGACACGCTCATAGAGAAACTCACCACAGCACCCGTATTGGGATATGCTGATCCCACACTGCCATACGAGTTGCACACCGATGCTAGCACCACAGGGCTAGGTGCTGCGCTTTACCAGCAACAAGGGGAAGAGCTGCGAGCCATTGCTTTCGCCAGCCGTGGGCTTTCAAGGAGTGAGGCTCGTTACCCTGCGCATAAGCTCGAGTTCTTGGCCCTGAAATGGGCAGTCACGGAGAAGTTTTCTGATTACCTGTATGGAAGCAATTTCAAAGTGGTCACAGATAGCAATCCGTTAACTTATGTGTTGACATCTGCAAAACTAGACGCGACAAGTTACAGATGGCTCTCTGCCTTGTCCACATTTTCTTTCACTCTTCAATATCGGCCGGGAAAGAGTAACCTAGATGCAGATGCATTGTCAAGACGCCCTCACGGAATGCTTACCAGTGATGGGATATCACAGAAGAAGCAGGAGCGCATACGTCAGTTTATTTTGCATCACTTACCTGAGGATGAAAAATCACTCTTAGTCTCCACTGATGTTGTCCAAGCCATCAGCGATAAACATCTGGTACGCACAGCTGAGGATGGTGATTATATTCCTCTAATTGAGTCCCTTACTGTGAGTGCAGAGGCAGTTCCTGAGACTTATGACTGCTTTGAAGGATTTTCAGTGGTTCCTCAAATGACAGAGCAAGAGCTTAAAGACAAACAAAGAGCTGATCCCGCAATACAGGAAGTTGTCTTACAACTGGAATCAGGGAAACCATCCTTGCCTGTACTGAGAAAAGAATTACCAGAATTACAATTTTTTCTGCGAGAATGGAAAAAGTTAGAGCTAAGAGATGGTATTCTTTATCGGAAAAGAGTGGTTGGTGAACATACAACTTACCAGCTTGTACTCCCAAAGAGTCTGAGGCCTATCGTCATGGAGCAACTGCATGATAATATGGGCCATATGGGTATGGAGAGAACCCTTGATCTTGTTCGAGCCCGTTTTTATTGGCCAAGAATGGCTATAGATGTGGAAGTAAAGATCAAGACATGCAACCGGTGCGTGTGCAGAAAGACTCCACCTGAGAGAGCAGCGCCATTAGTGAATATTCAAGTATCTAGGCCACTTGAGTTGTTGTGTATGGATTTTCTATCTTTGGAACCAGATCGTAGCAACACAAAGGACATCTTGGTGATAACTGATTATTTCACGAAGTATGCAGTAGCGATCCCCACACCAAATCAGAAGGCCAAGACAGTCGCAAAATGCCTTTGGGAAAATTTCCTTGTGCACTACGGTGTACCTGAAAGGCTTCATAGTGATCAAGGGCCTGATTTTGAGAGCAAGACCATTAAAGAGTTGTGTGAGATTGCTGGTATTCGAAAAGTCGGTACCACACCATATCATCCCAGGGGAAACCCGGTTGAACGGTTCAATCGAACCCTTTTGGGTATGCTGGGTACTCTGACAAACAAAGACAAAACCCATTGGAGAGATTTTGTGAAGCCTATTGTGCATGCATACAATTGCACTAAACATGAAACTACAGGTTTCACTCCATATGAGTTGATGTTTGGCCGGCAGCCTAGGTTGCCAATAGATCTCGCTTTTAGAGTACCTGTGAGTAACAGCCATAATGAGTTCCATTCCCAGTATGTGAAAACATTGAAAACTCATTTGCAGGAGAGTTATGAGCTCGCTAGAAAGAATGCAGCAAAGGTCGCAGCAAGGAACAAGACACGGTATGACAGAAGAGTCACAGAGTCTTCGCTTGAAGAGGGTGATCGAGTTCTTGTCAGGAATGTGCGTCTCCGAGGAAAGCACAAATTGGCTGATAAATGGGACTCTGAAGTATACATTGTGATGAACCGGGCTGGTGAACTTCCTGTTTACACTGTGAAACCAGAAGGAAAAGAAGTACCTTTGCGGACACTCCATAGAGACTTATTGTTGCCTTGTGGTTTCTTGTCACCCTCTGTGGAGGAAGAGAAAATGGTACTCAAGCCACAAAAAGGAAGACAAGCTCAGAAAGAAGTAACTGAGGAAGAACCAGAGAATTCAGAGCAATGTCTGGATAATGATGAAGAGTATGATGATTATCTTGTACAAGAAATTGAGCCCAATTCCAAAACCAATCCAGTAAAATTCGTCAAGGAGTTTGACATTGTGAGAACATCAAGAAAAATTCCTTTACGAAATGTTAAACTTGTAACACAGATGCAACCTGATTCAAACCTCGCAAATGCCAATTTCATTGAAGATACACATGATACATACTTACCGGAAACTCAATCTTCTTCTAGACCAGCCTCTGTGCACAGTGATGCGATACCTGAAGGAGAAATGTTGGAAGAGAGAATATGTCTGTCTGAAACAGAGCAGCAAAGTTTGAATGCTCCTGAAAATTCCAGAACGGAGAATGAAACTAACACTAACACAGAACAAAAACAAAAATCTATACCTCATATTCCAGTAGAAGGAGGCAGAGTGGATCCAGTTGAATCTGAATCACCTGAAGAAGATACAGAGTCAGATGAATGTGAAGCTGGAAGTAGATCAAGGAAGTCCAAAAGAGTGAGACAAAAATCCAAAAGATTGACTTACCCTGAGTTGGGCAATCCCATGATATCTATTATTCAATCTCTTTTGCAAGGGTTGAACACAGCTTTCATTGAGACGCTAGCAGAGCAGCCTAGATCGGTTAAACACCATAAGATCTAGACTAACACTGAACGCAAAGGGACTTGCGTGCATTTAAAGAGGGGAGGGTGTAACCCATGTTAAATTTTGGGCTAAACAAATAATAAATAATATAATTGTATATTATAACAGTTAAACTTTTAATTCAAAAGTAATTAAAAAGTGAAAGGATCTATTTGTTAACATAGTGAATTAAATAGGTATAATTAAAAATAATATACATTATAATACCGCACCAGACATGTGATGTATATATATGCGCGAGATGCGTATGACGTCAGGGGAATGACGTACGGAAGTGCGAGAGGCGCGCTGAACACGAGATGAGCGTGATGCAGAAATAATGAATATGATGATTATGATCTCTCTTTAAGTGCAAATCCTAGCGATTGATAACTTTTATTTTGAACTTGAAGCGTGTATTTAAAAAGAAACTGTGAAATTCTGTTATTTTGATTGTTTATTGTTACACATGAAAAGTTTCTCTCATGGATTTGAGATGGCGAGCCACCAAGACTGAATGCTGATTTCTGAGCCTGGGAAAATATATATTTTTTGTGCAACAAGATTTTTGTTTTGTTGCTAGAGACATAAATTTTTTTTTTCCAGTCAAGAGGACTTTCTTTTCTCTTTGGACCATAAAACATCGAACTGGTAGGAATAAACTGATTGTGCACTTACCCACTGGACCTATTAAGGAACTTTCTGGAAGATGTTCAAGAAACAATTCACACAAGGAATATAAACAAAGGGTATCGTTTATTGAACTTTATTGATTGCGATGCAAATATTGAAATTCCGCTTTACCATTTCAATGTTTAAAGGCATTTCATTTGGTCAAATTGTTGTTATATGCGTTTTATTTTGTTAAGGTATTTGTTTTTTTTTGTTCTTTCTCCTAAAAGCGGTACAGGAAATTAATACACGAAAAGCATTATAGCAACATAACCCAAAACAATAAAAATAAGGATACAGAACGATCGAATAACATTCTTACTAAATTTATTTGTAAATCGAGACAATATCGATAACATTGATCAACGACTTACAAAGAAAGGAAAGGGAAATTTAAATCTAAAAAAATTATAAGATAAGTAAAGCAAAACAAAACAAAGAATTCCTAATTTGTGTATCATTTTATTGTTTTATTATTGTTGTTGTTTCAAATTCTGTTCCATTTATGTATGTGACCGGTTATTTAAAGTCATAAATATTCTCTTCACTTGGTGTCTGTGATTTATTTACTGCCAATATTCTGTTCTCAACCAAACCTAGAAACTGGTCCATTGCTCCAACCTACGTTGCGGGCACTTGCTACAGACGGTTGGAAAATGCTCTTGATAAAGGAGATATTTTAAGAGATGTGCTTTCAAAATATGGGCAGGATTTTTATGAGCAATGTAATCTGGGTACTCTCACATTTTGAGGATGTGGACAAAGAAGAGCTGTTGAGGTGATGGATCATTATTACTGTCGAAGAATTCCGACAGTAGATAATTTTGAGCAGTTCTTGGAGGAGAGGTGCTCAAAAGCTAATTCAAGAACCTGTGTTTGTAATAGAACAGTAGCATTATGCATTTGCACATATGAGAATGAAGCTGCTAGTTAATTACAGTGTTGGAGAGCAACATATGGATCATGGATATACTAAAGTACACCTGGAACAAACTTGTTATTAGGCAAAAACTTCAAAGTGAAACAGATGTCAGAGCAGTTTCGTTTTATTTTTCAGGATGCATTTTGACAATCTCATAATAATGTATACATTGTTTACACATGTTTCTGTTAATATTCTTGCTGAGGCACACAGTGATTATTTCCGTCTATAGGTTTCTAAAGCAATTTGCCTAATGTATAAAAGCACTTTTAAATTTAAAGGACATTGGTAAATCGGTGACTTTGTACATTTACATGTTCTCTTCTATCTATAGAAAAATATTGTAAGACAGCTGGAAAAGTGGCGAGAACTGAGTTTGTTTGTGGTGCTGGGTCATTTAACAATATATATTCATTTGGTGCTACATCCTGAGGAGTGGAATCCTGTCCCTCAGTTCAGGGGTCATTGAAGCCCGGACACTGACCTCAACTCTCCCCCTTATCTCCTCCTCTCTTTCTCTTTAGGCTAAAACCACCAGGAATGTGAGAAACATTGATATCATTACATATGTCAAATCTGTGATGTTGCATAGATTCATTATCATGTTTAGTATCATTTGGAAAGTTCTGGTGTGATAGGCAAAAAGGTCTACTTTTTGTAATCCTAAAATAAAGGGTAATGAAGTTGTGGCAACTTTAACATATTCTACACCCCTTCAGGATGTGTATCCATCTCTTGATTACAGGAGGTGTTGGAAATCATTTGGTATTCTTTTTGGTTTCACTAGGACTATGGTATTTACGACTTCATTGGAATATTTAAGGAACGCAGGCACAGCATTCAGGGGAATATCCAAACAGGACGAATCCCATAGCACTGTATGTCTCAGGATATGTAATGCTATGTTTTCTCTATTTTTGGAAGCATCTGTAACAAGAACTTCCCACACTATACGTGTGTCTTAAATGGTAAGGTATGACAAGACTCTATGGGCTTATTTTATATTATGTTGATTTTTTTTTTAATTCGAAGATTTCTTTAAAAATGCATTGTTTTGATTGAATTTAAGTTGTACCTGCCTGACACAATAAATTGTTGTTACTGATTTTAATTATATTCTTTTATATTCTTTATATAATTATATTCTATATATTTTTTAAATGAATTTAATGATACCACAAAATCTAATGCGAGGATAAGGTAGTGAGAAAATCAGACTAGTTGACTAAAACTACTATTATTGTATTTAGTATACCCGGCAACCTCTGACTAAATCAGAATAGATACTTATCATCTGATTTAGCAAGTTGCATAGTCGTGACTAAAACTATTTTTATTAGAATATTTAGTATACCCGGCAACCTCGTGACTAAATCAGAATAGATACTTACTATCTGATTTAGCAAGTTGTATGATCGTGACTAAAACTATTATTATTAGAATATAAAGTATACCCGAAACCTCTGACTAAATCAGAATAGATACTTATCATCTGATAAGCAAGTTGAATGATCATGACTAAAACTATTATTATTAGAAATATTTAGTATACCAGACAACCGCTGACTAAATCAGAATAGATCCTTATCATCTGATTAGGAAATTGCATGATCGTGACTAAAACTATTATTATTAGAATATTCAGTATACCTGGCAACCTCTGACTAAATCAGAATAGATACTTACCATCTTATTTAGCAAGTTGCATGATCGTGACTAAAACTATTTTTATTAGAATATTTAGTATACCCGGCAACCTCTGACTAAATCAGAATAGATGCTTATCATCTGATTTAGCAAGTTGCATGATTGTGACTAAAACTATTATTATTAGAATATCTAGTATACCCGGCAACCTCTGACTAAATCAGATTAGCAGTTTTTATGATCATTAGATCCATGCATATAGAATGGCTGTCCTGAGACTCTGTACGACACAGATTAACAATGATAGAATAACTTTAGAGTATGGAAAAGCAAAGTAATCTCAATGTTAAAGATACATTTAATTTGGAGTCGGATTGGATATACACATAAAGTCATAAAAATATATGAAACTGTAACAAACTAGTCCGGAATCCGGAAAAAGAGATAAAACACGAGAACCCTTCACCCACGCCATTGGAGTTCGTTGTTGGCCCAGTGGTAGGGGAGCCTTACCATATCATACAGGTAATTTTAATATTATTTTGTTCAGCATTTTTAGAATGTTAATTTGTCATTAAAATCCTTGATTGAAAGATGACTTGTTGATTCTAGAATACAATTTTATAAAGCAAAAACCAAAATTTTAGTTATGAGAATCCAACCCACTGTTGTACCCATCCAGTGCTGCAAACACACCCTTTGTAAGGTCCAAATTATGCTCATGTATATCGAGTCACAGACTATCTGAATTCAGTGGATCTGGAGAAGGTTGAAGTATTTTTAGAAGAAAGTGTTTTCAAGGTCTTTCCTTGTGATAAGGAACTATTTAAAACATATGTTAATCTTATGTCAGATCAACATAAAATACCTGAAATTAAAAGTAGTAATACTATTAAACAGACCTTTGTTAAAGACATCAATTCATTTGAACAACACATTACCATTCGGGTACTTACTTTTCAATTAAATGAGCTTTAAGTCACTCACACAATTACAGCAATATAAAAAACGTGAGTGGTGCAGAGTGATGCAGTTAGTGCATTACCCCTGTTTGCTCTGCAGTAATGATTGAGTACTGCATAATACTGTAAGTGTCATGACAGACACGGAGACTCAAGTGCGGGTAACGGTTTAATGGAACAAAACAAAAATAGGACAGGGCTGGGGCACAAAATTATGTAATAAAAAGTCCAAAAGAAATCCCAAGAGGCCTTCTTCCTGGAGGCTGCGGGAAAAAGACAACGAAAATCCTGCGCTGCTCGACCGATCCCGGGGTAATGCCAGCCCTGGGGAATTCCCGGCGCGCAGAGCGTCCTCAGTCCGGGATGATCAGTACCACTCGGGGAGAGTCCTCGACCCGTAACAAATGGAAAACAGAAGATGGGTGGATGCTGCAGGTTCCTCGATCCAGGACAGGAAGATCGCAAAAAACTAAGGGCAAAAAATGAACAAAAACAAAAGCAAGAAACAAAACCACCAGAACTCGGAAATCAAGACTAGGACAAGAACAGGAACAAGACACGACGAGACAAGGCAAGACAAGGCAAGACAAGGCAAGGCAAGGACTTAACATCAGGGGCACCAAGAGGCAACGGACTGACACAAGACAACAGAACAAGAGGGTTTAAATAAGGGAGAAAATAAGTGACAGGATGTGAAACAGGTGAGACGGTGATGACGTAAGCGGCCAGATATTGGGGATGCCGCGAGGGAGACACGGGGGCGGGGTGAGTGACGCAGACAGAACACATGACGACACCAACACACGCCCACCGAAAACCCCCGACCGAGCCAGGATATGACAGTAAGTCGCTTTGGATAAAACCGTGAAGTTATGAACGATCATTTGAATATACAGATCATTTGAATATAAAGACTTACAGTATTATGTGTTTTCTATTTTCTAATTTCTAATTTTCTGAAAGAAAACACCAAAGCTTGTCTTAATCAGGATTGACTCAAAACAGAAAAACATTCATCAGTCTGGAGAGAGTGAAACACTTTCCATCTCTGGCATTACATGTTTATGCCTTTAAGTCCCAACTGTTCACCAATCATGACAGTGGGTGTTCCCTGCTAGATCACCCCACTATCATGTTTCTAGCTCGTGACTTCTATGAAATTAAACAGATATTATCTATTGTACATCATATGCATTCTTCCTTTCATACACAAGTTGTAAAATACCCTAAAATGTCACCCTCATCTTATCTTCAGACTTTTTCCTCTGTTCGTTATCCTGTTAGGAGAATCAATCATGTCACACCATGTTTTAGTACTAATTCACGTCACAATACACAAACAGGTCATTCAAAGTTCACAAACATTCCACTCTCTGTGTTAGAAATACATAGAATCATGCATGTCATTTTAGCTAATACCCATGAACTAACATATTAACCCATGACAATGTGTAAATGGTATACCATTTAAACATTGTCATAGGTTAATATGTTAATTCATAATAAAAAAAATCCCTTACATAGGTTAAGAATTTTGCATTGAAAAGGGATTTTAGACACTTTTCCATCTGGCTGTAATGGCTTCCTTGGATGAAAGTAATTTTAAGAGTTATCTAATAAGTGTTTGACTTCACATCTTTTACAAAACGCTAATAAAATTTTTTGCAAACTACTTGCAGATGAGTTAAGTGTTACAGGGAAACTAAACATCTGTTAGTGGCTTACAAATCAAACACCTTTACTCAAAGTTAACTGTTGTTTTTGACCATAATTAAAACAAATGTTGTCTTTATTTTATGTTCTCGTTGTATTTGATATATTTGTCGTGGTGATATTTGTCGTGGTGATAATCTTCTGGTAAAAGAAGTTTGGTATGTGGTTTTGTCCTCCTCTTATTCAGACCTGCGAAGTTGCATTGGAGTTGCTTTTAAAAACATTATAAGTCAAATATCATGTCTCTGCAAGTTCTATCAACAACAAAACATTACAATTATTTGCAAACTAAGGGCACTCTGGAGTGTATCTTGTTATATCACAGGCTGAAAAACCACTTGCTCAAGGGACTCACCTCTGTCGTGGTATTTTCAGAAAGCGTTGTTAAGCCTGAGAGTTCACAGTAACATAAAATTACTTTTAAAATGTAATTTGCCAGCTACCCTATTTTCACAGTGAAATCAGATTACTGTAATGGGCATCACTTTGGCCAGCAAAATCCCCATTGGGTTAGAGAGGTCAGTAGAGCAACATGAAAAGACTTTTAAAGTGTGATTTGCTTCTCATATTAGTTTGAGAGTTTGAACAGATTACTTTAATGGACATGCGTTGGTCCAAGGAACTTTGTATTTGGCAAGAAAGTTCATCACGTAAGATGATGTTACTTCTTTATTGTAATTTACCTGTCACCTTGGTTTGCCAGTGAGGGCAGTTTGTTTGGCCATGGAAAGTCTCATTTGGTCAGACAGGGCATCACAGCAATATTAAATTATATTACATTATATATTATATATATTACATTTTATATTATATATTTCACAATATTACTGTTTTAGTTTGTATTTTTAATCAAATAAATGCAGCCTTGGTGAGCAGGAGATAACGTTATTACTTTTAAAAACATAAAAAATCTGACTGATCCCAAAGTTTTGAACGGTATTTGGCCTTGACATATGGTCAAGAAATGGTGTTTTCTACAATCTCTGATAAAGCTTATTAACTGTCTCTGACTGAACTAAAAAACTGAACTGCTAGCAAACGTGTTCTAGACCGGTCAACGTCAACGGTCGCTGAAATGTGCCTCGTTTAAATGACATCACAGTTGTTGCACATATCAAAAGGTAACGATAGCGCACATTAAAATCTGCAAAACACGAACACTTACCAAATGCGAACTTGTTCACGCCAACCCGACTCTACGGAAAAATGAGGCACCCGGCCGCCTTAAGTTTGATTGCTTGCTGCCGCGTAAACTTGTTCGTCTTGAGGCCTGGCTTCATTGGTAGTTCCCGCCAAAGACTTGTACCCCACTCAATTTAAACTGGCAAGTTCATTCAAGTACCTGGAATTTGTGATTCATTGAAGTGACTTATGAACCTAAATTTGAAGATTGAAAACTCAATTGAGATGAAATTTCAAAACACATTTTTTTATGTTTGATTTAATGACATATATAAGTTATCATAACTTTTTGATCAGAACATTTTTTTAAGTGTAGGTGGTATATAAGTTTGGCCATCAAAACGTTATTGGGTAAAATTAATTTTAAAATGTACTTTGCCTGTGACATTGTTGTAAGGGAGATAATTGGAAACATATTGTTAAAGTGCCAGCTTGTCTCTTCAAGTTCTTTTGGCTAAAACACTAATATTGCTTGTAAACTTCTAGCAATTGTTTACAAATCCAACACCTCTACTCAGGATTTTACTCTTTTGTTTAATATTAATGCAGAACATTTTTTCTCTCTGATTTTAATATATCGTTGTATAAGTTGCGTTAATCTGTTTTAAAGAGCAGTTTGTTATGAGGTTTTGTCCTCTACTCAGTTATACCTGAATGTTGGATTGGAACAAAAACATAAACCAAAACATTACCATTACATCACTCTAATATTTGCACTCTTGGAGACTAGTGAATCTACAGAGCAGGGAATAATCTGCTTGCCATCACTACATCTGCCTTGTTCTTCGGTCACTATTCCTTAAGGCTTATCGAACTGCTAATCTGCCGTCAACAAAGCTATCTTTATTCCTGCCATGGCTAAACATTCTGGTCTCTCTGTTTTAAGCATTCAATGAAACCTGGATCAAACATGAGGACAGTGCCACGCCGTCTGCCCTCTCTAATAACGACACATTATTTTACACCCCATGCACATCTGGTAGAGGCCGGGGAACCCGTCTGCTTATTCCCACTGACTGTAGGTTTAGAACACTTGCACCCTCGGGTGACAACACCTCCTTGGAATCACACTTGGTATAAATTACTCATCCTCTTAAAATCCTCCTTTTAGTTATCTATTGCCCCCCAGGTCAGCTTGGATATTTATTGGAGGAGTTGGATGTTCTCATGTCATCTTTTCCCGAGGATGGGATACCACTTGTGATCCTTGGAGACTTCATCATCCACCTTGGGAAACCCTCAGCCACTGACTTGCATTACCTCACTGCATCAGTTTACATCAAGCGCCGCAGACACACAAGTCCGGTTATTTACTTGATCTTGTCTACACGAATTTACTTGATCTTGTCTACACGAGTGTGTAGACAAGATCAAGTAAATTACCGGACTTGTGTGTCAGCGACATGGGCAGGCGCTTGAGGAAAAACGATGCAGTGGAGTCACTGCCCCATGCATCCTTCTTTGTGAAAAAGACCATCGCTGGTTCCCCAACTATGACTAGTTCTCCCCCCAAAGCCACTACATCCAGGCTATACCCAGATCAGAGGGACATTGCAGTCATCCGGAGTTAGTGTGTATCCAGACCGGATGATGGATCGGTAACTAGTAAAGCCCTCTAAAGCCCTGAAAGAAAGCTGAGACCAAGACAACTAGAGCCCTGGATACAGATCCCGAGCAAATACCTTGCCTCAGATGACCTTTAGGATGAGACAATAGGATACAGATGATTCTCCTCCAACCTGCTGCAGCCTGGAATTGAACCACTAGTTTTGTCTGGTCAGAGGAGAACTTTACCTCCAACTGAACCTGGTTTCTCCCAAGGTTTGGTCTCCATTCTGTCACAGATAGAGGTTTGGGCCCTTGCCCTTGTCACCTCATTCACAGCGATATAGTTGACTTGCATAGACACTATTTAAATGGATCAGAGATGACATGCTGCTTTTGACACCGGTAAAGGCACCAATACCAACAGCAAAACCTTGTCATGACCTCTCTATCTAAAAAGGATCAACAACCGTTGTGTCCTCCAGAAATGCTACAAACGTAGGAGTAATCATCGATGATCAGCTTAACTTCACTGATAATTTCACTTGTGCCCTGGTGAGTGAAATTCTTGGGCTCCTTGGTCTTGTCCTTGTCAGTGTTGAGTGAAATACGGAATGCAAGAGCAGTATTCAAGGATCTGAAAAGATCCATGTCACACCGCTCTTCATCGAACTACATTGGCTCCCATAGCAGCTCCCATTGAATTCAAAGCTCTTCTTACAGCCTACAGGACCACCACAGTTTCAGCACCCAGCTACCTTCAGTGGCTGATTTCCAGGTATAAGTCCTCTAAATTTCTGCTGTCTGCACTGCACACCTAACCCAGTAAAACCCCTTTCCTAACTTATCACTCTATATGCAAAAAAACTCCCCCTAACTATTTAAATCCCGCATGATGTATCTTAGAAACCTCGTTGTAGCACTATCGTACCTATAGTTGTCTCTGCTATTTACCACTTCATTGTCTCCTCGAGTCTTTGTAAGTCACTTTGGATAAAAGCGTCTGTTAAATTCCTAAATGTAAAATGTAAATGTTGGAGTGTTTCCTATCCCGGTAATATCTCAAATGCCGAGAAATGGCTTACAAATCAAATGCTCTTACTGAACAGTTACTGTTGTGTTAAACCTTAATGCAAATAGCTAACATTCATTTTCCTTGCTTTAAAAAGTTATATTCTCCGAATGGCATGTCTCTGCAAGTTCTATCAACAAAAACTATAAGATTGCTTTGGAACAAATGGCAAATTGTGTGGTCATGGGGCACTAGACCATGTAGCTCAGTGCATTCCATATTGCCCCGCTGTGAGCACCCCGAAGAGTCCTCTGCGTCGTCTCCGCTATGGACGGACAGTCAGACGGAACACACATTACAAATACAAGACCGGATCAAGAACAATGGAAAACAGAAGATATATTTAGTGTCCAGATAAATATGTGATTGCTGAGTGGAGGGATGATGGACAATGGAGTACAGGTGAGGGTACTTGGCGGATGATGGGAGCACACTTGGTTACAAATTTTGACCCGGTTTGCTGGGTTATGGAAATAATCCATGATGTACTAATTTTTACCATTCATGAGTTTAATGTTGGGTCATTTTTGCTGAGTTATTCTGAAATTCTCCTGTGCTTCATTGCAAATCAAGACAATTGACATTCTTTGATGAAATTATATACTTTTAAAATTCGTAAAAGCAATAAATTAATATATATGAATAAACAAATAAATGTTTCACATAAAACTTTTACACAATACAATTATAACTAACAAACATTCTTTATCAATAGACTGTGTCCACAATTATTAGGCAAGTGATAAGTTTGACAATATCATAATTTTAGCCAGAATTTCCCCCTCCAAGCTTCATAACCCTGAATGCTAATCACAATAAGATTAATCACGAAATGCTATATAAATAAAGGTGACTTTGACTGACTTTGATCAAGTGATGCATAAATCTTAGGCTGTCTGTTCTCTTCAGGAAAAACGGGCAAAAGAGAACTGACTCTGAAAAGTCAAAAATTGGAAAAAACTTTAAACTGCACTCTGTGACAGAATGGAGAACGAATCTTGGGAGAAACCAAGCTCAGTTGATAGTTCAGTTCTCCTCTGACAAGGAAAAACCAGCAGTTTGATTCCAGACTGCAGCAGGGTGGAGAAGAATCATCTGTATCCTGTGTTCTTATCCCAATGGTCACTTGTGGCAAGGTCTTTGCAGGGGATCTGTATCCGGGGCTCTAGTTGTCCTGGTCTCAGCTCTCTTTCAGGGCTGTATAGGGCTTTTCTAGTTACCGATCCACCATCCGGTCTAGATACGTACTGACTCCAGGTGACTGCAGTGTCCCTTTGACCTGGGTAAAGCCTGGCTCTTGTGGCTTAGGGGAGGACTAGGTGCAGTTGGGGAACCAGCTCTCCTCCGACCAGACAAAACCAGCAGGTCAATACCAGGTTTCAGCAAAGTCGGGAAGAATCATCTGTTCCCTTTCTCTCAGTCTCTCGAAGTTGTGTCGAAGACGACAGTATGGGGTTCGATCTTGAGAACCAATCAACTCTGACTATATTTAAAAGGTCAATGGAATTTGCGAATTAAATTTGCATGCCCCGCCCCGGACATCCAGGTATAAAAGGGGAGACGGCGTGCTCATTCATCACCTTTTGTTCTTCGGAACCTGCGGATGACTTCTAGTTTGAAGAGGGAATCGACTTCTGGCGATCATCTTCCTGCTGGTGTGACGACGCGGTTGAAGCGGATTGTCCCTCTTCAGCGGCTCCCCTGTGTGTTTCAGCAGAAGACACAGAGTGTTTTTCTTTCTTTTTTCAATAAAAGAGCAATTTCTAAGCAGTGTGTTGCCTCATGGCGCCCAGCTGCTCCCTGGGTTGCGGCGGATTCGTCCCAGACGGGGACACCCATAACGCCTGCATCTCCAACACGCTGAAGCGACGTTCATGGGACTGACCTGCCCGCACTGTGAGCAGATGTCGATTATTGCGGTCACAGGTGGCTTCTTTCTCCGGAAAGCGAGCCACCACTTCGTCAGCTCCCTTTGGCTCGCTGGCTGCGGCTACGGCACAGTCAGCAGCATCAGTGAGTGGCGTTGGGGATTACGAGGGTTCTTTGGATGTCACCCCGTCAGCCTCTGGCTCGCTGAACCAGCCTCTGTACGCTCGTCTACCCCTTTGGCAAGAAGCGGCACGCCGTCTCTTGCTTCCTTCCGGGAGGAGGACGAGCTGTCGGTCGCAGCATCAGAGGGCAACCTGCTAGCTTCGGACCCGGATTACTTCCTGGAACTTTCTTCCACTGGCGGGTAAGTCTCAGGATGATTCGGATCCGGACATGGCAGCCATGCTTTCCCGGGCCGCCGCGAGAATTCTGCTGCAGTGTACGGCTCCGCCGTCACCCCGGCGCTCGCGGCTGGATGTGTGGTATCTGGGGTCTGAGCAGGGCGTAAAGCCACGCTAGGCCCCAGTGCCATTCTTCCCTCCAGAGCGTGTAAGGTCTCTTCTACCCTCGGGTCGCAGCAAGCATGGGAGGCGATCCTGACGGGAGGCACCCAGCGGAGGAGACACCACCTTGCCCGGTTCTGGACATTCCATCTCCAAAGTGGCCAGAGCGGGACGTTCCTGCCACGTCCCAACTCGTACCAGGCCCTTCTTTGGGGCCCGGGTCCCACTCTTTCACAAAAAGAGCTGTTTCCTCCCCTGGGCTTAAAACACAACCGTTATCACTCTCCGAGCAATGGTGCAATGTTGTAAGACGTTGCGTCAGTCCGACTCGACGTTAGGTCAAACCGACTCGACGTTGCGTCACGACTCGACGTTGCGTCACAGCAGCAGCGCCGCAGTCAGACACACTCTCAATCAGACGGTGTGCTGCATGGCAGCACCCAGAAGCAGTTAAGTACTATGGACAGCAAGCTCCTAGGGGATCCGTCCCCAAATGAAGCAGCCGTCCCGAGAGCCACAGAAGCCCCTCCATGGAGGTGGTGAGGGAGATCGTTCCTCTGGTCCCCCTTGCCTGACGACTGTATGCATGTACCATGCTCGGACTGGGGCAGTGGCTAGACAGAACTATCCGTCTCGGCTATGCGATCCAGTTCGCCAAACACCCTCCCAAGTTTCGGGGAATCCTCTTCACCCTGGTACGAGGGAAAGATTCCACCGTTCTTCGGGCAGAGGTGGAAACTCTTTTGGCAAAAGAAGTGATCGAACCCATTCCCATAGTCAAGATGTCATTGGGTTTCTACAGCCCCTACTTCATCATCCCCAAGAGAGGTGGAGGGCTGGGCCCAATTCTGGATCTGTGTTCGGTGAACCGCTGTCTTCACAGACTGCCATTCAGAATGCTAGCATAGAAGCGCATCCTCGAAGCTGTCACATACTAGGATTGGTTCGTGGCGATCGACCTAAGGGATGTGTACTTCCACGTCTCGATACTTCCTTGGCACAGGCCGTTTCTACGGTTCGCCTTCGAAGGTCCTGCCCTTCGGTCTCCCCGCGTCTTCACAAAAGTCGTGGAAGCCGCACTAGCCCCCCACAGAGAACGGGGCATGCGTGTACTAACTATCTCGACGACTGGCTTATCTGGGCTCACTTGCGAGATCTAGTATGTATACACAGGGACCTGGTGCCCAGCACCTAAACCGACTGGGTTGAAGGGGGGTAGCGATGCACACTAATATTTCCATGGGTTTTCTTCCCTTGTCAGGTGAGACCATTGGCATATTTCCACATATTAACCTCCCTACAGCGAGATGTGGCCTCCGTAACGCACTCCCTCCTTGAAGGGGCCGCATTTCCCAGTGCAGTTCACGGTCGGGCGGCCTATCTCGCTGGGGAGATAGGAAGGCCGTCGACCGTGGAGACGGGTGGTAAAGTACCTCTCATCTTTTCTCAAAGCTCCGGACGGCTTTCCATTTCCCCACTGGTAGGTTACGATCTTGCGTGGAAGCTCGCACCTAGGACGCGCCGGTCAGGGTTGCTCTGTTAGAGATCATGACAGGGCACAGTGGCGTGGCGTGTTACATAGGAACCCCATTCTGTCGTTTTTGATACAACGTCGACAGACCGAATGAAAGGGAACGTCTAGGTTACTAGTGTAACCCCGGTTCCCTGATGGAGGGAACGAGACATTGTGTCCTTCATGCCACGCTGCTGTGCCGCTCGCTGCAGCGGTCGTGGGTCGAATACAAATTTCATTCTATATTTAAAATTGGCCTTTTAAATATAGTCAGAGTCAATTGGTTCTCAAGAGCGAACCCTATACTGTCCTTGATACACATAAAGACAAAAATATTTGTCAAAAACGAAATATCAGTCCAACTTGAATAAGATTTGGCAGTAGTCTGTGAAGACACCAGTTCAGTGAACGCAAATCCAGAATGGGGCGCAGCCATCCACCTCACTTGGGGAAGATAAAGTCTGGGCTGTAGAAACCCGACGACATCTCGAGATGTAGAGGATCCCCCGAAACTTGGGAGGGTGTTTGGCAATCTGGATCGTATAGCCGAGACGGATGGTTCTCTCTAGCCCCAGCCACAGTGTGCCGAGCATGGACCACGCGTAAAGTCGTCAGGCAAGCGGGATCGGAGGAACGATATCCTTTACCAACTGGTTCTGTGGCTCTCCGGACGGCTGCTTCGCCTGGGGATGGACCCTGGGGGAGCCTTCTGTCCCGAGTACTTATCTGCCTGTGGGTGCTGCAGTGTAGTACACCGTTTGCTTGAGAGTGTGGCTGACTGCAGCGGCACCTATGTGACGCAACGTCGAGTCGTGACGTAACGTCGAGTCGGGTGGACGCAACGTCGGGTCAGACTGATGCAATGACTTGCAACAGTACATCGTCGCTCGGAGAGTGATAACGGTTGTGTTTTATGACCAGGGGAGGAAACTGGTCTTTTTGTGAGAGTGTGGGTGCCAGGCCTTGAAAATGTCCGTTCCGTCCGCGTAGAGATGGAATGTCCAGGGCTGGGCATGATGGTGTCTCCTCCCCTGGCCGCCTCCTGTCAGGACCTCTTCCTACACTTCCATCAGGTTGTTTGCTGCCCTGGATGGATTGGTCTCCTCAGGTTCGCCTTTATCCGGGTAACTGCCCGGTCAGTTGGGAAGGGCGGGGCTGTCTGGGAGCACACTGCACTCGGAGCCTGGACGGGATTGAGGCAGATGGGCTGCAGCGGGGAAGGATATGTCTGATAGCCTCCGTCTGCTTTTTTAGCCAGAGAGGTCTTTCCTGGACCACCAGAGTGGACATTGCCGGACCCAGGGTACGCGCCGTAACCTTAGTGGCCCGGAGGACTGCGGGGTCAGAACTTCCCTCGTCCAGCTCTTTGAGTGCCTTGGCCTGGTGGACCTGCAGGATGCCCATGGCATAGAGCGAGAAGTGACCAGTGGCAGTGTAATCATTCGACCAGAGGGTGGAGGAGATCGATCTTACACGCCTTGGAGGAGAGCTTTGGTCGACCTCTCCAGGTGGATGCCGTCTGAGGGCACAGGTGCATTGCAAAAGCACGCTCCACCTGGGGTATGTCGACAAACCTTTTCTTACTCTCCGAAGAAATAAGCCACCCATGCCCGCAACGTCTTCATGACTATCTGCTCGCAGTGCGAGCAGGTTCGTCCCGAGTACGCCACCTCAGAGTGCCGGAGACCCAGACACATGAGACAGATGTCATGGGTGTCCCGGTCTGGGACAAGTCTGCCACCACCCTGTAAGCAGAAAAAATTTGCTCTTTTAAAAGAGAGAAGAGACTCTCTTGCTTCTTCTGAAATGCACAGGGGATCCGCTGAAGAGGGAAAATCCGCTGCAAACATGTCGTGACACCATCAGGAAGAGGACCATCGCCAGCAGACTATATTTGCATAAGACTTGAAGTCATCCGCCAGGCTCTGAAGATGAAAAGGTGATGAATGAGCACGCCATCAACCCCTTTTTTACCCGTAGCGGGGCACGGCATTCAAATTTTGCTTGCCAAAATTCTTTGGCCTCTTAAATTCAAGTCAGAGTCGATTGGTTCACAACAGCGAACCCCATACTGTCGTCTTCAACACAACGTCAAGAGACAAGACAGAAAGGGAATTTATGTTTAGAAATTCGTTAGAGGTGGACTAGTAAGCAGAAGGTTGCGGTTTCAAATTTCAGTGCCCACAGACAATGACTGAAGTTCCCCTGAGCAAGACAACTCACCCCGTTTGCTCTGCAGTGATATTTAGCCATTGCACAATACTTGTAAGTCGCTTTGGATACAACCATCTTCCAAATGAATGAATATAAATGTAAATGTACGGTTTCGAGGCAATGAGAAGGGTCAGTTGGTTGCCCAATGCCCAGGACTCCCTATACCTATATCAATGTAATCATCATGACTAAACATACAAATTATGACTCATCCTAATCAACCGATAAACCCGACAGTAAAAACTAATTTTCTTAAAGAAAATTAGTACTTTTTCTTTTAATTGAGTACAATTTAAGCAACGGCCAACAGCCCCATGGTTGTTAAAAATTTTGATCCTGTTAAGGCCTGAAAAAATTTAAAAATGCTTGCAAAATCAAAATGTAACTCATCTCAATGTACACACACAGTAAGTGAACACAAACACACTGTGAACACACACCTGGAGCAGTGGGCAGCCATGCTGCGGCGCCCCGGGAGCAGTTCGTGGGGTGCCTTGCTCAAGGTACTTACCTCAGTCGTGTAATTCCAACTGGCACCAAGCCTCGAACCAGTAAAATTCAGGACTTTAACTTGTTATTGAGTAAAATTTCAGCAATGTTCAAATTCCCAATACTCTTTTCACCACCGCTCTGTTTGCAAAAAATGTGGAGATCATTGTTTGTTTTAATTTCAAAGTGGCCCTTCAGATAGCAGTACATTGTGTTTGAAACGCAAGGAATATTCTTTTCACAAAGAAATAACTTACAAACTCATGTTTTTAGTGTACAAGAAAAACCTATTTCCTTATCCACTCAGTCTACCCACTTTTTACCTTTTTCTTTCATCCTACCTTGTTTGGTCTTACCTTGTGTAACTTGGTAACTGGTTGTAGCACTTTTTCACCTATTGTTATCGCTGCTATTTACCGCTTCATTGTCTACCCGATTCCTTGTAAGTCACTTTGGATAAAAAGCGTCTGCTAAAGGTCTAAATGTAAATTTAAATGTAAATGTACTAATTAATTAGAAATGTGTATTAGGATATCATACATGGTTGAGATTTGTTCCATAAGCACCAGGTAGTTTTGCATGTAGTAAAGTCAAGTCAAGTCAAGTCACCTTTATTTTTTGTAGCGCTTTAAACATAATACATAAAAAAACTCCTTTCAGATATTGCTCCACTATTTTTCACCACAGCATTGGGGGTATTGCTGTTCTTCCAATCTTGACTTCTGACAGACACTGCCACTCTGGCAGGCTCCTTTTATGCCCAATCATATTACCAATTGACCCAATAAGTTGCAAATTGCTCCTACAGCGGTTCATTGTATGTACATTTAACTTTTCCGGTGTCTAATTGGTACCTGTCCCAACTTCTTGGGAAATGTGTACCTCTCATGAACTCCAAAATGAGTAAAAATTTGGTATGACATTTCAAAATGTCTACCTTTAGACAACAATTCCTTTTTGTGTCTATATTCTATTGTGAATAAAATGTACGTTTATGAGATTTGCAAATTATTGTATTCCTTTTTTATTCATAATATGTACAGTGTCCCAACTTTTTTGGAATCGGGTTTGTAAAGAGATAATTTAAACTGTTATATGTAATACAAATAATAAGCATTTAGCTTGTCTGAATTGCATTTAATTTACATTCAAGACTATTTTCAACCAAAGTCTAGTTCCTATTAATTGCTCATTTATATATAGAACAATACACTCTAAGAACCTTTAACATACATAAAACACAGATTTTAAGTAAAATTGTAGTATAGTACCACTTAAGTGGGTAAAACACTTGAAAGTTCAACTTATTGCCTTTAATATTAAATAAAATTGTAATGTATTTGAAATTAATTATAAATAATGAGTGCTCTGTACGTTGAAAAAGTACAATTAACTAACACTTAAGTACACTAAAACATTACAATTAATTACGTACACACGTTTAAAAGTACATTATTTATGTTATAAGTACAACAGATAGTTAAGTATATTTAAGAAAGTATAGAAATATATTCAAGAAAATTATATTACAGGAATTATATTAAAGTGCTTTTTTTTGACATGCTATGGTTAATGCTAAGCAGTGTTTAAGACTATTGTTTCTAGTTGTCTATAGAACCACACCAACGAAGCTCGCATGTTTGCATACATAATACTGTATATAAATCTTCTATGGAGCAAGAAGTAGTTTCATTATGTTTTGAACAAACGCACCGCAGTGATTAATTTTACCCGATCCAGATTAGAAACTGCAGTAAAGTTGCGGTACTTGTCAGCTGCTAGATGTAACACCTGACCCAGCATTATTGTAACAGAAACTGAGATACACAGTTTCAGTCCACTACACTTAATAAACTGTAAATGTTCCTCCTTGTTTACTCGCCTCATTTTGATCATAGCAGCTGAACAAAATTCATTAAAGATGATAATACTGCCTGACAAAATGACTTCACACAAATCTAATGCTTAACATTTTTTCTTTTTAAAGATAGTTTATAAGAACATTTCTAAATAGCTATTTTTGCATAACACTCTTGTTTACAGAGAACAAAAAAGTATAAAATGCTTATAAAACTTTGTTAATAATGTACATATAAAAACATGATCTATGAACTTCTCATGAACATATAAACTACATACATAAAATTTTTATAAATAAAAATAAACTTCTGTCACAGTCTCGGTCATTAGGCATTTAACACCTAAATGCAATATTACCTCACCAAAGAATAAGTCAATGACTCTAATTTTCTTTAATTAAAAACTGAATATAAATGGGTGTACCCACTGTCACTTTTGCACTGTAGTGTTTTTGTGTCATATTCATATCTTTCAATGCAGGAAAATTAATAGGGTTTGTTAACCTAAACTGGTCATTCACTGAAATATAGAAACTGGTATTAGTTACTCACTCTTATGTCTTCACAATCCTTTATGCCTCACTGTATAACCTTGTGTAAAAGAATATAAAAGTGAATATATAAAGTTTCATATTAAACTTTGGTCTTAGTTATGACAAATGCAAGACACCAAAACTTTTATGTGCACGTGGTTTTCTATACCACCATTTCAAGCTTTGTGAAAGCAAACAACACAAAAACATACATTTTTATGCAGTCAGTTCATCTGCCGATTTTTTTGGTGTTCTATAAAAACACCAACTACAAGTCAGTGGGTGTCAGTCATTGGTGACTGGCTAACAGCTCATCTATATCATCCATCCACTCCTGTGTTGAATTGTTCTTCAACAGTGAGTCCAGGTCAGTGTCAACAGAGAAACCAGACAAGCTGCCATCCAATGGGCCATTGCAGCCAAACTTGAGTTGAGGACTGGCTGTCCTGTTAATCTGATAAGTTTGATTGGGTTGAAGCCCTGTAGTGCAGCTGGGTACAGTCTGAGCCTGGCTAAAAGGACCAAGATTAGGCAGAACCTTCTCATTTTGAGATGCTGGTTGTCCTTGCTGGGGAGGCTGTTGGTTGGAAGGGGGGATCTGCTGACCCATGGCTGGGTTATTTGTCCGTTGTTGCTTTATATTAAGCATCATCTGTCTGGGATTCATGACAGCCAGGGCTCTAGCAGGCACACTAATGCCAACCTGGGGAAACGGGGCATTGTTGGGAAGTTTGGTCATCCCCGACTGCAACTGGAAGCCGGAGTTAAGAAAGCCTACAGCAGTGCCTCCATTAGAAGACCCTGACTGGGACCTCATTGCCTGTTGGAGACCAGGATGCGGCGGGGGTTGCTGTTGCCTGGTATGGGACTGTGTGGGCAAGGCACCTTGAACACTGGCTGGTATGGAAGAGCTCATGTTATTAGCCATAGTACTGGGCATGCTATTAGGAAGCTGCACTAGCTGCTGCTGTTGTTTAAGTATGACTGCATTGGGTTGGCTCATCAAATGTGTTTTCTTCTGGGCTGTTAAAATGTTCTGTTGGTAGGAAGCAGTCATCGTCTGTTTTGGTAGTCTCTGGTGGATGGGATGGGAGGAATGCAAGGGCATTCTGGCATAGATGACATCTAGACCACCTTCACCGGGTGGGAGATTGACATCTGCTTGACTGGCAACAGAAGCGGCATCAGAAGCAGGGCCGCTGCTCTGGCTCATTACCATAATGCCTTGTGTCTGAGAGAACATTCGTTGAGCTCCTGGGGCCAGGCCACACGAATGTGCATCAACAATTGGCTGTGACGTGCCTAAACAGAGTAATAAAAAGAATTAGACTATACACTGTATAGTACACTGTACTTTATACTGTACAGTAAAGTACGGTATAAAAACTCCTTTTTGTTTGAACAAACCTTCAAAAACAATGAGAAGAACGGTACCTTTAAATGTGTTAGTTTTAGGTTTTAGCACATGTTAGTTTTTCTGTAGGGGGCTTTAGGGGGCTTAAACACCTGCCCTGTTGGCCCCTAGTGAATTTTTGTAATAACATAAAAATTAAATACTACTAAGGCCTGCCCAATCTAACGATTAGTGATATTAATGGTAACACTTTACGACAATGTCCAGTTGTAAGACATTCATAAGTGATTAGTTAATGATGAATTAATAATTTACAAATATTCATAAATTATTTATAATATATATATATATATATATAAAAATAAGAGGTGGGTAGTAACGAGTTACATTTACTCCGTTACATGTACTTGAGTAAGTTTTTGAAAAAATAATACTTCAAGGGGTAGTTTTAAATCACTGTACTTTTTACTTTTACTTGAGTAGATTTGTGAAGAAGAAGCTGTACTCTTACTCCGCTACATTAGGCAACAATGAACTCGTTACTTTCATATTTTACGCGTCATTTTCACAGAGTGAGAATTCCGCTAAAGGCTCTACCGCGTGACCGTGAGTTCCACCAATCAGAGGTAGTTGTGCAGTCTCGTCACGTGACCACACTCAATCTTCCGGCGGAACGGGTTAGCTTAACATTTATAAAAAAACACAAATGTCGCTATCAAACATCGGCAATGCAGACACAGGTGAGGAGGAGGAACACCGCCGGCCTCATACTGAAAACATGTTTACCTTAATAAAAGTGCCAAACAGCAACTACAGTATGCGGTGTCTTCTGTCTAAACAAACGCACATTTCAGCATTCAAAAACTCAACATGTAACATCTGAGGAAACATATAGCGCTAAGTTTAGGCCAATGTTTGTCTTTTAGGTTACATATATTTTAAACATTTCCAATGTATATATATTAGGGGTGGAACGGTACATGTATGTGTATTGAATCCAAATGGTATGGGCGTGTGTGTGTGTGTGTGCGTGTGTGTGCGTGTGCGCACGTGTGTGTGTGTGTGGCGCACAGTGGAAACACAAAAACATACTCCGTCATTTTGTTTATGCAGGACATCATTCAAACTGCAAAGTTTTTAAGTTACTGTTAATTGAAATTTTAAGGAAAACAAATATATTATTCTGAAATGTAGCAAATTTTCAAATAAATTTTAATATTCAATTCATTCAGGGACCAAACAGAAATCGAGATATGGATTGAACCGTAAAAAAGTATAAAGGTTTGGAAATTTGTGTTACTTGTGCTTATTTATTTTTTATTATTTTATTTATTTTATTTTTTAAGTACTTGAATTTATCTGTATTTTTTAATTTAAGCTATTTTGTAACTAATTAATTAATTTTTATTTATTTTATTGATTTGAGGAACTATAGTTTGCTTAAACATGATTATTTTGTATTGTCTGTCTGATTGGATTCTTGTTGAAAAAATACATCATACGTTACTCAGTTACTCAGTACTTGAGTAGTTTTTTCACCGAGTACTTTTTTACTTTTACTCAAGTAAATGGATGACTACTTTTTACTTTTACTTGAGTCATATTATTCTGAAGTAACAGTACTTTTACTTGAGTAAAATTTTTGGCTACTCTACCCACCTCTGATATTAATTATAAATAATTTATGAATGTTTGTAAATTCATAAATTCACTAAGTTTGTGCTGTGGTGGAAATTGCCAGGTGCAGTGATTATAAGGTACATTTAAAAAATAAATGAAAAAAAAAAACAGAGATAGAATACTCTGTAAAGCCAGGGGGGTGCGGCTAGGGAAGGCAGGACGATGTACCTGTGCACCGCGACACTTGCTGCTGCTGGAAAGGGTTGTGCTGGGTCTTCAGGTACTGTTTGTCCTTGTACTTTGGTGGAGGGCGAATCAAGTGCCTCTGCAACTGCTGTTCTTGTTGTTTCCTCTTTTTTTCCTGCAGGCAACAGGTAAAATATTAAACTGGTGCTGTTGAATAAGCATAAGCCTAGCAGAAGGTTGAACCTTTTTGGTAAGGTCCAAATTAAAACAGCACCATGTTGCTAAAAGCTGCAATTTGTTGACATGCTGTCAAACATGAATATATATATAAAAAGACAACGTCAAAAGGCAAAGTCACCTTTATTTATATAGCACTTAAACAAAATAAAAGCAGCTGAACAACATTAATTAGTAAAACGGTGTGTCCATAATCCAAGATGATAGTTAAAGGCAGATCCTCATTGAGTTTGATAATGTCATTTCTGTTCAGATTAAATATAATGTCTGTGCATTTAGTTTTTACTTGCCATTCTCCCATAAAAGCCCACCCATGCATAAATTAGAGAGTGTGGAAGAGCAACACCATCAGTCTGAACATTTCAGAAGAAGTCCTTGTGAGGACGGCTCGCCACAACCAAACCACAGGAGCTAAGCTTGTTTAAGAAACAATCAAAGCTTTATCTGTCTCTTTTAAATGAGGGAAAACCACAGACTTTTCGGAGATAACAATAATGCAATTGTACACTACAGCTAATCAATATTATAATAAGAGTCGTAGAAATTGCATGGGATTCTCTACCTTTAACAAAAAGAGCATCCGGGTTAATGTCAGCAGTGGTTTATTTCCAAGGAATCTGCACACTTTGACATTTTCTCTTATTGGAGATAATGTGTTCAAATTTTTGAGGACTATATTTAAACATGGTACAATTGCCACTATTTAAAAATGTTAAAATAAACAATTGGATGGTGTAATCTAATGCTGCGTTCACACCAGACGCGCATTTTCGCGTGTTGACGCGCGCAACACGTGTAGTTTGCCGCTTGTACATTTAAGTTAATTCGCGTGCACAATTTGCATCATTCGCGTCCAACCCGCCACTCACGCAGGGGGGAGGGGCTTCTGTGAGGGGAACTCCTCATTTTATCAGAGGAAAAGTCCTTTTATTGTAATATAAAGTGATTAAACTTCATGTGAAGGCTTTATTTATAGTCTCAATACGTGTATAAAGCTCAAATTGAGTAAAAAAATATTTTTTTCTTCACTAAATTTCTTCCAGTAAATATCACTTTTATTCCTGTCTTTGTTAAAGTATAATAAAAGTATAATGTGGATTTATAAAGCTCTGTGTTTCCACATAAAGCCCTGATGACTTTCTCCTTTGTTTTAGATAAAGAAAGCTTCTGATTGGTTATCGCTGCGCGAAATTTCGCCAAAGTTCAATTTTTTCAACTCACGCGATTCGCGTCCAACGCGCGATTTGCGCAAAACACGTCATTCGCGCCGCAGGAAATCTCCTCGCGCCTATTCGCGTCTCTGCATTGACTTAACAAGTAAATCACTCGCGCCTGACGCGCTATTCGCGTCTGGTGTGAATGCCGCATTAGACTGTAATTTTTTGTTAGAGACACTACATGCTGTATTGTGAACTTTGGGATTTTTTACTTTAGAGATTTATTATTTGAACTGGGGCAGGAGTCCGGTGTAAAATAATGTTGAATGATTGAATGCCAAATTAATTTAGAAAAAATATAGTCAGAGGGACGGAAGTCTGTAAGTGATATTAGTAGATGATAAATAGAAAATGACTCGTTAACAGCAGACTATGATTTTTCTGAAG
Organism: Triplophysa yarkandensis; assembly: GCA_033220385.1. Classification (NCBI taxonomy): domain Eukaryota; kingdom Metazoa; phylum Chordata; class Actinopteri; order Cypriniformes; family Nemacheilidae; genus Triplophysa; species Triplophysa yarkandensis. The sequence continues at coordinate 1,098,655 of CM065667.1, read as the reverse complement.
ATGTAATTATATCAACATTTTCTTCAAGTAGTTCTACATTAGAAGCAGTGACACTTGCACCTGTTCATCCAAAATCTGCCTCTGCAGATACTGTTTCTGCTGCTGACTCATCAACTGCATCTGTTGGTGCTTCATGTAAGCTGCATTACCATGGTTACCCAGAATGCTGTTACCGCTTGGCTGTGGCGTCATGGTGTTACCACAAACAGTGTGGGTGGAGGGATATGACCCAGGCTCCTGTAGAGAAAACAGAGAACATGCTCTAAACTAAAAATAAAAGTTAAAAATATTACAAATTTTATGGTGTCCATCTATTATTCAGAGTATTATAACAGTAAAATAATACGAGCAAGAACAAAGTAGATATATTCAAGAACGGGGACATCCATGACGTCTGTCTCACGTGTTTGAGTCTCAAGCAAGCTGAGGGCGGCGTTCATGGGACCGACATGCACGCAATGTGATAAAAAACGTTGCGTTGAGGGTGGTTTCTTTCCTCAGAAAGCGAGCCACCACTTCATCCGCTTCCTTTGGTTCGCGGGCTGCTGCCGTAGTCAGCATCCTCGGTGAGCGGCGTTGGTGATTACGAGGGTTCTATGGACGTCACCCCGTCAGCCTCCAGCTCGTGGAACGTTCATACCTCGGTACGCTCGTCTACCCTGTCCCGGATGAGGACGAGTTGTCGTTTGCATCATCACAGGGCGACCTGCTAGCATTGGACCCGGATGATATCTTGGAGTTTCCGCCTCTGGCGGTTAAGTCTCAGGATGATCTGGATCTTGAGATGGCAGTCATGCTTTCCCGGGCCACCGCGAGCATTGGGCTTTAGTGTACGGCCCCGCCGTCACCCGTTGAATGCGTAGTATGTGGGGTCCGAGCAGGGTGTAAAGCCACGCTCGGCCCCGATGTCATTCTTCCCGGAAGTGTGCGAGGAGCTCACGAAGTCATGGAACACGCCATTGTCAGCGCGTACACGGCAGATGGGCTCTTCCGTCCTCACTTCCCTCGATGGGGGAGCAGTTAGGGGCTACGTCGACATGATGTCGAGCGTGCTATTGCGATGCATCTGTGTCCTCATACCGCATCCACTTGAAGAGGTTGACCAAGGCTCCCGTCCAAGGCGTGTAAGATCTCCTCCACCCTCGGGTCGAAGGCTTACACTGCCGCTGGACAAGCTGGTTCCTCGCTCCATGCCATGGCCATCCTGCAGGTTCACCAGGCCAAGGCACTCAAGTAGCTGGAAGAGGGAAGTTCCAACCCCGCAGTTCTGAAGAAGCTGCACAAAGCGACGGACCTTGCCCTCCGGGGCACTAAGGTTAGGGTGCGTGCCCTGGGTCGGGCTATGCCCACTCTGGTGGTCCAGGAGAGACATCTCTGGCTCAACCTTGCGCAAATACGGGATGCCGAGAAGGTTCGCTTTCTCGATGCCCCCATTGCGCAGAGTGTGCTGTTTCGTGACACGGTGGAGAACTTTTCTCAGCAGTTCTCCGACGTGCAGATGCAGGCTATCAGGCATATCCTCCCCTGCCGCAGCCCCTCCCCTCCCAACCGACAACTTCGGCTGAATCTCTCCCTCGTCAGGTGGCGACCCGGAGACCGGCGAAACCAGAGGAGAGCGACCCCTCCAGGGCAGCAACCACCCCGCAGGACGCGTGGGAAGCGTTCCTGATGGGAGGCGATCAACAGAGGAGAACCCATCATGCCCAGCCCTGGACATTCCATCTCCACACGGCCGGAGCAGGATGGATCCTGCCCCATTCCAATTCGTGCCCACTCTCTCACAAACAGAGCAGTTTCCTCCCCTGGTCATAAAACAAAACCCCTCCCGTAGAAGCGCTTATCTCTGACCCGCTTGGGCCAATCAAGGTCGCTCTGCTGGAGATCGTGACACAGCACAGTACCGTGTTACATAGGAAACCCATACTGTCGTCTTCGACACAACATCGAGAGACTGACAGAAAGGGAACGTCTAGGTTACTAGTGTAACCAAGGTTCACTGATGGAGGGAACGAGACGTAGTGTCCTTTCGGGCCAAGCGGCTGAGCCGCTCGCTAGAGTTTTTGTGAGTCATCCTCATGTTCCTCAGCACTAAAGGTGATGAATGAGCACATCATTCTGCAAGTTTCATTGGCCTTTTAAAATAAAGTCAGAGTCGATTGGTTCTCAAGAGATAACCCCATACTGTTGTCTTCGACACAACGTCTCATTCCCTCCATCAGGGAACCAGGGTGACACTAGTAACCTTGATGTTCTCACATCCTCCTCTCCTTACAACAAATTTTCTCTTTGTGCCCTTATTATTTTTTTTTAAGTCCACCTCTATTACTAATTCCAACCCCTATCACAGTGAGTGTATGTGCGAGACAAAAAAAGTTATAGCCTAATGCTTTCTGCCTCTTTATTCCAAATGATGACCGCACCAGCACTCAGACATGCAGAAACTAATAGACTTGTATGCATCTACAACACTGTTTCTGGCAAAATATGAGTTTCTCTTTCTTTGATAAGAAAATTGTGTGTTAAAAATGGGACCGTCATCAAAAGTTTGTAAAAAACACAAAGACACAAAGATCTGAGAAAAAAATGCACTGTTGGCACATGCCTTTTGAGTGTCACAGGGCAGAAGGACTCAAAAGCGGCTTGGAGCAAAACAAAAGAGTTTATTGGCTTAAACCACAAAATAAACACAAAAGTAACAAAAACTAGGACGGCTAAGTGCCTGGTGAACAAAAACTGGAGACAGAGTTGCCCTCCCTATGCTTGTCTCCAAGAGGCTCTACGTCCAGCCATACTGGTGGAGATAATAAACAAGTTAAGTCCTTGCCCGAGAATCCTGGACAAAGTACAAACAAAGATTGTAAAACAACAGGTAGAAACAAAGCTAGACACAAAGTGCATACAACAGACCAACAGGGAATGATCAAAAGCCCCAGAGATAAATAGAACTCAGAGAATGAAACCGGGCCAGAATGTCTCGGGCCGGAATCCAGCACCTATCCTCTCAGCTTAGTCCTCCCAGTCTGTCAAAAACTGATGGCCCCGTTGCCTCATAGCAAGAAATCGGCACAGAGTGTAGGCAGGTGACCCCTCAACCATTCTGGGAGGTGGAGGGGCAGAAGTCTGTGGTTGTAGACGGGAACGGACAACGGGCTTGATCTTAGAAACATGAAATACTGGGTGAATTAGCTTGAGCATGGGAGGTAACCTGAGCCGAACCGTCACCGGGTTAAGTACCTTGGTGATCTGAAATGGGCCAATAAACTTGGGTCCCAACTTACGTGCGGGCAGCCGGAGAGGTAAATCATAGGCAGATAGCCAAACCCTCAGCCCGCAGATATAACGTGGGGGTTTGGAGCGGTGACGGTCAGCTGCTGCCTTGTTGCGTCTACGAGTGCGGATGAGGGCTTGCCTAGCAATTCTCCAAGGACTGAGGAACCTACAGAGAAATGCATGTGCGGATGGTACGTTGGAATCTGACTCCTGTGAGGGGAATAATGGGGGCCGGTAGCCTAAACAGCACTGGAAAGGCGATAACCCTGTAGTTGAGACCGGGGGAGAATTGTGTGAGTACTCAACCATGGCTAATCTCCAAGACTCCAAGACGATGGTTCGGCTGATGTGACACAGCATAGGACTCTATTGATTGGCTCGCTCGGACACATTGGTCTGTGGGTGGTCACCTGAGGACAAGCTGGCGGTTCCCCCCAGAAGTCGACAAAACTCAGTCCAAAACTTGGAAACAAATTGAGGGCCCCTGCCAGAAACCACGTCCACAGGAATACCATGATGTGGAAGACGTGGTCTAAGACTATGGCCGCTGTCTCCCTTGATGAAAGTAATTTGGGGAGAGGTATAAAATGGGCCGCTTTAGAAAATCTGTCTACAACTGTTAGGACCACCGTATTGCCATGGGAAGGGGGAAGCCCTGTGACAAAGTCCAAGGCAATGTGGGACCATGGTCTAGATGGTGTTGGCAACGGTCGGAGGAGACCTACTGGGGGTCGATACAGTAGGATTACAGTAGGATCGAAGCCTTACTAACCGGGCAGGCTGCTATGAACTTGCGAGTATCCTGTGCCATGGATGGCAACCAAATCCACTGCTTGACTAGCGAAAGAGTACGTGCAGCACCTGGGTGACAAGCAAGCGCAGAAGAGTGCCCCCACTGGAGGAAGCTAGTTCAGACCGATCTGTGAACAAATAACAAATCTTCTGGACATCCTGCTGGAACGGTGACTGCCTCGAGGGCCTCACGAACTCTGGACTCCATTCCCCAGGTGACCGCCGCTACCAACCAGGGAGGGGGAAACAGTCTCAAACATCCGTGAGAGCGCATCAGGTTTACCATTCTTACTCCCTGGGCGATAGGAAATTAAAAAAATTTAAGCGTAAAAAAAGAGAGCCTATCGAGCCTAAAAAGAATTCAGTCTCTTAACAGAGCGGATATATTCTAAATTCTTGTGGTCAGACCAAACCAGAAATGGGGTCTTAACACCCTGTAACCAGTGGCGCCACTTCTCCAGTGCCAGCTTTACTGCCAGTAACTCCCAATATCATAGTTCTGTTCTGATGGGGTAAGACGACGGGAGAAAAACATACAGGGGTGTACCTTGTTGTCTAACGCCGATCATTGAGATAATACAGCTCCCATTCCAGCCTCTGAGGCACCCACCTCCACAATAAACTGGGGGGATGGATCAGGATTGCAAAGAATGGGAGCGGAGACAAAAGAACTCTTTAATCTCTCAAAAGCTACCTGCGCCTCTTCTGACCAAACAAAGTGTTTGAGAACGGATGTCAGACTAGCTAGAGGCTGAGGAATCTGGCTGAAGCCTGAATAAATCGTCTGTAAAAATTGGCAAACCCCAGGAATTGTTGGATAGCTCGACAGTTCTCTGGGGTGGGCCAATTGGCAACTGCTTCTACTCTGGCAGGGTCCATCTGAATGCCCTCAAGTGATAGAATAAACCCAAGGAACGGAACTGACCTAGCGTGAAACTCGCATTTCTCCACCTTGGCGAACAGGCGATTCTCTAGCAGGCGGTGCAGCACTTGCCTGACATGTTGGACATGGTCCCGTTCGTTCTGGGAGAAAATCAAACTTTTCGTCAAGGTAGACAAACACAAAATGATCAATCATGTCCCTGAGCACGTCGTTAACGATGAGTTTGAAAGTTTGAAAGGCCGAAAGGCATAAAGAGGTATTCAAAATGGCCAATGGGCTTGTTAAAAGCAGTTTTCCATTTATCCCCTTCTCTAATCCTAAACAGGTGATATGCGTTTCGTAGGTCTAATTAAGTAAAAGTAGTCACACCTCGCAAGAGTTTGAAGGCTGAGGACATCAGTGGCAAAGGGATGACTATGATTTACAGTGATGTCAATGCAGGGCCGGAGCGAGCCATCCCTCTTTCCCACGAAGTCAAACCCTGCTCCAGCAGGAGGAAGCCGAGGGATGAATGATCCCAGCTGACAGAGACTCACCTATATATCTCTCCAAAGCCTCTCTCAGGGCCGGAGAGAGAGTAAAGGAGCCCGGAGTCGGAGAAGTGCCTGGCAACAATTCAATAGCACAGTCGGAGGGAGAGATGCTGCCCGAGACCTACTGAACACCGCTCTCAAGTCATGATAGACTGACAGAACACCCACCATGTTCAGAGGCTCATCTTGTAACAGAGGGGTTGGAGTTAGAGGTGGAAAGGCAGACAACAAACACTGAGACAGGCAAAAAGAACTCCACTCGACAACCACATGGTGAACCCAGTCGATAAGAGGATTATGTTTTGTGAGCCATATATGCCCTAAAGCGATAGGGTCTAAAGTCTGGCCGTCCAAATGCGTCTGATCCGTAGATTGAATGTCTCAGTATTATCAGAACTGGCCTCTGCTGAGAATGAAGCACAGCTGCCCCCATCTCAGTGAAATTCCAGTGTCAAGGAAACAAGTGTTGCGGCTTCCCACGGGATCATGTTCCCTATGAGGCAAATTTCTAATGGCCACATCTGTACAAATACCTAGACATTTCTACATTCGGTATGAATGTAGAAATCTCACTCAAATAGCGAATGTAGAAATTAAATGCAGAGTTGAAAATACATTTTTAATAGGTAGTTTATCAATAATAATGTATGTGGAATTTAATCTATATGCATTAAATTTCTTAATAATTCACATGACATGCATGTTTTTTCTTTCAAGATTGTAAGAAGGAATTTCTATTAAAATTTAAACACTGTGAAAATTGTTTACTTCTGTACCCGAGCCATGAAAAAAAACATGGACAATGCAATTTCAAAGAATAAAAAGAACTATAGGCCTATACTATAAAATTAATTATATAAAACAAAAAATATGTCATATTTGCTTATTCTTGTTATATTTTTACTTATCATGAACACAGATTATCAAGTTGAAAGTTAAAAAATAAATGAAAAATATGAATATAATAAAAGCACACTGAGGTAATGGCTTCGTGACAATATGTAAATATAATTTATTTATTATTTTAACTTTACTTGCTTTTTATCTGTTTGTGGATGTGTCAAAAGTTATTCTCCATTAAAAGTCTTTTAAATTCAAAATCAAAGGTTAAAACATTTATATCAGCCCCTGTTTAGTAACTAATTGATTGTTAAATGTATTAGGAAGACTTTAATTTAATAACTTTAATAATAGATACATTTTGGTCTTGTGTTAATAGAGCTTGTAAGCAAAAGCTTGGGTGTTTGAGTGCTAGCAGACAATGATGTAAATGTTCTTGAGCAAGGCACGGTAACCCGCCTTGGCTCTGCGATGATGATTGGGCACTGCACAATACATGTAAGTAGCTTCAGATAAAAGTGTCTACCATATAAATAAATGTAAATGTAAACAAATTTAGATACAACCTCAACTGACAGCTTTATTGCACTGAGTATTTTTGATATATTGTTATTTTACAGTTTATCTAAATAAGACATCAAAAAACAGGGAAAAATATTGTCAGGATGTAACGGCTAAAACGTTACTAGGTTTAATTTTCTACTTCAGTTCCTCTATTTTTTTTATTTCATAGTGTGATTTATTTGGGTCACAGGTAGTACCTCTAGGAGCAGTTTGAGGGCACTATTGCCTGGAGGTAACCGGGCATATAAACTCAATCACAATAGAGTTTGTTTGGTAGAGGGAAACCATTTGGTTGAACTCATGGTACCTGCTTGCTCTTTAAATGTCCTTTTTGTGGACTCTTTGAGTTTCCGCTCAGCTCAAGGACTTTATTTGCCTATGTATACTCCTGTTTTGATTCCTTTCTTCGTGTGCCACTGATCGTATGAACTTTAAATCACCTCTGGATAGAGGTGTACAACAAAGATCCAGGCTGGTAATGAAACTACCACGTGTGGGTTCTTTCAACGCAGCACAGTACAAGGACACGCCTAACATCAACGACGCTGTGGATTTAATAACTTTGCTCAAATATCTTAAAACATTGTGTCATCTCTCTTCAATTCTCCTACTTCAGCTGACATTGGAGTTTATTTCATCTCATTGACTCAGTTAAAAGACAAAGAACAGTTTAAACTGTCTTATGCTTTATTCGTTGGGTTTTTGCAATTGTGTATTTGCGTTAACCGAATATTTACCGTCATTTACTGATTTTTTTCAGAGGTGACGGAAAAATCTGAAGGTGATCCGTCATTTTGATGGATTATTCTGAGGGTGATCTATTGTAATTTGTAACTGATGGCATTGTCCTTGTTAATTATCAATAGTCTTGTATTGTCTCCTCTTTGTCACCGATGCGTATAGTTGCATAAATTCAGCTGAATGTGAGATGGTCCTTTAAACGGCCAAATAGTTGTGATATTGTTAATAAAGGTGAATAAAGAGTAAGTAATGCAAAACTACGGAACACAGAGGGGTGCAGCTGCGCCTCTGGTGCAGAAAAAAAACGCGTCCTGCAGGATCGGGAAATCCCACATTCAGAGAATCCTACAAACTTCTGATCACTTCCTTAGGAAAAGTGTTTTCTGACTACAGAACGCTGGCTGAAGTGGCTCTAGTAATTCCGGTCTTGAACTGTCACGGCTTCAACCTCCAGAATAAAATTAAAACTGTCACAAGAAGTCGACTTTCCAAGGGACAGACACAGAATTTCATGACAGTTACCTCTGCATCAATCTCCCTTGATGTGTTTGATTACGCACAGACAAGCACTCAGTCAGGTCGACACGGACCAAGAGGAAGATATGACTTAAGAAAGACAGGCCTACAGAACATTGTCTGAATAGTTATATTTATAAATATGGTCGGGTTTTAATTCCCTCCGCTGTCAATGTGAAAAAAAAAAATTTAATTGTTGAAGAATAAATTTGATGGAGTTTTTGTTCATTTGTCAAATAAATAAAGGAATAATTTAGCCTTTATGCTAATTTAGCCAGGTGCATGATTAAAAAATGTGAGAAAAAAAAGCGATTAGAAAATATGCAAATTACATGACTGGCAATAATTGGTTATGAGGGAATTTTTTCAATCCTCTCCATCAAAATGACGGACAATGAGAAAGTCTAACATGACCTCTGATGTGTATATACATTTGTGGGAAGAATAAAATAGAAATCAGAGATTATTTGTTTTGTGAAGAGTATTTTTATCAGTTCATGTCAGAAATCTGTTGAACCCTCTCAGAGTATCAACTAAATAACTAAATACAAACCAACTTGGCCAACATAATAGGGTGTCTACAGATTTGAGTAAGTTAAATTTAAGAAAACAATACTAATAAAACATTTGAAATGGCAGAGGATGTTTGTCTATTCACAGAGCATGGAAAATGTCAAAGTCACTTTTATTGTCACATCATCACAGCATATTTGCCCTGGTGAGTGAAATTCTTGGGAGCTTGCGTACACACAGTGTACTATTGGCCATACTTACAGTTGAACACTAAACGTTCTACGCAATATGTACATACATACATACATTAAGTACTAGACATTACACTACACGCAGATTGTGCACGTTCTTCATTATGTAACCAACATATGTGCATAAAAATATGCGAAGGTGCAACAGAGTGAACGTGAGCTGATTACAGTAAAGTCATAGTTGTACATCTGAAGAAGTATAGTGGTATTGGGCTTAAAGGCCAGCAAGGATATTCGCTCTTTGCCCGGCTACCTCAGAACTAATTGCAGCAAGTAGGTATTTGACATCCCACTGGTTTGAGCCCTTAACCAGCTACTGTGAACATCGCTGCCTCTCTACCGGATGAGCTTAATAACTTTTACGCTCATTTCGAGGCTCACAACACCGCCAAAACAGAGAGAGTTCCAGGAGCTGCGGCAGAAGATGTTACCGCACTCTCCGTCTCTGTCGCAGATGTAACCCAATCATTCAGATATGATAAATATGTGTAAAGTTGTCGGTCCTGATGGCATCCCAGTGTGCTCCGAGCATGCCCATACCAACCAGACGGTATTTTTTTTCAGATATTTTCAACCTCTGCCTCTGTCTGTCTGTGGTTCCTTCATGCTTCAAAAATTCTACCATTGTGCCAATACCAAAGAAAAACAAAACCACACGCTTAAATGACTGGAGGCCTGTTGCTCTCACACCCATCTTAAGTAAGTGTTTTGAGAGACTTATCAGAGATTAAATCAGCTCGGTGCTGCCCGCATCATTGGACCCTCTTCAATATGCATATCGCAGTAATCTGTCCATAGATGACACTTTTGCTTTCAGCCTACACCAGGGGTCTGAAACCTTTTTAATATGATGTGCCAATAAGATATTTTCTTGTTAGTTAGTGTGCCACTAGTGTTGTTGACTAAGCATGATCTCAAGATTTCAAACAGATGGATATTTATTGCATTGTATTAATCTTATTGTAGCCTATTGGGCAAATGTAAACAACATTACAAGAATTTATTCATGCCATTAACATCACACTTCAAATACCCCCTGCCCAACATCCCATTGGATAACACCATTGGAAGAAGCTTCTTCCAAAACAATAATCAAAACCTTTTAGATGACTGTATCAATGAATCAATCTATCTATCTATCTTTTATTTCTTACATGCCATTAAATGGCACCCCTCCGACGATAAACACATATGACATTCAAGGGAAGACAGATTGGAGAGGTAGTAAAGAGAAAAAAGAACAACATGATACACAAGGAAAGTTGGCCCAAAAAGAGAACCCCTCTCAGACTGTCCTTCAGTAGGGCATTGTGAGACCTGGGAGAGAAAAAAAACGCCCTAGCATCAAGCACGTAAACTGGACATGACATTGCAATGGGGAGGGGGACAGGGAACGTTTTGGTGTCCAATTCAGACAATATCTGCTAGTTTCCACAGATATCTAATATCCAGTCAGACAGGCTATGCTGTCCATAGCCAACCCGTTGTTTTCCATTTTACTGTCTATGACCAACATAAGCGTCTACGTACGCTAGTACAGTCTGCGTACTAGCAGCTCTGTCCATCACTGTCTCAATCCAGCCGATCAACTTGTTGGGGCTTTGAGCATTGACAGCTTTTAACAATCATCGATACCACAGGGTCCCAACTAATCCAATCAGCAGAATCCCTGTTACCAAAGTTCTGAATAGGTAAATATCTTCAATATCCTCGAGGGACAATGTTGCCAGGCACACGTTTCACCACTTCTCCCACCTATCCATCATGTATCCAGCTGCTAATGTACCTGCAGGTCAGTTAGATTCCCCCGAACTCAGGCTTTTCGTCGAGAATAGGGTGTCAATTGCGTTCAGAGACCAGCTAATCAAATCCAAAATTCCTTTTCTGTTTCGAGAGCAGGGCAAAGAGAGTCTCAGAATAGAGTAACAAGACATAGCAAGCATAGCAAGGAGAGATAAGGGAAGGAGAAGGAAAAGATGCGACCGCCTTTGCCGAGAGCCAAACGAGAAGGTATTTGACACATCAGCATTTTATCAGTAAGGGGATTTCTAAGTGGGCAATTGACACCGAATTCCAATTCCACCAGATGCAGCCATCAAGCCAAATATTGAATTAATACAAAGAAACTAGAACATTTAAGTACACATGTTGAGGCCGGGATAAGGACGAGTTGTCGGTCACAGTATCAGAGGCGCGTACATGGCATACAGGCTTTTCTGCCCTCAATTGGGTTGGAGAAGGAGATTGTTCCTCTGGTCCCGCTTGCCCAACGACTGCACGTATGGTCCATGCTTGGCAGACCGGGTGGTGGCTAGAGAGAACGATCTGTCTCTGCTATGCGATCCACTTTGCCAAACACCCTCCCAAGTTTTGGGGATCCTCTACACCTCGGTATGAGGGGAGGATTCTGCTGTCCTTCGGAGACAGGAGGAGTGGCGGGCTGCGCCCCATTCTGGATTTGCGTTAACTGAACTGGTGACTTCACAGACTACCGTTCAGAATACTAGCACAGAAGCACATCCTCGAGTCCGTCAGTCACACGGATTGGTTCGTGGCACCCGACCTGAGGGACAAGTACTCGCACGCAATCCTCCTGCGACACAGACCGTTCCTACGTTTTACATCAGGGTTGCGTATACTAGTACAAGGTCCTGCCCTTCAGTCTGTCCCTGTCTCCCGGGTCTTTATGAAGGCCACAGAAGTAGCACTGGCCTCCCTCAGTGAGAGGGGCGTGCGCGACCGTCTTGACGACGGTCCTATCTGGCACACTCGCAAAAATCAGCAGGTACACACAGGGCCCTAGTGCTCTGGCAGCTAGACCGCTTGTTTTTTTTTCCGGGTCAGCCGAGACAAGAGGAGCTCGCCCCAGTGCATCTCTGATCTCGGTATGGTACTAGACTCTGTCAACATGTTTGCACTCGGGTTGATGCACATGCGACTGCTTCAGCACTGCCTACAGAGTTTGGTTCCGAGGAGAGCGTGGCAAACAGACATCAGGCGGATTGCCATTATGCCTTGATGTCTCCACACCCTAGCCCCCTGGTCTCTTCTGACCCTTTTTTCAAGTGGGGGTTCCTGCTGGGCTGGGGAGCAGTGTGCGACGCATGCAGCCTCGGGTCGATGGACGGCTCTCTGACTGCACTGGCATACCAACAGCGGGAGTTGTTAGCAGTCATGCTTGCCCTGAAGAGAGATCAACCACTCATACAGGGCAAGCATTTGCTGATCCGCTCTGACTGCACGTCAGATGTAGCGACCGCCAAGGCAGAGTATGCTCGCGCCAAATGTCACAAATTGCCCGACGCCTCATCCTCTGGAGTCAGCAGGTGATCCCTGCGTACCGTATTTCTCACAGGCTACCTGAATCAGACAGCCGACGCGCTCGCTCATCAGATGCCGCCTCGCGGACAATTGCGACTCCATCCGCGGACGATGCGGCTGATGTGGGAACAGTGGACCTGTTGCCTCAGCAGACAACACCCGTTGCCTGCTTAGGTACTCCTTGACCGGGGGCCCCTCGGCAAGGATGCCTTAGCACACAGCTGGCCCCAAGACAAGTGGAAGCACGCCTTCCCCCCAGTGAGCCTGGGCCAGAGCTAGGTCCTGTGCAAGATCAGGGACGAGGAGCACCAAGTCCTGTTAATTGCGCCGTACTGTCCCCCATGTCCCATTCCCCTGAGGAAGGACCTTCTGTCTCAGGGGAAGGGTACGGTTTGGCACCCACAACCAAACCTCTGGAGCCTCCTGAATGAGTTCAGGCGAGAGCCGGCCACGAGGCGTCTGTACGCTGTGAAGTGGCGCATCTTCTCGTGCCGGAGTATGTGCAATCAGTGCAGTGCTGTGCTTTCTCCTAGAGAAACTTGAGAGCTACCTTTCACCATCTACACTCAGGGTTTATGTTGCCCCTATTGCCGCACACCATGAGCTAGGGGAAGGTAAGTCTCTCGGACAGCATAGCCTGGTCACCAGGATCCTCAGGGTCACGATTTATAAATGATTTTTAAATGATTTTAAATTTGTACAATGATATTTGACAATTTGTAAAGTGTCCCAACTTTTTTGGAATCAGCTTTGTTCTTTTAATGAGAAAGATTCTCTTTTTTCTGTAATCATGTTACTTTGTTAGTTTTGTGGACTTATCACCACATCATACTCTTCTAAATATATATATATATATATATATATATATATATATTGATGTTTGAGTCGTTTCATTTGCACTATGGCTAAATAAAGAATAGTATACATTAAAGTATCTGTTGGTTAGTTATTCAACTATACCTTAATTTAACTTTATGAGTTGCATTTCGAGTGGATTAATATCAATTGAAACATTGCTAGAATTAATATAAAGTGATAATGCAGTTTGCAGCATATTAAAAAAATATGCATTCCGTTGATCGAATTGGGGTGGGCGATTGGTCAACGTCCCCACCAATGTCCAGAGCAAATCTCTGCCCTAGCTGTGGTGTGCATTTGAAATATTTTAACAGGGACATATTTCGTTAGATATATCTTGATGAGATTCCATGAGCCTGTATACTCGGAATTTATATCAGTAAAATATGTGATAAGATTGAGTAGTGCTGAAAAATATTAACTTAAAACTCCATTGAAATACATGGTGGAGGCAAAGTGATAAGTGGACGAAGCAATATCTGGTTAATTTGCTGGAATACTCTATTCATCCAAAGAAAGCAAGAGTATTGATTAACACAAGTTCTTAACGATCCTCTTCAACTCTGTTCTCCTGTTCTGATTCTCGTTCAAATTGATAACATTAAAGATATGTTTACAGTAACACTGAGTGCATGCATCTCCACGTTATTGTAGGCGTGATATTTCTGGCCAACATTCACTAACTTTGATCAAAAATATCAACAAAGGAACAGCTGGCAAAATCAGAACTCTGTATGTATTTCTGAAGGAGGGATTTCATCAGAACATGGAAGTTATCAGCCGTTTTTATGGCGGTAAATTTATAAGTAAAATTTTACATACGAAACATTAACACATGTTATACTGCATACTGTAAACACAATCAAAGTTTCAAAAACCATGAAGAAGGGGACTTTTAAGTTTAATTACATTAAGTTAAGAATGTGGCTTTCTTGCAGAAAAATAATAGCCTCCACAGTCACTGACACTATTTTAATTTCTTTGGCAACGATGTGAAAACATTATACTTATAATAATAACATTGTTAATGCCTTTCCCAGTCCGCTCTGACACCACATGAGCATCTGGACTCTGATCAATCGATCAATACCATAATAAAACTGAGAAAAAGGCCATAAAATTGTGCCCCCCTCTACACTTGTCACAGGCGATAGCAACCCTAAACTACAGACACAGCACTTAAGGAGTTGGGTCTTCCTCCCAAGTGGGGAGCGCCTGCAGGCTCACTCCCTGGTCCCGGAAGGGAGTGGTAGGAACCTTGGGCACGTAGCCGTGCCGGGGTCTCAGGACAACGTGAGAGTAGTTCGGTTCGGACTGTAGGCACTCGTTGGACATGGAGAGTGCCTGTAGGTCTCCTACCCTCTTGATAGAGGTCAGTCTATACTAGGGGCTTGAAGGGGGTCTCGGAAAGGCCCGCTAGGACCACGTCAAGATCCCAAGAGGGTATGGAGCACGGTATATATATATATATATATATAAATAAAGTCTTCACCAAACTGAGCTTGTATTTTATTTTCTTTGTGGATTAACTTGGAAACTGTGTAGTTCACATGTCATTGAACCTTTTCTATATATTTGCTTAAATATTATGTATGTAAGTTACCATGGCATGCTAATCAGTTATTAAAAAAATTCCACAGTTATGTGGAAGGGGATTGTTTACATAGTTAAGGTGCTATTTGATTTACAAAATAAGTTGTTTGCAAAACGTGCACGTTTAAAACACAACTGTATATACAATACAAAGCGAAAGTCTTACCAGAGTGTGTTGAATGTATATATTAAAGTTGAGTGTCGGTCTCTGCTTCTGCATCTGATGATGGCTCATTAGATTCAGGATCACATGGTTTGGTTTATTCTGGAAGGTGGGAGGGTCCTTAGGGACACCTTGTACTCCAGCCTCAAAGTGGGACAAAGGTTTTGTGTAACTGTAGTCCGACATTGCTGCTTGTCCCCCTGGGTTGGGTTGGAGGCTTAGGGGACCTGTAGGAGCTGCTGTATGGCTTAGAATATTGCCGCATCCACCAGATTGCATATATACGGCTGAAGTACCTGACTTGGAGGAGGCTTTATCAGGCTGCTGGCCCGGCATGAAAAGGATTTTGGGGAAGTCATGAGTGTGCATGGGAGGGCTGGTGGTCTTCTCAATCGAGAAAGTTACACCGAGTTGACTTTGGAAAGGTGTGTTGTGGCGCCAGGGTGAAGAATGGTTAGGCTGCTGGTGCAAGTTTGTTCCTTGGTGAGGCTGCTGTTTTCGAACCATATGCTGCTGCTGTTGGCTTTCCAATATCTTCGCTCTGAGATGTTCATGTGATGCCAATTGCTGCAGCTGTTGTCCAGGGGAAAGGTCTATGTCTGGCTCAGGCAGAAGGAGGTTCTGTAGAGGTCGGGTGGGTCGAAGAGAAGGTTGTTGTTTTTTATGTTGCAGTACAGGCAGAGTTGGAGATGTGGGCGGAGCCACAACAGGGGAGTCGGTATGAAGTGAAGGTCCAGAAGAGGTGGGTCTCACCAGAGGCCAACCAATGCGAGAGTCTTGATCAAAGGCAGAGGTAGCTGAGGCAGGAAGAGATTCCGTTTTTACACTCCCCAGATCTGGAGGTATAAAGCCATGAGCTGCACTAGTGGAATAGACCTCAAGGTCTTTGTGATCTCCATAATTATCACTGAAGAGCTCCTGTATGTCCTCATAGGGTACAGAACGACTTAACTCCTCCATAATCTCAGTCCAGTCCTGATCATTGAGGTTCAGGTCAGGGAACAGACTGTTGCTGCCATAAACACATCCAGTTGGCAGAATACAGGGCAAGATCTTGTCTACTGGCTCCTGCTTCATTTCTTTCAGATAGAAATTTGACTCTTGTCCACTGACCTTTAAATCTGCCTTATTGAGTACTTGGACATCTGTCTTTTGGTTATTGTGCAAAATGGAGTCATAACTCATGCTGTGTTTGGTTTCCATGGGTGAAAGAGGCAGTATCATGGCATTCTTGTCACCAGTTAGTGCATCCCCAACACAGACTTCTTTGAAGTGTTGGTATCCATCACCAAAACCATTGACTTGCTTATGTCCAAGTGAAGATCCAACTTTCTCCATTTTCCTCTTGATAGTCTTCTGCAACTGCATTGAAAAGAATGAGCAATTATTTTAACAAACAGACGTCATATAACTTATCAATTTGCTAGAAGCCATGCTCTATATAATGATACTTTTGGAAAGGCTTCAGTCTCAACATTTTTGCTTGGTATATTTTTTACAGGCAAATTAACGAGGATTTGATTAACTTATGAGGAGACTGAGCATAAAACTGTCAATACAAGCATCTGCTAAAGCATTTATATCAAGACCACTAAATCAGACGCAGATTATGAAAATGAGGAGATTAAACGTATTGAAGTAGATGGGTTGCAATATAAAGAAAATTATGTTGTGATTAATGTTGCATGTTTTTTGTGTCTAACCACAGCAGTCTTGAGTAATCTTCTTTAATATGAAAGCAACCTATACACAATAGAATTAAGAGGAAGGGCAATACTTTGCCCAGTCATTCTGAATCATTGTTCTGATTCTATTGTTTATTATAGTAGTCAGACATCTAGATGATAGTTGGTTCCTTAGACCAACATTTCCCAACCCTGGTATTCAAGGAGCCCTCCCAGAATATTTTTTCAACATCTCCAACTCAGAAGTAGTTTGTTTGTTAATTAGTCTTCCCAACTAAAACACTTACTAGCTATAATCAGCTGTTTTATATAGGGAGGTATTTATGGGCATTTGTTTTTTGGTTCAAGAGTTGGACTCGTGATCTCAAGGTCGCTGGTTCGAAACTAGGTGCCAGTTGGAATCCATATTGCAAGGACCTGTTCCCCCAACTGCCCCCGGGCGCCTCAGCATGGCTGACCCCTGCTCCAGTTCTTCCTGTTTGTTTGCACTTGGATAGTACAATGCAGATCACAAATTCCAAGTATGGGACACTATAATTGGCCACACATCACTTCATTTCCCTTCACATATTAGCATATTCAGAAGCTAGATATGACCATGCGCTATGCTGAATAATATGTCAAAGAGAATGGGAGACAATTTATTGTGGTCTCCTGGAAATCTACTGGACTTTCGCTGATCAGAACGGATGACAATACGGAGTTAACGTGGAAAGCGAGCAAAGTTGGGACATGCTGTTACTTGAACAGAAGGTGGTGCACAGATGTTACTATGTTAAATAAGATGTGCTGTCCTGATGTGGAAGTGCTTTTCATTAACTGTAAGCCGTTCTACTTGCCGCAGTTTTCCCTCATTCTTTCTTAGGAAAAGTTCATTTTTCACCGCACACTTATGACCCTTGTGAGTACAGAGCTGCAACAGCTGGCTGATCTGATCACAGACACAGAACAACAACACCTGGATTCTGTTATTAATCCTTCTCTGAGACTTCAATCAGGCAAACTCACTCGTGAGTTTCCTAAATTTAAACAACACATCACATGCCTCAACCAGAGACAAAAATATTTTGGACATAAAATTTGTAACTCTCCTGCACCTGAGCAGCTATAGGACTCCCTGACCCTTTTCTGGTTCATCCTCTACGAACTTACAGACAAATGCTAAGCCAGAAAATGGACTGGAAGAAGAAAAGAAGGTTTTACAAGCCTGTTTCGAATGTAGTAGATTGTTTTTGAAGCTGCTGCAACTGACAGAGACTGTAATAATCATAAATCAGTTTCTGTGTGGATTTATGCATCCTACGAGGACTTATTTACCATTTAACAATGATAAACCATGGTTCACACCAAACCTTAGACAGCCTAGTCAGGCAAAAGAGTATGCCTACAGGAGTGGGGACCAGAACTTGTATAATCAGGCCAGGAACACTCACCTTATCAAGAAGAGAAGAGATATGCAAAACCCGTAGCAAAACCAGTTTTCTGGCAAGGAACCTGCATCGGTGTGGAAAGGCCTGAAAGACATTACAAACTACAAACGACACCATCCAGCAATGAGGCAAATAAACAGCTTATTGAAGATTTATTGTAGATTTGAGACTCCTGACCAGACACTTCACACCCGCCATGACCATCTATCTACACAGCCATTAAAACCTCTAGCCAACCCCTCTCCTTCCCACCTGCACTTCCGATCAGTGAACCTAATGGGCTTCAGATCTTCAGAAAACAAAAGAGAAGAAAAGCACCAGGCCCAGATGGTGTCTTGCCAGCCTGTCTGCAACGTGGACTTACCAGCTGGCCACTATCTTCTCACTGAAATCAACCGATCACTGGAGTTGTGACCAGTCCCTTCATGCTTAAAACACTCCACCATTATTCCAATATCATATAAACCCAAGATAACAGGACTCAACGACTATAGACTTGTGGCTTTAACAGATGCAACCACATGTTTCAATGATGGCACATGCTTTAGATGTTTCTGGACAGCAACAGAGTTTATCTTCCCATTACAAAACAATGCGATTCAAATGACAAAAGTTTGCACTTTGAAGAGCATCTGGACCCAGTGGAAGAAATAATAGAGAGTAAGTCTCTAGTCTTACATTCATGCCTTTTGCCTTTTTTTATTTTACTTATTGGTGTGAATTCTGTTTTTTTTATGATTCGTTAGCATATGCATTAATTAGGAAGTGCAGTGTTTTTATACAGATAGTTTTAGCATAACTGTGTATTCCCAAAAAGCGCCTATACGGTATCATTCGCACAGTCCTGGTCTCCGCTTGCTTTCAGGGCTGTAGAGGGCATTTCTAGTTACCGATCCAGCATCCGATCTGGATCAAACTTATGATGCACTTCACTGTTCTAATATACACAAAAAATTACACAATATGACACAAAAATATTGTTTATTATGGCACATATTGTTGATGGTAACTGATGGTTATTGTGTGATGATGTTGATGTTTTGAATTAGAATTTCAAAGCAAATCATTTAAGCTCCAAGATTCAGATCTCTTATCTTGTTTACAAATGTTCAGTTTGTGTTTGACTGCCTTTTATTCCATTGACATAAATATTTTAGATTTTACAAACCATGCTTAATAGTTGCTTTTTCTAAAACACAATCATGTACATACACACATTCTGCCTACATATTATTGTAGCCCAGTTTGTGCTGCATGCAGTGTTATCAGACTTTAGCTACTTGCATGTTTATAATCAACTGAAAAAAGCACAAATGTCAATGCATGTCAACACTTCTCACGGATTCCTGAACACCCTCAGACACCAGAGGGAAACCAATAACAGATCATATAAAATAATTTCTATAGACACAACTAAAAAAAATTTAGTTGGTGACAAACCCCAAAAGTTGCTGGCAACACAATTTGGAGAAATATAAAATGATAGGACCAGTCATGGTCTTTTTCCTTTCTCCATTACCTATCTCTCCCGGCTATCTATTGGCTTGTCTTGTACTTCTATTTCTGAGAATGTCTTTGCCCTGCTCTCCAAATAGAAAGGAATTTTGGATATGAATACCTTGCGTACACGTCTGTCTGTCTGTCTATCTGTCTCTGTCTCTCTGTCTCCCTCTGTCTCTCTCTCTCTCTCTACATGTTTTAATATTCATTTGTGTTCATTTGTGTTAAACTTAAAGTTCTGACAAATTTTTATTTGTCCATGGGAATTTAATTGTACAGTGAGTCCTCAAACAAATGTATTGTGTTGTCAGGAATTTAAAGATATTTTTACGTTTTTTAGGAATATTTTAGAAAGACTTAAAACTCGTTTAAGGATATTCAGTACTGGTGGGATTTTGGATAAATTCTAATAGATAGTGTTCTAATAATGTAAAGAGTATGCTTGCAATGTCACCAAGGCCTGTAAACAAGTAATCAGTTCTTTGGATACTGAAATAATGACTTTAACCAATTTAGCTGACTAAAAAAAAGATTTAAGTCACATAGAGATGATTTTAAATGAAAATAGCAGACCTGCTGAATTTTAAGCCAGGAGCTCTGGTTTAGATCACAGTTTTAAAGTATAGATCCAATGGATGCACCATCTAAGTTCTTTTTATAGAATGTTTAAGACAGAAGGCTTTTGACTGTGTAAAATACTAGTTTTTGTGGAAAGTTCTGGAAGCCTTTGGTTTCTGTAAAGATTTCTATAGACACATTTTATTGATGTTGTACACCTTTTAATGAACGTGTTACAGGATTTTGAAAGATTATCTTCCGCAAAAGTCAATTGGGGGAAGAGCAAGGATTTTTAATTTGGAATTGGTCAAAAGATAAACCAAGTCTACCGGTAGGTTTAACTGGGCACTGGGGCTTTTAAATATTTGGGAGTATATTTGGGAGAGGAAATATCTATAAAAAAATTGGGAAGGAATCATTGATAAGGTGAAATGTTGACTTCCTAAAACATCTTATAAAGTCTAAAGTCATTCTAATGAAATATACGGTTTTCTTTTGTTTTTGTGAATATTTATGCACCAAATAAACACACTTGAAATGTTTTTAAAAGAACATGAAAGTGGTTTAATATTTTTAACTTAAGTGTTAATTAATGTCATTAAAACTTTTTATAGATATATTGAGGGAAAATAATCATTCAACAAAACAATACACTTGGGTAGAAGTGAATGATGTGAGAATCTCAGCAGCATGTCTAGATATATTTTATTTATCAAATAAAATGAAAAATAGAGTGACAGATACAGAGGTCTTCCCAACATATTTTACTGATCATACACTTATAAGTGTTAATTGTACAATGGCATCAAAGCAAAAATAAAATTGTGAATCATTTAAACATTTCTGGAAAGCCTGGAAAAATGATTAATACAAATATGAAAACACAATTTTTGGTGGAAAATTGGAAAGGTACACAAAGGTGCACATGTTTAAATTGAAGTGGGGTAATAGAGAGGCATTGGTGATTATTGATGGAGATGGAAATATCTGGTCTGCTTGGTTATTTTATGGTCCGTCCCTTTCTCTCTCCGTCTGTCTGTCCATCACTCCCTTTTAAGGAGACATTAAAGTTAATATAATTTCAAATAATAATTAGGCCTTTTTTTATTTTAAGGTAATATTTGCAATGATTTTATATTTATTTTGCATAAAATATATTTTGTAGTTTTCAATATTTTATATAAAGACTTTGCTACTTACTTGAAAAGTTTTACAGCCTTCACATCCACGCTTCATGCTGGAGTCGTGCCTTTTACTTAATGCATACCCATAAGTTAACCCTGTGATTTATATTTTCGGATTGTATGCGCAAGTGTACTTTAGTAAAACTAAGAAAGCTGGTAATATGGGGAATTCAATGTGTGAGTAAACTATCCGGAAGCAGTCTGGTAACAATTTTGTCACTTTATGAACGAGTGGCAATAAAAGGCTGAATGTCTAAGTAGTGCCCACAGAACAATAAAGGTTATATTGATAACTGGATGAGCTTAGCTTGGCTTAATGAATATCAGATTCCTTTCTAAGAAATCACTTTCCTGAACAACATGATCATCGATCATAATTTAGATGTGCTCTGTTTGACAGAGAACTGGTTAGAGGGAGGTGTTCTTTCAATATTAGTGGTAGGCCGTTATCTGCGTTAAGGCAGACTCTTATCGTACAATAAAAAAATTATCACCGTTAATCTATTTTCAAAGTTGTGTTGGGAGCTGCGTCTGTACTTGACAAGCAATGATGACTTTCACCTTTGATCTTTTAGCCCGGACGTATTGATAACCGAATTACAAAGGTGGGGGCTAGAGCGAATCTTCTTACCTGTGTGTATACCTACTGTGAAATGACGTCATCACACGTAACGTGCTAACAAGGACGCATCTGTGAAGCCGCCGAGTTTATTTTTAAGAAACTTCCCAATGGAAACCTCGACAAGACTAATGCTGTGTTAACACCAGACCCGAGTTTTCACTTGCTGACGCGCCACACGCGTGTAGTTTGACGCTTCAACTTTTAAGTTCAGTCACGTGTACAATTCCTGTCCAATGCGGCATTCGCGCAGGGGGGAGGGGCTTCTGTCAGGGGAGGGGCTTCTGTCAGGGGAACTCATCAACTTATGAGAGGGAAAGTAATTTTATTGTAAAATAAAGCGATTTAACTTAATGTGATGACTTTATTTATAGTCTCAATATGTAAAGCTAATTAAAACTTTTTAACTTTTTATTCACTAAATGTCTTCCAGTAAATATCACTTTTATTCATGTCTATGTTAAAGTATAATAAAAGTATAATGTGGATTTATAAAGCTCTGTTTCCACATAAAGCCCTTAAGACTTTCTCCTCCATGTTTGTTTAAGATAAAGCTCCTGATTGGTTAACACGGCGCAAAGTTTCCCCAAAGTTCAAATTTTTCAATTTACGCGATTCGCTTCTTACGCGCTGCAGGAAATCTCCACGCGTCTATTCGCGTCTCTGCATTGACTTAACATGTAAATCATTTGCGCATGACGCTCTATTCCTATCTGGTGTGAACTTTTAGTCATTATTTGGGTAGCACACATATTCTGAATGATTCTGAAGCTATTTAAATCTAGATTAATCTACATTAATTCCAAATTTACAGTGAGATTAATCTAGATTTAAAAAATGTATCTATGCACATCACTATTCATTATATAACAATATTTTCACGATTTCTCAGAGGGCAGGTTTCAAGTATAACTCTTTTCGACAACACGTTTCAGGACCTACTAATTGTCGAAATCATACCTTAGATTTAATATTGTCACATGGAATTGACCTCGATGGTGTTGAAATTATACAGCAAATTGTAAATTCTACTTCTTGTTAAAGGTCTGGTAGAACCATCTGTATGTGGATTACATTGCATATTAAAAAACTCAGAACAACTCGATAATGTTACCAAAACCATGGACTCTCTCTTTTCTAGCATTTTTAATTCCCTTGCTCTTTTACATTTAAGGAAGGTTAGGGAAAACATTTTGAAACCATGGTATAAATAGCATACTTGCAGCCTAAAGAAAGCAGGCCAAAGGCTTGAGGACAACAAAACTAGAATGATTTTGTATTGCTTGGCGGAAAACAAACTTATTTTTAGAAAAGCCGTAAAAACTGCCCAAGTATTAATACAACACAGTGTCTAAACTATCCAAAAACAAAGCCTCAACAAGCGCTTACATTTCCCAGTATCACTGCAGTAATGACTTTATTAACTACTTTCCTCCAAAAATCGACACTATTAAGAGATAAAATTGACCCAGTGCCTTCTAAGCTCCTTCCTGCTCCAGAAATCATATATCCTCTTCTGACAGGAAACAGATGATTCTTCTATACTTCATTGCAGCCTGGAATGGATGTGCTGGTTTCCTCTGGTCGAAAAAGAGCTGGTTCCCCAACTACACCTAGTTCTCAACCCCAAACCACTAGATCCAGGCTAAACCCATATAAGAGGGACATTGCAGTCACCCGGAGTCAGTACGTATCCAGACCTGATGCTAGATCGGTAACTACAAAAGCCCTCTACAGCCCACAAAGAAAGCGGAGACCAGGACATCTAATGCCCCGGATACAGATCCCCTGCAAAGACCTTGCCTTAGATGACCATCGGAATAAGACCACAGGATTCAGATGTTTCTTCTCCACCCTGCTGTAGACTGGAATTGAACTGTCTTTAACAATCATCTTGCATTATGGACACACTGTTTTACTTATAAATGTTGTTTAGCTGCTTTGACGGAATGTATTTTGTTTAACAGTTTATATAAAAAAGGTGCCTTTGACTTGTATACATATTTTTAATACATTGCATCCATCCATGCTTGCTTTGGGAATTAATAGGGTTATTTTACAAATAAGAATTTGGTTTCATACCATCTCTATGAGTTTGCAAGCAGGCATGGATTGAAAATGAATGCAATTTAACATTATAAATTTGATCGATCAATTAATAGGTCCCTCATACGATGTATGTTTATTAAACTGTTTTTTTAATAAATTCAGCCTTCGGTTCATAGTATTATAAATATGTTTAAAGTTAGTTGGCGTTTGTAGTATCAATGGGTATAAAATAATGTGTGAGGTTTTTATAATACGTGCTCGCAACAAAAGCCAAAAATATTAAATTAATCTGAGTAACCCCAAAAAGTAAATGTTTTCTTAAATTCTAATGTTATTTCTTTACTGTCTTGCTTTACTTTTTTAATATTTACTGTAAATGAAAAACTTTAAACATTTTAGAACATGTAAGCGGAAACTTAAATGCTTTATGCACTTACAAACTTTCTGTTAAGTGTTATTGTAGCACTTTTTTACAAATTGTTATCTTTGCTATTTACTGCTTAATTGTCTCCTTGATTCCTTGTAAGTGGCTTTGGATAAAACTATCTGCTAAATGCCTTAATGTAATGTATGCAAATGTGAATAAACACAGTTTTTTGCAAGTGTCTTTATGGTGTTTTTAAGGTGTAAGGATTATTCCTTAGCAACACAATATGTACACACTTATAATATATATTACTTTGACCTAAATATTACAATTGTTACATGTAAATCAGCAGTATAAAAAGCTTTAATATTAATATTAAAGACTTTAAAAAATATGTAAGATCAATATCATTTGAGAAACAATTTTAAACACAAAACTATTGTGTTTCTGGAAAAAAAAAATTTCAAGATGAATTTAGTTAAGTTTTATGCAAAAACAGTGCATGTATATTTCAAGTCAACCCAACACATCATTTTTTTTTACACTGTAGACAAGTCAAGTCAAAATACATTTTGTCAAAGCAGCTGAACAACATTGGTTAGTAAAACAGTTTGTCCATAATGCAAAATGATAGAATGATAGATGAATTATCAAAAAATGGAAGAGGGGTATCAAAGATGCTAAAACTGGTGAAGAATCAGTCCAGAACTAAACGGGAGAAGTTGGTGTAATGCTGTGATGAGAGCTGGAACCACAGCTTGCAAGGCTACTATCAGTAATACATAAAGACATCAAAGAAGGTTCCCTGCTTAAGTCAGTCAATGTCAAGGCCCATCTGAAGTTTGCCAGGGACCATTTTAGGTGATCAACAAGAGTCATGGGAGAAAGTCTTGTGGTAAGATGAGCCCAAAGTAGAAATGTTTTGTCTTAACTACTTCACTGTGTCTGGAGGAAGACGAATAATGAGTATATTGCCAATAATACCATTCCGACAGTGAAGCTCGGGGTGAAAGCATTATGCTCTGGGGGTGTTTTTCTCCACAGGGGACAGACTGACTGCACTGTATTGATCCTATGGGGCCTGAAGGTGTTTTGGACCCCTGGATAAGTTTAAACATGCTCTGACCTTTGTGCTTTTGTAAGTTGCTTATGAACATACAATTACCCTAAGTTCGATAACACAGGTTACAGCACAAACTGGGCTACAATAATGTGTGAGGAGCATGTACGTACACTGTTGTGTCTGAGAAAGCAACGTTTATGCATGGTTTTGTAAAGTAAAAAAATATTTATTTTGTCACTGAAAAAAGGCAATTAAACACAAACAGAATTCCTGTTAACAACTTCTTAATCTTGTAGCTTAGATGTTTTGCTTCAAAATGATGTAAAAAGCATCATGTTCATTCCCCTTTAGAAAACAATATATTGATATGAGGGAGTGGGAACAATCATGAATAACGCTGTGATTGACACCTGAGAAGAGAAAGACATGAATAATGAGCTGCATGATGAGCCTGTTTATAGGCAAGTGTGTAAATAAGAGAAATTTGCAACGATAAAGAAATATGAGAACAACGTAAATGAATATATTCTCTGTTTGTAGTTTATTTATAATATATTCACCTATAATACAAAACATATTTATAAACACGTTGAAGAGGCTCATGAGAGTGCTTACATAACATGGTATTAGCTGATGTCCAGGTTCCTGTGTGAGCAGCAATTTTAGAGCCTGTGTAACACTTCACTTCACCATGACAGATTGGGAGTATTTTTTGCCTTTGATGTCTTTTTAGTCTTCACACCTGAAATACAAAAATAAAATAAATATATAAGCTTACCATGTACACAAAAAACCATATAATTAACTATACTAGAGAAACTATATAACTAAATTATGATGTTTACTGATATTGTTGGTTCTATTTTTAGATACAGAAATAGAAATATATAGAAGTAATCCCAAATATAATAATACAGGAACAGAAACAGTTTATATTTATGAGTTCGCTAGCTGGCTAGCTTAAGTGCTCAATACCATTGTCTCAAACTCACTCAAAGTCCAGGAAACATCAACAAAATCACCCAATAAACATCACGATTACAACCAGCACCACCTATCATAATTATCTGACCATGCCTACAATCAGTCATACTGTGCCATTTTGTGTGTGCATTAGAACGGCATGAGTGAGATCAAGTTGGCTTACTGCTTTAGTTACAATAAAACTGTCCCTATAAAACACTGCACAACGTAATGGACACACATAGTCACATACATCATACAATCAACACAACATATAAAATGGCAAAAGGCATGAAGATAAAAATAAAGACTTACTCGTCAGGTATTATTATCTTCCACTGGGTCCATAAGCTCTTCAAAATGCAAGCTTTTGTCATCTGAATCGCATTGTTTTGGTAATGGGAAGATAAAATCATTGTCGCTGTCGAGAACCAATCAAAGCTTTTTCACGCAGTGCTCATTAAAATGCGTGGAAAAAGGTAAATAAATTCTTTAATATAATTTGATGCTTTATGCAAGGTTTTCGGGGGCATTTACATGATTAGCTGTCTCACTTCATATCATTTCAATATGAACAGTGATAGGCGGGAGCACTTTAGCTTTAATGAGGGTAAATAGGAGAAACCATACCACTCCTTGTTTTCATGAGGATTAAATAGCAATACATTATTTGTTTTTTTAATTGCAAGACATTTCAAGCTTTTATTACAAGCATATATTTAATATGTAAGTCAGAGAAGTATTCGCTAAGATTCATGTTGTTTTATTTACGTGTCTTTGATCAAACTTTACGGAGAACAAAAAGTCCGAAAGCACACTCCTTCTATTATTATGAGTGTGTGCATGTAAAAGTAGAGCCCTTACAGATTCTAATGATGTATTGATTGTTTCCGTATGATCAAAGATGATGAAGAAATGTACTGTTATTTCCGCTTTATAAAAATAAAGATAAAAAACGATACAGCGTTTGTTGACCTTCGAGGTTACGGAGATAATGAACAGGGCCATCTATTGTGAGCTATTGGGGCAACAACCTCATTCCCTCAGAGCATTGAAGATGAGTCGTGACTTGGTCTTCTAACATGACAATGACCAAAAGCACACAGCCAAGAAAACTAAGGATTGGCGCCTTAACAAGCATATCAAGTTTCTAAAGTGTACAAGCCAGTCTCTAGCCAGATTTCTCCCAAATCCAATTATAATTCTTTGGATGGAGCTGAAACTTCATGTTGCTCAGCGACTGCCCCAAAACCTGACAGATCTAGAGAAGATCTGTATGGAGGACTGGGTGAAAATCCCTCCTGCAGTGTGTGCAAACTAGGTGAAGAACTACAGGAACCATTTGACCTCTGTAATTTTTAACAAAGGTTATGTTTTGTTGCCTACCCTATGTTAACAACGAAGGTAATAAGTTGTTCAAATTTGGAGCCTGTTGAGACATATAAAACAGCATTAAGGTGTCACCACCCCTAACTCTCTAGAGTTTCACCCAGGGCAGTAATGGCATTGAGTTTGTAAACAGTATGGAAAATGCAACTTAATTGGCTGCACAAATGAACAATGCTTGTTAACAGTGTAAGGAAGTAGTGAATTAATTTTATTTTAAAGTGCAGATTAGAAGCCAACAGGTGAAGTCAATTAACACCAGGTTGCTTCATAAATTAATGCAAGTTAAATGATAAATGAATAATTGGTCATGTTTTCACCTTTTGACATGGCTTGTTCAATTACAAAAGCATTGTGAACCTGAAGACATGATACTTATTTCTATGATATATTTGTTTTGTTTAATAGAAAAGAATCATTTGTCCTGTTACCAACAGTATAAAAGCCCTGTGAATGTACAGTTAATGTGTGAGCTTACTGCTGGAACAGGGGGTGGAGACTAGCAGCTGATTTGCATTTAAAGAGAGACACACCTGTTTTACCCATAGGAAAAAATAGATTAACACATAATTACAGATCTGATTCTGCAGTTTAGAGGGCTGCATGGATCCCATGATTCTCAAGTGTTCTGGAATTTTTTTTTGTATGAAATTACAACTTTACTGCAGTGTGCCACTATATTTCAATAAATTGCCTTTTAAAATGACTTCTAGCTATTCACCATTACCAGCTGAATACTTAAGTGCCCCAGATTTCTCTTACACTGTGTCCAATAATGTTTATCAAATAAAGTCGCTGGGATTGTCAATATGCATGTTTGATGGAAAAACGCCTTTAAAAGTATCTCAAAGTTGCAGTATATACATAAATAAAAGATATATAAGAGATTGTTTTTCAATGAATACTCCATTATACTCCACTTATAATGTTGTAACAAAGATTTGCATTGGAGGCAGGATATTTACTTAAAAAAAAAAAAAACGAGTATGACATATTTGTTCTAAACAGGAAACTTGAAACTAAAACCCAAATAGAACAATATATATATATATATATATATATATATATATATATATATATATATATATATATATATATATATATATATATATATATATATATATATATATATATATATATATCTGAAGGTGTTCCGTTAATTTGACAGATTATGCTGAGGGCGATCTATTGTAATGTGTAACTGATGGTGATTGTCTTTATTGATTATCAATTGTCTTGTATGTTCTCCTCTTTGTCAGAACTGCGTACAGTTGTAAACAGTTGTCAATTGTTAATGAAGGTGAATAAAGGGGAAATAATGCAGCGTTTGTGAGTACTACAGAACACAGAGGGGTGCAGCTGTTCCCCTGGTGCAGAAGGAGCGTGTGCTGTAGGATCTCACATTCACAGAATCCTACAAACTTCTGATCACTTCCTTTCCTGACTACAGAAAACTGGCTGTAAATATTAGATAATTATATATTTGAGCTGAAACCAAACTGGTTTGGCATCTACAATGGTATTACTATATTCTAAATAGTGAGTATTAATATTATATGAAAAATAACTTCTAATCTAACCTTTAAAAGGAGCGCTGTAAGTAATTGGAATCATAAAACATATACAGCTTAACGTCTAAGGTTACAAGTTAAAGAGTGACTAAATAAAAACTATTAATTTTATGTTAACCAGGAGTCACTCTCACTTCAATACTTAAATCATGATTGATAATTGTGACATCATCTAATAAAAAACTAGTGGTGGGCATAGTTAAATTTTTTAAATCTAGATTAATCCCACTGTAAACTTGGAATAAATCTAGATTAATCTAAATTAAAATGATTTATTTGAATTCTGTCGAAGGCACTAAGAATATGTGTGCTACCCAAATAATGACGCGCTACATGCGTGTAGTTAGAAGCATCAACATCTAGGTTCATTTGCGGGTACAATTTGCCTCATTCGCCTCCAACACTTCATTTGCAAGGTGGGGAGGGGCTTCTGTCAGGTGAACTCATCAACTTGTCAGGGGAAAGTCCTTTTTTTGTAAAATAAGATAATTTTTTTTCTTCACTAAATTTCTTCCAGTAAATGTCACTTTCCTTCCTGTCTTTGTTAAAGTATAATAAAACTATAATGTGGATTTATAAAGTTCTGTGTTTCCACATAAAGCCCTGATGACTTTATCCTCCATGTTTGTTTTAGATAAAGCAAGCTCCTGATTGGTTAACGCTGTGCAAAACTTCGCCTAACTTAACATTTTTTACTCACGCAATCTGCGTCCAACGCGCTGCAGGAAATCTCCTTTCGAGGTTTCCATTGGGAAGCTTCTTAATAATAAATGTTCCCTGAAGTGAACCCGGCGGCTTCACATGTGCATCCATGTTAGCACGTCACGTGTGATGAGGTCATTTTACAGTAGGCATACACACAGGTTAGAAGACTCACTCTTGCCCCCACCTTTGTAATTCTGCTACGTATACATCCGTGCTAAAAGATCAAAGGTGAAAGTCATCATAGCTTGTGTAGTATAGACGCAGCTCCCAACCCAACTATGAGAATAGATTAACGGCGATATTTTTTTTATCGCCCGATAAGAGTCTTACGTTAACGCAGCACGTTAACGCCGAGAACGGCCCACCACCAGAAAAAAACACATTTTTACAGTGTGAATATATGTAGTGCTTTGTTTTTTTTTACTTTGCAACTAACCGCCTGTGCTAAATAACAAATAACAGGCCCTGGAACACATTGTTGTGTATTCATTTATTGACAAGTCTGCTGTGGTCCAGCCAAAAAAATGTTATGCGTTTATCCCACTAGTTGCACAGAAGACATGCAGAGAGCAGCGACACTCCGACCCCGTTCCTGCAGTGCAGTACTAGCGAAATATTACAACTGATCAAACGCTAAGGTGTATCCAATAAAGCCACTTGTATTGTCAGTATGCAGGTTTGATGGAAAAGCGCCATTAAAATTGTCTTAAAGTTAATGAATACAGTGTCAAATTTGTGCTGGTATGTATGAGATGCGGGAACTGATGGCAGAGTGCTATTTTGTGGATATTCGTGGCCGTCAAAGTTAATATTGTCAACATGTGTAATACCTATAAGGTCGTTGTTTATTTACTTTACAGAAACAATAACTTATCGTAAACACTTTGCTTGAATGAATTTAGACAATGCTTGAATTGAGCTGCCTGTACAAAGAAGTAATTAATGAAAGCTGGCTTGTTGCCACTATTAAACAATACAGCGTACTCTGGTGGTCAAACTAAGTAATAACAACATTCAAGCAGGGCTGTATGTTCATTATGTTCAAGGTCATATTGCAGCAGTTTAGCAAATATCAATAAATCTGCAACAGACTCATATTGGCAACAAGTTCATATCGGCCAATAACATGTGCAAAACGATAAATCAGTTTGCCTCTAATTTTGAGCACATATTCAGCTCTATTTAGATATATTTCCACTGACATTTGCTGAATTGGTAGTTAAGTATCACAAAGTTGGAGAATGTGAAACAAGCAAGATTTATGGCAGATGGAGCAAACCGGATAAAGGTGATGTGTGAACCGAACGAACTGCACCACCTGTAAGTCTCATTTAAAGAGACTCTCAGAATAATCCTGCTCCTTATTTTACCATTTCCTTTGTTTGTGTGCGTTTATGTACTTTTAAACTATTTGTGACGTTCAAAACCCAAAGTAGGGCTGAACTTACAAAACAGCATGATGATGATCTTCAAAAAAAGAATCTCCATACATGCACTAATTGTACAGTGCAGCAGTAAATTGTCAAAGGTATTAAAATGGATCATATCTGTAGCTAAATAAAATGTGATAAAATACATTCCTTCTTTTGCTTTTTTTTTTAAATACATTCCTTCTTTTGCTTTCTTTCAATGACAATTTAAATTGTCATTGAAAACCATTATTTTTATCCCAGAGTCCAATCATCTTTGTTTGGCTTTCCCAGGAACGCTGTATTTAGAGATCCATGATTACAATTTATGTTTAACTCTGTTTCAGAAAATTATAATCCATATGTAAAACTACGTGCAGCACAATTAACTGAGGACAACTTCCTCAATCTCGATCAGTTTAATGCTGGATTTACACAAATATTATTCTTGAAAAATGGAGCAGTTCCATCTATTGTTTATGGACTACATCCAAAATGTTTTTTTTATTATGTTAGTTGGTGCGTTTAACAGTTTCTGTACTTTATTACACAACGGGCAAGGCTGTTTACATTTGTTTACTAGATGATAATGAACCATACACCATCGATTGTTGGTGTTTATGGAGATCAGTTTAAATTATTTGTTGATAATATCTATTGTTTACATTTTAACCACATGCTGGTTTAGATTTGGGTAAAGTTTAGCTGCAGACACGTGAATCATTGTTTTATGTTTAGGGGTATACAAATGTCGTGCTCGAACAGGCTCTACTCGATCCTCTTCATCTTTATTCTCTGGGTCTGATTCCGGCCCATATTAATAATATTAAAGGTGCCACCTTTCGGGCTACAAATGCTAACTTTGCTTTCAAATCACAACACAGATTGATCCGGCCCAATCAGACCACGGGAAACATTTTTGCAGGAGGGACTTCATGACAGTGAAAAAAGCAGTAGACAGATAAGTTAATTATGTAAAAAATAAAATAAATAATCCAAACAAAATAACAACAAATGTTATACTGCACACTGTAAACAAAATAAAATCTTCAAAACACGCAAAGAAAGGCACCTTTTAAGATTATCCCAGGAGTCTGGGGTCTCCCAAT
Organism: Triplophysa yarkandensis; assembly: GCA_033220385.1. Taxonomy (NCBI): domain Eukaryota; kingdom Metazoa; phylum Chordata; class Actinopteri; order Cypriniformes; family Nemacheilidae; genus Triplophysa; species Triplophysa yarkandensis. The sequence continues at coordinate 1,066,219 of CM065667.1, read as the reverse complement.
CAAACCGTGCCAAGGACAAGTACGAGTGTCCCACTCAACACTCCCACGAAACAGTCTCTATCGCACCGGACACAAGCATGCTTTCACCATTATTGTGCGACGGCTAAACCCTCAGGGGTTGACAAATGCGGCAGTGCGTTGTGAGTCATGTGGTTTTAATAACGCGGAAAAGAAAATAAATATCTCTGTCATTTTTCATCATACATATATAATCAATACATCATTAGAGTCTGTAAAGGATCTACTTAAACTTGAATAAATACACTCGTAATAATATCATAATGCTGTGTTCCTTGTAAATGAAGAAAACCGACAGAGAGCGCTTTATTTCATTATTGTCTCATTCAAGTTTTATTACAAACACGTGAATAAAACAACATAAATCTTAGGGAATACTTTTCTTACATACATATTAAATATATGCATGGAAAGCTTGGAATGTGTACTTTTAAACCAGACCATTCACATCGAAAACAAATAATGTGCTTTTATGTAATTTTTACTAAAGAAAGAAGAAATTATTTCTCTTGTATTCTCTCATAACAGTTCATGTGAATCCGCCTCTCACTGAGTGCTCGCTGTTCATATGTAAATCATCTGAGGTGAGACACCCCCAAAATACACTGACACGAACATCAAACTTTGTTATAGATTTTGTTTATCTCTATCCATGCAATATGAAAGATGGAAGACAACACGAAGGAATTAACTTTGTCTGTTCTGGACAGTGATGAAGATTGTATCTTCACATTACTAAAACAACACAATTCTGAGGAAAAAACCTGACAGAACATCTGGACCCAGAGGAAGATTTAATACCTGACGAGTAAGTCTTTATTTTTAACCTTTATGTCTATTGCCTTTATGTTTTGTAATATTGTGTTGTGCAGTGTATTTACACAGACAGGTTAAGTGTAACTCTTTATTTATTGTCAAAGGGCTCAAAGTTAGCCTTTATGATCTCACATGTGCTGTTCTAATGCACATGATAAATGACAATATAACACAACAATATCGTTTATTATAGCACATATTATTGAAAGTAAGTGTTGAATGTTGTAATCCTGATGTTTATTGTGTATTATGTTGATGTTTGCTAGACTTTGAGTGAGTTTAAGGAAATAGCTTTAAACACTAACGCTAGCATGCTAGCTAAACTAATAATTATAAACTGTGTCTGTTCATTTTTATACATTATTTTCTGTAATGCCTCTGTTTTATTAAATTTGGTATTATTTGTATATATCTGCATTTTAAATGAGTATCCCAGTATCAGTTAACATCACAATTTAGTAATATTGTTTTTCTAATATACTTAATGATTTGGTTTCTTGTGTAAATGGAAGCTTATAAATTCATTTTATTTTTTTATTTCAGGTGTGAGGACTGCAAATACACCAAAGCAAAGAAATAGGAGAATGAAATGTTCTACAGATGCATACAGGAATCTGTAGCACAGCTAATACTATGTGATGCAAGCACTCCCATGAGCCTCTTCAAAATGTTAAACCTACATATATAAGGATATCAGACTCTATATCAGTGTTTGAAATGAAAGCTAAATATATTCAAAATAAACTACAAAGAATATAAAAATGTACTGTCCTCACATTTCTTTTTTTGAAGCATATCCCTCAGATTTACACACTTTCTTATACACCGGCTAATTATGCAGCTCATCGGGTCTATGTCTTCTCAGGTATCAATCACATAGTTTTGCGATTGTTTACACCCCCTCACATATAGCCAAAAAGTGTTTTAGAAAATCTAAATCAATGTATTGTTTCTATAAGAATGAATGAACATGATGATTTTAACATCATTTTGAAGCAAAACCTCTAAGCTATAAGATCTAGAACTAAAAATATTCTGTTTGGGTTTGATTGCCTTTCTTTCAGTGACACAATGATCACCAAATCATAACACTACAAACCTGAACCTGGTAAACAACTCCTTCCTGTGATGTAAAATTATGGGGTTTTAAAAAATTACCAGTGAAGACGCTAATTTTAACAAAAAATGTGCCATTTTGTCTTGCAAACATTTTAAATCCTGCATGTAACTACCTTATATGGCACTTTACAAGGTTTTGTGTTTATTAAGTAAAAATTTTTTATTAATTATTTAAATTAATAGCAAATGCAAAATGTCATTGCAGAATAAATGGATGGTACTTTTGCTAAATTGTGAGAAAACACATTTACTCTTATTCATTTGGCTTACAAGTACTATGCAGTTGCCAATTATCATAGCAGAGCAAACGGGGTAGGGTTCCTTGCCCAAGGGCACTGCAGTCATGCCCTGCTGGCAGTGGGATTTTAACCATAATCTATATATGACTATATAAACTTTATGTTTACAGCTGAATACACGTCAAATCAAAACATTTAAGCATCCAACTATAAGCTCTCTATAAGAAAGTGTGAACACGACATTTCAAAGTTCAAACCTGTAGGAAGAATAGTAGTCAACTCTAAAAGTGAACAGTCTGAACTTAGCATAAACTTTACCAATAAAAAAAGTAACCTCCTTGTCGGTTTCCACCTGCGGTGCAAACACGTAGCATTATCAAATCAAATGTAGAAAGGAGTGTTAGTCCCTTTGGGTAAAAGCGTCAGCCAAATGCATGAATGTAATGTCATCACCAGCCAAGCACGGGTAAGCCACTCACTGCGATTAGTTTGCGATTTCTGTTCGGCTTCCCGGCCGTCCCGTTCACACTGCCTCTCTGCGCGGCCGTGTCTGCGTTCGTCGCCGGTCTGTGCTTGTTCTTATGTTTACACTTGGTATGCTGGCAGCGCTGATGCAGCGCGAAAGTCCACTGCTTTTCCATTTCCGACCGCTCCATAGCCGATTTCTCATAGCGGTTCTCACAGTTGCTGTGATGCCGCCTAATAAGTTCGATCCGCCGCCGAAGCCGCTCTACCACCGTGCTGTGTCCCGGCACCACAAAGTCTCCCATCATTCAGCAGCAGCAGGATGTTTAAAACTCACTCGAGTGTCGCTTAGCAGCGGTCAAGCTGCTCCCCTGAGCACGTGTCTCTATGACAGAATGTTCACTACAAACAGAATAATCATTTAGATCTTTACACCGGTGTTGACCAACAAAACAACTCCAGGAAAGGGTTTTTTAAACTAACATAGAATAATATCAATCATCAAACTCTGTTTTGTAATATAATATTAATATCATTAATTAATATTAACCTTCAGCGTTTTAAGAACATTTTAGATCATTTATTGCAACTTCTTATCGAGTTAAAGTAAAATAAATCTCACCAGCATTGAAAAGTTAAAGCGTTTTTTTTTCTAGCTTAGTTAAGTTTGCTTTTTTAACTTTGTGTGTATTTTATCAATAAAGGGCAAAAATCTACAGTTAATGGTAAGTTTTACTTAATAAATATTACATTTAAAGCAGAAGTGCGGCTAACAGCTGATCCTCATAGTTACATTACGGCTAAGAATGTAGCCTAGCCCTTACTGCTAACAAGCCTTCAAACAACTCATAATAAACTCAAATTTCATTCAAACGTGTCAAACTACATGCAGACAACTTGCATACCTTTGTAAGCACAGCATGAACACAACGAATATAAAGAAATGAAGTGCAGAGTTTCTATTGTTGTCCAGTGCTCATGCAGATGTTGGACGCCATCTTGTAACTTTTTATACTTTCATCTGTTTACCCCCCGACTCGCTTTGGCTGACAGTTCATTCAGGCAATCACACACTTTTATTAGAATCCCTACATGTAAATGCACTGTTATATACATGCACATTTACTTATTTTAATAGCGTCTGCCAAAATATTAAATTAACACAATATTAAATTCTCGACCTCATATATTTGAAAATTTCACATTTATTTAATTTTCCAAATTCCCGAATGTTTGAAAACTGTTTGAACATGTGAAAATGACAGAGATAACCTTACAGTACTGCTCAACTTTTATTACTGTCATACATTCAAAATCATTCATTCCATGATTTAATATTATTATAAGATTTGATTAGATTCAACTTTATTGTCAATGCACATGTAATGTACAAGGCAACGAAATGCAGCAGCATCTAACCAGAACTGCAATAAGCAGTAAGTACAGAATATATATGTAATATGTGCAATAATTACGCAGAATAGATACACAGTAAAAAGGCAGTGACAAATGAACTCTTAAAGAGTTGACTTTTACAATTCTTTGGTTCATATATAGTCCCATTCTATAAAGTGTAAATAGAACACTGTGTGTAGTGTAGAATTTAAAGTGTTAATACGGCACCAGCAAATATTAAACAATTAAAATTCAAATGTATATAATAACACTTGTTATTGTTGTAAAAGTTTAACACTAGGGGATTCAACACTATCTCTGGTGTTGTTTCTACTCCTTGGTTTACACTCAGTTTTATCCATAGTGTTGTTTGTGGTGCAAAAAAATGTCACACCCTTTTCAGGTGCAGATGATTAAACCTAAAATAATGATTCTTTAGACAAATGTAAGCATTCAGATGTTTATTTAACAGATGTGGCTAAACATGCCATATATACAAGTTAACTTTCTCATTCATAGTATTGACCAGATAAAATCATAAATAAAAATCATGACATTTTTATAAGGCTTCAGTATGGTACAACAAACCAAAAAAATTATCAGACCCATAAGACATTTGCAGATCAAAAGGTTTACAATTCAGGAGTTCATTGGCGTTAAACAATCAGTACAATTTTGATCAATTCTGTACGCATAAATATGATAATAAAAACAAACAGTTTTGAGCTGCAATGCAACCATTACCGCACATTCATTTCCAACAACAATCTTTTGGAGTTTATAAAACACTGGCAAGTCAATGTCTACTTCACCACAAATAATTAAACCAGAACAATATTCTGTTCCATTAAACTTCACCCATTTTACTGAGAGGACATCCATTTGAGGAGGTACGCTTAACTTGGATTAATTTGAACACTTTCACTTAAGTCAGAGAGGGAAATAGTCTTTCCTGGTCCAAGCAATATTCTATCATGGTTGAAATCCTCCCAGGCATATGCTAGTCTGATGTTTTAGTGTCTGTAGAACTTAAAACTCAGGGCAGTCGTGGCCTGGTGGTTCGATTCTTGGACTTGTGATCCGAAGGTTGCTGGTTCGAGACTCCGAACCAGCGGGAATACCACGACTGAGGTGAGTCCCTTGAGCAAGGCACCGTCCCCCCCACTGCTCCCCGGGCGCCGCGGCATGGCTGCCCACTGCTCCGGGTGTGTGTTCACAGTGTGTGTGTGTTCACTTACTGGATGGGTTAAATGCAGAGCACAAATTCCAAGTATGGAACACCATACTTGGTAATACGTCACATCACTTCACTTCACTACAGTGTGTGCCTTGACCTTGACCTAAATCCTATCTAACTGTTGGTGTTATTTTAAATGACACACTGGTAACACTGGAATTAACATTAACATTAACATTCCATTTGCTGCCCCAGGACTCTTGCTAAAATCTTCTTATTTGAACCCCATCATGTTGAGCAATCTGTCACCATGGCATGTTCCGGAAGGTTCAAGGCCACTCTCTTCTTCCAACTATGAAAGTAGTGGCCCACAATCTTTCTGGAAATCCCAGTAACCCTTGTAATGCATTGTGCATGGTCTTTCAGAGCCTTTTCTGTAAATGATAAAAAGACAAACTTATTTAAATGACAATGCAAAACAGTTAATGTTGACAGATTCACACCCTTACATCATGCTCAGTTCCATATTGATACTAGCATAAAACAGTAACACAAAATTACATCAAACACCAGTTATTAATATTTTACACTTACAATTTTCAATCTAACAATGAAGAAAAGATTTAAGGAAAGAACAATTGTCCTTTAAACATATTCATTTTTAGAGTCCTGTACTAATAACCATGAAAATAATCTTAAAGGGACTTTTCTAGTGTTCCATGTGACACACTGATTTCTACGCTGTATTTACAATCATTCTTAAATAAAACAGTTAATTACTGTCCTCTCTAACGTACAGTTGCATGCTCTGTGAGATCCCATGCAGCCAGTGCCTCTCTCAAACATGCTGCTATGTTCTCTCCTGTGTGATCCTCAGAGAATATCCAAATTTGTTAAAGGATTTTTATCCTGCATTAATTAAGTAAACCGGATATACTTGCTACATCATTAGAAGAATTGCATACACTCTATTAGTTTGTTTCTCTACTTTTCCGAGCTCACCGTAGCCACCAGATCCAACCTGTATCAAGATCTGAAGGATATTACAGTTATCCAGATCCCATATGTATCCAGACCAGATGTCCGATCTGTTTTTTGGATGGAAGAGTGCAGTTTTACAAATGCTAAAAACTTGCTTTTTAAGGAGAGATTTCTATCAAATAGCATACCTAGATTCCTAAATGATGACGAAGAGTTTAAAAAGCATCCATCAAATCATAGACAGTGTTCTAGGTTATTACATGCAGAGTTTTAAGGTCCTTTAATTGTCATCTCTGATTTTTTTTAGCATTAAGAAATTACTTGCCATCTACTTTTTCATGTTGACTGTTCATTCCATGCATTTTCCAAGTTGGTGTGTTTCACCGGGCCACAAAGAAATATAGAGTTGAGGATCATCAACATAACAGTGAAAGCTAACACCATGTTTCCCAAGGGTAACATGTATAGTGTGAAGAGTGGTAGCTCTAGAACTGAGCCCTGGGGTACTCCATACAGCTCTTTTATCAATATGATACCTGTTCCACACAGTCAAATAGATTCACATATGGTTTGTTTCACACAGTCACATAGATTAAGCATGCACATTAGCATATAGTTTACACAAACCCTTATTTTATAACATGCATAAGCAACTATAAAGTGAAATATTTCAACATATGCATGTGGTTGGTTTAGATGATTTAACAAATTTATACAATTCTTCCTCTCCAATAGTAGAGAATGTGTGGAACTCAGGGGGTCTATAGTGCAGAATCTGATGCGATACTGTAGTTGACGGCTGAATGTTTACAAATTTATCTCTAATAGTATTGATTATAAAGCTAAAGTAGTTCATAAAATCTTTACTGCTGTGTTGCTAGGAAATTTCATCACTTGTTGAGGCTTTATTTTTCCACTGTTTTCCTTGACCTTCCTTAAGCGTAAGGGACCGACTGTATTTAATGTGTTATAAAACAGAGAGTGTATAGTTTTGGTTACATCATCAAATTGCTTTGAGGTTATTTGTCACGGATTGATCAATTAAGAACCCAGATGCAGGCAGCGGAGTGGATTTAATCACAAAGACTTTAATTAATAAACAAATGACCTGGTCCACAAAACTAGAGAATACATGACAAAAAAGACCAGATCATGACAGCAACCCCTCTGCGGGAACAAATCCTAGAGGCCCTGAGTAGAACAAGACTGGGGGGACAAAGCAGACTGGTACAGAGACAATGACAACATACAAATACACATAACAGATGCAAAACAGACATTGGGGTTGCACATTAAAAATAACAAACAAGGGAAGGGAGGATGGACAACAAAAAGTCTATGGTGGGAATATCCGGGCAGTGTCTGGCGGTGTCCCGGGGGTTGGAGCTCTGGGGATCTGGAATGAATGTTGGGGCAAGGGCTTTGAGGCCCGAATCCTGGGATGGGCTGATGAACCCAAAGGTGCTGAGGCCACGGGGAAAACGGGCTAGACCGGTGCTGAAGCCTTGGAGGATGCTCATGCTGTGACCGGTGCTGAAGCTGCGGAGTAAGCCGATGCTCTAACTGAAGCTGCGGGGGATGTCCACGCTGTGATAGGGGCTGAAGCTGAGGGGTAAGCCGGTGCTCTGACCGGGCCCTCCACTTCTTCTTTGAGCGTAGGGTTGGTCGCAGGGAAGGGCTTGATAATCTCCGGGAATGGAGGAGTGCGACAGGGATTCTCAGGACCTCCTTCTGACAGCGGGACAGGTCAGGCTCAGTACAAGCAAACAATGCCATGTGTCTCAAACAAAACACATGGGTCTGCCATGATTCTGCCAAACTCATGAAAACCATGAACAAGAGAAGCACAATTGTGACAGTTTTTGATAAGCTTTGTATTTCGGATACATCCGAGAGATAACTTACAAAGAAGTCTGTCGTGGAAGAAATGATGGTTCATAACATAGTTGTTACGAGATATAGAATGTTGTAGACGACAATATGGGGATTGCTCTTGAGAACCTATCGATGCCTGAATTCTCTTGAAACTTGAATTTTAAAGGCAACTGAAATTGGCAAATGAAATTTGCTTCCCATACCCTGCCCCCTACATACAGGGATAAAAGGGAGATGGTGTGCTCATTCATCACCTTTTCTTCTTCAGAACTGTCCTGTATGACACCCATGATGTCTGCCTCATGTGTTTGGGTCTCTGGCAGGCGGAGGCGGCGTTCTTGGGCTTGACCTGCTTGCTCAGGCTAGGGCTGCGGCCACAAGATGTTTGTATGCCATCAAATGGTGTCTCCTCTCGTTCTGGTGTTCCTAGCATGGCCAGGATCCCCTGAGATGTGCGATCAGTGCTGTGCTGTCTTTTCTCCAGGAGAAACGAGAGAGTAACCTCTAACCTTCTACGCTCATGATAACTGTGGTCGCTATTGCCGCGCACCATGAGCTAGTAGCAAATATACAAGCAAGGTCTCTTAGACGGCACGACCTGGTCAATAGGTTCCTCAGGGGCACGTGGACGTTAAACCATACCATCTTTGGATCTCGATGTGGTGCTTGCTGGCCTTTCCGAGCCCTCCTTCGAGCCCCTCGGAGAGACACAGCTCCTTGACTCACGACGAAGACAGTTCTCCTAATCGCGCTCGCTTCAATCAAGAGGGTAGGGGACCTACGGGCACTCTTCATGTCCAATGAGTGCCTCAAGTTTGGACCAGACTGCCCGGCTATGTTCCCAAGGTTCCTACCACTACCTTCCGGGACCAGGTAGTGAGCCTGCAGGTGCTCCCCACCAGGAAGGAAGACCCTACTCCTTCAGTGCTGTGTTCGATTTGCGCCTTGTACCTTTACTTAGTACGCATTCAGAGCTTCAGGAGCTCTTAGAAGTACAGAGGGGGGGCTTTTTCCAAACAGAGACTTGCGCACTGGATAATAGATGCCCTCACCATGGCTTACCGATGCCAGATCCTGCCTTGCCCGCTTGCAGTGACAGCTCACTCCAACTGGGCTATAGCCTCCTCACAAGCACTGGCTCAGGGCGCCTTTCTGCTTTGCTAAAAACCTTTGCAAGGTTCACTATCTCAGAGTGGAACCAGTGTCAGCATGAGTCTTGCATACGTGACCAGTGGCCCGTCCGTGTGTACGCTTGGGAAAGCGCTTCTCCCCTTTTCAGGCAAGTCAGTGCGTTTTTTTCCCTCTCCACGTCCCTTTTCGGGTGAGTTTATGTACCCTATCCATTACTCAGCACCTTCTTGATAACGGGGGCTGGGCGGAGCGGCCCGCTTACCAAGCTGGACAAAGGAGAGTTTCCCTTTTCAACCCCATATGGGTTGTCCCACATGATGTATTTTGTCACTCATGATTCTCCTACCAGGTGAACCTTTGACCTCCTCTCATATGGTGCTCTCCACATGGGTTGCTATGCACAATATTTTTCCATGAGTTCTTCCCAGTCAGGTGAGACCACTTGGAAATCGCCACATATCAACCACCCTATGGCGGGATGTGGCCTCCATAGCGCACTCCCTCCTTGAATGGGCAGTGTTTCCCAGGGTCGTTTTATGGTCAGGCGGTTACCTTGCTGTAGAGATTACAAGGCCACTGCCTGGAATGACTAGTGGTAAGGTATCTCGCCTTTCTTTAAAGCTCTGTGACATCTTATCACATACCACTGGATGGTTGCAGTCTCACGTAGAAGCGTCACCTTTGACCCAATGGGGCCTGTCAAGGTTGCTCCGCTGGAGATTGTGACATGGCGCAGTGCTATGGCGTGATACATAGGAACCCCATACTGTCGGCTTTGACACAACGTTAGGAAACCGACAGAATGGAAACATCTAGGTTACTAGTGTAACCTCGTTTCCCTGATGGAGGGAATGAGACGTTGTGTCCTTTCATGCCACACCACTGTGCCAACGGCTGTGGCGTTCATGAGACATACTCAAGCTCGTCAGCACAAATGGTGATGAATGAGGATGCCATATTCCCTTTACACCCACATGTCTCACGTAAAAGCGCTTCAAGATGACCAAGAGCCTTTAAATAAATAAAGACCTTTTTATCTGCCTCGGGAGTTCACTTCAACTATAATAACAGCAGTATACATTCCACCGGATGCTAATGCCAAGCTTGCTTTGAAAGAATTTCATGCAGCCATTAGTAAATAACAGACTGCTCACCCAGAAGCTGCTTTTATTGTGGCAGGTGATTTTAATCACTGCAAACTGAAAACAGTACTCCCAAAATTCCACCACCATGTTTCCTGCCATACCAGAGAAGACAAAGCTTTGGATCATGTTAACACAAACGTTGATGGAGCTTACACTGCGACAACCCTCCCCCACCTCGGACAGTCTGATCACCTTTCTTTGTTTCTCACACCTGAGTATTCACCCCTCATCAACCTTGTGAAGCCATCAGTGAGGACCATCCAAGTTTGGCCAACTGAAGCAGACTCTTCGGGACAGATTCCAACACATGGACTGGAGTAGGTTTGCTTCTCAGGCTGCCGAGGGCTCTCATATGGACATTGACACTTATACCTTCTTCGTACTTGATTACATCAACAACACCATTGATTATGTAACAACAGAAAAACAAATTACAATATACCCCAATCAGAAGCTATGGATGAACAAGGAAGTACGACTTCTGCTGAAAGCCTTCAACACCGCCTTCCGGTCAGATGACGCTCCGGCCAACAGTACACCCAGGGCTAACATGAAAAAGGGCATCAAGAAGGCCCACTTCTCTAGAGGATCACTTTTCAACTCTAACCCCCAACGCATGTGGCAGGGCATCAATGACTACAAGTCCAACAACACCACTACAACGGTCACGGACATCTCTTTTCTAAACGTGCTAAATGACTTTAATGCTAGCTTCAACAGCGGCAGCAAGGAGGCGGCCACCAAAATCATACCCTCAGCAGACCACCAACCTCTTAACCTTCAGATCAACGCACGCAAAACTGCTTACCCGGATGGTATTCCTGGACATGTGGTTAGGGCATGTGCGGAGCAGCTTGC